>JAYRBT010000114.1:76589456-76639050 GCA_036023395.1 Myiotriccus ornatus | reverse complement strand
TAATTCAGTAATGCACTTTACATTGACTAGCTCTTGAGTTGGAAAAGAAAGAAACCAGAACTTGGAAAGGCTCAAAAACAGAGCTGAAGACTGGATAAAAAGAGGCTGAGGGTCTGGACATGAACTGTGAATGTTGCCTTAAGATCTGGTCTGGGGTCTGAGGGACCCATGCCCATGAATCATGAGAGTGAGGGTATGTGCATGTACCAGCTCGCAAACTTCAAGCCCAATCAATCAGACATGAGGAATAGTACAGACCTGTCTGTGTTGTTCATGTTTATCTGAATGCTGTTAATTAGATGTGGCTCTCAGTAAAGGCCTTGTTCTCCTATTTGTGCTGATCTGTGTGTTGCCTTGATGTGTTTCTATTGTGTGCATGTGTGTTTGCATTTATTGAATATACACTCAGCATCACTACTGAATTGGAAAAGGGGAATAGCAGCAGCTGCATCCAGCAAAACTCTTGAGTTAAAATCCCCTGGGTTCATCTTGCTTTAACAGCTGAGATTTTCATTGTTGCAGTTGTTCAGCTATACTCAGAACTGACAGGATCTTTATTCCTTGCCACCTGCACCTCTGTACCTGACACCACTCATGCTGAAGCAGGTCTGTGAGCATTTCTGTTGAGTTTTGCAGCAATGCCTTTCAAATTTCCTAGTGCTTTAAGCATTTCTTTTTTAATCTTGCTTCAAAGCACATGGCACATCTCTGAGGGCCTGGAATCGTTCAAATCTGAAACACTCTGGGGTTTCTGACTCACACTCTGTAATTTGAAGTATTTGAATCACCTGGGAAGATCTGGGATGTATTTATTAATTATCTTCTTGTAGCGCCAAAGATATTCATAGAGATGTACAGCCAAAATTAAAGGCGTCCTCTTTTTTTTCCTCCCCCGGTAACTAGGTGACTGATCATATAAAGTGCCAGTAAGTGCCAGTGAATATCCCAGGACAACTGGGTTCTCAAGCTCTCTGGACCAGGTTTTAACAACAGGTAGAACATTTTCCTGCAAGGGAATTTTGAACTCCCACATTAGAATCATGCTGGGATTTTGAATGCTTAGGTGAATCAAACTTCTGAATCTTTTAAAGTCAGGGACAATATACACCAATACTTGCCAGTGTGTCACAGGAGAACTTGGCTACTTCAGAAAAGCAGACAAATTTTGTTTATTGATGGTTGTCCTTGTGCCAGTATTGATATCTGAGAGTGAGTCAGATTACTGATAGAGGGGAAATCTGTGATTCAAGTCCTATTTTTAACCGTAACTTGTTATATATGCATAACAGCTGTGATATAAGAGGTTACCACAAAACTACATGAAGCACTCTTCTTCCAAAGTGGGTTTTAGTTAAATGAAGAAAAAACAAACTCTTGCTTCTTGTTTCACCTTACTCAAAGATATCTAACTTCATGAAGTAGCATACACAGTACTAGTTCTGTGACTGAAAACTCACAAATATTCTCTATCACTCTATGCCAACAGTGTGTATTTTATAATCACCCTTCCCCTCTTGCAGAATCACAGAATATGTTGAGTGGGAAGGGGCCCACAAAGATCATGGGCCCAACCCTTAGCCGTACACAAGACCACCCACAAGAATCACATCATATACCTGAGAGTGCCATCCAAATGCTTCTTGAATTATTAGAACTTCAAGTTGGAAAATATTTTACTGAAGGTTCCACAACAAAGCTTCAGTCCATGCTTGTGGGAGCTGGGGTCTAGTTCTACAAACTCAGGCCGTTCATGCTGTTTTCTTCCATATGAAATGGACTTCCCATTCCAGCTCCTTTCTCCTCCATTTGCTTTTCTGTTTCTGATTCTTGTTTAGCTGTTGTCTGTTGTCACTGCCGGCAGCGAAGGAGTGAGGTCTCCCCACATGTATATTCATGCATAAAAACTAATTCATGAAATTGCTACTTGTCTCCAGACTCCCCTCAGTTTTCCTGATCATGGATAGCTTTATCTTTCTCATCCACTTGGTGAGGCATGAACTGATGTCCTATTTTTTTATCATTTCTCTCATTTCAGGTCCTGCTTTTCAAATCTTTTCTCCAATAGAAAATGGATAGAAATTCCAAACTTGATAAGAGACTTGCAATTTTTTCCAGCTGCCTTGTAATTATCAGTTACTTCAAAGTAGTTAAATATATGTAGTATTAGACTTGAAGTGAACTAAAATATTTTCCCTACTTTTCTCAAAAACTACTTCTTGTAGTTAAATCCCTTTAACTACAAGACATCATCCAAGATTAGATAGAGAAAAAAAATAGGTGCATGAAGTTGTAACAAAAATACAATTACAGGAGACTGTACCACATTCTCCTTCCCCTGCAACCTTCTCAGTTTATGCCAGTTGTCATATTAGATACCAAAAAATATAAGAACAAATGAGCTATCTTGATATAGGCTTCTACTAAAAATAGAAGTCAATAGTTTGATTATTGCACTGGATTCTGTGTTATTGTATGTACATTGTTTAACACACAGCTTAACGCTATTAAAATCATTTTGTTCCTTTTGTGACTGTAAAATCTTACAATAGAAAACACTGCCACAATATGTGCTATATTAAGTATTGCTGGGTGAAAAAACAAACCAGATTTTTTTTTTTTTTCAGTTGTCAAACCAGCATTTCAAGGGATTATTCCCCTGGAAAATAAAACCTTTACAATGCCACACACAGAGTGTCGTTTGGATCCTGATGGGTGAAATATAAACTTTTGACAAATGTGACAAGAAATGCCTCTTGTTATGACTGGTGATATTTTAGTAGCATGCTAAAGCCTAGTTTTGAATCAGGGCTGTAGCCTGGCCTATCTTATTGTGCTGATAATTAATTGTGGGAGCACATAATCGATATACAATTCATTGCCAGTGCCAAAACATACCATAAAGCTCAGGAAGCTGGCACTGAAAATGTTGCTTGAAGGGTTTGGTTTCTACTGCTGCTCAAGTTGGTGACAAAAAATCCTATTGATCTGAATGGGAACAGAATTTGGTCTTAACTGTTGGGTGTTGTGCCCGTAATTGAGACTCCTTTTCTTTAATGTAAATTGACATGTCTTAGTCTGACAAATTCTTTTCATTATGGGCACTAGGATTACTTCATGGCCTAAGGCATTTGTGACTCTAAACTGTTCTTGGCATTTTAAAAAATAATTATTTTAAGCCTATCCCTTCTTCTATTACATTTTGGGTCCTTAACTTCTCATGCTCCAGAACAAAGCCTGAAAACATGAACACTGGTATTGCGTAGGGTAAGGGAAATGCAAAGAAGTTGAGCAACACAGTGCAGCAATCACAATTCTTTTGCTGGTTCCTAAGTGCAGTGTTTACAGCTGAAATATCAAGGGGTAAATTCAGGACTTTGTTTAGGTTTGAGCACTCCCACCAGTGTTGGTGTAAGGCTATAACATAAAGAAGATCTGACTATAAAAATGAATGAAGTGAATATTTGGAACACATATTTTTCTGCCTTTAGCTTTTAATTACAAATGTTGGTGTTTTCTTTAACCATGAGCTGCTTTTACATCTATAAAGAAAGAAAGCAGGATGCTGCCAATCAGAGCACTCTCCACAACTTTGCTGTTCTTTACCAGATTATTGTACAGGTTATGATTCCAGACTGTTTTTTACAAGATATGACCTTCTCCAATTTTCATGATATTCAAAAACTTATTCATGCCATTGAAATGGACAGTACTTGTGCAAGCAGTTCTCTAAGCTGCACTATATAAAGCTGCCAATGCAGGAAATACGGCACCTCAGACTAAAGAAATGTATGAAAATTCCTTGACCCTGGCTCCAACTGGCAGATGTAGGAAATACTAACATTTAAGGGTAAAAAAGATGGTAAAAGAAGAAGATTAAGGATAGGGTTTTCCTGTTAATAACTATCTTCAAAAGGGAAAAGAAAAAATAAAAAAGAGAGAGGAAAAAGGACCAGGCTGACTGTGTTAGCATCCATTTGCAAGGAAGAATCATTTAGTCAATTCAATAAATAAATGCTGGGTCTTTTAATAAACTTGTAAGAGGTCTTAAACCAGTAGTGAAGGAAAGAAAAGGGTGGTATTTTTTTCCTGCCAGGAATGGATTTTATTTCTAACATATATAAAAATATTTTGATATTATATGGATGTATTGCCTGGAGGGAAAAGTAATTATCAATTTTTGTAATAATTATATTAGAGGTAATTATGGAATTTGGCACCCAAATTGTATTCTACCCCAACAGTGAAGCTTGCTAGGTGATATCATCTGAATAATCTTATTCTTCATACTATAACATTAGAGAAATCAATTATGGATTCTCCTCCCCTCTCGTGTCTGTTAGTCATATTTGAAGTTTTGACACTGTGCATTCCGTTTATTTGCTGCTGGCCTAATAATCCCCTGCATGCTGGGAAAACCTTTGTTCTCTGACAGAAGTAATAAAGCTGTCTGCACGATTCCCTCTTGTGAGACATGGAGTGCTGCCATTTTATTTAATCTGATGGTGTGCAGCCTTTTCAAAGTAAACACTTCACAGGGGCTGAATGGGGAATGACATTTCAGTGACTGGCCTGTGTGACCAGAAAAAATAAAAAATTAAAAACTTGTCTGTCAAGGTAAAAAACAGTGACTCTTAATTACAGATTTTCCTCTCTCCCTCTAGAAAGCTCCATGAGAAACCTGGGTCAAATGGGTTTTAGCTCTCATTTCTGCTGGAGTGTGTGTCTTCCTGTGGAAGTACTTCAGCTTTTCCCTCCTCTTCATTCACTCATTCCCACTGAATGGCAGCATACAGAAAATGAAGAGATCTAAATGCCAGCAGGAGGCTGCCTGCTTTCTTCTAGGCATGTCCTGAGCCCAGTCACCCAGAACAACTTGTGATCCCTGGACAAAGACACTCGCAGCAGGTGGCCATATCAAGAAATTTTCCTCCTGGAATTAGATATTATTCCAGGAATCACTACTGAGTCAAACATAATGCCCCATCCTGCTGGGTCAAGTAGGATTTCATTTCAATTTCTTTACACAACGATGCGTTTCATCTTGTCTGCATACAATGACAGTGCTCAGGCATGAAATAAATTGAAGTGCTTGAAAGGCAGAATTATCCCTTGAACCTGCAGCATTCCCGACCCCAAAAACATACATTGTCAAGTGAGTTCCAGATAAGCAGGATCTTCACCGAGTGTTTGTGCTGCTTGGCTTCCTTTAATCATACTCCCTTTTGTAAAAAGGATTTTCGAGGGGAAAGATAAATCATTGCTGAGGAAAAAGGTCATTTTCAAAAGGCTTTAAGAGCTTCATTTCGTGTGGCTTTTCAAGGTGAAACAGGTAATTCAGTGCAGTGAAAACCTTTTGTATTCAACTTAATTCACAGTTCACACTACCAAGAAAACAGTAAGGAAATAAGCTTGAATAAAATCCTTCATTAAAACTGTTCTCAAAGGTGTGTGAGCCACATTTTGTTGTTTGCTAATACATTGGTCTGAATATTGAAAAATAAATTTCTGACTACTACTGAGCTGTATATCCTGGCTTTAAATCATCTGTGCCTCCAATATTGGACCATTTTCTTCCTGTAATACAAAAGGCATCAATCATTTCTTCTGGGAATCACTTTTGTAACACATATACTGAATATACTGATACTAAGACATCCAGGCACATCACTGGCATCCTGCTTACAACCAGATAGAGACTCATATTTTTAGGGTAGGGCAGCAAATGTTTTATAATGTTTAATGAGTAATGAGCCTGCCCTAGATATAGGGTCTGTTTTTGTACTTCTTTCAGACTACCAGTGTAGGTCTTCCAGATGTCTGACCTGGTCACAGGTCAAACATCTATCTTTCTTTAATATAACTGTGCTTTCCATTTTAACCACAAGATAGGAGCTCAGTGTAAGAATCACCAGATTAGTATACATAATTTGGGTTAGTAGACTAAGTAATTTCAACTATAATGAATATACTTCTCTGTTCTTTCTGACTTTTCCCACTGAGCTGAGTATCCTCTAAAGTGTGGTTGCGCACATATCACTTGGAACAACTGTGTAAAATGTCCATTAATGTTAATTGAATAATTTATAATCTTAAATAATAACTCTGATTGAGAAATTCCTCTTTCAAAATGAGGATAACATATTTTTAAGGCATGCATCTGCATTAAGAATAAGATACAGAGAAACACATCTAATTTGTTTTCTTTTTTTTTCCCCCATAAAATAATGTTGATTAAAATATCTTCAGCTCTGAACTAGAGCAAATATCTTCCCCAAACTACTCTAGAGAGTAAAGGTAATCATATTTTAGTAGAAATAGGTAGAAATGCCAACAAAAATGGAAGTTATTCTGTGATATTACTTCATTACCTTGTTATTTCCTCTTTCAGTGAAATACCAACCCTAAGGAGATGCAGCCAAGATCACAGATAGAATACACCTGATGAGAGATCCCATGAAGAAATCATGTTCCCAAACTCATCATTTTGTCCCTATCACATCTACTTGTTAAATATATTACCCATACCTGCAAATCCTTCTTTTTGAAATATAGTGTGTTCATTAAGAAACATCTTACAGAGATTGAACAGAGCACATGGGATGAGTCATGTTTATGAAATGTGGCAAAGTACTGCAAATCTAGTTCAAATTTTCAATATATTTCATCTTTCCAAACTACAAGCCAGTGCCCACTCAATGCTCTTAATCCACTGGAGAAGATAGAAATATATACTGTTCATACAATATTAATTGAAAAGATGACTTAATTTAGAATAGAGATTGTCTGTCTTCAAAAAGATAATTAGTATATTAATTTTGAACAAACAATTCCAAAATGATAGTAAAAAGATAACATTTCTATTCTGCACACTTATTTTTATGTTATTCTGGTGGCTGCAAGAAGCATGCCAACCTTGAAAAGAATTGTCCTTCAGTAAGTGCGTTAGAGTGCATAAATCTAGCCTGAAACAGAAGAAATAATTAGGGTAGAAAATAATATATAAGGGACAGGAAAGATCTGGACTCAAAAAAAATATTATTAAGAGCAAAGCAGCTCATACAGTCAACTGATGTCCTTCTGACTACTCTAATATGAGACTATTCTAAGTTAGTCTCAGATCTGTCCCTCCAGAAAGAGCAAATGTGGTCCTAGAGGTAATTTAATCACAAGGACAATAACCATTTTCATGTAAAACCTTTCTCTTCAAGGCCACTGGTAGAAAAAGGACAATAACCATTTTCATGTAAAACCTTTCTCTTCAAGGCCACTGGTAGAAATTTAACCTACAAGGCAAGGTATGTGTTATATTCCAGTGAAAATTTTGGACCCAAGTATACTAATTTAAAGTAAATCAGGGCCTCTCAGTGTATTACAGCATCTTCAGAAAAAAGGTTACAGGGGAAATCCTAATTAATTTTCTTGAGTAGATAATTAGCCTATTAACGTGATCTGAATCAGAAATATTCTGTTGTGGATTTACTTTTTTCTAAATGTAATAGATCAGAGAAAACCTTTATATTAAATCTAAGTTTTGACAAAATAAATATATCAGTTTTGTAGAGAAAAATGTAAATTTCTCAGTTATGATTTATTCAAGGTCAGAATTTACATTCCTTTGTACTACACACCTAATTTTTGCTCTTAATTGTGAATTTCTAATTTATCCTTCTGACATGATCATTAAGTTTTGTTTTTTTTCCCAGAGAGTTTTTCAGTTACTTTCCCCCATTCTTTTTTCTCAAAACTTGATAATGCTGAAAGTTACATCACACAAAGTAGCTTTCCATGTTTCAGAGAGACCATTTTTTTCAGTAGTGAAGGGATGGTTACATTTATGAAGAAACAAACAAACAAAATAATAAGATAATGTTAAAGTAAGCTGAGAACATCTATGACTATCAGCAAACATTAGTGAATCTAAAGGGATTTTTTTTCTTTGCAACTGAAATGGCTTTATGGGATATCTAAAATTTCACTGACTATGAGGTGTTGGGTAGTTCATACCACTGTATTTTTTTTTTTTGATAAGGAAATCTATAATGCTATACATAACGATAGCAGCTGCTTTTATAATAATCTAACACTCTTCTGTATAACAATACACAATGCACCAACCACTACAGCTACAGTGGCAGAGATTAAATATATCTCTTAGACATCCTTACATCTTCACGTAAGGAAAGACACAGCATAATTTTTCAGTAATCTTGTCCATTGGTTATGGAACTGAGAAAAAAGAAGTTCAGAGAAAAGATAAAATGTTGTGGTTATGTCATCTTAGATACAAGACTTGACAAAACACAAACGTTTCTCTGCAATCAAAGTGCCAGAAAGGTAATGACCCTATCCATTCAGGAGACAGGAAAGAAACGGAGAGAACAATTTGTTTTCATTCTTAACGTGTTGCAAGCAATCACAAAAATGACAAGGAGAAAATTTTTTTGGTAATTAAAATGTATACGTATTTTGTGTCTCATTTTCTTAAGACTTCAAAGTATCCCACTAAAAAGAAAAGATAAATCAGAAAAAAATACCTTTCATGGTAGTGTAGTGAATTTACATAAATATTTCGTCTAAAGCAAAATATTCCTTTGTCTTTTATTCTGAGTGTTAATTCAATGCTTATTCTGAATCGCAGTCGGAATACACAAAACTCCTCATTATTTCATGACGGTGATCTATATTATAATTTTTTTACTTCATAAAAAATGCTTCCAATCAGCATTGTTTTCTAACATATATTTCAAATTTTTAAATTGACAAAAAAATTCTGTTTCCATTTATGTATATTTGTACTAAGTCATCAAAAGAAACACAGGGAAAGTCACAGGAAAGTCCCAACCAATGCACACACATTAAGTTACAGAAAATATATTCTTATTTTGACCAAAATGATTTTTTTCCAGGATTTTTTAATTAAAAGAAACAAAATTGCTTATCAGTCATTTTATAAGTTAATTTTCTTGGCTCACTGCATTTACATCAATAACTACATATTTCAAGGGGGGAGTTTACAAGACCGTTTATCACGTTTACATTAGTGATAAGCAGAAACACACACACACACAATAGTCATTTCCTTTGGATGTGTTCTTATCTGAAGACTAACTGGTAATTTTGTTGCTGACTGTTTGGTGCTGAGGTGACTCTAAGAATACCAGATGAACAGTTGTTATAGCTCCTGATAAGCCTAGTCTTTCTTTAAATCAAAAAGCTGTGTGAAAACAGTATCATACTTGCAAGTACTGAGTCTACACATAAAAATACACAAACATGGTTTTGTATTGTATATTCCTTATTGTCACACACTTCAGCCAGGTGTGAATTGGCAAGTCTCGCAAATGTGCATTTTCTCAAATGTATGAGGAGGCATTCCCTTGCGCCTTTCTTTTCATAGACACTTTAGCTTTTCCTGTTGGGAAGTTTATTCATCTTCCAGGGGAAGCTCTTCCATGGGGAACGAGGGATTCATCCTCACCAGGGCCTGATAACCCTGAGCCTTTGGAAGCTTTGGACAGGCAGCACAAATTAGAGTTGGAATCGTACTGCTCCCACAGAGCAGCCCTTGGTGGAGATGTGTCCACCAGCTAAAAAGAGCAAAGGCAACCACTGCACCTACCTAGAATTCTCCAATTAGTGTATTGCATAACTTACTCTTTTTTCCCTGCCAGCTCTGCATTAACATGTTCATCCATGAAGTTCCTCAACCCAAGCCTTCTCCTAAACAAGACGATTTCTTCTGCGGTACAGAGTTAACAGCCAAATCTTTTATAGTATAATTTTTTTTTGGCATTATGAATTGATTTAAAAAATCAGGTCCCTGTCTACAATGCTGCAATCCTTGAACTTTGGAATTAAGACTGCAACAAACAAGAATGACTTTAAAAGTTTTATATAAGCTTTGACTTGCTTTTAGAGTATTTTAATTTGTTCAAATGAAGAGGGTAAAATTCATCAAATTGCTACAGATTTTGCTTTTCTTTTTAACTCAGTTCTCCTGTAGAACCCTATGCTTTGGAGTCATAGGAATGTTGCTTAAGTGTTTATTTATTCAGTGTCCATACAATGATGATATCTTAGCAGGTGAATTGCTGTAGATAGTGGCATTATTGTATTATCTTGAGTAAATATTTTCATTCTCCCTCCTCTTTCTATGCCTATGTAAATGTCTGTGGGAAAGGGAAGAAGGGTTCTTTGCAAAACGGTATGTTTTCATTTTCTGCTAACAGTGAAGATTCCTATTCCGTTTTTTTTTAGCAAGAAATTGTGCTTTGTTTAGCCATTAATTCAAGGCCATATTTTACTATTATTATTTATATTTTATTGTTTACTTTTATAGAACGGATTTGACTCTGTGAGAGACTGTACACATACAAAAGAAAAAAACAGACCATGTCTTAAAGAATTCATGTCCTTAAGATAATAAAAGCCTTAGTAGATAAAAGGAGAAAAAAAAATAAGCAAGATTAATGATTAATGTTTGATACAATAAACAGTCATTTCTACATGTCAGTGCCAGGACCATGCTTTTAATGCTTACACAAGGACCATCAATGACTTCCACTATTTAGATATGGAAAAGTCTCTCTCTTACCTAGAGAGGTAGGGAAGACAGCAATGAATAAAATATGTGAAAGTATATTCCAGGAACTGATGGTCAAAGAAGACCTTTTACAGGAATGCCAAGAAAAACTACCAATAAATACCAGCCAGTCATCAAAATAACTAATAGAACTGAGTAGTATATCTCATAAGAGAAAATAGTTTATGAAAAAAAATTAAACACCATTCAAAATCCAGTCACAAACAACTGTCTATTTCATTTGAAGTTCTTTTTATCAAAAGTTAGTTATCTGTATTTAAAGACAATAAATATTATGACATTTCTGTGCTTCCATTTATAGGAAGTGCTTTTGAAAAATATTATCATTCCTTCCTTTTTAAAATTTCATCCCTGAGCACAGGTTGTCATTCTCTTTCACAAGTGTCAGCTAAGAAACACAGGAGTTATACAATGACTGAAAGAGTCAGTGGTATAACATACTACATTTAGAGAACAAGTCTTTCTCAATTTTAAAAATCAAAGTAAGAAAGTCTTCCAAAACTAGCAAAAGTATGCATTTAAATCTGGTTCATTAATTTTGTTGTCGTTAGCGTTATACGGGTAGTACTCATAGTCTGACAGACATCTACCACCAACTACTTTTAAGTTCTGAGTGCATTATTCAGGACTGAAGTATTTTTAGTCCTATAAGAACTGGTTATGAGATATTATTGAATTAATTGTAAAAACATTTTTAATTCTAATATCCTTTTCAAATTGATCTGTGGGGATACTTTTCACAAATACAAAGGGATGAACTCAATAAAAAGCCACTAGATGTTCTTTTTTATTTGAAACCTTTAAGGTGAATCACAAATCTCAAAAAGTTCTCACTATTGAACAGTATCAGCACCAATATCACTTTATTTCCTATGACTCTTTTGTGAAAACTCTGTGTATTTCTGTTAATGCCGGTGGGAGTCATGCTGGGTCTTTAAGATGGACTTACATTGAAATTGAAATTGCACTGCACTTCTTTTTTTTCCTAGATAGGCATAATGTGAAATCTATTGGTATGAAAAGCATACCTACTAAGGGTGCATCAAGACTCACAGCCCTGGTGATGGAGTTGCTCTTCTAGAAAGATGGAAGATCAGGAGAATGGAGCAAAGTCAGGGAAGCACTGGCTTGGTCTCTTTCAGTCCTAATAGTAGAATTCACAGTAATACACTGTACCACCATTTGGCATATAAGACATGTTTTCCAAAATATCGAGCTGTATTGTTGGATTTAAAACAGAGATAATGCTACTGCCAATGAAGTAAACAAGAAAAGAAAGCCAGTGGCCACATACTGCTGTTCTGATTCTCTGCAAAATAAATGCTAAGGAAACTGAAGAGTTGTTCTCTTGTTTAATCCAACACCTGTAAATAGAGTGAGACTCATTTTTTTTGGGGGGGAGGGGGGTAAGGTGGTGGGAGTAAAGCTTGGATACTGACCAAAATTCTAATGGACAAAATCAAGTGTGATTATCACTACTTGCCTTCAAGATGTGAAATTTTTGCTGCCAGTCAGGAGATTATTTTGGTCAACAAATTAGATGGACCGAGATTTTTTTTTTTCTGGTTCTCCTACATAGAGAAACGAAGAAAGTTCTGCTTTCACTAACTTTCAGAATATGTTTCTTACATATTTTCAAGTATATAAAGCATATCCCTGTAAAATGGATTTGCTGCAGAGATATCTTAGAGGCATAAGGATGTCTGTTAATGCCATAGGCAGCAAGAGACAGCACTACCATTTAATATCAGGCATGACTGTGTAGCAGCAAAAATTACAAGAAAAAAGAACTCATCATAAAAAAGGATCAAAGATCAGTTTCAGATACCTGAAATTTGCTTAGAAGATAATTCTTTGCAGTGGGCAAAACACATCATGATGCAGCAGCTGAATGATATGGAGAATGTAGAAAGGAAAATATAGCAGAGCAGTTCAAAGACTTCAAGATACATTGAATTATGTGAAGAATCCTGTCTCTATGTCTTCCATTTGAAGAATTCACTTGGGAAAAATCCTTTGTACAGAGATACACAGTTATGCATTTGGGAGGTTGATGTATGCACTCATTTTGTCATTAATGACAAAAATCTCTTTCCCTTGTGGTCAGCAATCTCCACAGAGGCTTCACAGAAGCGATACACTTTGCATTCTTACTAAAGTATATGGCATGCATTGCTGGCCTACGATGTATGTCTTTGAAATTATACCAGCGAGCAAGGAAAAAATAGAAATGTCTATTAAAACAAACAAACAAATGCAGTCAATGAAGGTTATTAACAGTTTAGCCAAACATCTTTCAGAGATAGTTTAGTTCTATTTGCTCTGTGTTCTGCACTAAATGGTCTAGCCATAGTTCATTGCTGTTGGTTTATGCACACAGCATTTAAAAATGTTAAAATAGGAACAAGCAGTGGTTGTTATACACCAGAAGTACTTGTTGGGGTGCAGTAACTATCTGTAAATGTCAAAAGAATATAATTATTTGCATTACCTTTTCTTAGACTTTGCTTTCAAAGGTAAAAGTTCTGCTTTTTGACCTACAAGTGAGATGATGTCAAGCCAGAAATAACAACATATGCAAAAATATAATTACAGAAATAGAAGAACAGTAGTGAATTAACAGGAAGTAAGAACTGAAATCATAATGGAATACCCTTAAATCTATTGCCCCATTTCTTTCCACAGAACTATGAAATATTCTGTTTATTTTTGCACATTTCCAGAAATTGTTACATTAAACCTGGTGTTTTGATTTTGTAACAAGAGATATTAAATCCATACAGTGTCATTTTTACATATAATAGATCAGTTTAAGAAGTATGTTTTAAGTTTGCTGCCTGATCATTTAATTAAATGTTACCCAGATCTTGTACTAAAAAACACCCCACAGATTTCTCATTAAGCCTCTCTTCAGAATTCATGATTTTATAGGACTGTACTTGTTTTTAATAAGACTATGTCTTTTCATGTCTTCTTTTTCAAGGTAGTCTTTATGTAGAAACACTTCCATAGCTGTGACCATCTTTTTTACCTTTCTGTGTATCTTTCTTAGATCTTTCAGAAGTGGATGAATAATTCCAAAGAGCAAAGCTTCTTAGAAAGGAGTTTGATAACCTGAATGATTTCTTCTATAAAAAATATTCCCATTCCGTTTTTTAACCAGTTACACATGTAAAACTGGGCAAGGTGAATTCCTAGTATGAGTAGGTAAGCTATATATGAGGACACGAAGACCTTGAGAGCATAGGTAAGCCACATATAGACGAGAATCTCCTTTAGCATAACATATGTTCATGGCAATAACAAGAGTTCAAGTCATTCTGTTATCCTCACTACCTCAGGTCAGACTGGCCTGGAATCACAGGGCTGACACTCACGTGCAGTGAAGGGTTAGAGCCAAAACGTAGACTTAGAATAGAGATGCAACAGTTACTAACTTTTAAAAAATGTATATGCTTGTTTTCATTTGAACTAACTGTAAAATATCTCAGTTTTCAGCTGGTCTCTGATGAAGCAAACTCTTAAATATTAAAAAATTAAGAATGGAATGGAACATAATCTTCAATGGCCAAGATTCTGAAAAGGAAGCAAGGTCTATGGAGAGTTATTTTTCACTAGACTAACTGATAATTGAACAGATAAATGGATTTTGCATCTTAAAATCTTTTTTTCTTTCCCTAACTTTATCACTACTTTTATCAAAAGACATTACTTCTCTCTGCAACGCTTGCTTAACTTATGACTTCAAGATGGCAGCAATTCTGTTGGAGTCAGTCAAGCTGCTTACATATTCACATTTCAAATGCATCTAGTTATTCTAGTGAACTGACATCTGAATTATCCCAAACTGTAAAACAGAAAGTCAACAGCAATCCTGTAACATGAACGTCTCCTCTCTTCTTGGATACTTATTTAGAATCAGATAATCACAGAATCAGATGGGTTGGAAAGGACCTCTGGGATCATCAAGTCCAACCCTTGATCCACTACTACCACAGTTACTAGACTACGGCACTCAGTGACACATCCAGTCTCCTCTTAAATACCTCCAGGGATGGAGAATCCACCACCTCTCTGGAGAGCCCATTCCAGTGCCTGTAAAGAATTTCTTCCTAATGTCTAACCTAAACCTCCCCTGGCAGAGCTTGAGACCATGCCCTCTTGTCTTACTGATAGCTACCTGGGAAATGCATTTGTTAATATCTGCATGCCTTGGTACAATTTCCAAGCTGTGGCCGCTATTGAAACAGCTTTATATATCCAGTAGGAAGTAGGCATACTTTATGTAGCCCCAAAATGCCAGGCAAATCAGTCTCCTTTTTTATAGCCCAACTTCTCCTAAAGACAGAAAATACCTTGTGAACCAGGATTGTGTTCACTTTGCAGTGTTGGAGTTTGCCTCAGACACGCTTCCTTGAAGAAGGCTTGAGTTGAGCTGATGTTACTCACTGATGGTTCCTCACACTTATGAGTGCCAAGGGGAAAAATAATTTAAAAGTTGTACGTTTAAAAGTAGCATGCACCATTAAGCTGAGTCTACTGTTGTGGAGATGCGTGAAATGACTGATTTATTGACACCGTGCTCAGTGCAGCAGTGCAGACCTGCACGTGGCTTGTGAGTCGAATAGGGAGGGGGAGGAGAGCGATTTGTTTTGTTGTGTCAAACCATTCGGCCGTCTCTGAAAGGAAACTCATTTTGGGATAATGGAAGAACAGGCATAGAAACTCAAACAATAGTTGCTGGATCTTAAAAGACACCCACATGTAATTTATTTCCTTCCTTTTTTTTTTTTAATAGACTGTTATGCATTAAAGTGTCCATAATGTTATTAAACTGCTGTAGTCAGAATAATAAGAAAGAAAATGAGTCATATTCAAGCTGACAGGCAGTTGTACTGAGAACAGCCAGTGTTTCTTTCCTTGATCCCAAAGATGCTGTCTTATGGCTCCAATTTTTTCTTTATTTTAAGAAAACCATCACTTCATTATCTATGTTTACAAGAACCTCATTGTGTCTATATTCCTGTTAGTTGTTTTGGGTGGGTTTTTTTTTTGTCATTAAGAGCACAGATTGAGAGATATTTCATATTCACACTGGTGAGTTTGAGTTTTTCATCATCAGTTTTATCTGACACCAGTACAGGTTATCTGAACTCATTGATCAATTATTCATGTGGAATCCTTTCATGGTATTTATTGCAGCTGATCAAATTACTGTACACAAATGAGCTTTCTTTTCCTTAGCTATTATAGCTGTTACTGAGGCAGTCAAAGCCTAAACTAGGTTAAAATTACTACATGATATGGATAATGAAATGCAACAATCTTTTTTACTTATACTGTTGAGTGAACCAGCTGATTCCATATTGTACTATTTGCATTTAACATTAATATACTGGAACCACCCTTTCTACCTATGGACTATAGAGAGAAATACTGTTTGAGAACCTAATTTTCAGTAAAAACACCAGAGAAATATAACAGGGAAAGCAGTTTGCACTGTAAGTATTATATTATCACACCAAAAGACAATTAAACTGAAATTATCAACTCCTTAACATAATAAAAAGAACACTGAGTATTCTATGGAGCAAAGAGGTATTTTTGGCATCTGGCTACAGCTTCTCTACAGACCCACTATATAAAATGAGTACCAGTTCAGGAGTGCTTGCCAAAAACATTGTGTTAGAATAATGTTGGACATTCATTGTTGTTGCTATTGTTGTTGATAATATTAGCAGCATTATTTTTAAAAAAGGTTTCTTTATAACAAAGATAAAATCAGAAAGCCCAAACTGTATGATAGGGGTGACTTCCTAAGGTTTGACTGTGGACATTCATTTATACTATTAGACTGAGAAGCTTTTACTGTCAACATTTGTAGGGAAACTGGAATTGGTTTATAAAAATGGAAAATTTGCTAAAGAAAGAATATGAGCTGATGATATTGAGCATAGATTGTCCAATTCTTCTTTCTCCCCTCTCTCTTTAATTTCTTATTTTTTCCTTTAAACAATAGCTGACCAAATAATATTGTGTCCATCAGGAGAATGTCAGCAATTAACAGAAATAAGTTCTTTCTCTTGATTGCAAAAAGATATTGTGAAGTACTATTTGACACTGTGGTCATGCTACTCACATATATTGCACACAAGAAAAAGGCACTTTATGCTTACTTAGTAGAAAAGAGTTGCAGTTACTGCTTGAACAGATTAAGGTACTGTTTTAAAAAAGTACTTTTGCATTTCAAAATGACTTCATTCAGGCCAGAGTGACATAATACAACACATCTGCCATTCAAATTTGTTGCCACTGAGGTAATAAAAAAACAGGTCCTTTTTGCTTTTTTTTTGTGTGTGTGTGTGTGTGTCTGTGTGTGTGTGTGTGTTAAGAAGATTTACTTTTAAACAGTGAAGCTTCAGTGGATGATTATGACATCAAAGTGTGACAGACAGTGATTATATACTGCAGGGGGAAAAGATGCATAAATACAGACATTTAATTCCCTTAGCTTAAGGAGACATTATTCCTGGGTAGTAGGAAAAATAAGTATTCCACCTCTTTTTCATCTAGGCAAAATTAGGAATGAATTTAATCAGCTTGCCTTGTCTGAAGATTTTCTTTCAAAATATTAATTGTAAAGTTGTTCCCTTTCTTTAAATATACTTTCAATGACTATTTTTTTCTTTTTTCCTTTACTTTGAGGCTTAATGCAGGCAGCTTGTTGTTCTCTATTCCAAAGAGCTCATCCGTAACTGTGTCTCAACATGACTTTCCCCCCCACTCCAGAAAAGGACTATGAAATCAATTTAAAAATGAACATACTGGATATAGAGGTTGAGGAATTTAAGTAATTTAACAATGATTTAAGAATTTCAGACTTCCTCTGAAACTGAGAATTACCTTTAATAAGTAATTCTCGAAAAGAAAAGAGGATACACAAAGTTTGATACAAGAAACGCAGGATTTCATAACAGCTACCTCTGAAGTCCCTGGAAAGATCTTTGTTAAATCAGGTTTTTGTAGCAAATATAACAACTCCATCATTCTGGTGTTTAACCTATATTAACCAAATGTTTGGATTTGATCTTAAGTTGCATGAAATTAGAAGAAAGCCAAATTGCTGTCAGCCCTTAAAAGGAGACACAGACAATACCACAGATTAAATTCAAAACAATTTTTGGCTTTAGTTCAGTAAAGTTTATGCCATTAAAGGTAGGAAAGGGGAAAGATGGGGGCTGCAAGGGGGTTGTGGATTTAGTCACTGAGGTGGGGGGTGGAAAAAGACTTTAAAAGAATCCTCTTGATCTAGAGCCAGTATATATTAATTAAGTACCAGGTGACTTCAAGCATATGCACTTTTAATTAAGAAATTTTTTTAAGGAATAAAAAGTAAAAAAGTAAGACTAGTAGATTATCTGCATTTTAACATTGCTATTTCTGTAAAATCCTGCACTTTAAAAAATATTATCCCTGGCTTCTGCTTTCACACATAGTGCAATGAAGCCGATGAGGGCCTTGTCTTTTGAGCCTGGTGCTGAATGTATTTTTATGAAGAGAAAAGGGTTCAGAAACAATTTTTTTTTTGAGGAGGGGAGGAGTAAATGACATGAGGTCAGGAAAACAGTGGTATAAGGTGAGAGTCACAGCTGAAATTGCTGAAATTTTCTCTTATGTGCTGAGATTTGCATTTTTGTGTTAGAAAGCAAAAAGAGAGGGGAAGTTTCCTGTAACACGTCGATGACAAGAAGCCAGGAGAAAATCCTGCCTTCACAGAAATCAATGGCATACAGCTATCGATTGCCATGGAGCCTAGTTTTCGTCTAAGTTTTTGCCAGCAAGAAATGGTGTCTCCAGCTCAAATACTAGACATTTAATCATTCTTCAAGATACATTCTGATTTTAGTTGACTTAAACCTTTTCTTCAGCTTCCAGAAATGTCTGCATTAAGTTTTTAACTAATTAACTTGTAAAACATGTCTGCTCATGTAGTTCTTGTAGACTTGCAATTTTTCTCCTCGTCTTCCTTCTTTTTGACCTTTCCTTATCTCCTCTCCTGGCTGAAATCTTAAGGTCTGATGTTGCAGTGACACAAATAAGAGGAAAACTGTTCCAAATGAACAGTTTCCAGTCTGTAATGCTTTATTATACAACCCAATGTATCCTGAAGCTAAACTGTCATTTCATACAGCTGGAAATCCTTTGAGCACTGAACACTGGGTTTTTCTAGCAATTGTATGAACACTTGTGTTGTGCACTTTGCAGTGGATCAGAGTGAACACCCAGTTGGGTGGGTTAGCAGTTCTGTAGAATCATTGCAGTCTGATCTAACACTCCCTGAGAAACATGTTTCAGCGCTGCCTGCAAGACGCTGAAAGGTCTTTATTGTTAAGCAAAGAGGAAAGAAGCTGCAAATGCATAGTCTGATTTTATACCTTAGGACACCCTGTTAAAAAAAAAAAAAATCTCCCAAAACATAGAGCCAACTTAGAAGCACACCCCAAAGCCCTGCACTGCCTGTGATCTTCAGTGGGACGATTGCAAGGATTTCCCACACAAATCACACTATCATGTGGGAATCTGAAAGAAAAATTTGAATCCCTATATATAGATGCCTGGAAGGCATTTATAGAAAAGTGTCATAACATGCATCTGATCTCTTCCCAAACACACTTTTGCAATCATTATATATTTAGGAGAGATTTTTAGCTAATGATTTTAGACTTGTAAACATGTCAGTATCTTTTTCTAAATGATCAGGACAGGAATAATAAATCAAAAAGCATGCAGGTGATAAGAGAGGAGATGCTATGAGTTATTGCAATGAGCACTGAATGACATGCATACATTATGAAGGCACCTCAAAAAGATTAGAGCATTTCTCTCTGATTCATTTTAATGTACCTCTTTATATTAAAAAAATGGGTTTTTCAGGACAGAGAAAGCAAGCACTGTTGCTTGTGTAATGTATTAAACCCGTAACATTTTTCATTCTTGATTTTCTGCCCCTTTTATTTTTTTATAGTCTAGCTTCTAAAAATATTAAGAAATTTGGCAGACTTCATGGAATTCTGATTTTAAGAACACAAAACAGGAAGCTATTTTGAATGCTCCTGCTTGATCCATCTTTGTGCTGGCAGCACAATGCCTGTAAAATCCACCTGCTGGAAGTCGGGTGGTTTATGCAAAGGGATGTCATGGTAATTTGGAAACTGCTGAATACAGAGCGAAGCCTTTTCCTGCCCCCAAACCTGCCACACCAGTTTTTCTAGCTCATTACATGCCAAAACTTTTGATTGATTTGCTCACTTCAGTCATGGGTAATTTTAACTCCTATATTAAGTAGCTGCTGCTTCCACTGCATTATATTTCTTCGTATGGGGCAAATCAAAGCTCAAGCTTGGCCTGTATTGGCTTGACCTAAAAGTCAGAGTAAGCCTTTGTTCAGTTTTGTGTAGGCGGCAAGCCAATATTTCAAAACAACTTAGACAATCACTCTGCCTTTTTCTTAATTGTCAAGATCCCTTGAAATGGAGATTTTAAGGACTACTACATAGAATTTTTTTTTTTGGAGACCCAAGGAGGTAAGAACATTGTTAGAGGCTTTCTAGACATGAATACAAACTTTTTCATTAAATTTAAGCAAAATATTTAGTGCAGCAAAGAAAAACCTGTGACTGCCTTGCACTATTTTCAGTGGGATGGAACTCCTATTTTGTACAGCCTTGTTGATTAATTCCCTGGATAGGTTTGAGACTGAAAAGAAGATGAACAGAGTGTTTTCTCTCAGAAAAAGGCCTCCAACTATAGTCCTACAGAAAGAAGACTACATGTACTGAGGGAAATGATTACCTAAAATAGGATTATTCTCTTTAAAATGCACCTTATCTAAACTGACTGTTTAGATTCTCTGTCTTGCAAAGAGGAAAATATCAGTTCTTCAGACTCATATTATTACAGAATTAAACTATAAAATGGGGACATTTTAGTGGCTGTGAAGGGAAAGACCTGATATATGCAATGTTTCTCTTACCTTCAGATTTAGGGCTATATATCATCCAGTCCCCTAAAGATTTCAGAATGATACACAAGATAAGATTTTAGACTGCAAGAAGATTTGTCTTTGTTTAATTCTGTTTCAGATACCACAGCTGGAAGGAATGCTGTTAGTTTAAAATGTGGTTTTGCTTTAACAATAGGATAGCTGAGAGGAAATAGTACTACCCCTAAATAGTTTTTGGACTTCAATTTCTGTGTTACATATGTAATTTAAAGATCCGTGTAGAGCTATTTGGCTCAACATTAAACATTCAAGCTCCTACCGGTGCTTCACTGATTAAGTTCAAATGCACATTTCAAATATAACTGTGTAGATATTGTTGCTTGCTGACAAAGCACATTTATTCAACAGACCTGGTTATAAGTAATAAAGACACAAATTATAAATATGCATAGTCATGTCTGGATCCATTTTATGTTTTTTTGTGCAAGATAGACCTAGACACTTAGCACCTTCAAAATTATCTTTTGGGTGGATTATTTAGGTGATGTCCAAAGCCATAATTTTAAAATCACAGTATAGTAAACCAGAAAGAGTGGGATTCATTTAGCTAAACAAACATCAGAAATATTGAGCTAGTTATGAAGATATACCCATCTTTAAGCTAATTGTTTCACCCTCAGAAATAAACAGGTTCTTGCTTAGGGTAGTGAATTTCATCCCAAAATACTCGACTAATACACATCAAGAAAATTACTTCCTAGAACAGCTGATTTTCTCTGTTTGGAAGAAAGGGAAACCAACGTGCACCGTAAGGAGTATTTCCTCATACTGCTGGTGCCAAGAGTTAGATATGATAAATCCCTTCCAAAGATCCTTAAAAATCCGCTGCTGGCACTGGCAACCTAAGGGTTTAGGTTGTTGACTTACACATCATAGAAAATTGGAATCTGACTGCTAAAGCAGTCGCTTCCTAGGGTTTGTTCTATTCCTCTCCTAAAGTTTATTGTCTCTGCAATGGGGCAGTTGACTTAAAGTATTACAATTAACTGTCTTTGATTTCACTTCACAGAACTACAAATAATACTAATTTAAAGAGCTTAAGATTGCTGGTCTCCCAAAATAATTTAATCCAGCATGTAAACCAACAACTTCTACTCTGTACCATAACAAGGTAATAACAAAGTTAACATGTAGACAGACAAAACTGGCAGAGCAGAACATTAGGGTGTCTTTTGTGGAGGTGAGTTACTTACTGGAGTATTTCTTTTAGCCTCTTCACAAATTTGCAGAAAATGTGACTCCATCAGTAAAATTCATTTAGTCATTCACCAGCTCTTGGAGCTGTGTAGTATGTCCTTCCTCATATGCAATGACATGAAGGGAGATGGCAGCTTTTATAAAATTATTTTGGACAGGCAAACTTAAGGACATGGAATTTAGACAGAGGGCACACAGGTTATCCTTCAAGAAAAAGGAAAAGTAAGAAGTAAGCAACAGAAGTAATTAAATGACTTATTTTTGTCTTCTATAAGTTTGGGGAGCTATGGAATTTACCATCTCATCTGTAGAGGCCACAAACTGTAACATATTAAACATGGAGCAAACTTTGCCATGGATGGCTCTAGGAGCAGGAGTTCACAGATGGCTTCTGCTGTCTAAACATGAATGTTGATACAGGCATCAAAACCATCCACAGGATATAAATAAATGCTCAAGGAACATAATCTCTTCTTATTTTTCAGGGCTTCATGACATATCATCAAGTTTTACCAAGATAAGAAAAATTTTAAATAGTCTAAATCACATTCTACCTACTTTTGCAGTGGTGGCAAGAATAAGTGAAAGAAACATTATTCCACTCCTGACTCTTTTTTTTAAATTTTCAATGTTTGTGTTGACATAAACCATTTTTACCTGCCATGATTTTTCTACCCATGTCAAATAGGTGAATGTTTATTGATAGGCTATAATAATTTAATGCCTAAAAGCAAAAAAAAAGAAAAAGGTGAAAGTGATGGTTTTATTTTAGAATTCTGTAAGGCAGGAATAGGCACATAATTTCATTAAAATCAGGATAATATTTTTTTAATATTTATGTATATAAGCTATAAAATTTTAATATCATGTGCAAAACCAAACTTCCTAGAAAATTCAATCCAGCAAATGCACAAAGAAACTTTAAAGGGCCCTACAACTGACTTTTAACTCCAGAAATTCAAGGTGTAGAAACATTTCTTTTATATAAAAATTTAAATTTGAAGACAATGCTAATTTTCCTTTGACTTAGAGATGTTTGATCAGTTCTTGATTCCACACCATCAGCAGAGTAGCAAGGGATGTAATTTTACAATTTTTTTTTTTTTCTTTTAGAGAGCTTTAAACTATCAAATCATCCTCCCCTTGAGGACTTTTTTTTGTCTCCTTCCACATCTTAACTTTTCATGTTCCATTTTGTTGCCTGGTTAAATTTTTCTGTTAGCCTTTTAAAAGTGCCTTTCTTCATAGAGATTCAAGGCTTAATGTAAATACATCATACTTGTAAGAAGAGAAAGAAGCCGATACAGTTATGCATACACTCTGGAGGAGTTCAGCTGTGTTAACTTCAGGGACAGTCTGTTGTTTTTGACAGGCTCGAATATGGCCTTCATTGCTTTTTAACTCCAAAGTGCCATCAGAAAATGTTTTTTGTTTCACTATTTCACAGGGGTTATTTATATGTGAAAAATCACGATTATGTTTTTATTCTGGGTTTAAATCAGGTTTGGTTCAATGTAATGCATAGAAACACCTATACTAGAAACACTTTACCATTACCGAAACACCAATACAGTAAATCACCAAAGTGCTCTTAATGGTGTCCTTATCAAACTGAACCTTTGTAACAGTGTAATAAATTCACTGTCTTGAAACAATTTGAGCTAAAGGAAAAATTTGCTGGAAAAACAGAATCTGTACTAGGGATGTATATTAGCTCAGGTGTGTAAGTTCACTTTCCGTACCTTGGCTCTTTGAACTGTAGCAAATTCCTTAAGGTAGACATAATCTAAGTTAATTGGGAATGAGGTTGGAGGAAATGGCTAAAATTAAACTTCAATAAACGAGTGTGAAATTGTAGTGGATTAAAAAGTTGTTTAAATTCAGTGTAAATTTGGTAAATTTCTTGTTTATATATGCAGCCTTTTGCAGTCAGTTCTCTCCTTACCAATTCTCCTGGTTCTACCTTGAAAAACATTTTATTCAAGTTCAGATATCATCTTTCCTTCAAGTGTAGCCTTCACATATAAGCAAATGTGTGTCAAGCAATTTAGAAAAATGCTTGAAAGAAATATGACTTTCCATCCTGAATCAATCAATCCTCTCTTACTCCTATATTACCTATATAATTCTTATAAATGATACCTTCACAATTCTACTGGGAGGTTAAGTAAGTGAAATGTTAATGTAGTTCTCATATGTAGATTCCCAGTGCTCTGTAATCATAATGTTTCAAGATCATATTGATATCCTTGAAATGCTGGCTGCATATTACAATGTGTATTTCTATTAAGATATTAAAAACAAACAAAAAAAGGAAATAAACAGGTAGAATCATTATCACTGTGTGAAAAACAACACAATTACTTCGTTGTAATTGGAACTTTGCAAAGGATTTACAAACAAAAGCGTGGGATCGCAATTAACATGTTCCCTTGTCCCTGAGCAAGCCTCCCCTTTGATCTTTCCAAATGACAGGAGATGTGTCTTAGGAATTAGAGTGTAATGCAGGCATCAGTCATGATTGATGGAGGGGTATCAGGGCTGAGCGAGAGGAAATTTCAGGCAAGCAGGCATGTGCCACCGTATTTATTGCGCTGCCCCTCCTTCTAGTTCTTTCCTGAAAGGAACCTTTTCTCCCAGGTTCAGCTTGTCTTTAGCAGTGGCAGTACAGATGGGCAATTTTGGTTTTTAGCTATGATATCTGAAAGCTGTGTTCTGTGTCAGGTGCTCCTTTCTTTTGACCTACTTTGGATTGCAGCTTTGACTTTAATAAGAGCACAGTGCCCTTTTCACAGGTTGATAGTCACAAATGTAGATACACATTGGGATCAAAAAAAAAAAAAAGGTTATATATATAATGTATATAGTATTTAGGTTCCTACCTCTAACCTGAAACGAAGCAGAGCAGAAATATTTTCTTTAGTTATAGTAACAAAATATCTCAAGTATCTGAAATGATGTAGCTGGGCTTTGTACAGGCTCATTTATGCTGTTTCTTGTTTATGAATGTTATTTTTAGTCCACAGAGTATCTAAAAAAAAAATATTCCTAAGGACTCGGTAAAAAAAATGCCTTTAGCAGTTGCTTTTCTCAGTCCTTGAGCATACAAAATGACATGACTCAAGCCTCTCTAAAAGAATTGCAGGTGCTTGCATCAGCTGGACTTCAGTGTCATTATTTAGTCTTTGAAAAGCGCCTCAACATAATTTGTTAATAATTTAAATTACATTTTAAAAATAATAAAGGTAATGTGTTCGTGGTGGTGGCTATTGCTTTGTGACTGACCAGTCATTTGCCTTCCGAAGTATAGTCAGATTAATGACATTGTACCACAATGGCCTCATGCCTTAAAGAAAAAGAAGTCTTTTAGTGTTAATTGCATGTGTGATTCTTCTGTCATACAGCCTACACATGAAGCTGTCCTATGCAGGGAATCCTGGTCCAATGGCATGGGATATGGAGTAGGAGAATTCTGGAAGCAAGGAGAAATGTTTGCTATGCTGCTTTGCATACCAAGTTCTTATTTTGGCATTTTATGTCATCAGAAAGTTGCCACTGATATTTGTGTAGGGTAGTTTAATCATTCCTACGATAGGTGAGTCAACAGATCACATAAGCATACGACTTATTTTCTGTGACTCGATTCTTATTCAAATAATCTTATTCTTTATAATGCATTATAGTTTACAGAATATTATAAAAAATATGCCTTTTCCTTAAATAATTTTAATGATTTGTCATTTGGAATGTAAGAGAAGAGTGAAACCATTTTCTTATTTTGAGAGAGGGAGAAAAATAAACTCTTCTGTTTTGCATAAAGCTGTCTAAGCAATTTATGTAACACTTGTAAAACATCTACAAATTCAAAATAGCATTTCTTAAGTAACTGTGGCTGAGCAGGAAATGTAGCAATAAGCAGGAATCTATCAAACCACTTGGAGCTATAAAGGGTGACGTGTGCCTGTTCCACAAAGCGAGAACTCCCATGTAACCAAAGTGACTTTGTGGTATTAGTTTTTTCTGGGATTTAGCCTTCACTAACCAGTTTTGTATTAAACCCTACCAAACTTCAAGGAGGTATCTCTTGGGTGGCACATTACAACAGCATACAGCAGCCTTTTGTAGACTAAATATAATTAGGGTTATCTGATTGCTAAGAGAATTAGAGAAAAAGCATCATGCAAAAAACAAAAGGGGGAAAAAAAATCCCTGTATCTTAAAAGCTGTGTTCAAAGCTGCATATGTGAGTATACATAAAAGTTGTAATAAGTAATCACTAAGGATAGCAGATATATACCATACTAGTTAATTAAGCCATCATGGAAAGAATGCTACAGTAAGCATTCATTAGTGAACCTCTCAACAGATTCACCTCTCCTTTTCTCTCAATTTATTCTACTAGAATTTTTATTACAGCTGAGAAAAAGCAGGAAAAATAATCTGTGAAACTTAGATCAGGAATGACAGTTGCCTCTGAGTGCAGCACATCTCAGAATTTATTTAATTTGTTAAAAAAAAAAGAAAAAGGAATGGCTTATTTGGCAAGAAGTCAACAACACTAGTTTTCTGACTTCTCCATAGCCTTTTAGAGTTTTGTTCAGGCTTCCTCTCTTTCTGGCTATTTAAAATGGTTGACAGGCTTAAACATTCCTCATGGAAAACTATTGTGGCTGAACCAAACATTTTATGTTGTGGAATAAATACCCAGATTCTTCTCTCTGCATGTGTGTGTTATGTGTCCATGGTGTGTACATGAATGAGATAATTCATGGAAATTAGAACAGTATGTCTGACTTTGTTTTATGCCACATAAGATTTAGATGTCAAAACAAGGTCTTTCTAAGGAAAATAAAGATACAGGGGGTGCGCAGTAGAGTATACAAATTCAAATTTGACTGATATGGAGGAATAAATTTGCTCTTCTGTGAGCATTTTGAAAGTCTATGCTTCCAAATCAGGTCCCAGTCAAGGTTTAATTTTTTAAGGTTGAATGGGGAGGGTGTAAAGCTGCAGACCTTTAGAAAGGAAGATGCTTATAACACATTCCTTGGTCTTCCAAACCCAGGCCGTACACTGCTCGTCTCTCACATCATCGGAGATCTGAGAAGTCAAAATTTTTAGACCTGAGAGAAATATCTCATAGAGGGGGAATTTCAGTATTGAAGTAACTTATCAAAAGTGCTGATTGTTCTTAGAGAACAAGTGCCCATTTTACTGAACATAGGGGAAATTTAAAAAAATTTTAAAATCAACCCATACAAGAGTATTTTTTTACTTGGGTCTTCAAACCATGTGGTTTTCCAGTCTGGGTGTCATTTTTCATTATTGATTTCTTAAGCTTCTCACTTTCAATGGCAAAAGCTGATGCTCCTCTCTGTTTCCCTCCCTTCTTCCCACCCCTTGCTCCTCTCCTTCTTCAATTCTAAATGTTCTGCTTGTGTCTATATGGAGGGGCTTGCATGTTTATTCTCCCAGCTGTCCAGAATTGGGTAACTATGGTTGTGCAGTATGGTAAAATTCATGCCCCTGTGCTCAAGACGTTCTTTGAAGAAGAATCTGGACATATAAAAGAGTAGTGTAGATCTGGGTCTTCTGACACATATATGGGTGGTAGTAGAAGACTGAAGTTTCGATGAAGTGTATGTATGTTGCCCGTGGACAGAGTTGTGTTTTTCTAGACTAGCAGACTTCTGGATTAATAAAGAACCAAAATGTCCATCTACTGATGTTATCATTTTTCCTCAAATCCTTTTTCACCAGGAACAAGTTCTACTTAGTTCTTCCTGATTTCAGTTCTTTCATACAAAGATTTTTCATTATTTCTCTTGCAGATGCAATGCCACTTACAAAAGCTAAATAAGAAATCTATACCCAGAAATTACACAGGCTTAAGGATTGGAGTGCTTGTGTAAATTATTAGAAAAGTCTTTATGTTTTTTTCTTGTTTGGGTCATTCTCCATGCTATGTCCAGAATACACAATGATAAGCATGAATGGGTCACTTCCATTAGGCAGTTTTGATGTCACTGCTCTAATTCAGGTGATAAAAAAGTTTAACTCGATACTGAAGCATCATACCAGGAAAGGTGCTGTCAGAGATCGAAGTAAATAACATCTGAATCTTTTTACTTAGTACTTCAGAGGCAGCCATAATGTTAACAATTGAGCCTTAGTACATTCAAACCATGCCTAGTCTTTGAAAAGAAAGACTTTTTGGAAGTTTTGGAGAGAACTAGTATTAAGTAGGGACTTTTTTATGCCTTTGTCTTGGAGGGAGGCCATCACTGTTTCAAGAACTGATTAGATTTCTTATTGATTTCTTCATGAAAACGGAGCCAACAAGCTCATCAGTTATACATTCTTGAGTGCCATCTACTGGCAGCTTCTCTATTACAAGCACATATACACATTTGCATGCATGTATACTTATTTATACATGCACGTATACAGACACATACACATATATTTACATATAGATACATATCTGAATCTGCATATATACATAGAAATGCATCTATAAGTCAGCCTTAGTAATAACCAACTTACAATGCGCATTCACCCATTTAAGGGCTCTCACCCCATTGTTACTGTGCTTAGGAGTTAAAGTCAAAGCTAAGCTAAATTAGTAGAATTAATGAAGCCAGTTTTCCTGTGAGAATGTATCCAGTATTCCTAACCAATTCCATACCCCCTCCCATATGCATGGAACTCACAGATCTGAGCTCCCAGTCTCCCCAGAGTCATCCTCGCCTCTTCAAATTGACTGAGTTATAATTGTTCTTTCCTCAGAGGGAACAACAATTTCTGTTCTTTACTCTGTCTCCAGAGTTGGCAAAAGTTTAGAACACTCAATCTTTGAGCTACCTCTCCTTCTTCTCAGACCTCGCTGGAACTGATCACTAAGGACATAAACATTACCAGGTAGTCCAGTAAAAATGCAGAGGATGTAATCCCATCTCTCATTTTTTTTTAATTGCATTCATTTTCATGTAGCTGATTTTAATTAATTGGTTGCCCTAATAATCATTAAACATAGACTGACATTTAAATAAATATATTATTTCTTCTTGAAGGAGCTTTAAAGACTTTTTGGCTTTATTTGGGGCTTGGAGGTGAATTTTCAGGCACTGAAAAATATACTGATGCCACTGACATTCATATAGAAGCAAATAGGTGAAAATGAGGACAGACTCTTACAATAGTTTAGACATATCCCTTGTAATTTCTCATTGCAAATGACATTCTCAGAGGATAAGTGTACAGTATTAAGTTCTAGCCTGTAGCCAATTTCTTCACAGAGCAATGTTAAAGAGATGTAATTTTCTGAAATCCATACTCAGGATTAATCTTTATCACTTATTTCTGTCCCACAGAAAAATCTTTGTCC
This sequence comes from Myiotriccus ornatus, assembly GCA_036023395.1. NCBI lineage: Eukaryota > Metazoa > Chordata > Aves > Passeriformes > Tyrannidae > Myiotriccus > Myiotriccus ornatus. The sequence continues at coordinate 76,609,800 of JAYRBT010000114.1, read as the reverse complement.
TGTTTCTACCAGATAATGACAAATAAATATGAGAAAAAGACTTGCACTCTACAGATCAGGTAGGATTGTAGAGGCTACAGATCTGTGCTCTGTCCAAATCACAAAGTGTAGCTATATACATTTACCAGAAGTAACTGCTAATTAGAGACTATCAAGTCAGCAACCAAGAAACAATCATTTGTGCCTTTTCAGTGTGGTCCTTGTCCTACTCCACGGGTTTCATGCTTCTGTTAATAAAGGCCTGAGAAAAAAGTAAACTTCATAGCTGAGCCCAGGACACAGGGAGTTGCTAAATATCTGTACAAATAACATTTGGAAAGAAAAAATACTTACAGTTAATAAAATACAAAAAAAGCTTCCTGTAACTATGACAGCATCCCTTTGTTAAACTGAAAAGCAACAACTTTGGTATAAAATCAAAATCCATTGCAATGTATCAAGACCCTGACTCAAAATGTTTTCTTCTCTTTCTTTTCAACAAAAAAATCACTTGCTACATGAAAGGAATAAATTTTGGTCTGGAATTTTCAGAAGAAAGAATAAAGAAGTAACCATTTGCAAATAAATTACGATCCTTTTGAAAAATGTGCTTAACCTCACAAATACAAGTAGTTCCATCAAAGTTCTATGTAAAAAATCAACACTAAGAAAGTCTAGAGTTCACATCTAATTTTAACCCAGCATAAAACATGGAAATGTAACAAACAATGGAAAGAAGAAAAATAAAAGAAAAATATATCAGCTTATGCATATTTTTCCTCTTTTTCGTTTAGTTTTACTTTTATATTAAGCCTCTCTCCATTTCAAATTTTATGAAATACATGCTTTTCTACCTTTGAATTGCTTAGTTTAACTTTTGGCTACTTCCAATATTGTACTTAGGGCTTTTATTTTCCTACAAGACATCTGTTCCATCATTTGAAATATGTTGCATTCTACACATTTTTTGACTTTAAATTAGATTAAAATAGAATAGAAATATAAACTAAAACCACTATGTGGTGTTCACATTAGCCACTTTCTTCCCTTCATTTCTTTCCTATAGTTCAGGTGCCCTATTTAAATTGTTAGAAACTTAAAGCAAGCAGTTAGGAAAAAAGTACCAATGGTTCTCTGTAAAGCTACATACATATAACATATACTGACTTGAGTTACGGTCCAAAATATCTAGTATTAACGATTCTAGAGGTCAGTGGAAACAGAACTATTGATTTTGATGAGCTTTGGACTAAGATCAAAAGAAACTTGAAGTTTTAATAGGTTATTTCCCATGGAGGGTGGAATAAGACTTTCACCCACTGCTGAATCATAAATGAAGAACAATATTGTGATTTATTGTTTAACCCTATCCTGACTCAAAAAGATTGAGGATTTTGTTGGACGTAGGCATTGGAACATCATATATAAAAAATCTCAGTGGTACAAAACCAGCTCCAGGCATTATGATCTTGAAAGTAGGAAAACTGTGAAGAATTGCTCATTAGGTAAATAAGTACTCATTAATTTATCTCACAGTATATTTTAACAATGGATCTCTTTACAAAAAAGAGTATCTGTAGTTGACTAAAGACAGCAAAGATGGTTTCTGCTGCTTATAACAGGGAAGTACTCACCTATCAAGTTAAATGAATGATGTTTTCCTTACAATCCATTAGAGCATCTCACAGCTTTCTTAAACTTACAGTTTTCAGACTGAAATTTTGTAGGTTTGTTCTCTCTGAATATGATGTTTATTGGTACTGTCATTATTCTTGTTGCTGGCTATTATTTTTTGTGTGGAGATGGTTGCAAGACATTTGACAAGTTTTGAAAGAAAACCAAGACAGGGAAGAGGAAGGATATGTTTTAAGGATTTCTACTTTTTAAGATCTTTAACACCTTTCATGCTTCAAATAATGATAATAAAATTTAAATTTTCCACTGCATTATATTTAATGCAAATGTCTTTGAATGTTCCCAGAAAAAAATGAGGTAAAAATCCAAGAACAAATAATATAACAGTATACTCTGATATTTGAGAAATATTATCTCATCCTGTAATTAAATACTGTGATAATGAATACATGCAGAGACAAAGTTGAAGTTTTGTGTTCTGCAGAGCAGACTGAATACTTAGCACAGCTATTTAGGAAACAGCATTATGCAAAAAGAATGCATTATTTGACCAGCAATAGAACTGATCCAAGGAAAAAAATAAGGGGAGTTACAATTTTAGCAATAAATATCCAAGCTATTAGTAGAATGCATTATTCGCTTAATAATAAGACAGCATTAAGGATGTGTGACGTAACACTTAACACTGCAACTTCATCTTTTTACATCAGTTCTATGAAATGGAATAAAAATTCAGTGAATAGTTTTTATTTCTGGTCATACTTAAAACCTTCTTACTAGTATGTAGTAGATGTGTCTTTTTTTAGATGTTCCCAGATGAAAGAAAGGAAGGTTAAAAAATTAATTTCTTCTTCCTTATTTTTCTTCTTCTTTTTTTCCCCCCAATTCAATTTACACTTTGTCTTTGAAGTTTACTCTCTGCCTTTAATTACCTTTGATGGACTGGTAAGACTCTTTCCACAAAATAGTTCATAGACTTAGGCTAATATATCGTAAATGAGAAAACGTCTTCTTGAAGCATCATTTTAAAACACCATTTAAAAATGGTAGGACACATCACATTGACATACACTTAGTAATAACATTTCACAGCTTTTAACTAAGCTCTCAGAGACAGCTGCCCATTCCTGCTCATGTACGGTGTCTGCCAATACTCTGATGTCTTTATTTAGGGAATTATAAAGAATTGCTTGGAGTCTTCTGCAGTTTGAAAAAACTTGCCATTGAAGGGGAGGAGGATAAAACTTATTCAGAAGACAGATGACAGCTTTTCATCTGGGGATCATACAGAAAGATGCTTCTTTCTATAAAAATAGATCCTGTAATGTTGCTTGCTCCTCACATTTTACAACAACCAGTCATTCTTAAAAAGAAAGAATACCCTTAAAACTGTGAAGTCAGCTGAATCCTACAAAACTCATTCAGCCAAACTGGTATTTTTTACAATTATTACTATTTTACACAGTAAGGCATGCATAGTTGGCTCCTAGAAGAAACAGATTGTTCTCACAGCTACCCCTCCCATCCTTCAAGAAACAATACTAGCTGGAGTCAAATCATCTTGCACTAATTTTGCTTCATAAAGAGACCATTTGAATTCCATTTGTCTACAGTATCTTTTTTTTTTCTGTATCAGAATGCTGCTAAAGAGGGGAAAAAAGGCAACAGAACAGAGGAACACTGTGATCATTATTAAATAAACTGTCATCCTATTTAACTGAATTGAGTGATTTAAATGTCACTGTAATGAGCTGTTTGGAGTTTATTTTTTAAATTATAATCTGTTAATTAACGATTAATGTGTGCCTTTAAGACATAGCCCACTGCAGGAGGTACTGGTGAGGCATTTTGACACAGCAGGAGTGCTAGGCAGTAGTTAACACAGAATAAGCAACCGGGACAGATTCTCAGCTGGTTAGGATTTAACTTTGTATTTTCTAGAGTACAAAAGAAACTATACTTTCATATGGAAATAGGTCAAGGAAGTGTCTTTCAGCAAGTGGGGAAAGGGCAGGGTTGTAACCTGTAAGGGTACTAGGCAACTGTATTCCCCATGGATGGAAAAGAAGTGATAATGCTGGAGTTTCACCAGCGGTATAGACAAGCTGGGATGAACCATTCAGCTGACCTACTGCTACCAATTATACCAAGTACTGAAAGATCAGTGATCATGTTATCTGCCAAAACGAGTGTTTCAAACATAAATAAAGAACAAAGCAAGCAACAGTTTTGCATACAGGTTGGCAGTTAGAGGAGTTATAAAGACTGTCACTCCTATTTACTTTCAGGTTTTCTTAAGGGTTGATGTCTGGCTGAAGTAGTTCAGACACTGAAATTTTCAGCTTCCCCGAACTAGTTGGTTATGCAGAAATGTGAAGTGGATATGGTTGCATTTACTGAGTTAACATCGAATTACTCTGTTAGTCTAGTTATCAATTTGATTGCTTTCTGCCGTATGAACCAATGCCCTCTCACTAAATAACTGAATAATTGCAAAGGCTTGTGTGTTTTTTAGGCATCAGTCCCTGAGTTATCTGATTCAATGCCAACTATTTCATTTAGATCCACAGTGAAGAGTGGATTGGGAAGGTCAAATTATCTCGTGTGATTACTGACCACGCATTTGTGTGGATGCCACTGGTCCCCATAACAGCAGAAGTTTTTCGGTCCTCTACAGGTAGAAACTGAAAATTTTAATTTAAAATAGATGCATACACCTCCCCACACATACTCATAAAAAATGGTTGTGCAGCTTTTTTAATTTAGTTCAAATTCTACATATCAGAAAGTGATTGAGAAAGTTTGTCGGAACCTTTTGTCTTTTGTTTTTTTGGTTTTTTTTAAATTTAGAGATTAAAACCAGTGGCTACATGTTCCTCAGATAATGTCAGATCTTTGAGATTACAGAACTGGCATTTTGTTTCATCTCACCCAGTTTAAACTGGGAAGAAACCTCAAACCTATTGGTATTTCTTCCTTGTCCTGAAGAATTAGAGGATGGCAAATATGTGTCTGGTAAATGAAAACCTAGTAAACATTAGAACTAAAAATGAAGGACCTCTAATTAAAAATTCATGTAACTGTATGTAGGATTGTTTCACATTACAGATAAATGTCTTTGATTTCTTTTTTACATTGGTGTGGTGAGCTGAATTTTTTCCCCCTTTTTTTTTACACCAGTTCTTAGAGAAATATCAACCTCAATTTAATAATAAAAAGAAGTGTACCTGCTCCTCAAAATCACAGTGTGGATTTTCAGCTGTAGCTGGAACTTGTAGAAAAACTTCCTCTATGTTTTGCTCACATTTCCAGCCACCTGAATGCTTCCTATACCCTGCCTACCTGTACCTAGAGTTATGTGCTCTCATGGACCTAGAATGAATAATTTGTATTTTTATTCTGTATTTTTATGCTTTTAGCCTTATATACACTTCACTGAATTTAAATTTCCTAAAATATCAAGTTGATATCTAAAGTCCTTACCACATTCTATGCTTTTTTCCTGTTTCTTTGGCTAAAATATATTTTTGAAATACAGTTGTAAACAAATTGTAATCATATAAACAAGATCAAGGCATGATGTAGTTCAGTACAGGGGAACAGAAAACTTCTTAACATGAAAAAAAATAGTGGTGTTTAAAGGAGACATAATGAAGAAAGAGAAGCAGACAAAGCAAGAGGAAAAGAAATTTTTTAGTTTATTTGGAAGCATTAAGGCTGTTATTTAAACACAGCCATTAGCTATGCTAGGTGACACGGGACAGCTTGCGTTCATCCTACCAAAATCTCTACCTAATTAATGAGAACTGCTGTGGCCCATACTAGTTACTGACCTTTCTCCAGGAAGTCTGTAGGAAAGTGCTGGCTCAGTTCAGTTTTTTTCTTGAGAGGGAAAAAAATTACATATGGTATCAGAAACAACAGTTACAATTCTTGATTCTACTAAAAATTATTATATATTTTTTATTTTTATATATTTTCTTTTCCTTACCATAAAGTCTGCTACATTGAATGTCACATGATTGTTTCCAGCACTTTGCTTATCACAATGCAGTCTTCAGAGAAATAAAATAGTAATTTTCCTCCATTCACTGCAAAGAGTAAATTCAGAGATAACAGTGGTCTGGGGATTTAGAAATTGTGCTAAATTCATATGGTAATGAACATCTGTGATGTTTTGATGACTCACTTGCTCAAAAGGATACAATCCCCAGGTTTCATTATTGTCTTTGAAAACTTGCTGGAAGTCCCACGCTGAACACTGATGACAGACAACACAAGCAGACTCCCGGTAAGACACAGGGCAATGCTAGGCTATATCCCAGTGTGATACAATAGCTAATGTCTAATACATGGAAAAATTCTCAATATTTTAACGTTTTAATGACATCCTCAAACATTAATGAAAACACAAGTTAATGAATCACCTTGAGTGCTATTGTAATTTTTTGCTTGTTTGTTTGTTTTTCTCTATTTGCTGAAGTGGCAGAAATCAAGCCACCTGCTAGGAAACTCTCTTCTGAATGGCTTAATTCCTTTCTTTTTCCTCTCCTCCCACTCTTCCCTTGACAGAAAAGACTTTTTTTCAAGTGTCTTCTGAGAATTTCACAGCATATTTTCCTAATCAACTGTGTTAAGACACTCAGACACTTACACTGGAGGGTTTCCTTTTTCAGAATAGGAATACCTTCCTCTCAAATTATTTTGTCACTGGGATTGCACCAATGCAATTTAACATGCCCAGTGAATTCAGAAGCACCAAAAAGCAGTTTTGAAAGAGGAGTCATAAAATACTTGCTTTTCAGAGTGTTGTGGAAGAGCCAGGAAAGGCTGGGATAACACAGAAAGTTTAAAAACACACTACTATACTTGCAGGAGAAAGGAGCCACACTATTGTAGTCTGAAGCATTACCTCCAAAAAAAAAAAAAAAAAACAAAAACAACAAAACGTCTAAATTCTTGGAACAAAAGGAAAACAGCACTAAGCCTGTGCCAAGGCAACTCATGCAACATTTGGTCCATGGAAGCCTGTACTGACAGAAGCGTGAATGTACTGACAGGAGCTGCCCAGATGGGGAAACAGGTAGCTGGACAGCAGCATCTATGTACTATTGCTGTGTTTATCTTGACCTTCTGTATAGCTCTTGACCACCATGAATCTTACTGAGCAGTCTACAGCAGGGATTTTTGCATTAAGGTTCACCAAAAGTTCTTTCGTAAAGGGTTGATGGCGTGTCTTAAGCTTTGTTAATAGGAAATAAAAAATATTTCCTTTCTTAGAGGAACAGGAGCTTATCACATGATTATTTTGAATTCGTCTTCTTTTTCCTCTTCAGCTATTTTACCAAGATGCTTACATGCAAACATCTCTACAGTGACTCACAAATTAATGAATCAAAGGTCAAAATACATGGAAGTATTTTATTGAAGAGGTGATATATTTGGGGTTTGTATGCCCAATGATAATTTACCTGATGATCCTCATAAAGTGACATTCAGGTCATAGTGAAAAAGCAGATTTAGAAACAGTGCATTTTTTTGCACATTTTTTCATGACTGCTGATTTTATTACGCATTTCAGTTTTAAATTTCTGCCCAGTTATCCTGCTCTTCCTGGAGACTGTAGTTTCTGAAGACATAATCTTAAACAACAATGAAACAAAAAAAAAATGGATTTACAGATACAAGAGTGCCAGGGATTTTCATAGTTAATAACAATTTTATTGCAGAGATCTTTATTTTCAGGCTTCAGGGTTTATGCTTTCTCTGACATTGAAGACCAGGAAGAGATCTGACTATAAATGCAGATTTTTCTACACTCTCTTGCTCTTTGTTCTTAGATCTTTTTTTTTTCTGTTGCTCTTTGAACTGGCCACAATAGGAGACAGTCTATCAGACCTGATAGATTTCATGTTTGGTTTATCCCAACAATTACTTTTTTTCCTAAGAATGCTTTCAAATCTGTTTTAACTTTAAGGACGTTTGGAAAAGTTATAAATCTCTTTTCCAATCATTTAGCTTTCTTAAATCCTGGGTAGTTTAAATAGTTCTAAATTTTGTTGGAGGGATTATTCTTTTAATTTTAATTATACAATGAGTATTTAATGATCTGTATTCACTGTACAATCATAGAAAAATTTTAATCCTAAATAAGATGTTGAATAATAATTAAAACTACTGAAGACTTGATTAAGAGTGTTCAGGGATTAGAAGTGAGAAGTAAAGACGGCTGTTGGGTCCAGGGGCAAATCCAAGGACTTTAAAAACCTTTTCAAGGAAAGAAACCCAGAACAACCTCACACATCCCAAATGAAACAAAATGAAACATGTCTTTTAAAGTGATTAAGAAATTTATTGGACTAAGGATTTTCTCCAGGAAGCAGTCTAAAAAAGCCACATAAAAAAAATAGAATGCACTTTCTGAGCTCCGCAGAGTTCACTGTGTATCACGGGGGCCGTAAACTCTGATTAGCTTCAGGGGGAGTGTTAAATGCATGAACGGCCAAAGAAAAGTAGCGGGGGTGGGGTGGGAGGGTGGGGAGAGGAGTGGGTGTGTGTCATACCTAATATAGTGGAGTAATAGAAAACTTAGAGAAGAAAGAGAAAATCAGGAAGAGAAGGCTGAATTTTATTTCCCCATCATAAATGTGACCTGTTTATAAAAGGAGCAAGTATCAAATCCCTTTTTTCCACCGCCCAAAAAAGTTTCATTGTAAATGTGCTTTAAAAAAACCTTTTTATATAAATCAAAGGGAGGACATGTTGCATAATACCACAAATACATTTGAAATGAATGAAAGTGGAATATTTTGTCCTGATAACTACATACTCAAAATCAATCCTCTTAAATAAAGTAAGAACTTCTTATTTTACCTTAGCAATAATATATACACATTTATATGTAACAAATTGAACATTAGTACATGTATGTGTGCCTGTATGTGCATATATATTTTATTTTTTACTGCAGCTCTTTTCAGTTCTTCATCACAGTACTGAGCCTTAGGATGATTGCATTATTCTTCATTTCCAGTAAATTAATAGAAGATGTCACTGAAGGTACAGAACAAATCACAAACTCGCGAATATTGAGCAACGTGTTCCAAAAATATCAGCACCACCTATGTTTTAAAATAAAGTTTTACAGGAAGATTCTGTTCTGGTACCAATTGACGTAACTCTGCTGGCTTCAGTGCTGTTAAGATTATCTCTACCAGACAAGGCTTATTCTCTCCTTCAAATTACACATGTGGTCATGTCCATAGAAATGCTCACTTCCTAACAGGCCAAGAAGTGGTTCCCCCAACAAAAGTAGTACCCCTCTGACACCTCTGAGATAGTCAGGTACATAGAGCTGAAAAATGTGGCAGACAAGGTCTCTGTGATTTCTTGTGTATAAATTTACCTGGGAGTCACAGTAAATAGGACTTGACTACTTTGAAATTGAGCTCTGCTACTTTCCCATTTTCTACATTTTTGTACTAGCTATTCTGTATTTCCTCAACAGTGTGTATTAAAAGCCTCCTGGATACGCAGCTGAAACTGTAAATGATGAAAATAACTCATAAAATCAATTAATTTGCCTCTAGCAAGGCATCAATTTTATATGAATAGAAACAGTAAATCTTTCTGAGCAATGCCATTTTCCTAATACTTTTAAAAAAATAATTCATTCCAGACTGGAAAAAAAATTGAAAAGGTTAACATTTTTTATTAGAAAACAATCAATTTTGATTTGATCAGAAAGTGTTACTCATGTAGAAATAATATGAATGTGATTTGGGCATATTGTATTTTTTGAGCTACATATTGAAATATGATTTATTTTTAAAAAAGAAGTTCCAAATGAAAACTTGAAATAGTCAATATAAAATGCAGAAATGGAATATTTTTACATTATGAATAAGTTTTGGGGGTTTTTAAAGTGTCATCAGAAGACACTTCTGATGTTCTTCCATTTTGACAATAGAGGGCTTGTTCATTCTTTTAAGAAATCCTCACAACCAAACACAATTATAAGAAGCATATTTCAGAAAAACTTTTTAAAATACAGTTCAACTTTGATGAAATTATCTAAGCGATCATGATTCGATATAACTGTATGAGTATGGATAAAGCTTTTAAAGGCATGCAAGCTTAACCTCTGCCTTGAGTATTTCTGACACTTCATGTAGACATGTATTGCTGATTGGTAATTGTCTTTGCATGTTATTTTGAGAAGGAATTAGCCTGTCTGTCAACAATAAATTATGATTGTTTTCGGTGATCTCACAAACTGACATTGTAGATTCTTGACAGAGGAAGGAGACACAGTGCATATAGTCATTGCCTGAGTGTCACACTGCTAGGAAAGCCTACACCCAAAGCAAAAAAGGTAATACCTCTTTGCTTCTGCATCTGTAAAAGGAAAACAGCGCATTGTAAAGCAGAATGGTGACAGACCAGAGAATGCAGATTACTAAAAAATGTTAATTATGCCTCACATACTCAAAGTGAGAATGACAGCATCGTTATGAGTGACAGCAGATGTTAAAACTCCCTATGGAAAGACACAGTCTTAAATGATGTCCCACAGACAGATTTAGAGATAATATGGACCTCATGGTTTGAAATTAAAATTTAGGAGAATTCTGTGATTCTAACTGAGAAGCTGAAGTTGCCTGAGACTGAGAAAAATGTTGTATCAGACACCATGGAAATATTTTTATGCGGCACCCCAGGCCCATATCATCTCTAAACCCCGTAACTTTTAGGAATGATTCATTATTTGTCATTATTCGGTTTAGTGCTGCATGTGTTGTTTCTAAATGCTAACCTTGTAACTATGTGCCCCCTGAACTTTATCAGCTCAGACAATTATATCTTGTGTTCTTCAGCATGCTGAGAAGTAGATATTTATCATGACAAATTTCAAACAATTGATGATAATTTCATAAAGCAATTATCGCAGAGTTATTATCTGTGTAAATGTGTTACTGTATCTCTCTGATGACTTAGTTCTAGCTGCATACATGTGTCCTGCATCTCCTGTGGAATTGGCTATTATGCATATGCAGTGACAGGTACATGCAGATGGAAAATTACAGGTGTTCTGTAATCTGCTTCTGTGTATTACTGGCTAACGTGTACATTCTTGAATTTGCAAAGTCTCTGGATGAATTCATGTTTTCTATGAATTTCACTCTTTTTTTTATGGCATAAACTATAAAAAAATATATTTCAAATATGTCTAATGAAAGTTGTATACCTGATCTCAAGGTATAAAAAAAAATAGATAAAGACACTTTGTCTAGAGGCAAAGTTAAAAAATAGAGCAGAAAAATCACTCTGTGTATTAAACTGCAGGGATGACTAGACCTTCACCTTGTTTAAAATAAAAATTCCATAGCTTATAGGCTTTTAATTCATGATTCTATTTTATATCCAAATTTATCTGAACTACTTGAAACTCTAAAAATTTCTAAAATGTTGTAATAGGGATTTGTATTGAAGCATATTGTCTGTATTCCTTCATACCAGATCATAGTAAAAAAAACATAAAAAGACTTAGGTATTTTGCAGAAACATACAATTAGGGCACTTTTTTTTTTTTTTTATGATCTTGTATTCCATCAAAAAAAAGAATATCTTCAATATAAGTTTTGTTTCCATAAGCTTTTACGAAAAGCTGACTTTTAGGTTTGATTTCGAATGAAATCCAGATTTGCAGGCCTAGATCCCGATCCAAAACCAACCAGACCCACATTAGACCTAGTACAACAAAAATGTTTAAGGTAATGAGAAAAAGTGCAAATTTATGTAAGTTTAGTAACAATTTGTTTATATCATTTATTTTAATTTTATTATAATGAATGCAATTCACATATTATTTCTGAATTTTAAAACAACTTATTAAAATACCTAAAACAGTTCCTTGAGTCTTCCATCAATACAATTTACTTACTTGCTAGTACATATTTAATTTTATATTATTTATTGCTTTGCTTATGGGTGGAGAAATTTAAATTAAGTGCAATTTTTTATTTTTCAAAATTAACATGACAACCATAAAAGGATAAAGTGCTCCATATGCAGGAATATTTCATACCCATAGGGGCACCTTTCTTCAAGTTCAAAGGGAGATTAATACACTTGTTATGATGTAAATTACATTCTAGCACTGACACAAAAGAATTGCTATAAAAGATGTACTGTAAGTATATATAACTTTGGCACCAGATAATACTTATGTGTCATTAGTTTAAAATGCATACTTGCCTCTGTAAAGTCCTCCAATAGGATACAAACACTTTTTCCCTATGTGTCTCTTTTGTTCCCTCCCAAAAAGATCCATTGTTTCTCAATTACACGGCAATTGAAATGTAACTTGGAAGTTCACATCTGATAATCTAAAATGCTGGGAAAAAAAGTTCTGGGTTAAAAGTTACTTTTCAATCTACTTTTTGCTTTACAATGTATTAACTTTTAGACATGTGCATTTTAGTTATCTATTTATTGCAGTATTTTTAATGAGTTTCCATTTTCCATAGCGTTAAGGCATATTTGATACTCATTATGGATTTTTAAAACATTTTGAAAAATATCCACACAGGTTCCTTATTCATTTTACATTATATTTGCGTTGATGAATTGATAATATGTCCTCAGTTGGCATTTTTATTTCTACTATAAGTAGAATTAACAGAGTAGAATAATAAGTAGAATAAGTAGAATCAGCTGGGTAACCTGTGACCCAAGTTGTATGAGATTGAAGCTTGATAACAGACTGAAGTAAGCTTTTGAATTATGGTGGAATGAAAATCATATGTAGACTATTTAGACTGAAGTTATTCATATCTGATGTTCAGTGTAAAGGAAAAGCCTCAAACATGAAAAGAAAAAGGCACCTAAGTCTATTGGAAAGCGTAAGTAGCACTACGTGGAAGAGGCCATTTCTGACTAAGGAACACTGCTGAGATTTGGAGAAAGAGTAGGAGCTATGAATTTTAAGGAAGGCCTTTGTTAGGCCTTTGGATTACTGAAAGACACACCAAAAAGCATTTAAAAGACAGGCATTACAGACTCAGGCAAGCAACAGATAGAGGAAAGAGAAGAGAATAAAAGGAGATCTAAGAGGATGTAGGCAGAGGTACACAGAGGCAGAGTACAGCACAACAAAGATAGAGAAATTATTCTTAACGTTATTGTCTTTGAATAATGCTTTGGGACTGCAGGCTTCTGATTAGGCCATTGGCTAGACTCTGGCCTGAGGTTAATCAGCAGAAAAGTTAGTCTTCCTGGTGTGTATGGGTCTTTTAGGGGGACCAGAATAAGGGTTTTGTTCTGGAATCCACCACAGTTCATTCCTTGTATGTTACTGTTGTTATGGTACTGCACATGTACAGTTTGCCCAAGAAGCAGATTTAGGAACGAGTTCCTCCACAACCAGCCATACCTACCCCTTCAGAGCTGTATTTACAAAACTACTGACCTGAAAAGTAGCTCCCTGACAACCAACACGTTCAGAGGAAATTCAGCTTTGCCAAATTGACTCAACCTATAAGTGTTGCATTAAATATCACACAATACTGAAAAAGAGCCAAAATGGGTCAGGAAATGTTTGTTTTAGATAGCGGCAGTGTAAACAGTTATTCTGAAAGTAACAGAGGGCTATTGCACTGTGTAAAGTTTTATTAGGTTTAATCTCCCATTACAGTTAGTTCCCTTTGCTGTTCAGGAGTTAAGAATTGTTTTATAAGCACTGTGGATCAATATAAAATGGAAGCTTCTTTTCCAGAAAATCTAGTTCTCATGAAACAAACGTGTATCTTAATGGGAAGTAGAAGAAACCCAGGATACTAATTCTAATTCTAATATTTAAAAGTGAACAATGATTTTACAACTTCATATAATAACAGGCTGGTTCAAAACAAAAACAAAAACATTTTAAATATTGCCATGCCAAAGATTGTATCAAGGACTGCAATGGAAGAAAACAAAAACTAAATATAATTTTACAAGGAGGTCTTTATCGTACTCATTTTCGAACAACTGGATTATATTCACAGAAAATTAATTGGACTAAGTCTGATATAAATAGCTATCTTTAATTTCAGAGTTTCATACCTGGCTTCCAAGAAGGTAATGGGATAACATCCAGGTCATAAAAATGTTTCATAACGAGAAATTGTCACCTTTGAAGACTCACTGAAGAAGATCTGTCTCCTACAATCTGGGTACTCTCTTAATTTTCTTTGCCTAGCAAATGCAAAGGCCCTCAGAGGATGATCTAGCTTGCTGAAAAATAGAGACCTATCTCTCTTTCCCAGACAGTAGGAAATTAGCCAGAAATCTTATGTGTTCCCCTTCACCTACTAGGTAGTTCCTTGCCTGCAATGACCCACTGGAGAGGTTAAGTCCCCATGGTTACAACACTGGAATGTGGGAAGAGAGCAGGTACAAACTGGCCCTGTCCTGCCTCGGGTGTTGCAATGCCACCCATGCTTTGAAGAGCCATGCTGCAGCAGTCAGAGGGCTGGGTGGAAGGGAACCTGGTCCTAGTTTTAGAGTTTAGGACACTCATTTACACTCAGGAAAGTCTCTCCTCTTGGGATCCTTTCTGTTTTCTTTCATCTTTTTTTACTCGATGAACTCACATTCCTAATAGCAGGGACCACATCTCCACATGACTGAGCTGAGACCTTGGAAATTCCCAGGATGGACAGGGAAATTCCTCATATAACTGGGTGACTTCTACTGCTCCTGAAAATTAGAGTGTGCTGCTATAAGTGAATTAAAGAGAGCTTTCAGTGCTCTGTCCTCATTCAGGTGAAGAGAATCTCACCCAGTGCCTCATCAGAAGGAAGTCCAGGGAGCCTTTCAATTATCCCATCAATGATAGCTTCACTTAACCTCGATTCTAGTTTTTAGTGAAAGGCATGTTCTTTTCCTATTTAAAAATATTTCCTTTAACCCCGTTTCCAGGCAACTTACCAAGTTGCCAAGCTGGAACAAAAATCTTTCAAAAATGTGATCAGGAGTTCAGTTATGAACTTCTAGATCCTGTAACTGCGAGATTTGACATGGGTTCTGAGCCAAACATTTTTCTTAGTTTGAAATAAACCCATAAGTTTATTCCAGTCTTAGTATTTTGTCGTGATTTAACCCCAGTCAGCAATCACGCCCCACACAGCTGCTCACTCACTCCCCCAACACCATGATTGGGGAAAGAATCAGAAGGGTAAAAACTAGAAAACTCCTGGGTTGAGATAAAGACAGTTTAATAGGGAAAGCAAAAGCCACAAATACAAGCAAAGCAAAACAAGGAATTAATTCCCTTCTTCCCATGTGCAGGCAGGTGTTTAGCCATCTCCAGGAGAGCAAGGCCCCATCATGCTTAACGCTGACTTGGGAAGACAAATGCCATCACTTGAAACTCTCCCTCCACTTCCTCTTTCCCCCCACTTTATATGCTGAACATGATGTCATATGGTCTGGAATATCCCTTTGGTCAGCTTGGGTCACCTGTCCCTGCTGTGTCTCCTCCCAGCCTTCCATCCATCCCTAACTTTCTTGCCAGTGTGACAATGGGAAAAGCAGAAAAGGCCTTGGCTCTGTGTAAACTACACTCAGCAATAACAAAAACATCCCTACCTTGTCCACACTGTGTTCAGCAGAATTCTGAAACACAGCCCCATACTAGCCACTGCGTAGAAAATTTAACTCTACCTCAGCTAAAGCCAGGAAATATTATTTCAAGCTTGGCCTTTTAACTAACTTAAATTTCTGATCCAGAAGAAAACTATAGGATTTCTCCTCACAGTTCCTTTAGGTAATTAATTATATTGTGATAAAGATCCCTTTAGTTTTAATTTTAATATTATAGGAGTAGGATTATACTAACTATAACCTCTTATAAATGGGTATAATCTTTCATAAACATTTTTTACTACATAATAGAGCATATTAGTCAACTGAGGGACTAGGTGTAATAATTATCTTTTAATTATTTTTAAAATATATCCTGTTTAAGAAACAGATTTTATACTCTTATTGTTCTATAAAACATATCCTATATCTGAATTCATACCTATTGCATATTTTGTTTTGTGACTCAGCTGATATAATAAAAAAGACATATCCAAAGACAATATTTGTCTTGTTAAAGTCATGATATTGTTCAAGTAATAGCACAAAGGAATTAGAATTTAACTATCCCTTTACTTTTTTATGAGGATATAATTTTTTTATTATTATTATTATTTATATTTTTTAAATAGGCTAAGTTAGTAGTCTTGAAAGCGTATACTTTTCAAACTATATAGACTCTTCAGGCATAGTAGTCCCACAGAGCTCTTTAAACTCCATGGATGTGCTATAGATGTAACTAACCCTTGGAACCTTATAGAGGCTAATATAAGGAGACATCAAAATGCAGAATTCTGCTGACTGGGAAAATAACACCACAGTGGCATTTCTCACAGCTGCAGGTGAATGGTATGAGGAAAGGTACTTGATTTTGGGATTAATATTGTATTAGCCCAGATGAAAATTTTTTCCTGCCTGACAGCACTGAAATTTGTAGTGGCCTTCAGCATTTCATCCTAGGACTAGGTGAATCAGAGGGTAGCACTGAAATGGGAATATGACTGCTTTCTGTTGTCTACAGGAAACTAAGGTAGCATTGCTACAATTGTGACAGTTCGAATTTAGAGTTTGAAATTGTTAATCATTCGTACTAAAAGGACTGCCTTAGTTTCAGTGCTCTGGGAAGGTTTTTTTTCAAGATTTGCCAAACTGCAGCTAATGACCTTGAATCTAATTCCCAGCCAGAAGAAATTAGTGAAGGCAGTAGATAGTCATGATTTATACCAGCTGAGTTTCTGTATTCTTATCTTTACAGTGGTTTTTTTTCCAGATAAGATCTTTGATATCACTCATAGCTATATTGAGATTTAAATTTTAATTTTCTTTACATTTTCCTCTCCCACTCCAGATTTTAATTAGATGAACATGTTGTCATTCCCATTATTGCTATAATAATTCTTGTTCAGTCTTAAGGAAAACATGCTATCTGCATTTTAACCTGAACTATATTTCCTTGTTGTCATGCATGTCTCCTTCAATCAATAACATGTACATATTTATTGTTGCACTGGTTCTTCTACCAAACTTGGCATGCTCTTGTAATGCACATTCTGGAAGCTACTAAATAAGAAGAGCTAGAAAAGTTTGTGGAAATAGAAGGGAAGTGTTTCCCCATTCTGTTCATCTGGACAGCACAAAATAACTGTTTGGAGTTTGAGTTTCAAACTTCCATTGCAAAACATTTTTACTTCAATGCATCAAAGGTTTAGGTAATTTGGTAGGGAGGAATGTTGCTGTCTTGAATTTTGACAGCAGTATGTGTGTTATTGTAACTGATCAACGTTTGACAGGAGATATTCTTTCCTAGAATGCTTCCAGATATTTGCCAGAGTATATTTCCACAAAAGAAGTCAAACTGCTAAGTTCATTTTGCCTTCTAACAAGAACCATATACACTGCAAACAAAAAAGTTAAAGCTCCTGTGTGGAAACAGCAGCAGGAGATATGCAACACAAATTTTCCCCCTGGTTGTTTCCGAACACCACCATGAGTAGTAGTAATTCACAGATTGTCTCAGTACCAAAGTACTAATGTTTCATGAAGCCCTCCAAATGAAAAATAAAACGGTAACCCTCCTCCTGTAATATCAATTTATGTCTGATTCTCAAATTAAGGTCAAACAAGAATTAAAGGAAATGTACAGTGTATCTAGAGTGTGCAGGTGTTTTTTTTCTCTTGAAATAGCTTGGTAACTTCAATCAAAATGTTAGCCATGTCATATGGCAAGTTTTATCTTCATGAAAGGAATGCAAGTTGCATGTTCCTGGTAGAAATTAGACATTTCCATTAGTTTAATCATCATATACTCATGGGATGTATTTGGGGACAGAAATATAGCTGTAGCTCTTCACGTTTCATGTCATTCAGTACTTCAGTGAGAGTAAAGACCAAGCTAATTGTGGTCACAGTGCTTTGTCTGATCAGGGATAGCTAACTATATAACACAAGATAGATAACTATTATGCAATATTTAATTGAAAGAAGCTTGTATAGCTGAGCCATCTTGCTGGAAGAAGAATTATCTCTTGGCTTGTTTGGCAGACTTCAGAAGTTACAGAGTACACTGAGATAGAAGACATTGGGGGAGGAAAGTTCCTGGGGTTCAGAAGCAAATAAAGGAACTTAGGAGGACTGCTTCAGGAGTGCTACATTCACCAAGGGGCGATGCACTGCCATCACCTTCTTATGGTAAAGGTTCTGTACTCTGACTCGGCCACTGCTGGAAAAACTGACACTGTACTCCCACTGGATCCAATACGGCTCACACAAACACAGGCTGAGTCTCTTTTACCTGCTCTTGGCTAAGCCCTAACTCACACCTGGCAGTTAGGTTTCCCTCTCTTCAGTTCAGTCCATTAAGATATCCAGCTACTTTTTTTTTTTTTTCTTTTTAAATAAGACAATTATCTTCAACAGTGAAAATGCTCTCCTCTCTCCATGCATCCACACCTCTCATTTCCTGTGAACTAGCAACAATTTAGGCCTCTATACACCATAGTAAAAGAAATATTATCTCTCATCTGGCCACTACCTGTAAAAACTCATCTCCTTTTAACTTAGCTGATAATTTTTCTGAATATTTTATCTTAGAATCACCTTCCATTATTATGGTAAGCATTGTACCATACAAAGTGATTCATATCACCAAAAGCAAAAAGACAGGGTGGAGCATCTCAGAGTGGAACTCTCCGGATATATATAAAAACATGCATCCTTTAGGTTTAAACTGGCCTAAATGATATCTTCCTGCAGAAAAAAGCCCCGAACCAAACAAAAGTTAAAATAAAACCAATCGAAAAGTAAATCGAATGCTGAAAGGTGGAAGTTTTGCTTTGGTGTGTTAGCATATAAAGCAAAGAACTAAATTTCTATTTGTATTACCTGGGTGTCATAATTAGTGGAAACAAGGTATCTCTTGAAGCAAGAAGGGTCCTGCCTTATCTCACTGAGACTGCAGTAATAGACAAATGGACAGAAACTGCTCAAGCATTATTTGTTAATGAAATTAGTATTGTTCTGGTATGCATACTCAGCACCACTAAGATACTACTATACTATTTAATGCTGAAAACATAAACTGAGCAATTGAAATAATGAAGGGACACATTCTTTCTTCAATTTCCACCCACAGACACTGGACTGCAAAAATAGAAATTGCATAAACATACAGGAGGCAGAATCTGGGTAATTTCAAACATCTTTCCACATTCAAAATGCATTTCTGGCAAAGCTTTTTCTTTTGCATTAGTTTCCCTTTCTCCCACATTCACTACAAAGTCAAATTTATAATCACATCACTGAATTCTAATAATATATTTTGCAATGTTTCCTAACTAATAATTTTCTTTTTGTTTCTCACTGATTAAATGCACATATATATATTTCTAATACTATTTATTATTTCTTGCCTATGAGCTTACATTATTTAAAGATTTTGAGAGAACTAGGCCCTCATTCTTAAATTGAAAGTCTGCTTTTGTTCTAATGCCATGAGACAAGAGGTAGAAACTAATGTTTATATTATTGATTAATGAGATACTGAAGGGATTAGGTTCTAAGATTGTTTAGCACAGGAAAATCCATACTTATAGCATTAAAACAGATTTTGAGACCTTGTTTATTGGCTATATCCATGATAAGGCTGCTGGGATTTATTCAATCTGAAATGTCTACATTATAAGTGAACATAAACCAGTCTGTTAAGAGGAATATCTAATGTTGGTCACACAAAGGCAACTAATTGCAGTAAATTACAGGTCAGTAATTGAAAAAGACCATTTACAGAAACACTTGTAAATTTAGAAAACTGCCTAAAGATTAAATGTATTCAGTAAATAAGGATGAAGTTTGGACTTGTAAACAATTTTGGCTACCATTTTCTTTGCTTAATTGATTTTCTGTTACGTATTCAATTTGTAATTTTCACAGATAAAAAATTTCATTGGCTTGCCCATAACTTCTATAACTGTACTCAAACACAACAATGTGACTTATTGGTCTTCAGTGTATAATGTGCTGAATAGTGCATGCAAATACTGGTTGCTTCTTTGAAAGAGAAAATGTCATTTCTACTCACGTATGTGGAGTGATGGGCCTTTGTGTCATTGTGTCTTTTCAAATGGGTACATGTGTAAGATAATGACCTTTTGAGAGTGAGACATTAAAAGAAATTAGGAGTGGTATTAATAAAAAGTATTAATAAACTACATTAAGAAAATATTTACTTGGTGAATTTAAATCCTTGCCATATTTTCAAACCACGTACAAAAACGACATTGTGTTTTCAGGTTTGTTCCATCTTATTTTGTAATTTGATATGCCATTTTGATGCTTATAATATGAGAGTGTAAACAACACCTTTTTTCAGTTTCCTTAAAAAAAAGTCATAACAATTCCAAATCTCAGAAGTCATATATAAAAATATTGACTTGAATCCTGAAAAATGTCTTGAAATTTTTACCCAGAACTATTTAACTGTTTTTCTGACTTGAGTTTAAATATCTATTGCAAACACTTGCATGGATGTACATCATCATCATCATGGCTAGGCTTCGCGAACGAAGATTTGAGAAGGGCTCTACCCACGCTTGCTACAAGCGCGCTG
>JAYRBT010000114.1:76541004-76589356 GCA_036023395.1 Myiotriccus ornatus | reverse complement strand
TTATGGAGTTTACCAAAAGCTCTGTACGCCTTTGCTAACCTGTTGTCTATTTCTGCATCAATCTTACCATCCGAGGAAATGATACTTCCCAGTGTAAACAACACCTTTTTTCAGTTTCCTGAAAAAAAAGTCATGACAATTCCAAATCTCAAAAGTCATGTATAAAAATATTGACTTGGATCCTGAAAAATGTCTTGAAATTTTTACCCAGAACTATTTAACTGTTTTTCTGACTTGAGTTTAAATATCTGTTGCAAACACTTGCATGGATGTACATAATGCTACTTATTAATGGTATACACTTTATTCTGTATTTCTCCTTTGATCAATTGATTCAAGAAGAAATTTTTTTACCATACTCTTTCTTGGGTTTGTTTCTGTTTGAAGCCATGGCATCATTAAACCTTACATAATAGCATTCTGTACACCACTAAGTGATTTCTGGTCTACCCTTTTTATTGTTTTTCTTCCTATAATCAGTAATTGACTCTGTGTAGCAGAAATTCTATGGTCCTTGTGGCTTTCCATTCTTTGTTTCACTTATGAGTAAGGAAAGGAGTATTTTTCTCTTCCAGAATGACAACATTTCGCACATCACAAGTATCTCCACCAGGCCTCTCTCTCTGAAGTTCTTCCTTCTTCAGTCTTCTTACTCTGCTCTAATGCCCTGTCTTTGTAATATTACTGCCCAAATATGTGTGCCTAGAGTGGAGTTTTGCCATGCTGTAGGTGGTGGTGGTTTTGACTATAGTTTCACCCTATCAGTGTTTTATACTCTTTCTAATTCCATTCCATTTCCCACCCACAAGTCCATAAAATGGACTCAAATAAGTATGTAATCGTATTCAAGACACGTTTTCTCTCAACTGTTCTTGCAATTCTGTTTTCATTTCTATTAATTATTGTCAAGAAGAATCTTGGTGTTAAGAGAGTCATGGCTCATGGCTTGTCATTATGAGCTCAAAGTCTTTTAGTTCGAATGCCCTTTACACTAAAGTGCATTGATTTGATTCCTTACCTCTTATGTGGAAGCCCATGTTATGTTGCTTCGTTGGCAGAAAAAGTATTGTTATACCAATGTAGTTCTGAGTTTTTTTCTTCTTATTTAGAAATAAAATTTTTTCTTTAGCTTAAAATTCATCTTGACTGCTATAAAGTGGAATGATAAAAAGTTTCCTTACACAATGTAAAAACATCTTCATGGACAGCTAGCATTAGTATAACAATTTTTATTTCAATTAAGACACAGTATCATTTAAAAAAAATTCTTATGTGGAAAAGGTGTAAACTATAAATAACAACTGAAATTTTTTCATATATAGAAATATTACATTTTAATCAACTGTTTGTGGGACAGGCAAACAGACTACCTCTTTAGAAGGATTTACAACACAAGTATTTTCCTTGTACAAGTAGCTATGAAGTCTATAAAGGACATACAGATCATTCCAGATAAAAATATGCTACTAATATTGAATATGAGAAAATAAATTTGAAAATTTAAAGATTGCACTATAGCTAACTCATATGATGCAGATAAACTGTGAGATTAAAAGCCCAAAACTGTGGTGTATGGTGTATATATTCTAAAGGTGTTCTGTTCTGTACTCTTTATCTTTTTTGCCATGATCTCTCTTCCAATGTCAGATTCTGCTATGCTGGCTAGATGATATTAAATGTATTTTCTTATTCCAGTACCTTTCTGCTTAATTCTAATAGGAGCATTGCTAAAAGTGATTTAGTTTTTCTTGGTTTTCCAAGTGCCCCACTATTGACAATTCAAATGGTAGTAAATGTCATTTTTTTAAACCCTTTTCTCAGTTTCATGTAATTGTAATTTTCAGTAATAAGGATTTACCATATAAAAATGTAATTAAGTGTTTTGGAAGAGAATATAAAATATAAAAGGGTCCATAAAATGCTCATTATTAGGAATATTAGCAAACATTTGTGTTTCTTTGTACTTTCTTTGTCTAGCAGTAATTTAATTTGTAGGACCATTTACAAAGTTTCACATCCCAAAATCTTTACCCTTATTTTCTGCCTTTTAAGACAAATTTGAGCTCTAGCTGTAAAAAATGCTTCAGGTGTAATTTCTGAAGTTTTACACTTTTTGATGTCTTGCATTTCAGGAGCATCATATATTGCATTGACCTCTACAAAGGATGCCTTTCCCTGCTGTACAGCTATCTTAACGTTGGTCTTGTGCTACGACTGAAGCCATTCCCTCATACTCTTTCCATCCGACTGGTGCAGGAAGATGCATCTGGGATCTGGATCAAGTCTGGTACAGGGCACACAACTCTCTGAATGAGTTCACTCTCAGGTAACTGGACAGAGAGAAGGCAAACACTAAAGGGGAATCAGCAGAGCTTTTGCACCAGTCCTGTACCTTTACCCTCTGACCACAATAGACTTCAAGAACTTCAAGTTCAATAGACTTTTACTTCCTTCTGCCTTTTCTGCCCTGTCTCCAACCCCCACCCACAAAAGCAAAGGAAGCAATCAGGACATATTCTCTCTCTGAGAGAATCTGGCCATTTCTTCTAGGCCTGTCATGCTGAGCTCAGACTAGCTCTTGGATAATCTTACAAAAGCTGAATAGTTCTATGCAAAATAATCAAACCAGGAAAAATTCCAGCAATCTTTCTCCACAAAACAAACAAACAAACCAACCATGCATTTGTTTCTCCTTTAGAAGTCAGCAGATTCAGAAGGTGACAAAACGGGCACAGTTTGTCTTCTAACATATTATGAATGCCACATGTGACATTGCTTGAGAAGATGGAAAATGTTTATACAAGCTGTCAGAGATAGCTCAGCTAATTTGTGATATGTGGCATGCATGTTTTTGAACCAAAAAGTTTGTCATACACCTACTGCTTGGCTGTAGAATGTACGAGAAGACAGATCTTGTTGACACATCACAGCTGCAGCTCAACTCATTGTGAAATGCTTTGACTTCAACAAAATTCACACCATGTGCCAAAGAGGAAGCAAAAAGTTAACAGTTTCCATGTCTCTTTTAATGTCTTTCACTGAAGGTGAACTACTCTGATTTTGCAGCTGTTACAAATGGGGTAAGTAAAGTATCTCTGCTATTTTTATTTCTTTTTTTTTTTTGAATGCAGACTGCAAAAGAAGGTAAGCATGACCTACTAGTCACTGCTGTTTCATGGGAATGAGGGACAGAAGTCCGCCACAGCTACAGGTTGCCTAGAGAGGCACTGGTAAGGGAAGTGGGAAGAACTGGCAGATAGCAGTGATGGTGATATGCACAATGGAATGAGAAACTTTGAATCACTACATAGCTCTGATTTGTGTCAGGCAATGGCTGAATTGTAATAAAAGTCTGGATGCTCCATCCCTGGCTGTACACATATCTTAGGAATCAAAATACTTGGTATAGCTTTGCATGGCTTTTAACAACATTGGAATGCAATATGCATTTACAGTGCTCTTTGAAAGTGTCTCTCAACCATCAGACTTCCAAATCAGTGAATCTTCCTCCTTCTCTGTTAGATAAAACACTCTTATGTGGACATAAGATAATTGGTGAAGGGAAAAACTGTAAATGCATGAGTTGAAAATAGTCTTGTTCAGCTCAAATTGCAAGTGAAGTCCTGACCATATATCAGCCATAAGTGAGATGATGTTCTGCAGTGTTATTGGCTTTCACTATTTCTCACTTCTCTACATCAGCATTCCCAAAAAGACAGTCCATAACTGGCACTAGATGTTATCTAGTAAATTAATTTTGTCTTGCAAACTCTGTATGCTTTTCATATATGATGATATTTGGGTCAGATTTGCTCTTTGTTATATGTTTTTTTACTTTCTCACTTTGCTTCCATGAAACTGATAATTAAGTAAATATTCAGTAAATAAGTCAGAAGTTCAAGTATCTTTTCCATTAATTTTAAATTACATACATAGATTATTTCAGGGAACAAGAATTTTTTTTCAATTATTTTAAAATGTTGTCAGCTCGTGTATACATATTTTTCTCTCTTTGCAATGTGTTCAGTGCTATTTTGTAATGCAGGTTCATGTTTTTTCTGCTTTCCTTATAAAGCTATTTTCTTAATAAGATATAAGGAAAACTGAACATGATAGTATCCTACATCAAGCAGATATCTGCTGGAAAGTATATAGTGTTTTCTATAATAATTAAGTCTTATTATCACCTTCCATGTTTCTCCTTTCACCTAAAGTAATGCTTTCACTCTGGTCAGGGATGTCGATATTCCTGTTGTACTAGTTCCTACTGTTTAAATTGATTCTACTAAGGTTTCTGAGGCTATCCTGACTAAATATCAGGCATCATAAGGTTTGATAATTCAGCATTAACTACTGAAATACATACAAAGACTGCGATAGCTAAGGATCAAATCTATTCCAGAATGAATTATCAGTCAGAACATAAAAAACATTGAGGAAAATTCTGATGAAATTTACTAGCCTTGAAGTAATTATAATCCTCTTTTATCATTATATGTCTGTTCACCTACTACCAGTGTATTATGGATATTCCTCCTCTGAAAATTTTCAGATTCAAGGCTGAACATCCACCTACTGGGTTAGTTCTGTAATGACCAGCTGTCCTTAACAGGATGTATGCCTGGCAAATAGACCATCTCATTCCCAAATTCCCAGAAATATAGAGAGGTCATCAGATGACCTTTCCAGAATGAACTGTTAAATAAGATACTTCCTGTCATTGGCAACTCCCTACAACACTCACCATATTTTGGAGCTTTGTATCGCTGAGTTCATTGCAGATAGATGGGCCCAATATAAGCTCCAAGTGAGACATTTATCTAAGGTGGGAAGACAGTGTCATTATCCTAGAATATTTGTGATGAATGAGATAGAAGATAAATGGGCTCTAAAATCCTGCCCTAGTATGAACAGGGATTGAGGAGGAGGATCTGAATGCAGAAGCAAGGTTATTGTGGTGGACTGACCCTGGCTGGATGCCGGGTGCCCACATCAGTTGGACAGGGGAGCTCTTTAGGGTGTTTTAGTCTTGCTGAGTAGCTAGACCTGTCACAAGCTCCTGTGATCCTTGACTTGTTCCTGTTGGTTGCTCTTACCCGCTGACCAACCACACTCACTTGCTCTTCATCCCTCCAGCCACACAGAGAAGACATGACAGAGGCATCTATCATAAAACAGGGTGTTGAAGTGAGGTTTCTGGGATGCAGAGGAATTTTAACCATATGCTGGTGCTCAGGATTCCCTAAAAGATAGCCCTGGACTGCATTCAAGCATCTTGCTCTGCTTTTTCCTCTTTCCACTCCCTATTGAATAGCTTTATTCAACCCAGTATAGCTATGGGGAATCAAATATTTTTGTTTCCCCCTGAACAATCACACACCTTGTCTTAGGTGGTGTATAAATCCCTTATTGATTCTAGCCCCCATTTTTTGATGGGATGGGGTTCATATTCATAAGGAATATATCAATAATTCTGACTATCCTTACTACAATCATATTTGAAATTAAAATTTTGGAGTACTATTGTGAATTTTAATTCAAATATTCATAAACATTCTAAATAGGACTTATGAATGAGTGTATAGCAATTTGTCTTTTGAAACTGAACTGAGTATGAGTCTCTAAAGCCACGAGACCACAATTTTGTATAGTTTCCAAATATATATTGTACAATTTTCTCATGTTTGAAAGCCATTTTCAGTAATTGCTTTCTGGAGAGCTCTATATTTGCTTTCTAACTGAGATCTTCTAAATTAATTTTCATTTAACCTTAATGAGTCCTTTTGCTAGTTTTATAATCTCAAAATATTCTAATATATTACTTGGGGTATTTGCAAAAAAAAAACCCCACCATAAATTAGACAAAGAAATAAAGATTAAAAAGTTATAAAAAGAACATGTACGAGGAATTAGAAATTTTAATTAAGATATTAACATTTCTGAATATATATGCTGAAGCAGTCCCTGACCTGAGACTTCACTCAGTGAACCTCATAAAAAGGTCTTCTTGGAAGATTTTTAAAATTTAGAAAGGCATTTCTCTTAAGAAAAAGAATAAGAACGTATGTCAAACAAACAAGGAGGCAGATTAGTACAGCATGGTTCAAAATTAGTAATATCTCACTTAGCAATAGCCATTGATTTTAACTGTGCCAAAGGAAGAGTAGGATAGGTGAGTTCTCACAGATTAGGATGAGACATGAGGAATTTCAGAAGGGGATCAGAATGTAAATTCTGTACTTTATAAAATGAAAACAAAGTGGGAGTTACTAGGCTGCAATATTTACCAACATTTCTTCTCTATTGCTCCTACTGCAGTACTGCAAACGCATCTAAAAAGAAATTTAAAGTCCAAACTTTACATTTACTGGAAAGATCAAGAAGCACTGAAACCTGAACTCCTCCTGTTGTTCTCAGCATATAGGGAGAAGTTACTGGGACCACCAGGTTGTTTGACACCCCTGGTGTCATATATATCTGCCCCCTGGTGTCATATATATCTGCGTATATGAGGGGTGTGGAAAAGTTAGGAACTAAAACATAAGCCCAGAAAGTGAGAAAAGGAGATCTTATACAGTTGGTGCAATATTAAAGGAACAATTTATGGTAAGCAGACCAAAAAGATAATTTTGATGGTCTGCCGTATTCTAGGTGTTTCTTTAAGAGCAAGAGAGGCAAGTGCACAGATTTATCTCTTGCTGGTCTGATTGTCCTCTGGGGCAGGAACATTACAAGTCACTGTTTCAAATACAGGCTCTCATACTTTAGATGCTAGAACAAAGGGAAGTGACTGAAAGTAAATAAAACTTGAATTCACCCAGGTATAAAAGGACCTTTTCCTATAAGCAGGCAGTTCTAAACATAACTCTGAATGGATTGTGAGGCAAAAATAATGGGATTGTTTGAGGAGCAATTGAGGTACTTTCTGACAAAAGTAGTATATTAGGAGATTAGTCTCCAAGGGGTGGATAACCTTTTCAGATTCTAAGTATTTCTTCTGTTCTCGTGTGTGAGCTTACAATCTGTTAGTCTCAAAATATATCTACAAACCCACAGGCCCACCTTCCTGACAGCTGCTCAAACAACAGAGCGGGGGAGCAGAGAAAACACTCTGCTCCATCGTTCACCCAGCAATTCTGAAAAGCTTGGTAAGTTACTCATACAATCCAGAAATGCCAGTCAGAGTGGAGAGGGGACAGAGGCAGGGGGGGAGAGCAGGCTCTTAAAGCAACATTTGCAGCACACACGCTAAAACTAAAGGGACCAATTAGTATAATAGGTTTGAAATCATTTCAGCACACTACTAAAGACAAAAGAAAAATTGTCCTTCAGAAATGGGGCTTTATTGTTCAGATGAGTATAGAGACGAACAATGAATTCTATCAGTTTAGGAGGCAACATTCCTTCTCCTTCATACCGGACTATACATTATTAATGAGTGCTATTTTTGAGTGTGAAAGAACTGTTTGAAAAGCATTAACATAGTCTATTGGATGTGATTGACACTGTCATCCCTTTCATTTTGCTGTTGGCAAGAGGCATCCCTGTAGATTTATGTGCATCTGGACATTACTAATATTCTCCTTGTTATGCACTCTGGGCAGCTGTGATATGGAAATTTTTACCACGGTTTTTAGAGAGGGAGTTTACTGTTGTTATGTGCACAAAAAAAGGAATAATTATTTTACTCTGAGATTTTATAATCCAAAACTATTTAACGTCTGGTTCCTTAATAACCTAATCTGTTCTCAATATGTGCACTTTTTAAAGGAATTTCATCCAAGATTAGGTGGATTCTCCAGATATTTCCGGTGACTCCTTTTCAGACAGACAGTTTAGTTACTGAGACTCATGTCCACTCATCCTGCTTCTATTTTAATCTCCAGTTCTTCAAATTGATTGCATTTTTAATTGGGTTGGTGAATCAAGGACTGCAGCTAGCATCTGCCTGCTGTTTAGAACCACTAAACCTTTTCTGATTTGCCTCTGTAATGGCTTTTAGTCACAACAATTAAGACCAGTGAAATTAAGAACCGCTGAAAGAATACATCTAAGTGACATACAAAAGAAAATTTCTAGAGGTGACAGAATATTTTTCCAAAGTAATGTCACTGTGTTTGTTTTATACATAGATTTAGAATTATTTTAGTTTCTCAGGACATATAGGAACATGTGTCATCATTTTATAAGCATACATATTGTAATGTATAGCAAAGAAAAGAGGAAAAAACCTACATAAAAGGATGAAGACTGATACTAAATGTGAATATGTAGACATTGCATGAAGAGAGTTATGAATATGGAGGTTCAGTTTCTAATCTAGATTTTTTTTAGTGTTAGCTTTTATGTGTCTATTTACAAGTGTATAAAATGTATAGATGCACACAGTCAAATATTTTATTCAGAGGAATGAATGAGGGGATTCATTAGGTTATAAATTTAAACCTCTTTTAAAGAGAACCCTTTTTCTATGCAGCCATCTCATGAGGGATCGTAATCAGAACACATCTTATTGTCAAGGATCTGTTTGAATTTTTGTGTATGAGACAAGGTAACACCACTGGCCTAGAGGATTATAACTCAAGTATTTTAAAATATGTATTTGTGTCATTGCATATTGCATCATATGCAACAATGTGATAGGGAAGCCAGGAGTTTTTAACTCAGTGCAGAATTATCTTCCCTTCCAGTCTACTCCAAATAACCTATCTCCATATTCTCAAAGCATCTCACCTCATCACTGTTTCCTTTACTTAGAGAATTATGCAACTACCAGTTTACAGCCATCTATTAGAGGTGCGTGATCAGCTGCTTTCTGCTCACAGTCAGCAGGTCTGCACTTTGACTGACATGTCCACTACCTTCCTCAGAGGTCAGGCCCAGCTTTTCTGTGGAAGGTCCGTCGTTGGCCATTCCAGGCTGTGAGAGTTCAGTAGTAAGGTTCCTCCTGCTTGGCAACACAAGGAACTGCCACTGATCCACTAGACAGCCTAATTACACCAATCAATGGAGTAAAATAATTTGCATAGCTAGAAGTGGAAAGGTTATAACTCATAAAGACACTTGCAAACTGAAGAGATGGGGAAAGAAGATGTGAAGTCAAGATATAACTGAAAAAGACATGCAATCCAACAAGATATTCTTATACTATTTCTCTTAGATTTTTGTCCAAAGAAACAAAATTGATTAAGTGGCATTTATAGGATACAACCTTATAAATCAGTAATTATTTACAAGACTTAGTACCCTGCTTGTTTTGATGTGGTTTGAATTTTAGCAATTCCAGATTCATGTTGATGTAGATTTTGTTATTTAAGGACTACTTCCTTCCAACTAAGTTATCTTTATGCCATCTTACAGAGCGTAAGGAATCTTATGCAGAATAGTCAGCGTAAGTTTTTAATCAGAATTTTGAGATTCTTATATAACTTCTTAATTTTGTTTTCCCCGAGTTTTTCTTTGTGGTATTTTAATATTTTCCTTAGGAATCACAGCTGTGGCCCACATGAGATTGTTTTGTGTGTACTATTAAATGGACAGACATATAAAGGACAAAGGAAGATTCCTTTACCTTTCATCAAGAAATTTCTTACCAATTCTCCTACTTACTATGTAAAATTTACTCCACCTCCTTAGCAGAAGAGTGGGTTTACGTGCATTGGCATCAGGACAGTCACCTGCATGGTTCACTATGTTGCATCAAGTGCCTCCCAGAAACCTTTTCTTACACAGTTTCAGGACCCAGATTCATTGGTATTTCTGAAGACATTTTAATTCAGTACAAGGATATAATATATGAATGTCAATGGTCTTTGCTGGATGACTTAACATAGAAAGTCAATATACCATCTTCTCAAATGACTGTACAAAAAAAAGTATTATTTTGATATTGCACAAGTGTTACAAACTAACTGTATAACCTTGATACGTTCAGTACAAGTAAATAGCACATATAGTTTATTATCCTCCATTAATTTTCTTATGAACGAACATCCATTTTTTTAAAAGTATTTTGAAGTTTGCAGTATGAAATAATAAATTTTATCCCAATATTTGATACTCTGCAAAATCTATCCTGCTTCCTGTCTGAAGTGCAGGCGTTAAAAAGAAAAAATGCCTTATTGAATATTTCCAGATTAGACTAAAATTCTCAAGGAATCTGGAGAATTTGAATTAAACTTTTCAGTGTTTATATATATTCACCAAAGAGAGCAAAGCAGCGTTAAGAAACCATGCTTTTATACCTTGTGGTACAGTATGCTTTCACATATTCATTCATGTTGGTAAGCCATGAAAGTGAATCACACAATTCACTTTCTTTGTCTACACCACGTTGCAGCTTTGCCTTTTTGTCATGGAAAGAGTTAATCACTTTAGTAAGCAAGGTAGTTTGTAATGGACTCTTAAGAGACACAGTTTATTAATTTTCCTTTCCTGTGTTGGCATGAATACAAGGGGTTTGCCTGAGATTTATATTTTATAGCTGTATCTGTTTTAGGAAATAACTGGGAATTCATGTCAGACAATTTAAATACTTATGCTCCACTGCATCAAAACAGGAAGAGGGAAAAATATTTGTATTGGGAGCATAGCCTGTAATCCTATTGCTATTTTCCTTTTGCAACATGCCTGAGTAGTAAATATTCAAGTCTAGATGCCATAAATTAATATGAGAACATATATTTGGCTATGTTTTGTTTGAACCAGACTGGGGTATCTTATACAGAGAGGTAAAGAGAGATACTGGGAAGTGTTGTTGGATTGTGACAATTAATTGTTTCCTACTGCTGAAATTTGGGGTACACAAGAACTTACTGTCAAAACGTCACCCCTCAGAATGAAGCACAATGCCAGGTGAAGAGCTGAATTAAAGAATGTATGAACTGGTCAAGATAAAACCAGAAAAAGTGTTTCACTGCCAAAAAGTATCTAATGGGAAGATCCTATACAATCTAACACTGTAAGTGTATTTTTGCTACCATGCTCCAAGTCTTCTGATTATTTTTTTCCCACAAGAGTGTTACATAAAGAGAATCTTTAAATCCCATAGGACTTAGTTGTGCATCCTGCAGTGGATTTTTATCTTTTGAACTCACTGCTAGTGAAGTTCAAACAAAGGAAGATGAAGATCCCCAAAACTGAGTAGCTTGGGGAAGAATCAGAAGATCTTTCCTCAAGGGAGATGCATTTCTCCCTTTGCTGACTTCTCTCTTGCCACTGTCACTGCAATGCTAACTTCTACCATGTCCCGTAATAGATTCTCAAGATTCTTTCTTCGTTAACAACGAGGAAAAAACCCCCAAAAGAAACAAAAAATTTAAAAGAAAAAGCTAAAAGTTAACCACCTAAAATTCAGGTGTTGGTCACAAAGTTAATGAAGAAGCTAATTAGGGGTTGTGAAAATAATCACTTTGAAATTTTAGACTGGATTTGATATGGTTTAAGTGTTAAGTCCAAGGAATAAAGGTGAAGAGAGCTGTATTCACATATGAATATTTAAAACCAATTAAAGCCTGCTCTGAGGAACTGAAATTTCTTTTGTTGATACCTTTGTAATTATTAGCCAGATGGTGCTGTGACAGCATGTTTTTGACCAGTGAATATGATTAGATATTAGCCAGAAATGTCCTACACCATTTGATGAACAGTGTTTCTGTGTCACATTATTTCCCAAGGCTAGTTATGAAGACATAAAGTTAATAAATTCACTCTTGTTAAATGTTGTGCATAAAAGCAGTCACACT
Source organism: Myiotriccus ornatus (assembly GCA_036023395.1). Classification (NCBI taxonomy): domain Eukaryota; kingdom Metazoa; phylum Chordata; class Aves; order Passeriformes; family Tyrannidae; genus Myiotriccus; species Myiotriccus ornatus. Next base: position 76,577,612 of record JAYRBT010000114.1, on the reverse strand, counting down.
TTTAAAGGCATTGGTAAGTCCACCTGTAAATAGCACATTTTTGAAATTGTTTTCAATTTGAAATTATTTATTTACAGTGCTTTGATAGTTCTTTACTAACTCTTTAATATTTAATTTACTTTATAAATTTCCATACTTTATGTGGAGAATCTTTCTTGCTGAACGGTCTAGAGTAAATTTTAGCACTTTAATTACAAGATTTTAGCCTGTTTCTCCTGAGAACTTCTACGAAGCAGAAAATACTACACACCAGCAAAATATTCCTACGGTTCTTGCCTTTTTTAGCTCTTCAGTAAGGTTTGTGTGGAGTTATTTTTTTATGTCTGTAATCGATATGCCATAGCTGATGATTTTGATTGAAGTAAAAAGAGAAAAGAATATTTCCCAGAGGAATCTCCAGGGAGAGTAACGTTTGAATGTATGTAAAGAATATAGAGTGATTGCAGTTATATGCCTGAGGAATATATGTATACAGGATATTGCAGTAAGTTTTCCAATCACTGAAATACAGTTTTAAGTTATAAAAAAAAATAAATAAAAAGGTTGAAACACTAAGCTTACATAATACATTATACTTTGGAGTTGTTGGGGTCCCTGCCCACTCACTTCCGTACTTCTGTTTTGTAATTTCTTTTCTCATTGCTCAGCTACACAGAGGAAAAACAGAGCTCAAACCACAATTTTGTTATGTGTATTTTAAACAGAGACTTGCAGATTATGTGACAAAATAAACAAAATACTTCCTGTGTGAACTCCCAGCCATTTCCCCATGTCTTCACTTGAACTTTTGTATATGTGGTCAGAGGTTATACCTATAGCATGAAAAAGCCTGGGTATTAGTTAAAGGCCACATGAGTCATTAGGTCTGTCTGGTTCAGAAGGGTGCACAGAACACTTCACTATTTAACATGCTCACATCTCCAGACAAAAAATGTCCACAAGATGTTTAGTAAGTGCAAGTCTTGCAATAGAACAGTAAGAACCTCCCAAGAGGAAGATAAGGTCAAATTCATCAAGCATGAAGCATTAATATGGTGAAAATATTGTAGTACATTCTTTTTAAACTGCCATGACAATACCAGATACACAGGACTCTTTCTGAAAGAAGGAACTCTGTATCAACAAGCCTCAAGTAATTTCTACACTTTGGGACATTTATTAGCAGACAGTAAAAATACCACTATGCAAACCCGACTAAGGATTGTATTCCAGTGAAGGAATGAGCAAACTCTTTATCACAGAAAGTACTCGTTTTGTTTTCTAATAAATAAACCACAACCATGCATTATATTTATATTTTTAAAAATAATTAAATAGTTTAAAAAAATCTTCCATTTTGTGGATTGCCTTTAAAATATCTACTGAGAAAAATATGTAAATGTTGCTCATATCAGCAAAACAGGTCTTGGAGTACTTTCCTTAGTTATTTGCCTGCTCTACTTTGAAACAACCAACCTAACAATTTGATTAATTCTGCAGGAAGGAAAACAAAACAAAACAAGATTTGAAACAACCAAATTTCTAAGGGGAAAAAGTAGAAGTATAGAAGAAACTAGTTTAGTGTGATTTCAATCTTCTCGTTTTTTTGCAATATATACACAAGTCTGTCTGTTCAATAACATAAACTTGAAGTTGTCCCCTGATCTACTAAAATTGATGGGAGTTTTACCACTTGCTTTAATGGGAACACAATGAAGCCTAATTTATTGTCTTCAAGAAATTAGTACTTCATGAAGACAAAGTGGAAAAAGTGTGAATATGAGGAATTGATGAAATTGAACTTTGTTCAGGGTCCTACAAAGATCTCTTATTGTTCTTGTTATTTTGGTTTTAATCAACCATCCTTTTTTAATTTTCATTCATCTATTTTTATCCCACTTCTTCTCTGTTATTCTATATATTTTTGCCATTATTTTAATTTAATTATGATAGAATTCTTCTTTCCAGCTCTCTGGGCTATCAAAACTTAAAAATTAAACCTAAAAGTTTCTGTGTTTAGAACCCTAAACTTTTTATCAGATGGTAATCCTGATTGCAAATATACTTCACAGGTATAGATTCTTTCACCCTAAAGAGAACCAAAGCTCCTCAAATATTAGTTAATACTCATTAGAGCCAACAAATTGCTGATGTTAAGTTATGATATTTTCAATTAGGTGTCACTGTGGCCAGCTAGAATAAAATTCATCATGAAAGTAAGATAGTTGGACTGAGTGTCTGGAATAGACATCTACAAGCTTGCAAATTTTCAGGTCTTTTATTATATTCAGTGGAGATTCAGTCAATTCAATTAATGCAGATTAGAGAGAAACTAATTTCATCTGAGCATAAGCAAGTAAGGTGGGATTTGTTTACTTAAATGTTGCTGTCTTTGTGCCATTTCAGATGAATATCCAGGGTATGCACATAAGGCTGACATGTCACAATGTTGCAGGTGATCTCCACCTTTCTGGAGAGGCAGCTGGTGACTGGGCTAGATGCAGATGCAGGATGGGATACCTTACAGTGTCTGAAATACCTTTTGTATTTAACTGAATAATTGCCCAAGCTTTATTACTTTTACAGCTTAATTCTGCATTGACTATGATATAATGTCTGATACCAGCATGAGCAGATAACTGCACCAGATTTTAACTCATGTGTCTTAACTTTTGAAGACTGCTATAACTACTAAAATTACATTAATGACAGGTCTTTTTATGAGTTTTAGGTAGATAGATTTATCATTTAGCTGACTGCTACTTTATCTAAACTATAGCCCAATTGTTTTTCTTTTGAGACATTTCACCTTGTGAAGTTTTCCTTTCAATAACACTTAAGTGTATTTTATTTTCTCTTCTGTTTTGTTTTCTTCCAAGATAATTTTTTCTTGTTGTTTATAATCTTCTGGTGTCATTCCAGAGTAATTTTCTGGCTTCAGTATAATTTCTCAAAATGCATATTGATGAATAAACTGAAGGAAGATTTTTTTCATAAGTCTCCTCCTCCTTTGTGTTTTTAAATATTTGGAACTACTATCTTACATTAGTCCTTCAGCAAGAGACTCTTAAGCTCTCAAAGGCAATCTGATGTCATTTAGGCAAAAAGAATGCTTGACCTATTCCATAATGGGAACATGCTATTTGCAGATAAGGAAGCACGAGTTACAAATTTCCTGCCAGCAGCTCATGATACATTTGAGTGCTATATATTCACATACTCTTGCCAAAAAGTGCTTCCTTTGTACAGTGGAGAAGGAAAATAAACAATTAAACAAACATTTTGCTTCCCATTAATGGAACATTTGAAGGGGCTGACACAGAACACTACAAAAGGTAATATGATATTCTCTGATCATTTTTCCAGCGTAAAAACATACTATGTTTATTAATTGGTTTAGACAGCTTGAAAATGTGTCATTAATAGGAATGTTTATAGGTAGAAACCAGAATTCTTTTAACAGTAAGAATGAGTATGGTGGAGGATCTTCCGTGGGGAGAAATTGCTAGAAGATATTGTTGAGATGGCATTGCTGAGATGGCAATGCTTCAGCTTATATGTATGCTAAAATATCAAACCATACAAATGTTTTTTATGGCTCTTTTTGAAGCTTTCATTTCTCACTGCTTTCATCTGTTTATCCAAATAGGTCACTTGAAAGGCAAACTCCACTTTTCCAAGAAAGGTAGCACAGAAAATTTCATGCATCATGTAGAAAAGCAATACCCAGATTTCCTTATGTTATTATAGAAAAACTTTATTCCTAAGCAAGACATTTAGGCATATTCTGAGAAGTGCTACTAATTCCAGTCCTATCCACATATATGGCTTGAAAGCCCTAGAGACAGGGATGGTCTTTCCATAAGAGCAGTACCCATTGCCCCTGTGAAAACCAGGCATCAGGGTATCTCAGACTGGGTTTGCAGAAAAGAGTACTGTAGGGAAAGGAGGGTAAATATGGAAGTTTTATTAGAGGTAGGAAAAAGAGTTTTACTCAAGGAGGTGTTCACTGCTGGGAAAACTAGGTCTAGGAAAAACCCTGAGGTGTCTCAGGGAAAGGAAGAAACCATAAACCATAAATCACATACATGCGAAATCACACACATGCAAAAGGTGTTCTTGTAAAAGTACAAGAACAGGCTGAGCTGCTCCTTTGCCTCCTGCATGATTTAGCAGTGTATTTAGGGTTTTCTACTTTGGAATAAACTTTTCCTTAATACCTTACCCATGGTTTGGTCATCTGAGTTTACCTGTGTGCGTATCAATTCTTACAAGTGCAAAGACCTTGACTGGAGCAGTGTGAGTTAGGAAAGGCCTTTATTTAAGCACAATGTTGTGCAATTGTTCCAAGAACAAAATTATGTTTAGAAGTGAGTTAACACTGTAATGTTTAATACTTTTTCCTGGAGAAAATGGAAGTGGAGAATATGAAGTGGAATTCAAGCAAATACTGCGTATCATAACTGAGATCACTGACATATTTTTCTTGAGCTACCACAGCAGACCAAATTACAGATTTGCTGTCTGTTTTGCAAAAAACGTAAATTGAAGAAACCAACTAATATTTTTTAATCACTTTTACTGGTCAGGATAAAAGAGAGGCTTTAACATTAGGCACTCAAAGAGGTTTTTGTTTTATTTTTTAAATAGGGGTATATTCCAGGGGGGAAATAGGCTTAAAACATATTAAGAGTAGTAAAAGATTCATTTCTTTAATTATTCTATTCCTGGAGTGGCCAGATAAAGATAAGCAAGTGATGATTTTTTAAGGTAGGTTGGTCTTTCATAACATGATACAGATTCATAAATGACATAATTTTGAGTTCAGTTACCATTTTCTTGGACAATGAACATTGATTCTTCAGGAGAGTGAAATAAAATTTAAGATTAATTGAAAACGGATTACTTCAGTCTCTGCATTTGAGTCAAAGGACTAGGACAAATACCTTATCATTCTTTTTTTCCTCCTCTTTTGTTAGAGTATTTATTTATATATCTAATTTTTAAAAAAATTGCTTTTACTCATTTAAAGAAGCAAAATGGGATTTTTTTTAAATTTTATTTTATGAAACACTGTAACAATTGAATCTGCATCTGTATCCAAAAGACATTAAACATTAGTTGTCCTGCTGGAAAATATTATGGTGGCAATCTAAAGGATCCTATGAACACTTACATCTTCAGATGTGACTTAGGATTTGAACCAGTAAAAGTTATCAGCAGGATTATGAACCATCAAAGCCAGAGATGGTATCACTGTTCTTACCAGAAAATTTTTAAGTTGACACTGTCCCATGAAACATTAAAAAATATAGAAAATAAAATAATAAATGAAGCAGAAAAGAATATATAATAAACAGTCTGTACCTTAAGAGCATGAGGAATTTTTTTCTCCCTGGGTTGTTCCAGGTAAGATAGTACTGACAGATCCAATGAGTACAGGTTTATTAAAAGGACATATGCATAACTATGAGTTTACCAGATAAGGTATGGGGTCTTCAGGAAGTTTGCACTATCTTTGGACTTCTTATATAGAACTTAATCCCAAATCGACTAAGTCAGCCAAGGTAGATCCTCACCTTTTTGACACTACAGAAAGTGGAAGATCTAGGAGCTTAAATGCCACCTGGCATTTTGTGCTGAAAAAGCACGGCTCAATTGCATTGCAACCTCTGTCTGAAGTGAAAGTTGCTCAGCACTAGATTTTACATTCTGCCAAAACAGGCCATAGGTATCTGTGGCCTCCTATGAGCATTCAGGAGACTAGAATGCCCCCAGCAAGTACTGTAGTGAAGGTCAAAGACTCTCTGCAGACAGTACTGAACAGAATCCTGAGTGTCTGTCTGACATTCAGGGGTTCAGCTTCAGCCATGAATGTCACGAAAAAATGACATGCAACACTCTGGCTGGAGCATGCCTCCTGCATCAGTTCATCTTTAAATGCTTCTGGGAATTAGGCAGAGTTTGACATAATTTGTACAGACTCATTTATGACTTCCACAGAACACTTTTATGAAAGAAATGTTATCACAAAGCATTGCCTCAATAAAGAATTATGTTGATTTTAATCATCCACTTTCCTTAGTTAAAAATAAATACACGAATCCTTTGCAATAGTGCGTAAATCATGCTGGCTTCTGAATTGTTAAACATCACTCACCACACTGCAAAGCTAAGAGCAAGGATGCAGAATCCAAATAGATGTAGCTACACAGGGAGTGCATGTTATTTGTTGTCTAGGTGCTAATAAAGAAAATGCACCACAAGCTATTTTTTGGCACTGCTGCCATCTGCTTTGGCACAGCTTTGAGTATAGATAAATTCTCTTTTGTCTCGAACTGTAGTAACTGCATCCAGATTGCTTGTGAGGAGTCCCTGGACCATGATAGTATCAAACTGTGCCTGTGCATAGTCTCTGAGAGTGCTGGTTCAGTCCAAAATTATTTCAGAGAACATGCTAAGAATTTAACAGTATGAATGACCACATGTCAGTGTGCAGGTCTGTGCACTGGCCCTGTTCAGTTTGCCAGAACATATGCATTCTATTTTGTTTGGTATCTGCCAGTGGTGTTGTGTGTATTTGTGTCAAGAATAATGGAAACAGAAAACATGATTGTACTAATATCAGGAAGTAGTGAATGGAATTGTCTTATGGTGAAACAGGAGCTGTGCAAGTCTTGCAACGCTAGCAGAGGACAAATTTTCTGCTCACATTAAATAGCCAGAAGATTCTCCTCATGTGTGTGAAATTATTTTTAATATGTTTGCTATTCAGTGCTGTCTAGCACCACATCTTTTAACCTTAGCAGCATGACATCACAATTACCCTGTAAGTGGATGAATAAAAAAAAAGTTCTGATACATTGAAGCAATCTATTATGTGTTTGTTCCTCGGTTAGCAAAAAAAAAAAAAAAAAAAAGGTACACAAAACAGGTATATATGAAATACGATTCTTTCTGAAACCACTTCAATATGATCAGCCTCCAACAAGGTCTGAGGTCACTGAGCATTATATATGGTGTTGCACGATGGATGGCACTTCAGGTTATTAGTGCACAGTTGACAGCCAAACCAAATTGTGACATACAATACTCCAGCCCTTCTACACAACAGAAAAACACTCACCCTGTTGAGTGTATGAAGCACAGAGATGTATGCATATATGTTGGACAGAGGGCATATTTAAAGAGGGGCAAAACCTTCTTTGATACAATTGTAAAAAGGAAACATATGTGCAAAATACATACAAGTCTGTTATTGTTATTCAATAAATCCTTTGTTACTTTAGAGTATTTACATGGGAAGGTTCACTATATATTATATATATAATACTTATTGGATAAACGAAACAAGTCCAAAAGTTTAAACCATTAATATTAGGAGAGAATGCATAACTGTCCAAAGCATAGAGAACTTCAGTCTTATTAATATTAACACTAATAGTAATAAATGAGAAAAATAAATATATGCCAGGGCAATACTGTATAGAACTATTACACACTTCCTCCTTTAATTTGTTTTAACCCTTTACTGCTGAGAAGTGAAGCTCTTATTCCAAGAGTAAAGTCTCTTCAGAAATGTTCAACAACTTGTACAAGGGAAATTTGGAAAATTCTAGCAAGTCAAACTCTGGGAAAAATGTTGTTAATTCCTAATCAACTTTGCAAACATATCTTTTTCAACTGATTGGGTTTTTTTTATTATGAAAAAAACAAAACAAAACAAAAAAACCACCAACCAACCAACCAAAAAAAACCCAAACAAAACCAAACCAAAACAACAAAAACCCCCAAAACCAAACCAAAACAAAAAAATAAACAAAAAAACCAAAACAAAGACGTAAAACACAACCCAAATACAAAACCACTGTAAATAATATATTTTGAAATGTATTGAACAATAAATCTGCTAATGTTTTTTGTTCAGACACAGCTAAGCTGTTTCTGTTATATGTAACTCAGTTACCTGCTACTTGTGTATATCTGCTCTCTCACACATTTTAATAGCTCAACAAATCAACAATTTCTGTTTCAGTCTTGATAATGTGAGCACAGTGTACAATAGATTCCTCAAGACACAAAGATCCTTTCCTAATATTCCAGATTGCTCTGCAAAATAATCTGAATCTTAACATTTCAGCCTGCATATTATTATTTGACTGGATCTCCTCAGATATAGTGGATATATTGGAAATCTTAGAATCCTCTTAGAATGGCACAGATTGCTAGTTCCTTATTGTTTCTGTAATGTTTTACTCTACAGAACAACAGCTGTTTCGCTCTTAGCTCAACCAAGGTGAGAAAATCTACACCGTGGACTCTTATTTCACCTTAAACGAACACAGAATCCCAGTGTGATGACTGAATGACCCAAAGATTTTACTGACACAATTGCATCTAGAAATGACAATGGCTTATGCCTCATTCTTTGTCTTACTCCATGAACATATCAGAGTGGACCAAACTACCTTAATCAATAACACATTGGAGAACAGGATAACATTGTTATTATTTCATAATGTTTCAGTCATAAATGAACTTGACATACAGGATTATCACATAATATTGTCTTTGCTAACTAAAAGCTTTACTGTCTTTCTATAAGGTGGACTCAGTGTTAAGCAAGATGTGAATAACTGTCATGCACTTCCTTATGAAAAATTTCAATGTTATTTTTCAAACCGTTGCTAAATATACCTAGTCATTACCATACTGTATTTCTGCATATTTCTGGAGCCCTGTCTCAGCCTGATGTCTGGAAATAGGCAAACAGGTAAAATCTATTATTTGCATCCTTGCTTTTCTATCCTTCTTTGGGAGATATAATAAAACCAACTTAAAGGCTGTGAAAACTGCTTAGTTCGCCTTATGCATCTGCAGATGAACTTGCTTTTTTATCTAAAATATCTATTACAATATTTTATTCTTATTGAAATAATTTAATAGTGACTCAGTTATGCAATAGGAGTTTAGAGCAGCTTTTAATAAAAAAAAAATTTGAATTCCAGTGAAGTTGTTAATCTCTGTTATTCATAGGCATACCTGAGGTGTCACTACTGTGCGTAAATACACCATCAGATTCCACAGTTTCTTCTGTGCAGCCAGAGCAAAAGTGGCAAAGGCCTCACAGAAACAAAGCAGCAGCAATGAAACCCCTGAAGTTCACAGGAGCTGCATTCCCCCACTGCATGCAGCAGCTGAAGTTTTGTATCTACCATTTCATTTCCTTCTGCATATGTTTCTTCCGTGACTTCTTCACTGACTGCTCTCCTTGGGGAAAAAACGATTTCCAATCCAGAAACTAACAACACTGTGGACTTTTAGCTGTCAGTGTTTTAACGTAATGGCTATCGGGGCATCTCTTCTGATGGGCCATTCTAATAGGTGTTGATGTTGATCCTGCTTCATTCAACAACTCCTTGTTTCCCTGGAAGAAACTTACATCTGCTTGGGCAAATTCTGTCATCACTGCCATTTCATTTGTAAATGCCATCTGTCCTGGAGCTCCCTCAGGAAAGAGTCTTTCTTATCTGACTCACAGGAGACATGCATGTCATTTGTACTTTTCCAGCAATACTTTCTTGAAGTGCTACATGTCATACAAAAGAGTCACCTCAATGACACAACAGATACCATTGTTACCAACTTCACCGTTCCATGTTTGCAACTGCACATCACCCTTTCCACTGATATTAAATATATTTTTAGGGTAGACTTAAAAACACAGAGCTTTCATACAAAATTTCTCCACTCCTCTGCCCCTGGAAAGACTGTTTCTGATCTCTGATTCAGATTTAACCAAAGGGTAGTAGATTTCCCTATCTGCATTTTTAGCGATATAGATAAAGTCTTAAGAAATAGGTTATTCAGTGTATGCAAATAATAAAATAAATAGATTGCTAATCGCCTTATGTATTTACAAACTTACATATGCGTCTGCAGGGCTTTTATTTCCTTATCTCCATCTTTGATCAAAAAAAGAAGAGCTTGGTGCAAAGCTGTGAGTCTCATACTCATTTAACTTACAGGAAAAGCTCCTCTGTCATCTTGAACAAAGTGTCACCAACTGTGGCAACGATGCCCACACATGATATCAGAACTTGGCTGTCTTCCTGGTTTGTATCTCAAAGATTGCATAAACAGATATTATATAAGCAAAGCCAAATTGTAAATATGTTTTTGGCAGTACTCTGCTGATCATTGCAGGTCCTTGCTGCTTTGTAGACATTTCCATAGCTCTCGAGAGGAAACAGGAAAAAGTACATTCGGACTCACCTAAACCCTGTGTCAGACAAGATTAAGAGTGGTTTAGTTTAGCCTGGGATTCTGTAGTTAATGTTCTCCACTGTGCTTTTGTAGCACAGTGGCAGAAATGAGATGACAACCAGTGGACAACTAAACAAAGACAACTAAAATAATGTGTTTATTACCACTGGGTCAGACTAATCTGTTACAGTACTTGCAAACACGAAAATTCTTTTCCAGTCTCTGTTTAAAACTGGTGCTGAACATCTTCTGGAAGGTATGGGAACTGCTTTTTCCTTTTCAAATGGTGCCCCATACTAGTGTTCACAAGAGCACAGGCCTAAATGCCAGTCTTATGGCTGAAGACAAAAACTAGAACAATTTGCTAATCTTTGGCTATGCATAGGCAGAGTTGATTAGTTGCCATTTTTGCTTTTAGACAGGGATTTTCTGTACGGGGTGGGAAGGAAATGACTGAAGGTACAAAGATGAAGTTTTTCAAAGAAGAATAATGCAAATACCCACCCCCCCAAACAAACAAACCAAGAAACCAAAAATGTGCAGTATTTCCAGTATTTTGTTCAAAATTTAAACTTCTGAGTGCATACATATAAAATATTCCCCATTCTCTACCTGAGAAGACAAACCAGCACAATTTTAGATAAGCAAGAATTTGATTTTTCTCTCTGCACATTACAGAGGAAGATACAGAATACACCAATGACCCAGACACAGATATCAAAAGTCAGTGAGAATTTTCAATAGAAGGGGGAAATTCAAAAGGCAGATAATTATCCTGTATGCCTTTGTAGTGACCAACCTATCCATATCGACATGAGGAAGTTGTACTTTATTAACAACGACTCAAATAATTTAAGTAATTTTTAATCTACTTTTTCTTAAGTTATTCACTACTTTTTTATTTTTAACCTAAAAGCATACAAATTTCAAAACCATAACTGTGACACAGTTTTAAAACTGAGCCCAGTATACTAAATTTATCTACGTAACTTAACATTGTTTGATTAGCTCCATCAGAAGACTACAACTCTGCAGACTTTCAAACAGAGCTGAGATTAAAATGAAAAATGGAGCATGCAATAAGTAAACAATCAATGAAACAATGAGTAACAGTTTCAGAAGAGACGTGGAATTTGGTGTATGTTATTTATTGTTACATTTTTCTTAATTTGTTTTAAAGAAAGATGAGTATTTACTTAACAGCCCAGAGAACAGTCAAATAGATCTCATAATTCTTCCTTTGGATAGTGTTTAAATAATTTTTTTGTAAAAAATTAAAAATTAAAATTCTATTTGTGTAAACACAGTAGAAATACTTACTCAGCAGCTTTTTAAGTCTTGTATAATCTCACTAATAAATTCTTGATTCTAGTTCAATTAGCAATATACACATCTTTTCATAAAAAATTTTAAAATTTTTTTTCCACATTTCCTTTGATTTTCAGCCTTGATCAATTTTCATTTGAAAAGATAAAGTCTCATGAGTCTCAAACCCAACCCTAATTAGATATTCAAGCACTCATACAACCAAAAAGATTTACTAGGGAATGCTAACGATGAGAACATTTTTTTTTTTTTAATACATTGATTGTTCTAATTGTGAACTGTAGAAAGTAAATAGAATCTCACTGTTTGGATTTTGGTTGTGTTTTTTTGTTTTCTTCCCCCCCCTTGCTTGGTTTTTTTCTTTTTTTTTTTATGAACACTGACTGTATATTTAAAAAAAATTCCACTGATGGATAAGTTAGGATTAGGATTTTCAATATAATTAGTAATTAAGGATCATAGTGAGTAAACTGCAGCCAAATATACTTTTTTAATTTATAATCTGTTGAGAACATCGAACTTTTGCTATTTCGAATCTTCACCATCTAGCTGCGTTTTGCTTTGTTTTCTGATACATCTTTATGTTATCACAGCTGTTAGTTAAGATGGGAATCAAAGGCAAGTCTCTAGACTAGGTGGTGCACTGGGCTAAGAGGCATAAAGCATCATCATTTCTGAAATCAGTAAGCAGTAAGAAAACAGCATTATATTCAAAAACTTTTGACATTCCAAGCCAGAGAATAACTACCTGTCTACAATTTGGTCATCTCAAGGTGTGGACTTTGGCACAAATAAGGCCAAATAAGGCACAAAAATGTGTCACTGCCACACTCCCGTAACCATTTGCAGGAAAAGAGAAAGGCTTGTCAGTTTCTTTTATTTGTTTTTAAGAATATTTTAAGTTATAAATGCAAAATCCTAGCACAAAATAAACAATGATGCCCTTTTGTACATTTGTTTTTAAGGTTTTTAAGATGAATATATCTTGATCAGCAACACATTTTTAAACAATAATTTCCACAGTTATGTAAACCTTTAGGTATCACTTATTTTTGTAAATTAGTTATTATTCTTTTCTATCTATACCTGAAAGGCAAAGTTCCCTCTATTGTTAAAAGGAATTCTGGTTGTGATCTTTAAGTGACACAAATTCCTATATGGAGTCAAGCGAAGATTTCTTTTGAATACACCCCAAAAATAATAACTGAGTTATTCAGAAAAAAATATTCTGAACACCAAAGAATGTCTGGCTGTTCACAGACTGCTTAGTAATTTTCCTCATTCCATCTCTTCTGAAAGCTTTTTCTGTTCCTCAGATGGGATAAAGTTACACTCCACGAGATAAGGAAACTTCTATGTATTTCTACAGCATTTTTCTTCTTTTTATGTCATGGAAAAGAATAGCCAAACCGTGTCTGCTTTCTGTGGGAATACTTGAGAGATGCAGAACTGCAGGGAATCCCCTTCTGTCCTGAAGTTCTTCCCTGCAGAAAATAGGACTGGATTGCTGTGCTCCCAGAGGTCAAAGGCAGAGGAGGAATGATGTTGCTGGCAGTGAGACAGGCTTGGAAAAGGGCATGCCCCTAAGCGGGGTGCAGTATCCCCAGGAACCAGCTGACAGCTGTGGAGCTGTAACTGAGAAAGCTTGTCTGTGCATATTGTACAGACTAAGTCCTCAATGTTACCCGGCATATAGCATGCAGTAGCTTTATTAAAGCTTTGAAGCTTTATTAAGAGTGCTGGGCTGGTGTACCCTCAAAATACCAAAGAAAATTTAGGTCTAGCTTGCCACTGAGCTGGTGTAACCTCAAACACAGCACTTCCAGCCCACCTCTAGCTCTGCTAAAACATCAGCTGCATCATGGCTTTTGCACGTGTGTCTGTGTGCTCCTAGGTGTGCGTAAGCATGCCTGTACCTTCCCTTAGTGCTTGTCTATCAGTTGTGTGCCTAGATGTACACAAAACATGCCAAAATAGCGAATTATCATTAAACTGAACTTTTTTATATACAACAGTCCTATGACCGAAGATAATAACGAAGTGTGGTATTTGATTTGTCTTTTGAAACAATTACACAAACAAAACCTGTAATCAAGGAGGTTTGACAGTACTGGTAGTCCTCCTTCTTCTGTGGACTTCTCTCTAAGTTCAGATCATACTCCCAGAGGAAGAAAAAGGACACCAATTTCAATTCTCCAAGGTTATAGCTCTAGCTTTAGAATGCACAGTTAAACTGAACAGATTTTATTCTTTTGTTATTATCCATTTACTGTAATTTCTTTCACTCTATGTTGAACATAAATGTTGACCCTATTTTATGTGAATGCACCTTTACTGATTTCCTCAGATATTCAGAACTTACCTTTCATGCATTCCTCAATAAGCTTGCAATTGAGAGTTCCTTGTTTTCATATTAATTCACAAGATATGCTGTTATACAAAATTAATCACACAGTATTTTTAGTATTACCTCATTTAAATCTTACTTTAGTATGTCTACAGTAATTTCAAGCAGCAAAGATAACAAGAATAGACCATCTTTAAAGATAGATTTGTCCAAAGAAATATGTTTCCTATGTTCAAGATGGGAATGTATTAAAAAATGTAATCTTATTTTATATTATTTTTAATTATTTTATATTATTTGTATTGTTTATAGTATTTATATTTATACTATTTACATCTATAGTTATATTCCTGTTTAGTACAGACCACCTTCACCTTCACTATCATATCAGTTAATTAAAAGCCAATTGAAATAATAAATCAAAGTAAACATAGGTATGCTGTACTGCAATTTGAAAATTGAAATAAACTTTTATAGAAAATGGCCTAAACTGTTCAATTTAATTCCTTTACTTATTCAATACTTTACAAACAGTTATTTTAAAATATAATGTACTACTTTTTAAGTGCAGTTTTCAAGGGTTATGGTGATTTTAAAATGTTCAGTATATGTTGCTATGTTTATTGCACATTTATTTGTAAGAAAAGTTCCACATTTTTTCTTGATATGTAATTTCTCCCTAGAGATTTTCCTGTATTCTTGCATTTTTCCTATTCTGCAGGAGGTCTTAAATGATGACACAAGTAACTAACATATTTTGTTGTCAGTCCTTTCTTCCTTTTTTCACAAGTGCATTGTCTTCCTTGAGCAGAAGGAATGGAATGAATTTCAAATTCTCTCTGTGTTCACTAAAATGTTTTTGCATAGCACTTAAAATTTTTCCCTGAACGCATGAGGTGGAAGGCAACAGCAATCTTCTTTCAGCAAAATGTTGTGATTTGTCCCTTACCAATACATGAGGATCTTGAGCAATTTAATCTAAATAGACTCTGCTATTTTCACACATGAGTGGGTAACAATTGCCTCTGAGGTGCAAATGTGATGAACCATTGACCGTGTCATTCAAAGAGAAAAGAAGCCACAAAAGCCACAATATATGCGGAGAACATACGGCTAAATTGTTATCTCCTGATAATAAGTTATTGAACTTTTTTTAATGTAAACTTTACATACACTATGATCTTTTCTGTAAACTGGGTAGGTAAAAAGACACAGAGGTAATTATTGGAAACCAATTGCAGTGAACTGCAGAACAAAAGCTATTCCTTTTTATGATGATAATTGAGCAGAGCGCTAGGCTTAGCAGGATAAAATGATTTCAAGCCTCTTTACATTGTTTTGATTAGGAGATTGAAAATGTGATGTCTTAATAAAGAGAAATGTACAGTTCAAAAGACATAGCTCTTTTTCTGCATTATCTTAAATACAGGTATTTTAATTTGTGTCTTCACAGAAACTCCAGCGTTAAAGGGGCAAATCCCAGAATTTCAAGTGCCAGAATTACAAAGTCCCCTTTCTGTAGGATCTTAATAATTACCACAATATGACTTTGTTAACACTCAGCCCAGGGAGCCAGATCATGTACTCTCTGCCAAGTTGGTCTTCCTTCAATGGCACACGGAACATTAACTACATCTCTTCCCCTTTTCTACTCTGCTCCTTAGCTTCTGCTAAGGCTCATGAGGTAAATTTGGGGCTCAGAAACATCAGTCACAGAATTACTCCAGTAACAGAGAACAAAGTGATATTTTCTATGACTGAGTTTTATGTTCAATCTTAGGCAAAGCACCTGAGACAAACAAAAGAGTGGAACCTCTGAATAAAGTGTTGGGTAAAGGTGGTTCTTCTGTTCCCCAAAATAATGGAGCATTTCAGGTCACTGATATCAAGAATGATTTCCTGTGAATGATGGTCTAATTCTCCATCCTCATTGTCTCCTAATTTCCTTTTTCCATTTTACCTATGGCTATTTGCTCAGAAAGACAACAGCAAATCTTACAGAGGTAACTTGTATTTAATCATCATGATTTAATGCGTGTAATTGCCCTGACATGAAAAATTGCTACATTTATAATTATTTTGAAGGCTTATCTGGCAACTACAGATTTCCAACCAGTGATGCACAGACTTAAAGGGAGATCAGGTTGGAAATACTTTTGAAGTCAGAAAACTACACCTTTTGTTTCTGCTGTTTTGTTTTGGTTCTTAATTTTCTGTTTGGAATTGGGTTGCCTACAGCAATGATTTGAAAATCTGGCTACAGAGATTTTTCTTCCTATAAACTGCCTCTAGGGGATTTCTGACCCAGATCCCATTTCATCCCTGCTTAAAAGCTACTTGTATGTGAGATGTGGAACACCAGTGTCATACAGGACAGTTCTGCACAGATGTCAGCTGTTGATAACAGCACACTACAAAGCTTTCAGTAGTCACAGTTAAAAAGAGATTTTTTTCTTCCAAAATGGACGTGTCCTTCTGCTTATTCATACAGATAGAAGCTCTTTTTTTTTTTTTTAATTCTTATTTTCTGATGATTTTGTCTGTAAGAGATAACATCATTTCTTGCAACAGTTTTTGCCTGTTAGGATGCAAAAGAGTCAATTGCCTCTTTCCATCAAATACAAGGCATTACAGGGAGTAGAAACATCGTATTTCAGGTGGAAAAACAAAGGACAGATGGCTAAACAGTATCCTTCAACCCTCTATGAGACTAGGGGAAAGGAACCTCAGACTTAATACTATTCAGGAGTATTCAGACAAAAGACATATCAATGAAAAAATTTGATTTGCTAAAAGTAAACCTGGCATAGAAATAAGTAGATTTCAGTTGTCCCTTTTTTTCTTGGAAAGTTTTCTTTAGATTTCATTAAAGGTTTTAATCAAAAATGGGAAAGAGAGAAAGGAACTCTCCAGTTACTATTTGCCTTGTGGCCAGGAAACTCACTTGAGATTAAAAAAAAAAACTGAATTCATGTTTATGTTGACCTATAATGTGCAGACCTGTAAACCTCATTATCTAAAATTTGAGTGCTGTGGTCTTACTATTAGTTATTGTGTTAATTAATTCCGTTTTGAAAGGTCTTATTACAGTTCCACTTAGGAAATATTGTCAAATTATAAGTATATTCCAATAAATGGGATAAATATATGTTTTCCTGCTTGATTTTTTTTTTATGGTATTCTATGTTATTGGGTTTTGCCCCAATTCTGAGTCTTGAGATTTTCCCAGCATGTCTTTTGTTTCATACTGTGCTACCTGATCTCCCATTAAACAAACACAACCTATAACCTTTATAGTTGCAAAGATAACCTTCAAACAGTGAAGTGAATGTATTTAGTTTTATCAGCAATGTCTCATTTGGTCTGAAGCATGAAATGAATGCAAATTTATTTTCATTTATCACACTGCTGAATATTAATACTAATACAATCCAATTTTTAGTGTCAAGAACTATTTCTATGCTGATCAAAGCCTTCAGAGGAAAAGATGGAAGATTCTAGTGTATTCTCTGTGCTTCCTGCGAGTGCCCTTTTCCTCCATAATCTTGGGAAGGTAAAGATTGGCAGGGAAAAAAAACCAAACAACCTTTAGAGACAATAGTCTTTCATATCTACATATGTCTTAATAAAAACTGCAGACTGTCTGATCCACTGACATACATCTAATATCGTGAAGGTTCACAAATCTCAGAATTTCACAGATGATAAAATTGTATATCCAAGGACAGAATTAACACAGTTCTGTTTCTTACCTTTACTGTTGTGATGAAAATTTAGAGTCTTTCAGACACATTGTAATCTCAAAAAGAGGCACCTTAAATTAATTATAAAATTATCTGAAACCAACTTCAAGCTGTTAGAGTCATGGCTCTATTTTTCCTACCAAGAAAATGCAATAAAAACCACAATATCTAGAAAAAAAAGAATCCACTGAGCCTAAAAGAAGTTAGATTTGTGATCCAGACTGCCCAAATGTACTTAATTGGCAAAAGTAATCAAAATAAAAACTGAGCCAGGAGACACATGTTCTTAGTGTTGTTAAATAAAATAAAATAAATAAATAAATAGTAATAAATAAATAAATAAATAAATAGTAATAATAATACAGATATAGCTCTATGCTCTCTGGTTTTGGGTTTGGGGTTTTTGTGGTTTCTTTTGGCTTTGTTTTCTAACATACTATCCTGGACTGTAATTAGAGAAGATATTATATGTATTTTATATCTAAGAATTTGAAGACTTTGAAAAGACAGAATTCATATCATACTGTTCTAATAAATTTATTCCTGACATGATTTACTGGCAGTTCCTGATTGGAAAAAAAAAAAAAAAACCAACAAAATCTAGAGTGGAAAAAATCCCAAGCAAATAAACCCAATAATTTTTCTTCAAAATTTAGCAAAAATTTGTTTCTTTGTAACAGAATGATAAATTTTAAACCTCTTTAAGTTGTGAGGGATTTGAGGAGGTTTGGTTGTTTGCTGAGGGTTTTTTTTGTGAATGGTGAAATCGAAGAGAAAGGAAACATTACCTCAAGTAAAATTTTTATTTTATCTGAAACTATGCCAAAATAGACTGGAGTGAGAATTTTCCTCTTTTGCACTGTAGTATAAAGAGTTTTGTAATCTCACCAGAATACTACCCCATACTCTCCTTCTCCACCGCCCCCCCCAGTAATCAGTGGGAAACTCATGTTTATAGTCCACTTCATTCACATATTTTTATATAAAACGTTTAGTTGCACAATGTACAGAACTGAAATTAAGTCCTAGAGTAATAATATGAGTTTATTTGGGGTGGGATAGGACAGTTTGGAGTTATGGTGATCGAAACTGTATTAGCTGTACAGAAACCTTGCAAGATTTCTCAAAATAAACTGCAAATTTTCCTGCAGACTAGACTCCATTCTTTTTCACAGAGAAATTCATGTTTCTGTTCTGATGTGGATGAACTTTCATTCCCCTCATTCTTTAAAAATCACCTTTTTCTCTGAAATGGCCTGCACTGTAGTACAACTGGTGTGATTTACCTGAGACCGCACAAGAAATCTGAAGCAGAGAAATTCACAGACCTTCCATTCTGATTAAAGCAGTAGTCACTAAATTAATCCATTCTTTTCCTAAGTAGTTGCTGGCCAAATATTTCTGAACATTTATGAAAATAAATAAATAAGCCAGAAGAAAATAATTAATATATAAAAATATAAACAATTGGTACTCATTGAACTTGGGATAACTCCATTTGTTTGGATGAGAATTTCAGCTGTTTAAAATCAGAATTGCTCTACAGATCCGAGAAAGTCATAAAGCAATTCTGATTAATGTTTCTACATAAGGATCTCATCTTTTCCTTCATTCAAGTATTAGCCCTGTTAACAATGAATCCTTCAATTTTGTATTTTGATTATGTTCTCAATTGAAAAAGTTATCATGGACCTATTCCTTCAATTCTATGCAACCATGTTAATTTATTTCAGTGTAGAATCTGGCCCAATGCTTCCTATGCCAGGAAATCAGGTTTCGGTTGCTTGTCTCCAAAGCTGTGCCAGCTGGCCTTTTCAGCTCAGTTTTCAAGCCTAAAAAGCCCCAGTTCCTTGCTGAAGTGACAATAAGATGAGCAACTTGTGAGGATGGGCCATTCAAGAAAAAAAGTAGGAGCTGACATTTTCTATAAACTCTATTTTTAATTAATTAAAAAATAGCAATTAACTCCCCCCAAACCAAAATTAAATACAAAAAATCATCCCCCCATTGGATGTATGCAAGTAAAAAAATATTTTACTGAGAAAAAAATTATGTCAATATATTCACAATGTGTGGAGCTTTCCAATAAACTTTCTTTCTTTGCCAAAAATGTCTAAGTCAGCCAGAAAAGTGTGTGTGGAAGATTTCTGTTTTTCTTAACAAACCTGTGAATGAAGTAAGTCTTATGAGTGACAACCACGTTTTCTGTTATCTTTGCTTAAACATTTCCATCTAATTTTTGATGAATACGCTGAATATTATCTTTTGCACACATTTCCAATTAAAAAAAAAAAAAAAGACAAAAAACCAAAATCACAATAACTGCCATTGCTGTCCACCAGGAAATATTAGATCTGTTATTCTCTAAACATTCTCTTCAAAATACTTGAAAAATAGTTCTAAGAATCTGGCTTATAATTATTGAAAAAACACTCTTGGGGCACAGGGGAGAAAAAAAAGCAAAAAAAAAAAAACATGAAGAAACAAGATAAACCAAAACAAAATAAAAAGACCAATCCCAAACTCTGGTTCTGTAGTCCTGATAGCTGGATGGCGAAGCTTTCCATGGGTGAGTTTAAAGCCAAACGTTTCCTCTTTTTGGGACACTGGCTGCTCCTGCCTCCTGATTGTGGGGGACCAACTGGTATGGGAAAGGGTTTGGGTTTGGTTTGATGAGGTTTTAGGAGAAAGGTGTGAAAAATAAGGTGGAGCTTCAAGGACTGTGGAAACTCTAGCTGGTAAGTAACTGGGTAAATGAGCTCTATTTTATAACCCTCTGAACCTTTACTGAGGGCAATTTTGCCTGTTTAGTGTGAAAAAGGATGCACTTGCCTCTACTCAGCCTAGCACATTTTCTTCTTAAGTGGCCCTACTGTAGATGGCCTTTGTTATGCTTCAGTGGGTAGCATTTGCTTTTATATTATTTTTATTATTGTGGGTGAAACAGTGATTTAATTAACTCAAATGAGAGTTTAGAGGATAGCTACAGTGGAGCAGGAATTTTCCCCATAATTCTATGTTAAGTTGAAGCTAAGCTAAAGAATCTTCCACACCACACCTACCATTCTGCATTTCCCTTGGACAAAAGCAGAAAGTATTAGTACAAAATAATTTCAATTAATAATTCCAATAATTTGCCAGAAACACAAGATCCACCAATGTCAGATTTTTCAACTGCACACACAGAAATCACAGACTGCATCTTAAAGTAAGTGGATTTTCAGTGAACATTTTCCTAGTTTCTTTTACTGCTTTCCAAGGCTGTATGAAAATTACTGACAGGCTGGTTTCTTACAAAGCAATCTATAAGCAAGCTACTTGTAACAGTAACAGATTTAAGTACATTTTGCATATGATTGCCCATTTGCTTTCATCTAGAATATAATTTAAAATGTTGATGTTAGCTATGATATTAGTTTAATAAATATTTACTATAAATATAATCTTTTTGTTTTAATTTTCCCTTCTTTCTCTGTTGGTAGTATTAATCAGTTCCATTTTATCATGGATAAGGATCATCAGAGCTTTATCATGGAAGGGGGTTTTTTTCACTGTATGGATAAAGTGTGTATAAAATAATGGGGTTCCAGGTTTTGACAGGGGTTTCTTGAGAACTGCCTAAAGAATAATAACAATAATAATACTAAACTAATATACAAAATCTTATCACAGAAAAGACAACTGGTAACAAGAAATCATATTAGTAAGAAATTTGCACTTAAAAAATGGCATAACCCTTTTTTTTTACATTATAATTTAAGAACTTTATGGATCCCTTTACTTGACCAAACCAAACTTGTCTCCAATCAGAGCTGGAGCACCTTTTCTATAATGACAGTCTGAGAGAGTTGGGATTGTTTAGTCTGGAGAAGAGAAGGCTCCAGGGACACTGTATAGTAACCTTCCAGTACCTACAGTGGCCCTGCAAGGGAGCTGGAGAGGGAGATTTTACCAAGGCATGTAGTCACAGAACAAGGGGGAATTGCTTTAAACTGAAATAGGGTAGCTTTCCATAAGTAAAAGACCTCTTCACTGTAAAAGGGGTGAGGCACATGTGCATTTTTACATGCATAAAGACCAGAGGGTGGAGACAGGATGCTCCTGTCTGTCCCTATGGAGCACAGGGCTCTGCCTGAATGCCAGAGAGTAGAAGCACACCCTTACATTGCAATTTGGATGTAGTGCAGGCATTATCTGAGCAGGAGATGTATATCTTTATCATGAACAAATACTTATTGTGAGATATCTGTACAATGAAACTTTTTGTCTGAACTCAGGAGTTTGTTTTACATTTTTTCTTGACAAACAGCTATTCAGATGGGAGGAGAAAAAAACCTCAAACTGACTAAGCCAGTTCTGCTTTTCTAAAATTACTCTTTCCTATGAGGTATATTTGCACTTGGACAGCAAACATAGAGGACTAAACAACTTACTAATCCTCCTTGAGTAGACTTTGAAAGCATGTTGTTTTGATGGACTCATCCAGTCTTCCTTGAAACACTAAGGGTAACAATATTATATTTTAGAGTCAAAAACATTTCATCTTTTCAGTATCTTGAGAGGTGTTGAATAAAATGAAGGTGGAGTGGGTTTTTACTCGGTAAAGTAAGTTTGATACATTTTACACACTCCCACTTAGCTACAGAAGAAAGCAGATTATCTCAGTATCCAGAGGAGAACTGTATATGAAAAATAGCAGTAAAGTGACACATTTTTGGAAAAAATTTGGGGTGTCTTAGTGTCAGATCAACTTTTCAGAAGTTAAACTGCTGGACTTACAGGTTTACTGTGGGTGCTGGACAGCAAACGAACTCTGGCAATGCAGGTCAGGCTTAATGATCTCATCCATCAGTTTTAAGCAGCTTTATCAACACGCACAAAATATTGTTTTTATTACAGATTTGCTGCATAAAATATACCATAATAGGTCTTTTTGCATCCTCTTATTTAGCATTTCAGCTTTTGGTGCTGATGTTAGGAAGCTGACCAGTCTATACACCTTGAGAGATCAAGTGAAGGAAACAACCTCCTTCAGAGGTGGAGAGTTGGGTCCATCTCTTTCCTCTGCAGGAATTAATTCAGTTGTAGGCAAAGGCAAGGAAATCAGCCTCAAGGCTTAGCCACCCAGATGCCTAAATAGCCTAGATACTATCTTTCATCTCAACCTTTTCTCATACAGGCATAATTTCTCATTAACATTACGCTATTTTCTCTTAATGCTGTCTGACCAATCCACTAAAAATCTGTTCTAGAACCAATTGTTCAACAGAAATTTCAAGGCACTCTATAAAGATAATAAGTGGTTACATTTGAACAGCACCTGCATAACTATTTCTACTTCCTGATGGAAACTTGGTAAGTATTATCACCATAGAAAGCAATGATAATTAAACATGACTATTAAATGTGTGAACCAATTAAAACCAAATTAATAACAAAAACACAAACAAACAAACAAAGCAAAACACAAAAGACCCCAAAGAACAAACAAACAAAAAACCACCAAAAGAAACAAAACCCCACCTCACTCCTTTCAAATCATATTCTCAATATTTTTTTTCAATAAAACACTTCAGAGTGTCACTCAAACTATAGTAATGATAGAAGAGATACCAGGAGAAATCAAATGGTTTCATTACAGCATCTCTGATCAAATGATCAGTAAAAGAGGGCCTTCTCAAACCTAATTTAGATACATTCTTTCTCATTCTCCTTATTCAAATAGCTTCTCTACTTAGGAAGCAGCAGCATAACACTGCCACCCACTGTCCCACTTCACACAGGTAAAGGAAAGAGAGTAGCTAAATGTTCAGGAGTAATCAAGTCTTTCCAGGTACAGACATGACATCTTTATTAAGCTTTGAAAGCTCCTCAGGGTAAGTTGGGCAGGCTTTACTTACTTTGCTTTGAATCAGGTGGAGTATGATCTTCACCTGCTGCACTAAACTAGCTTGGAGCATTACAGTGTCTTTGTGTGTCAGGTTTTGCTTACCCATTTTCAGATGTCATCATCTTCCTCTACAGCTAAATATAGTAGTGCTTTGCTGCAGAGAAACTCTTCCCCTAAGTTATCTACAAATAAGAGACAATCTCTCTGATGGGCACCCACCTTATCTAGCATACTTAGACAAGGAAAGCTGCTGCTGTAAAGGTATAATGTAAGACACAAGGAGCAACATTTCAGTGAGAATGAAGTACTTACTGCTCCAAACTTTCCATTCTACTTTTGTGAATCATTGTGTTTACATGCTTTGCATTTTTTTGATAGAAACTTTTGCATTTCTTTTATCAAAATGACATTGTCTTCACTTTGTTAATGTAGAAATCATTAACATTCTACTCATATAAGCTCATGGTTGCTATTTGCTTTTAGTTATTTGTTAGTTGGAAAAAAGACCAGAACACTTTAAACTCCAAATAAAATGAATTTTTTTTTTTAATTGCCATGTTTGTGTGTGGCTTTAAATCACTCATTCTGTTTAAAATTGTGTTCAGATTTGGAGCTCATGGTCTTATAAGCCAATCAGAAATCTTGCTGATTATATTTTCCCTTTAGGTTTCCAAAACCTTTCAATCACTACTGGCATTCAAAGTACATGAGGCACAGGACATGAGGTGCTGCAATGTCAAGATATTAGAAATTGCTGCAAGGTCTTCTCATTTTAGCCTGCACCACCATGCACGCTTCTAGACCTTTTAATATTTATAAATAATAAAGAGGAAAATTACTAGTTTTGCTCTCAAATACTCAGCAAATTACTAAGCACTGCTTTCACTCATGTAAAATTAATTCACAGGCTTGGTTCCTGGCATTACTTTGCTGTAAGAAATTGCATTGTATCTCACATGCATTGAATACAGGACTTAAGGAAAAAAAAATCAATAAAAGAAATTAAATATAGCCAGCCTCCCTCAAACAATAAAAATCAATGCTATGTTATCAGGTACCTAAGAAGCAGGTTTATTTTCAACATTAATCTGGATAGCAGTTTCATGGTAATTGATTTTTTTATACTTAAGCTGTCAAAAACTATAATAAGCAATGATTACTTGTTATTTTCCAAATTCCTAAAAGAATTGATTCTATGACGATTGTGGGTTGGTTTTTTTTCTTCCCCATCTTTATCTAGCAATGAATTAGTTTTATCATTGAAACAATTGCTAGTCTTTCTTTTAGTGATGGTAACATTGAGAAATAAATATTCACTAGGCCTTAAATGGAACTGTTTTACAACTGCAGTATATTTCTGTTTGTCAATGAAAATAAAGTAGCTATATTTTCATTAGTTTGATTGGTAAACATTGTTGTAACTCTTATCTATAGCTGAACTAAATGTTGCATTAATCATTAAATATTACATTTTCATTAAATGGAAAATTACTTATTCTTAAAACCAAAATAAAACAACAACAACAAACAAACAAAAAACCAAGCAAACAAAAAAACAAAGAAAAACCCCCAACCAACCTGAGAAACAAAGAAAAAAAAAATCGCAAAGCTAAAAGTTCATCTATTTTGACCAAACATTGTCTTGCAGAAAAACAGAGCATATGTGCGACATGCAGTACATGTAATACATTGTAGTACAATAGGGAAGTGGGGGAGAGGTATTTTTAATTCACTTTTTCTTTGGGAGTTCTTAAATGCTGGGAACCTTTAATAGAAGCTAAAGTGTGAATTCAGGATTTTTTGTTGTTGTTGCTTTTTAAGGATGAAGAAAAGAAAGCAGGAGGCAGGACCATCCTGTAAATAATCTACTTCAGTACAGTCCGGAAGTAGAAGTAGGATTTCTGTACAAAATCCAAGACTTCTTGGTAAATTTTCCTGTATATTTTACACAAGCATTTTCCCAGTATACTGTGTGCTTAGAGGAAGAATATTATCTAGAGAGTAATGAACAAATAAAACAATCTTTACACTGTTTTGATTTATTTTGACAATCTGCATGTAAAGTTCCTTCCAGTTTCCCAAGACAAATCAGAGCAGTAACAGTTGTACTTATTCCAGGCAATTTGTAACGATGTGAGAGGTTTATTAACACAAACTTGCTTTCCATAAATAGCAGTGGCAGCTGGAGCAGCAGCCAAGTTGGAGCTGGCAAAATTAACATAACAGAGAGGCTCACACCCCTTAAATAGCATCAGTATTGGTAGCACTGTGCACAGTACCTGATCACATTTATCATGAGAGTGGCATTGCTGTAGACAAACTGAAAGATGATAATGTCATTAATATTGATATGAAGTTCTGCCCCAAAAGAAAAAGGGGCAAATGCATAATTCCTTGGTAAGCATTATATTTTGCTTGTTATGATCTTTGTAATGAAGTACTACAGACTATTTTTTATTACTGAAGAGGGATAGCAGTTAGATGCAGAAGAGAGATATGAGGTATTTGACTCCATCTCTGTACTCAACTGTGAAAACACTCTTCTATGTTTAAATTATCTATTGTCCATTCTTGTTTTAAAAGTCTCAAGCTTTGCAATTTTCAAGGCTTTCCATGCAAATATATTCCATATTCCAATACCAAACATTATTAAGATTTTATGCCCTCCCATTTTGTCTTCAGACATGAAGCTTAAATCTTTCCTTTTTTTAAACTTCAAGAGTAATTATTCATCCTTTCCCTTTTGTACTGATTACAGACTTATGCTACTAGCAGCTTTTCCCCCTGTTTCAGCTTGCACACAAGAATTTCTATGATAATTTTTTTCATTTAGGTTAGTGAGTAAAATTGTATTTTTAACACTTTTTTGATCCCATCTACTTTAAACATTGTTGCATTATCACCCTCCTGCTCATTGTTGCTATTTCTTTTCCTACCACTCTATTTTAAGCTCTTCTATTCCCCAATTATCTTTGATAATTTGTTGAAGGGTCACAACAATTCATCACTACCCTACTGGCAAAAAGATGCCAAAAGACTCAATGAACACTGCAAGCCTAACATATGAAGGGGATTATAAATCTTTGTAAATAATGCAGTTAAATGAACAACGCATATTGCCACTGACGTATTAAAACATAACATTATGCCAGTATTTAAATATTACCATATCATTAAACGATCATGGAACCTTGATTAACTATAAACCTTTTCATTTTTCTTTTTGTGTTTTTTTTTTGGTTTTTGTTTTTTTTTTTTAACCTCTCTGATGTGCAGGGAATTATATTTTGAGAGCACAAGTTAGATGTCATGGGATTTCACTTTGAACAGATCACACTCTTCCAGTTGAGATGAGAATGGTTTGCTTTTGACATGATGTCCTTTTGCTGTACATTCTTCTCATGAGTCATTGTAGGCACTTTTAGCCACTCTTGCACTATAATCAGATATTTGTCTCTAGAAAGGGTAGTAAGAAATGTTTTTCATGATGACTTACTATATGATATAATAAAATGTACCAGCAGTGCAGGAGGTTATTGATTTCAATGGTTTTAAAATAAAAAGGAACGAAGAAATCAGAAAATGGAGAAGTGCTCCTTTGATGAAAGGCATAGGTTGTCACAGGCAGATGGGTAGACTTCCTAGAAACCACAAAAAGTCTGAGAGGTCTTGCAGAAACTTCTCTGTTTATCACTCTACAGCCATCAGCATACTAAAACTCAGCATCTCAAAAGACAGGCCTATGGCCTGTATGAGTATATTTAAAAAAAAAAAAGGAGGCAACACTTCAGGGAATTCTTCTACATTTTTCATATTTTTGTATAGTCATTTGTCACCATGGTATCTTAAGACCCCAACTGTCAGCAGAGCTCCATTGTGACAGGCACTTTATACCTGCACACAACAATAAGAGCCAGTTCTAGTTCTGAATAAAACTCAATATGAAGATGTGTTGCAATGCCACCTTCTAAAAGGGTTGTCCCAGCTGTGGGTAATATAAGATGTGAGGTTCTTTCAGCTCATCCAAAGGATTAAAACTTAGAAATGAAATTGTTTACTCTAGTACTTCAGAGTAGTGAAACCTCTGTAAAATTCCAGCATTATCTCATTTGGTTTGACTTCGCTTTGCATAAAAGAATAGAAGTTCTTTGTATGAACAGGTAGTACTTTCATGATACAGGGAAATCACTTATCGAATATACAGAATATTTTCTTTAAATACTTGCGAGTCTGAAAGGTGAAGTGACAAGGTTAAGTGTCTAGTTTTGAATTCTTTTTGTTCCTAGTGTGCTCTGAGGTTTTCCTTAATGATAGGATTAAATATAGTTTCCAGCTACAAACAGTTGCTTATCGTTCCCTGTAGGTTAGTCTCTATATTTTGTGCTTATCACAAACAAAAAGGAAATAACTTTCTCAGCCTTTGAGAGTCTCTTAAAATGCACACACTTTCGGGAAATCATATTTTCTTGAAGGAAATGAGGCATGACCAATCACACAAAACGTGAGAAAATCCCTTGATAGATGACCTTTGCCACGTGTAAAAGAAGCTGTTTGGTGGCTGAGGTTTCATGGATTTCATGCATGAAAATCAAATTTTCTGGCCACCAGTGCTGTTCAGTAAATAAATAATCCATCATTGTGTCAAACAGTCTAAACACGAAGATACTGGCGTTGGTAACTGAATAGAGGTTTTTAGTTAGCAACTTATGCAAACCCTACGTTTTGTCTTCAGGAGCTGTACATGTCTTTCTTGCAGTGTTTAGTCTTCCTTATTTGAACTTAGGTTATTCATGTTTAGGATAAGTGTGAAGGAAGTCTGTGATAGGGGCTTTATCACCAGTTTCACTGTATATACCCAGATGAACATATATAAAAAAGAATAACAAATAATATGATTACACAATACACTTTGGGAATGTTTTTTTGAGTTTTTCACAGGGGAAGAAATCCTTCTGCACTACACTTTTGTGTAGAATAATATTAGATACTTTTCTGAGGTATGTTAGGGGCACAGAGGCACATACTCAACACAAAGTCATTTACCTAGGTTTTACCTCTGTATGAAGTAAATTTGCATGAACTAGTAAAATATAATTTTCTCATATCTATTTCATAATTTCTGATCAAATTTCTATTTATTAAACACAGATTTTTTCTCACTTGTATGTAGAAGATATTCTTCCATGCTGTATCTAGCAAAACTTTCACTTTTTTCCTTCTCCTTTTTCTTTCTTTCCTCTTTTTTCCTTAAATTTCCTTTTTCATGACAAAACAATGAGAAACTGTGTATTTAGCAAGAAATGACTGC
This sequence comes from Myiotriccus ornatus, assembly GCA_036023395.1. NCBI lineage: Eukaryota > Metazoa > Chordata > Aves > Passeriformes > Tyrannidae > Myiotriccus > Myiotriccus ornatus. The sequence goes on along the minus strand of JAYRBT010000114.1, from coordinate 76,548,753 downwards.
AATGATGGACTTTAGAATTTTATGGTAAGTCATTGCATAGTTGTCTCTTCCTTTTGTTTATCTAAAAAGTGTTTAATCTCTTCACATATTTAGTCTCATATTCAGAATTTTAATTATTTAGTTTATTGTGCAGAGTTTTAATTGCCACTCTTATAAAACCAAGAAACTTTAATTATAATAAGGCAAAATCTTTAACTCCTGAAATCTTGTCACTAGTAAACAGCTCAGTTTTAACATTCATCTTGTCATTTCTGTGGAAAAAGAGTTGTTACGATTTCTTCAATCCACCACGTAAGTGATACTTACTGTTTGGTTTTCTGCTCCTCACAATCTCACTGCTGATATAAAATAAAGAAATAAATTAAAATTTTTATTTTGCTTCATGACATAACAGGCATAACTACTTGTGTGTTTTTGTCCTGGGAATGAGACATATTTTTAGAGTTTACAGGCTTATTTTTCTAGTTGGCAGCTGCTTTCTATCTACTAAATACTACTGCAGTTATATTACTATACGCATTTTAATATGCTGAGGTTACTGTACTCACTTTAATATGCTGCAGCATGGACTCAGTAGGCAAAACCTCTCTCTATCGTTTTTGAGCAGCCTGGGGAATCCAGAGAGGTCCCAGCTGAATGGAAGTGGCAAATGCTGTCCCAGTGTTCGAGAAGGGCAAGGAGGACCCTGGAAACTTGCAGGCCTGTCAGTCTCACTTCAGTGCCTGGTAAAGTTATGGAGAAGATTATTCTGGGGAGTACTGAAAAACACCTGAAAGACAACACTGTCACTGGTCACAGTCAGTATGGCTTCATGAGAGGAAAGTCCTGCTTATCCAACCTGGTTTCCTTCTATGACAAGATGACCCACCTAGCTGATAAAGGGAAGTCAGCTGATGTCATCTTTTTGGACTTCAGTAAAGCTTTCAATACTGTCTCTCACAGGATCCTTCTGGACATCTGGATAAAGACATCATGTGGTGGGTGAGCAATTGGCTCATGGGTCGAGCTCAGAGGGTAACAGTGAATGGGGTAACATCAAACTGGTGACTTGTCACTAATGGGGTTCCACAGGGCTCCATCTTGGGCCCTGTGCTCTTCAGCATCTTCATAAAGGACTTACTTGGACACAGGACTGGAAGGGATACTAAGGAAGTTTGCAGATGACACGAAACTGGATGAAGCTGCTGACTCCCTCAAAGGCAGGGAGACCCTGCAGAGAGACCTCAACAAATTAGAGGACATGGGGGGCATCAGGCAAAGCATCATCAGCCGCTTGAGGGAGGGGATTGTCCCACTCTGCTCTGCACTGGGGTGGCCTCACCTTGAATATTGTGAGCAGTTTTGGGCACTGCAATATAAGAAGGATATTGAGCTCTTAGAGAGCATCAAAAGGAGGACCACTAAGATGGGGAAGGGCCTTGAGGGGAAGCCATATGAGGAGCAGCTGAGGGCACTTGGTCTGCTCAGCCTGGAGAACAGGCAACTGAGGGCAAATGTCACTGTAGTCTACAACTTCCTCATGAGGGGAAGTGAAGGGGCAGGCACTGATCTCTTCTCTGTGGTGACCAGTGACAGGACTCAAGGGAATGGCCTGAAGCTGGGTCAGGGGAAGTTTATCTTGGATATTAGAAAGAAAGTCTTCACCCAGACTATTAGTTGGGCACTGGAACAGGCTCCCCAGGGAAGTGGTGACAGCACAAAACCTGTCTGAGTTCAAGGAGCATTTGGACAGTGCTCTCAGGCACATGGTATGGCTCTCAGGGATGATCCTCTGCAGGGCTAAGGGATCACTGAACTCAGTGATTATCCTTGTAGATCCTTTCCAACTCAGCATATTCTGTGATTCCTTGATAAAAAATAACAGATGTGATCTATAGCCCCATTAAAATACATTACTAATATAAAGCCATGCAACAAGATATAAAAAATAATTTAAAATAATACTTTGGGTAATTTTTTGTATTTTCCATAGAAGAAATTATTTTTCAGAGTTACAAGATTTCTTGCATCTTTAAATTTGCACTACCTTAGAACTTGAATACAAAAAGAGTTTTAGGTTTTTCTTTAGTACCCATTAGACTGGTTAGAAATTCAATGTTGTTTCTGATCTATGGATTAAATTTAAGTAATTTTGACAGAAGAAATGTCAGTTAATTCATTTTCATAATCTTAAAATGTCCTAACCATTCAAAAATTCATTGTTACTCTTTCTCTCTTTTATTACTTACTTATATTGAGAGGTTGCATCAGAAAAAATATTAGAATCAAATTGTGTGTTTGTTTATGTACACACACAAACATTTAAAGTTTTATTGTGATTTGTCTATCCTGGTGTGACGATCAAGACAAAAGTTTTTCTGACACGGCCAGTATATACGTTGGCAGAGAGGAGAATAACTTAGACAAGGCATCTCCTTAACGTGACCTCTCCCTCATCCCATACTGGATGCATACTCATTTCTGTCCTGTGGTAGTTCTCAGAAGTGAGGGACAAGTTTAGCAGAGATGACTCAGCACTACCTAGACACTTCTTCAGTTTTAGAAGAAACATATGGTTTGTCTCCCCATTGTAATAAAATTCTGAATAGTATATCCTTTTTATTGGATGGCTTGTTGAGGAAGCTGTTTGATTTTTATTGTGTCTGAAAGTAACATTGGCCGTATGTTCTACGAATGTAAAGAGTGTGACTTTTGTAATGGGAGTAAAGAATAAAAGGATGTGAAATGAAGCAAACAATGAGAATTTGCTCATCGGCAGATTCTGACTTGAAAAGCTGCCACTGCCATAATGTCATGAAAATATAGTGTAATAGGGCAACCACTGAAAATTACTTTTCTGATATTTTCATCTGTTAGTGAGATTTCCAAGACTCTCCATTGACCTATGTGGTTGACCCTGTTTTTTTTATCAGGAAGCAGGATGAAACCTCAGCCTACTGTTAATTGCAGAAGACAAAAAATATAATCAATTTTTACAAAGCAATCATAGTTCCCAAAACTTCTGACTGTACATGAACAAAGTTATTTATTTATGTAGTTATTTTTTGTGGCAAAAAAGTTTCTTGAGTGATTCTATGAGTGTAAACTGGGTGTGGGATTTATTTAACGTAAATTTAGATGTCTAAGAGTCTGGTTAACGACAGGTCAGTCATGCTAGATCATCTTTATAAAGAGTGGAGAAACCCAGATTTTTAGGAAAAGTACATCTCATGTTTTAGACAGCTATTTTAAGATGAAGATAATTGCCTTCTGGCAATGCTACTTCTGCTGATTGGAAAGAGAGCCCAAGTTGACTTGTTTAGAGTCAGAGGCTTAATTTTAGATATATAGATTAGTCTGAGATGAATCCTATCAGAATTTTAAAGGTCTGTGTCCCAGTTTAAATGAGACACAGGTCTTTTGCTGAGGATGAGTTATGAGAAAAGACCCAAACTCCTCCCTCTAAGCAATTATAAATCCAAAATTAAGAGGCTCCAATTGAAGGAAAACAAATTACGGAAAAGGAAAAAATAACAGCCCTTTATTAATAGGTATGTGTGTATTAGCAGAAACAATGAAAAAAACCAAGTAAACCAACCAAACAATACTCCTATAACCACAAATAATCCCCTTCAAAAAACAAACCGATAAACAGGCAAAGGGAAAAGTAAACAGTTCAGTTTGCGCCCTTTGGTGCAATTCCAACCACAGTCAACAGGTGGTGCTGTTGGATCACTGGAGATGCAGAACTTGAAATGTACTGTAGCCAGCCACCAGAGTATGCCGGAGAAACCAATTCACCCAAAAAAAAAAAAAAGGGCCTTCTTTCCCTTCCCACACACTGGGAAAGGGGAGAGGGAGAGGGGGAAAGAAAACCAACAATAACAACAAAAAACCCCCCAATCCTTCACTTACTCCAGCTGGTCAAAACTGCTCTGCACAGTTCTCTCTCTCCCTCCCCCCGGGGGGGCTGCTCGCTTGGGGAACGGTGAAAGGGAAAAGCAAAACAAAAAACCTCCAGGAAAGGAAAAAAACAATGGTTCCTATCTGATGAAGAATTCAGGCAGGGCCTGTAGCTAGGCAACGGCTGAGGCACAGACAGCAGCACTGAGCTTCTCCTCCAACCTGTACTCCAGCCCACACCCAGTCCACCAAACTCCTCCCCCCATTGCCCAGGAGACGAGAGAAAAAAGTAAAAGATAGCCCTCGTCTCTCCCGTTTCCTAGGAGACTAAGTTCTGGGAGATTAGTGAAGGAGCCAGTCCTTCTGTTCACCTGATAGCTGCTTAATGGCTCTGCACACAGGGCCAGGGGGAAGGGAAAAAGATTCCTTGCCTAGCTAAACCATGACAGTCTGACTAAAGCCCATCCAAATGTGTAAATGCAGCGGAGTTGATTTTGCAATTTGAGCCTTAGTTTTATCTTCCTGATTAAAGATTACTTCCTTCAGAGTACAGTCATCCTACACTGCTTTTACAATCCAGGGAAAAGCATACCTCCTAAAAGAAGTACTAGTGTATTTCTTATGTGGATTGACCCTTTCTTTGGGGATGTCTTTCTCTCTACAAGCTATGAAAAAAAGATCTAAAACAATTAAACTCAATTTAGGCAGTTTACATGCTGAAGTTGAGTGAAATGAATCCAGACTCCAGTACACTGGAGTTGGCCTTTAGCCAAAGATGTGGGTGAAGAGGAACCAGCTCTTTACTCCACTCCAGAGTCTCTTCTTTACCTAGCAGTGTTTCAGCAAAGTTTTTTTTACCATTTCACTAGCAACAGTGTGGCATCTACCTTGTCCCAACAATTAACTGCTCCTCTCATCAGATACACTAGGCCTGCAATGTGGTCTTTAAGCAATCATGAACTCAGTGTGAGTGTGTGATGCCTGTGTCTGCCAGTCTTTTACACACCCTCCAAAGGCCTGGATGCTTTTGGAGAGACATAATCACTACTGTGCATCCTTTGTTTCCAGACAAGTCTTCACTTAGGAGCAGTGAGGAAGGTCATGGTAGATGGGCCGGAGAGGTTAGGTGTTGAGAGGCTGCTGCTGACCCGAGCACAGCTAGCTCTGAGGGTTGCTGCTCTTCCTTCTTCCCTTCTCCTCCAGATCAGAGTGGTTAAGTAGTAATCCTCCACTTGTAGCAGAAAGATTCAATCCCACACTTCCCACTTCCTTCCACTGCAGGTCCAAAGACAGCCAACTGTTGTTGCTGTCAATTGCTTGTGTTTATTTTGTTTAGCAAATGGAAATAAAAAAAGTTCTTAATCTGTTTTTAAAATGCTAAGGTACACTTTTATTTTGCCATTCCTTTTTCTTTGGAAGTAAAGCATCAACTTTTCTCCTTGCACCAAAAAAAAAACCAAAAAACCCCCAAACAAACAAAAACCAAATCCTTGCTCTCATAAAAGGACTTAAAAATTAAAAAGAAAACTTTCAAATGTCTGTTGCTGAATGGATGAAATATTAAAAGATACTTTCTGCTCTTGCAAGTGTTGAGTAATCAGCCTTCACAGGGAACAGTTTATAAACTTTCTTCATTTTTGATAGTTTCAACTTCGAATCCAGCAATGACTATAGTACCAATTTGGGGATTCACAGTTAAGCTTTTGAAAATTCCAATTTTAAATTAAAAAGGCATCCACTTCCTTATGGTAGGATATAGTTCATTCAGATTATACATTTGTTTTGGCTGTTCTGGTCAAATGATACTTACATATAAACTAGTGGCATTTTAATTCTGTGTGAATTGGCTTGATGGGAACACAAGAGCAAGGCTTTTGTTATAAAATATTGCAAGATGTTTTACTTTTATCAATTACAACCAGAAACTGATGTACACAGCAGAAATAAAGCACTGATGAGCTTTTAATGTCATTTTCAATGAAGATTATGAATTTCAAAACTTAAATTTTGATGATGTTTTATGCATAAATCCATTTTGATTATCTCTGTAATAGATAAAGCATTTAATAAAACTAAAGTATCAGAAAAAAAATCATGGAAACATAAAATCATAGAATATGCTGAGCTGGAAGGGATCCATCAGGATCACTGAGTCCAATTCCTGGCCCTGCTCAGAACCATCCCCAAGAATCACACTGTGTGCCTGGCAGTGTTGTCCAAATGCTTCTTGAACTCAGACAGGCTTGTTGCTGTGATGACTTCCCTGGGAAATATGTTCTAGTGCTCAAACACCCTCTGAGTGAAAAACCTCTTCCTGATATCCAAACTATACCTCTCCTGACTCAGCTTCAGACCATTTCCTCGAGTCCTGTCACTGGTCATGAGAATGAAGAGATTGATTTATTTGTATCTCTGTAGTTGCTGGCATTTCCTCTAGTAATTTTTTATTTTTTACTTATATCTCTTTGTATTGTCCCTTCACTATTCAAGGGGGTAGGAAGAGATTAAAACATAGAATCACAGAATTAACTAAGTTGGAAAAGACCTCTGAAAACATTGAGTCTAACCTCTGGCCTAATATCACCTTGTTTAGTAGATCATGGCACATGATCTACTGTGGCACATGCCACATCCAGTCTCTTCTTAAATACCTCCAGGGACTGTTACTCTACTACGTCCCCAGGCAGCTCATTCCAATGCCCAGTCACTCTCTCTTTAAAGAACTTCTTCCTGATGTCCAGCCTAAACCTAAGCTTAAGACTGTTCCCTCTCTCCCTACTGCTACTTACCTGCGACAAAAGGGGAGTGATGAATTTGGGGTTCTATCTCTCCGATTGGTTTGTCCAAGCCAACACAATATATAAGGAAAAAAAAAATAAAGAGAAAGGACAAGAGTAGATAGTGGAGAGGAAAGATACCACCATCTGTGGATCTAGCGATTAAATTTTGATGTCCGCTGGTTGAAGTCACGGTCACAGTCTTGATCTGTTGGAGGTGGGGGAAGCCCACAAAACATAGAATTCAATTGGTTAATATACTTTCAGGTTAGGGTGAGAATGTTCAGGTACCTCCCCTGGGGGTGAAGTTTTACACTGTCTGTGACAACACTGAAAATCATGGGCAGTCATCTGGTGAAAGGCCCTGGAAATGAGTCTGGGGCACTTGGGAGGGGGTTGTCTTTGATGGTTTATGACACCTTCTAAGACATTACCACTGTTTCTCATATCAGTGTAGTTCAACCAGTTATGCCCCATCAGATGAATACCTTCAGGCCTACATGTGAATGTCCACATATGTCCCCCAGAGGAGAGTTTTACATGTAAGCCAGTTGTGTAAAGGAGGACACTGGCATGCCATCATCTCAGCATCTGCTTCTTATTGGCCTTTTCCCTTATCTGGCTCAAAACCCAGACTGTTGATAAACAAAGGTTGGTTTGTCATGGTCATCCTTTGGTGGTGGGTGCACACCCTCTCTGCACCTCGGCTGTTCTTGTGCAGATCAGAACTTTCACTGCCTCACAATCCAAAAACTCTCCTCCTCCCCTTTAGCTGAGGGGTGCAAACTTAGCATCAGGAAAGAACCCTGCTGCTTTTGCAAATGGCCAGTTGTTTAAATCGTTAGCCCTTAACACTTCAGTCTCTCACAACAGGCTTACTTTGAATTGTAATTTTATTTTGTAAGCAGTCTCTGTCAAAGAATTCACACTTTCCCTGTTTAAACTCTGGAAATTGCTGGCTTTCTGAAAATTGAGAATTCCAGCGTAATTTGGTTGACCTATTTTAAAGAAAAGGGAGCCCCTGGTGGTCTAGTGGTTAAGACGCAGCGCTGTCACCGCCGAGACCCGGGTTCGATTCCTGGTCAGGGCC
>JAYRBT010000114.1:76529471-76540904 GCA_036023395.1 Myiotriccus ornatus | reverse complement strand
AGAAAGAAAGAAAGAAAGAAAGAAAGAAAGAAAGAAAGAAAGAAAGAAAGAAAGAAAGAAAGAAAGAAAAGAAAGAAGGAAAAGAAAGAAAGAAAAGAAAGAAAGGAAGAAAAAAGAAAGAAAGAAGGATAGTTGATATTTTTGTAGATAATTTATACGGTGAAAAATAGTATTTCTTTGCTTTATAAATGTAAATGTATTGTAAAAATGAGAATAACCAACAGAGAAATAATTTTTTTTTTCTACTGGTGTTACGTATGTGAAGAAAAACTGAAATACCAGAAATTTAGGCATTTAAATATTACCAGAGGAAAATAAAATAAGGTCAAGTGAAATTTGAATTTCATATTTATGGTTATGAATATAAGCATGTTATGCCTCACAATGCATGTGTGTCTCAAAAGTTTAGGTATCTAGGACCAGGCTGAAGAGCCTTAGTATTTCTCTCTGTTTCTCCTCTTCAAGCCTCTCCATGACCTTCAACAAGTCCTTCATGCTTCCTGTCAGCAAAACAGAGACAGTGATATTTAGAGAAGAAATCTGCAGCTACAGCACTTCAGCTGCCGATTTCACCCTAAGAAGGATTCCCAGGCTGCTAGTGATTATAACTGTGGGAACACATTTCTGGTAAAGACACCACTATGGTAAAAAATTAAGCTCATCTCCTATCTTTAAAGTTCTGGTGCATGTCCCTTTTTGTGAGAGGTGTTAACAGCTGAGTCCTAAACGTGTTCTATCTCTGTTTCATGCTCTCCCAAATCCACTTGCAACTGGATAAAGAATTTGTTTCCTGTGACCCCTGTACGGGGGCAGAGTGTGATGCTGAGCTGTCATCGTATTCCTTTCATGGCAGCGTGGCATGCGAATGGGGTCTTGGCAGTTCTCCTGTGTGTGTGTGCACGTGTGCGCATGCACATCTGCATTGATTCCTCGCTCCTTTACAACTTATGCAGCCACTTTTCTATAAAGCAAATGCAGAGTGGGTAAAAATTGCTGTGGCAATATTTTTGGGTGGAAACAACCCTACGTAAGGCAAGACAAAGGCAAAGTCAGGCTAGATACTATGAAGTGTTTCATGGAACCAGCCACTGTATGTGAACAGCACTCTTCGTTCAAGCATTGTGGGGTTTAGCTTATAACACTTTTTTTGAGCCTATGCACTGCTATGAGCCTACTGACTGCAAAATACTGTTACCATTCTGGGTTCTGAAGCCATAAAGAAAACTTTTTCCAGGCTATCTGCAAGAGACTTCACTGTTCTTTTTTGTTTCAGGTTTTTTTTTTCAAGTTAATGTAAAGCAAAAATTAGAGGCTCCAAGATCTTTTACATCACACTTTGAAATACTGTCCCCTACCAATGCTGCAAAGAATCAAGGAACAAGTAAAACAAATGGGAGACGAAATTTTGGAAATTAATCCTGAAGAAAACTCCAGTATTCTTGATGACTGAGTTAATTAACAAGGGAAGAAAAAAGATGACAAGATGGAAAAAGCTATGTCAGAGACTCAGTGTCGTAGTACATTGCTCAGCTAAGCAAAACCGCTTTTCAATGGAACAGTAAATGTTAGCATGCCTTTAAAAAAATAAAATTCTGAAGCACGAGAATGTTCTCAGTAATTAGAAGCACACATGCCATTTGTTTCAGTCTTCAAATACTCTTTTGAAAGAATAATTTTGTCAGGTAACTGAAAGCATTAAGCACCCTGATAGAGCTCAAGAGTGTTGTTGCCACACAGGTTCCACCATGGCTATTCAATGACTTCATTGAAAGGAACTTTGAGTTGGTAACTTCTAGTAGAGAATGCTTAAATGTTCAGAACTAAATATATTTACTTTTCATTTAAATTCTGTGTATTCTTTTTCCTAAAAAAAAGTACTTCAGTCTTTTCACTCTGCATCTCAATACTTATTCTGGAAAAGCATCCATCTTTATTCTCCTCTTCTGTTCCTATTTAGCCACCAGTGACATCCTTAAAATCCACACTCTGCTGCCTAGACCATAAGTCCCTGCATACACAAGGTGTTGAAGCTGAATCCTGCCAGGAGGCAGGATTAATTAGTTACCTGGAACTCTTGTTCAAGTTAAAACTTCTGAAAGTTTCAAACTCTGCCTAGACAAAAGCTTTCTTATTTCAAGAGCATGATCCTTTAGTTACATATCAGGTCCAGAAAAAATCCCAACAGAACAACAACAACCTCACAGATTACAAAGCAGTACAGACCTGGACATACACATTATGGGAGTGGTCACCAGACAATGAAGCACATTTTTCTCTCTCTTCCAATAAGTAAAACCTATTTGCATATGAAATAGTAGCTCCAAAAGAAAATCAGAAAGTTGGATTTGTACCACAGTAGAAAACAGGTCACGGTGAAGACAGTCAAATATAAAGTACTCAGGATCAAAAAATTAACCCTTATCTTATTCAGGACAGTTTTGTAATGGAGATTTTTTCATGCTTATATCACTTCTCTGGGTCCACATAAGGATTTAAGTTTCATATAACATTGGTGGGTAACCTGCCAAGCTACTACCTAATTCCCTCCCTCTTCAGATTTTTGTTTATTTTGTTCTTTCCTCAGACACATAAATCTGATCAACTAATCTAGAGTTAACTGAAGACTAGGCATGAATTATTGCAGTAACTAAATATGTTTGTTGATCCGACTCATAAATCACAAGCTCAAAAACCTTCCATATAAACCCAAGAAAACAGAGAAGAGGGACCCCCTAGGTACTTGCCTAAGTTGTATTCATCGTGCTATGTGAACACCTTTGGACGTTTTATTTCTATAGCACTGAGGGTAATACACCTTCACTCCAAATTCTGCAGCTGGGCTAATGAACTTGGACACATCAACTATTTCTTGACCCTGTTTTTAACAGCACTATAGTTAAAAGTATTTTCAGTCTAAGGGAATCTTCAGTAAATGCACTAGTAGAAGAATTCATTCTTTATCCCTTACAAATATGTAATGGCAGGGCATGATAACATTCTTCTTTGCTTCTATTCAGAAAGGAGGCATTCACACTAGAAGGATATGTGATACAGTTTGACAGATAAGTACATCACTCTGTTTCTTTTTTCTTTGTTGAAAAAGACTCAAAGGGGTGAACAGCCAGCCCCTACAATAATAACACTGTAGTTGAGGGGCTCCTTGCAAAGCAGGTGGAGCCACAATTTCATTGCACTGCATGAGTTCAGTGTTCAGAGGGAAAAATATTAAACCAATTCTGCTTTTGAAAATCCAACGTATTTAGTACATGTCAGGAAAAGATAAGTATATTCTGCATGTTTTGCACTAAGAAAAGACATTTTAAAAAAGCACAAAGTCAACCCGCTTTTCAAAGCATTGTTCAAAAATACAACAGAAGACAAAAACAAAACATCAATTTAAAATTTGTAAAACACAAGCCATACTACAATCTGTATAGTGTAAAAAGAACACTTGCACATTTCTTCAGTGCAGTGTGAAAAAGAGGTTTACTAGGAAATGAAAGGAAATATACTACCTGATATTGAAATTTTTTCCCTCTAATGGTTGATCTCATAGAAATGTACCAGCTGCTGAAGCTGGCAGACCTAAAATTCCACGCCTGCAATTCAGAAACAATTTCTGGAGGGGAATAATTGAGAGAATGACAGTTTGTCTATAAATATGTCACTGTGTGTTTACTTCACCGTGTGTCAAGTGGATTAGTTCCTTATTCAGGGAGAAGAAGCTGAATCAGCCATTGCAGGTTGCCTGCTGCCTCTTCTGCCTCTGCGGCCTGGGAAGGACCCCTCCTGATACCGAGGAAAGCAGGGAGTAAAAATCCAAATACTGTGCCCTTGACTCGGCTATGGAAAAAACAGGTTAGTAATAAATTAAAGGGGCTTCTATGGAGACAGCTGTTAGCTGTATGCCTCAAGTTACCCATTTTCTCCACAATAGTTTGTGTAGGTGTCAGAGGAATCTCAACAGTTCACCAATTAATGGAAAACTCTTTGAGTTAAATGCTTGGTGGAATGATGGCTGGATGTTTTTTTAATTCTGCTTTTCCCTCTGCAAACAGCTGATGCCTGCATTAAGCCAAGATCAAATGAAAAATGTATTCAGCATTTCAGAGATACCCAGAAGCAAAATAGCAGTATCAGAAGCTAAGCTTTCTTATGCTTCCTTTGTATATGTCAACTTATATTATCCTGGGCGATGTATCATCCTTCCCAGTGTACTTAATATTATAATGAATGAGGACCATTATTGTGGAAAGTCACAAGACTATTTCTTTCATATGCAAAATAAATTGCATGCAACCACACCTCTGATGTGAACTTTTGAACATAGAAGCTGTAAAATTTGCTTTTTATACAGTCATGAGGGTTTTGATATGGCCTACTACTGTTTTTTTCCTGACAGATGAAAAATATCCCTGTTCGTGGCCAGAAATTACCACACTAACCTGTGAAAACTGAATCACAGAAGGTATATATGACCCCTTTCTAAAATGTTTGTTCTAATTCCTTTTAGTATGAAGGTGCAGCCTAGAAGTGGCAAACTCAATAGAAATATTCCCTAATATTCTAGGAGGGATAAACATTACAGAGAAAAAAATTTGTCTCTCTCTTACTGTTTCTTTGTCTTTCACTCTCTCTAAAGTAAAAATCTTTTTATTTCTCTAGCGGTGACTTATTTTTTCCCTCTTTTATGTTGGTATCTTCATGTTATTATGTTTTTATTTCTTTGTTTGCTGCTTTTTGTTTTGTCTTTTTAACACATTTATTTAATTTATATATATTTAATACAGCCAGGATGGAAAAAAACAAACACCCTAATAAAGGGGCATAATTAAGCGGTGAGCACACCAAGCAGACTCTAAGGAGTGCAACCAGCTCCAAGAGGCTAATTCTTCTTCCCTAGAAGCCAGTTAGTATTATTAGAGCTTTCTGTGACAACAGAGTAGCATTTTGTTTTTTCATTATGATTTTAGTTTTGGGGTTTTGTTCGGGTATTTCTATGGGGTTTTGTTTCGTTCATTTGTTTCATGACTGTTAAAGTCTAAATAAACTACTCGGATTATATTCAGAGAAAGAGAAGTTTCATTCTTTATCCCAGATAAAGACCTATCTGTAGCAGTCAGGATGAGCTCAACTTCCTCTCAGCTAATTTGTGACAGCCTTTTTAGGAAAATGTTTCACCCTAGTATAAACTATAAATATTTTAAAGGAAAATCCAAACCAATTATGAAATCTGTTTCATTGATCAAGGCAGATTAAGGTTAATTTGCTAGGATATGGCAACAAAATCTTTTTGACAAGTAGATTAAAATGATCAACTTTCCAGGAAAGAAAGAACAGGGGAAGAGATGGGAAGGGAGGGGAGGAAGGGAAGGAGAAGGGAGGGAAGAGGGAGAGGTGAGGAGAGGAGAGGAGAAAAACGAAAGGAAAAGTATTCCTGAAGGACCCATAAATCATTTCTATCAGATCACTCACAAAAAGAGCCACCCTGCATAGAAATCTCAACCACTTAGAAAGCAGCTGAAGGCTTTAGTTTACAGTAAAGCCTTTAGTTTACAGGCCCTTAACTTACTACCTCCTACCTAGAGATTCAGCAGTCTGGAATGTCAGACCTGAGTATAAATGAATCTGTTTTTTTTACAGGTATGACAAGATTTGGCTCTTCTGGGTGTAAAGTTCTCCTGCTATGGGACAAGAAAGAAGACAGCTCAGAAGAAATACAGTGCAGCATGTTAAGACTGAATTGAAATAAATATCCTACCAAACCCAAGCAAAGTATGTTGTTTTGGTGATGAGTTTAACAGTTTAAAAATTTGTACTTGAAGAAGAGGACCCTTGATGATTTTCTTAATATTTCCGGTATATGTGATGTCCCATAATAAGCCTAAGGGTTTGCCGTGTAATTGCATCGTTAGTAAAACAGTGTTCATGTTCAGTTACAACTTTCTGTTGGCTTAGAGAAAGGATTTCAAATTTGCATTTAAATGAAATTGAGCAAAGAGTGATAAAAGCTTCAATTAAAAGGCCACCTGTTTTTGTTAATTCATTTTTAATAGGAACAGTAAATATTTTCAGTTGATGCACTTTCTGCTGCAAGAGTGGTACGTACTTCTCTTCTTTATCTCTGGTGTCAGACACCCCTCATTAGAGGAGTCTGTCATTTTCTCTGACTGAAGGAACCTGTCTCAGGCTTTATGAATCTGTTGGTACAAGACAAATAGCGAAGTAAACCAAACAGCTATTTAGAAAGTGCAAGCAAAAAAACCCAGTGTATGATCAAAATAAAGTCTGCAAATTAATTATTTCTAAAAATCAATTAGTTCAAGGGCTGAGGGGAAATTATTTCCTAAAAAAAAATCAAACAAAACCAACACATTCTTTCTTCATTCACACTCTTCTTGGAGCTTACCGATCTCACTTGGGCATGCTGCTATGAAACAAAAGTAATCTTCCATGTCACAATTATGTAATGCAATTAAAACTTAAGGATTACAAATATGTAAAATACAAATCATTGCAAGCAGTTTTCTTGGAGTATAAACCCAGCTGGTGTTCACAGAGTATGAACTTCAGCTGGCACCTGGAAACATTACAACTTCCTATAAAATGTCTTCCTTTGATGCCAAATTGTTCCTTTTTTAGTCTTGTCTTATAGGTTTACAGCTCTAGTTTCATCCTGTTGCCTTTAGAAACATAGCAGTTCATGTTAGTTTTTTAATACTTTTGAAATAATTTGTTACCATAACTGCTGTTCTGTTTTCCATTTACTGTAACCATAACTACTAATTTGTTAGCAACAGCTACACATCTGTTACAATCAAAGCTTAAAAATCTAAGTAATTTCCTCAAGAACAATTTGCAGTGGACACCCTTCTCTTTGGGGATCCAATGTCAGCATTTAAATAAAGAATTGAAGCATTTAATTAGTGTGTGTTTGTTTCCTCCTAGCAGGACATCATAGTAGTGTGTAAATGGATTAGGTTTCTTATAACACAAGCTGGGAGACATCACAGTTGTTTTTGATTCTCAAATGCCTGTTTAAGGGAAACACAGGGGTCCAACCCTACCTTTAAAAACTTTATCTTTGACTTAAATTACGATTTTTTTTATTGCTACATGGTTTTCCACAACAAACTTAGCAAGGGATTATGTTTTTCATTTCTGTTTGAATGAAGAAAGGAAGTAACAGAAATGTAAATTGAAGATATTCACATGAAATTGTATGTTAGGGGATTTACCCTGTATTTGTTACAAGTTAAACATTTTAAAAAAGAAAATAAATACTGCAAAACTCTATCTCCTTGCCTCTTCCCCTCTCTTGGGTCTCTTTCCCTGCATGTATTTTTGGATTGACATACCCATATAATTTGCTTATTTTTATATTTGCTGGATGAAGGAATATATCAGGAGTTTTAAATAAATAATTTTTATTTGGCTCAGATTCTACTTCTTAACTGGTAGTTGCTGCAGTTGTTTTCTTTTAATGCTTGCAAAGCTGAATTAAAAATATCTCTTGAAGTTAAGTTCAGCATGAGTACGTGTTGCAAAAGTTTTGGACCTAATGTTCTACCATTAAATAAATATTTTAATATTTTCTTTAAAGTTAGATGGTTTATTGGGTTCACGTGGCAAGACTTTGGTAGTGGGAGGTGCTACAGGGGTGGTTTCTGTGAGAAGATGCTAGAACCTTCCCCCAGTCAATGCTTGAGCCAGGAGAAAAAATCCACACAACTTCAGTCAAAGAGGGAAGTGAGAGAATACGAGAGAAACAGCCCTGCAGACACCAAGGTCGGTGATGGAGGGGCAGGAGGTGTTCCAGGCACCAGAGCAGAGATTCCCCTGCAGCCTGTGGTGCAGACTATGGTGAGGCAGCTGTGCCCCTGCAGCTGTGCCCATTGAAGTCCACAGTGGAGCAGAGTTTCACTTGCCATCCATGGAGGACCCCACACTAGAGCAGGTGGATGCCTGAAGGAGGCTGCAACACTTTGGGAAGCCTGTGCTGGAGCAGGAGCATGGCATGACCTGTGACCCCACAGAGGACCCATGCTAGAGTAGCTCGTGATGAACTGTGGAAAGGACTCATGTTGAAAAAGTATGTGGAGAACTGTATCCTGTGGGAGGGAGCACACATGGGAGAAGGGGAAGAATGAGGATTCCTCCTACTGAGGATGATGTGGCAGAGTGAACTTCTGATGAACTGACCACAACCCCCATTCCACGTCCCCCTGTGACACTGCGGGCAACAAGGTAGAGAATTCAGGAGTGAATTCTGAAATTCTGGAGTTGAGCCCAGGAAAAAAGGAGGGAGGAGGGTATGGTGTTTTTAAGCTTTGTTTTTATTTCTCATTAACCTACTCTGATTTGTTTGACAATAAATTAAATTAATTTTCCCAAAGTCATGTCTTTTTTTGCTTGTGGTGGTAACTGGTGAGTAATCTCTCCCTTCCCTTAACCCACAAGCCTTTTGTTATGTTTTCTGTCCCCTGTTTAGCTGCAGAGGAGACTAATGAGCAGCTTTGGTGGTCATCTGGTGTCCAGCCAAGGTCAACCCACCACAGAAGTCTAAAGAAACTGGAACAAAACATATAAATAACTGATTTCAGTTCAGCTCAAAGGGTCAGAAGACTATAACCAGCTACTATGCCTATGGAGAAGAATCTGTGTAATGCTCTCCAGTGCATTTCAGGGAACTCAGTGGTCTTTCTTTCATTCCTCTGGTAAAGCTGTGTATGAGTAATTATTGCTGAAGGTGTTATGGATTAAACCAAAATGGGGAAAAGAGGCTGCATGAAAATCAAGGTAAAGTACTGGGAAATAAAAGCTTTTCACTCAATGGCCATCTGAAGCTACACAATCTGAACATCTAAGATGTTGTCCAGATCACTCTAAAGGTCACAGCATGATCTGACTTAGTGACTGAAATGTCAAGTGCAGAAGAATATGTACTCATCTAATTCCTACAGAGTTAAACATCTGTCTATATATACCAAATTTAGAAGTTCACATTACCTTTATTGCCAAAGGGTGGAACTTTTTTTCAGTGAAGAACTAGATTCTGAATTGGTCAGGTTAGAAGGGACCACAAAGGGTCATCTGGTCCAACCTCCCAGCTGAAGCGGGGCCATCCTAGAACACATGGCACAGGATTGTGTCCAGACAGTTCTTGAATATCTCCTGTGAGGGAGACTCCACAACCCCTCTGGAAAATCTATTCCACTGCACTGTCACTCACACAGTAAAGTTCTTCCTCATGTTCTGGTGGAACTTCCTGGGCATCATTTTTTGGCTTCTCCTCCTAGTGGTTTGCACCAGTGAGAAGAATCTGGCTCCATTTTCTTGGCACACCACTTTAGATACTTCTGCACATTAATGAGGTTCCCTCTCACTTGTCTCTTATCCAGGCTGAGCAGGCCCAACTGCCTCAGCCTTTCCTCATAAGAGACAAACTCCAGTCCCCTAATCATCTTTGTTGCCCTCTGTTGGTCCTGTTCCAGGAGTTCCAAGTCCCTCTTGCACTGAGGAGCTCAGAATTGGACACAGTACTCCAGATGCTGCCTCAGCAGGGCTGAGTAGACGGACAGGATTACCTCCCTTGACCTTCTGGCAATGTTTTTCCTAACGCATTCCTAGATTCCATTGGCTTTCTTGGCCACAAGTCGGTCACTTTCTTGGTGCCCCAGTATGTTCCACCAACTCCACATATTTTCTGTAGCCAAGCATAGTGTTCCAAATTCCAGTTTCCATAATACTGAAGTTAGTACTGTGACAACAAACTGACACCAGATTTCTTTTAATGTAATTGGAGCAGACAATGGTCTCCAAATATAGCTTTTAATATGCTACTTCTATTTCAAATCTGTGTACATTAGGATCATTGCAATAAGATTGTTTGGATTGGGATGGAAAAACATTCTAACAAGTCATGGATCTCATTCTCAGTACTGGCTGGTACTGTCCAGGCACAGGCCCAGGGCCCATAGTACTCCACTGTATCTCTTTCATGCTGCCAAAGGATGCCAGGGACATTTGTGGTCAAGGTCAGCTAACACCCTCTCAGGCATTTAGCTGGTTCAGTCCAAAAGCTCTTTGCAAACAGTCAGTTTGGATCTGACCATGTCAAAGAGTGTTTAACGGCCACACAGAGACAGACCACTCTGGCTGACCTCACAGCCAAAAAACAAGTCAATAACCAGCTAGGTTTTCTCTAATCTTTTACCACCTACTGCAAGTGGAAAAAAAAAAAATCTCTCCTATAAGAGCATTATTAGGAAAGAATACTAAGGAAGTGGAAAACTTCTTCTGGAAACCTGAACACAACAAAGTTACATTAAAGAAACAACAATTCTATTTTCATTCTCATAATTATTTATTTATTAATTTTTAAAATTGTTTATAGAAGTGGTTTTGGGGATTTTGGTCTTTCAATAGAAACATACAAGTTTTACTGACAAGCTTTTGTTTCCCCCAAGGAATGGTTTATAAACCTGTTCTGAGACACAACTTTATTGTCCCAAATTATAAATAGCTTATTTTTACCAATGCAAAAGGAGCAGTATTTTGAGGGGAAATTTATGGCTATTAAATTAAATTTTTAGATATTTGGATAACTGCATAATATTCATAGTGAGGATCCAGAACCATTTGTCAACCAAAAATAGCTGATGTTGAACAGAATTCACATCCTTCTATTGTGACATTTATTGTCCACTAGAGGAAAATACTTAAACATCTCATGTTGCCTATTCGTAAAAGTAAATCTAAAGGATAGCCTGCAGCAGCTCAGTCGGGAGAAAGGAGATGACAGCACACAGGGGTTTGTGCAGAGTAGAAGGCAGCAATGCTATCCCTTTATTGAGGGGAGACTCTCACTTATATAGGGTTCGGGGTAGAAGGTGCTAGAAACTAGGGAGGAGTATAGGATTGACAAGAGGGTACAACAAATAGGGAGTTTAGGAAGGGTATGACACAACTTGGGACCAATCACACAAACAAAGGGTGATTGCAGGACTGCCCACATTGTGGCAAATGCTGACCAATCAGGGATGGGGAAGAACTGTGAGGGAGAGAACATGTCTCAACATGCTTTAACATATTAAAATAAATAGAACTGAGGTACAACACTTAACACAACATGCATTAACAATCTTTCTAACTTTCCATTAGTAAAGTCCAATACCACTCATGTGGTACAGTTGCAGTCCATTCCTGTTATCCAAGCTTTCTCAGCCTGTGATATATTCAGAGTCTGTGAAAAGTCCGTCAATATCGTGCATAAACTTCTCTCCATCTCTCGAACCTCTCTCGTTCCTTCTTTTTAGCCACTACAACAGCCTATAACTGGAAGTTTAAAACTCTGGAAGCTTCTCGTTGAAAGACGGCTAAAGTAAGACCAGAGCCTTATTCTTTTTTGTGTTATTTATTTTTTTTTTAGTT
>JAYRBT010000114.1:76484024-76506326 GCA_036023395.1 Myiotriccus ornatus | reverse complement strand
CTTTTAATAAAGGGCTGTTAGTTTTCCTTTTCCATAAGTTGTTTTTCCTTCAATCGGAGCCTCTTAATTTTGGATTTTATAATTGCTTAGAGGAAGGAGTTCGGATCTTTTTCTCATAACTCATCGTCAGCAAAAGACCTTGTCTCACTTAAACTGGGACACTGGCATTGGCTCTGTCGGACATAAGGCAAGCTTCTGGCAGGTTCTCACAGAATCCACCTCTGCAGCTGGCCCTCTAACGAAGCCTCATCATGCAAACTCAATACAGCTTGCTCTACTGAATCCACTGTGCTACAGATCCCTCTTGTATTCCCCTTTATGTAATTTCTTTTCAAAGCTGGAAAGTCCCAGTCTGTTCAATACCTTCTTACATGAAAATGTACTCATAAGCCTGTTTATTCTTTTTTTTTTCTTTTTTTTTTTTTTCCCCAGTTCTGTATCTGTGGGTATGCATACAGGCACATACTCATGAAAAAATAACAGCACAACTGTTCAGCTACATATGCAAAAATGTTTCCTTCCGTAACAGAAAAACAGACCACCAGCTGCAGCAGAAATGAATGTTTTAATTTATATACCATATTTTAATTTATATCACTTTAGAAAACAATGTGAAAAAATAGATTCCATGTCTTTAGGTGATCAGAGAAGGATTAAAGAAACCACTCTAACACTAGCAACTTTCATGTACAGTGTTTTAAGCATAAGAAATCCAGTGCTTTGATTTTCTTTGATAAGTCTAATTCTAGCATTAGAATTAAGAAAGTGCTGCATACCATGGATGAAAGTAAGTCTAATTAAGCTTAGAACTAGCAGAAAATCAACATTATCTGTCTTTATATTAGTTAATATCTTCTTATTAGCAGGGGTTTACACCAAATTTCAATTAACCTGTTGAGTGATTTCTACCAACCAGAAGTTCTAAAAACCAGTGAGCCTAACTTGATATGCTTTTAGTATCATTTTCTCTCTTCCCTTTAAGCATGGACAAGCAAAATTTTGGCTCTTTCTTTTGTGTGTAGGCTTGTTATGCTTTTACCTTGGACACTTGCTGTTTATCTTCAGGCACATAAGGGATGCTGTGCCATATTACTGTTTCTACACTGCCCCAGAAAGCACTGTTAACGTAGAAATAATCTATTTCCTGATTTGATAAAGTGATTTCAAGCAATTATCAGATTTAATAACTTCAGGGAAGTGTTTCAAGTATATCAAGCATCTAAAATTTCTGCATTAAAAGAGAACTGTTTTTTGTAGAAGGATGTTTTGCAGAGTGTCCAGTTAAATACAGAAATGGTGCAATTATTCTGTTTAGGGTAAGACTTCATGACAATAAAGTGTAGAAGTTACTTTATTAATATTAAGTATGCTCATACAATTCTCTCTCATTAATGTTGTTTTAAAACACTACAATTTCTTGATCAAGACGAAACCATTTCTTTTGTTCACATCAAATTTTGTGATTCCACCACAGCTTCTTGAAAAACCTGGGGATTTAGTAAACCTTAACATTAAAAAGTACAAATAGCAGAAAAATACTGTAAACAAAAATATTGAAAAATCACATATAATACAGAATGAAATGAACCCACCTTTTTTTAAACTCCTTTGGTGTTTGCCTCTCAAAAAAATAAAGAAAATATAAAGCATAAAATGCAGGGGTTAAAAACATTGATCAGAGGCAGGGGCATTTATTCAATGCCCAATACTTCCACTAAAAGTAAGATTTATTTGATCTTAAGAAAAAATGAGCAGAAGTTGGGGTGTGGTTTCTTTCCCTCCAGATAGGATTTTCCTTCACTCTGAAAAACTTAGCATATACATCAACTTTCTTACGATCTCTTTATCTTAAAGTAAATAATCTGATGCATCAAATTCATGATAGGGCTTGGGTAGGACATAGTTGCAGTAAGAGGGTCAAGCTGACTGTTCTGACAACATAGGAAATTGTAGACTGATGGGCCTAGGAGAAAAAATATGCAATTGAGCACTGAGATTATAAATAAATGAATATCTAACATTGTTTCTGACTAGTTATAAAAGGAATTATTTTTGGTTTTTTTTTCTGTCTGCTATAGCTAATAAGCAGGCAAACAAACCCAGGATCTTCAGACAACATGCTAAGCTTCAAGCAACTTGAAAGTGCGAATCATAAATATTAAGCAAAGAAAGAAAGTTCTCCAAAATGTGTTTTCAATTCTGCCAACATCACCTGGCTGAACTTTAGCTAACGTTGCCAGACATTAGGAAAGAAAACTAATAATAATAATTGTGAGACATCAGCTTCAAACAACTATACTTGCAGAGAAATAATGATGTAGGGAAATCCTCTGGCTTTACGTGAAAGGAAGACATAGACATCTTCCTGGCCTTCTGCTTGCCTTAAAAAAGTATTGGAGACAAAACAGGCTACAATCACACTTAGTGAAGATAGTAATTCAAACGGAATTCCAAAGACTTCTAGAAACCAGCAGAACTGAACTCAGTTATACTGAATGACTAGAACTCAAACTTCTTCTGTCAAGGGAGCATTTAGTCTAAAGTTTTTCCTTTCTTTTGTAGTAGTAAACTTGAAATCATTGTTCATATTTTAACATGTTTACTCTGTGTCTCCTGGGTACACTATTGCATGGAAAACATTTGCTGTATCAGATTTTTCAAAGGTCAGTAACTCCCAATGTATTCTGCCCTTGGGACTTCTGTGTGTAGATCCTGATGCTGAAAATTTTCATTGCATTGTCTTGCTTAAAGTGCTGTAAGATGTCTATAACTTTATTTCTTTATCTTCAGAATTTCATATATTCTGAGGCGAAATCATCGTGCTTAATTAAAAAATCTATTTAGATTCTTTATATCAATACCAATTAATACAGTTTGTTCCTGCTGGTACTGTTACGACCATCATATTTCATATTATTTCTAGGGATATTTCAATTATAGAGGTCACTTACTTAGTTATTAACTCTAAACAAAGTGTTTTCTTCTTTTTCGAAATAAATAACTAAAATACTCTCATCAAGGATCTCCACAGTTTTTAACACTAATATGGTTAATCCTAAATCCCCTGTAGAGTTAATTAATACCAATATGCATATGGACTGAACTAGAGCACTGTGCTCATAACACTCAACACAGAGCCTGGCTACATTTGACAGTCCCAGAGTGCACAGGTTGTTAATACTCAGGTGACAAAACCTGGTTTCCAAAAAGTCGCAAAAAATTTCACTCCACCTATCTGACAGTGACATACTAGACTCTAATGTTGTCCCATTTACACCTCAAAGTTTGTGATTGAGTGTATACATCATTTTTCAAATCTCTATTAACTTCCTTATTCTGCAGGTCTTCCCACATAGTTTGCTTTCTTTCCCTTAAGAGCCAGTCTTCTAATTGTTCCCACCTTTTTCTCCTTGAGCTTAATCTGAGAGAAAAATAGTATAGACAGTACTTAAAATACAATGAGAGCTCCATGTTTCTCAGGGAAAAGAAGCAAGTCAGCTGGATAGAACATTTTTGAAGCAACGAATCTCCTTTAAAGATGGAATCAAATCAGACTAGTATATGTTTGGTTGATTGAAAATTAAGAGTCCTCTCTGTACACATCCAACATGAAGGTCAGTCAAGTGCCTGAAAAACTTATTTGTGGGCTTTTTAGAACAGTACATCTAGTCTCTGAATATAAAATAAGCTTTTCTATGACTGAAAATACATTCAGTTCCTTAAATGCTGATGGCAAGCAAATGATTGATTGTTCTATGGATGAAGAAAACCAATTCTAATTTTAAGTAAATATTTGTAAAATTTTGTGTGATAATAAGGTAAATAATTAGTAAGTACAAAGCAGAAGGAATTTTACTTTTGTTAAACAGAAAATCTAGAAACCCATAGTGTTTCTCATAGGATTTTAGCTATACCTCAGAACTAGAACAACAATAATTATTATAGGTCAAAATAGGTTATATGTCATGATTCATGTTAAATAGAGATTGAGACTCTTGAACTGGTTTGGGATTTGAGGAGTTCAAGTCATGGTATGAGTGCTTTTATAACATAATTTATTCAAGTGTAACTATCTAAAGGCAGTGCAAAGTGGGATGTTGTTCAAAAGTAGCCACATATTAAATGGGAAAGAAGATAGAGAATATTTTATTGAAAGAATTGCCATTATAGACATAGAGAATCATATTATTTTCTTTGAATTTAATTATGACTAAGTGAATAAAAGAATGAAAAAAATAGTTTGTGGAGAGGAGGGAACATAAAACCCAATGTGTAGCATTAGCAAAACAGAGCTAAATAGTTTTGTCCAAGAAAAACATCTTTCAAAATTCATTTGTACCATTAAAAGATAAGCAAGGGAGAAAACATCAAGTGATTGAAACCGTGTCTGCCTAAGCAGGCTGTGCAGTACATAGAGCAGACCTGTAGTGAAACCCCATAGGGAAATAATGCTGAGGACCCAGCGTGCACTCTGTACACGTTTCAGGGCAGGGAGAGGGCGGAGAAGAATGGAGCACTTAGGATTAGCTCTAGTCCGAATGCCCATTAATGGCTGTAGGATTCTGCATGTGCTCCTGGCATGTGTCTTTTGATTTGGTTTCATCAGAAAGGCATCCAGCTCATGCACTCCAGTACCTCTTTACAATGACAGCACAAGTACAGAAAAAAAATAGAGCAACTGGGAGATTTGTTTCTCAGATTAAGCTCTAAAACCAAGGTATTAATATAAACAACCCATTCAATAAATAGAGGGCAGCTCTACCATAAAGAGAATTCCGTCTGACTTGGTTCATTTTATTTTTAGGATGTCCAGAAGTGTCTGACTGCTTGAATTTCTTTGGTGAAATCAGACAAGGACTTCAAGGCAGGGTTCCCACTCCCAGACTTGGAGCAAAAGAAAGCATCAGAGCTTTTCATATTCAGTGAAAAAGAGGAAAGCTTATTGAACAATGAGAATCTGTGTTGCTTCAGGAAATCAGAAAAATATTTTTTCTGCAATTGCAGAAGAAATAAATCATTAATATTAGTGTTGCTCTACATAAAATTTCCTAAGCATAATTAAGCAACTGATTCTATTTCTGGAAACAAATGAAAAATCAAGAAATCCCTAATTTTTCTATTCAAAAAAGCAAAATAGAATTTTTTTACACCTAATCTAAACAAATCCTAATTTAGTAACTTTGTGAACTTTGTTCACAAGACTACTGAAGTGCAATTTTTGGATGGAACCAATGCCATTTGAGTTCATATATAGTTTTATCTTTTAGATATTATCTTACAAGGTTCTCTGAACAGAGAAATTCCTTCAGCATTCATTAGCTGGTGTATAAACCAACAGTCAGAAACTTTGGGATTTAAATCCCTATGACTGAATAATCCAGAAATTTGGGATTGATACTAAGATTCTTTCTTGGTCCTACTCCTTGTGTGTCCAATCTGATCAATTCCTTATTGACAGAAAAATGAGCATATACTGAGGTCACTACAAGGCCAGACATTATCTGTTTAGTCATTTATATGTCAGATTTCACTTGATATTAGAACCCAAGGGATTAATCTCATCATTCAAACTGCAAGAGATTAGTGGTTCCAGTCTGAGGTAGTCCTCAAATGCTCCTTCTATAGTCAACAGAGATTAAGAGGCACTTTCAAGGAGTGTCTAAGGTCATTAACATGAACTTCCTTCTGGAAGTGCTATTCTACTCTGCTTACTGTAAAGGAAGCATAGAGAAACAAACTCTGGCTTACACACACACACAAAGCAACACCACCAACAAAAAACAAACCCTGAGAATAATACCTCAGACCTATATGCTTAATGTTTGCTCAGTGGCTGCTAGGCTGAATTGGTACATCAGCTCCAAGTTGCCTGTAAACTTCATAAAAGCCCATTTTTGATTACTAGGTCTATCACTGGATCACTTTTGGGCCCATTTCCCCCCTGAACAGCTTTGCTTTCAGTAGTGAAGTACATATTCTTGGTTCTGTTTCTACCTGCTCTTCTCTTCCTTTCCTCATGTTCTTCCTGTGGTTACTGTAGGGAACTGGAGGGTGTGGGAGAAGAAAATCACATTCTAGAATTATGCTTTCTTTCTTTGAGCTATTGTTTGTATATGACTAGTTTAATCATGCACAACATTCACCCTTCATTACACTGAACACTGTTAGTAATAGATGCCTCTAAGCACAGTAGTGCCTAATTTGCATTAATCTTGCTTTGCTCAATTATTTTATAGTGATACAAGCATGTGCCACAAACTGTTCTCCATTTTTTAAACCACAATAAATGTATAAGCTACATTCCCACATTAAACAACATTTAATTTACTGAACTCTAAAGTAACTAAAAATGTTACAATGTTCTCAATTCTGCATGAGAAACAGAAGAAAATGTATCAAAACAGGAAATAAAACAGTGTCTGTATAATGATGCAAACAAGTAATCAAGAATAAACAAGTTTCCTCAAACCACAAATAAATAAATAATTACACTTCAGTCCTGGGGTTTCAAATGTCTTACCTTCTCACTTCTCTACTTTCCTGCAGTAATTATTTCACAGGCACAACCCAGCCACTATCATTTACTTTGTTAGGGTCTCCAAAAAAAAAGGCTTTTAGCTAAATATGGCTGCCACATAGCTACTACCGAAATTAGTGTCCATTTGATTTTCCATTTAAATTCTACAATATATATATTACTTTATCGTCATTCATTACAATTGTCAAAGTTGTACTATATATTCTCATATTTGGGTTTTTTTCAGGGAAGTCTGCATTCCTCCAAATTATTTAAGGGATGCTTATGCTGTATGAGTGGAATGTATTTTTGCAGGAATGATAGAGGCTGTGCAAAAGAGCAGAGATCAACCGCAGTGTCATTCCCTCTGTGGCAATGTAAACCCTCTTTGGATACTCCCAAAAGGGAGTAGATTTCCTGCCCTAGATTTCCTCTTTTATCCAGTGATAATGCTATTCACTTCTTTCTATGGTTTAAATAAAGTACTGAAACAAGCCTGTGGTTTAAATAAGGTAGTGAAGCAAGCCTGGAAAAAAAGATCGGCACCAAAGATCCTATAGTAAATATTATAAAAATTAGGTCCAATGGCTGTATTCTGTCTTAATCTCACCTATTTGATCCTTACTATTTTCATCCAGCAGAGGTAGAATTTCATCTTAAGCAGTGCCACATCTTTCAAAAAAAAAAAAAAAAAAGAGTCTGAGAGTATCCAGAGTGTCTTAAAGCCTCATGAATACGCTCCTCCTTAGAGCAGATGTATTTTAACATAGTTTCAGGCAAAGAGGCAAAGGAGAAAGTTACACCTACATATTTTCTAATTACCAAGTAAAATGGGACTATCACTTAATATTTATTTCTCTCAGCAACATTTCCAAATAAGACATTGTTCCCTGTTTGGTTGCTGGCTAAAAAAAATAAAAGGCATGTATTTCCTGAGGAAGAGCTCGTGCTGAAGGTTACAAGTTCATGTTTCTGCCTACAGCCTCATTTAAGGTGGCTGGGATATGGTCTAATCTAGGTTAACCCTATGTTCTACTTTTCAATAGCTCTGGAGAATTGTGCACATGGTTAGTAGCATGCCTACCCTGTGCAATTACCTTTAACACGTGCCAAACTTCCTCCCTCCAGATTTGAATGTAATACAGTTGTTTCCAGCTGACTCTGGAACACCAGCTCATGAGCTACATGTGATATCTTGTCACAGAGGCAACTTAGCAAGTCAAAACCTTATCTGAGATGGCTACTCAGACCCTTATGTGCATCCCAAGCATTCACCATCAACATTTGTATAAATGAGTTTGAATCTTTATATACCCAATGACCTGCATAGGAAAGCTGCAAACCACAGCAGAATTGCTGCCTGGGCAATTTCTGAAAGGTGAAGGGCATTATTCTGCACACTGTCCTCTCCTTCCTGTCTTATATTGATTCTCAAGGACAATTTTATCCATGAAAACTGCCAGAATTCCAAACTGGAACAGCTTTCAGAGGAGATTAACCTTCTCTATGGCACAGCAATTTTCCCTCCTGAGGAAAGCCATATTATTTCAGTCTAAAGAAGGTGTCTATTACTTTAGAATTTAAGAACCCACATGTTTCTTCTCGGAGAGAGAAGCAATTACTTGAACTGCTGTGCTCAGCATGAAAATGTTTTGGGAAAAAATGCCTCTCTTAATCGTATTTTGACATCTATATTTCGATGGGGCTAAGTGTATGAAAAACTAAAATATAGGTTAAAATATGCACCTATAACAGCAATCATGTTATAACTGTAAAATACAACGTCTACCTTATCAACATTTTGCTGTGTGGAAGTACATTTTACTGTAATACTCTACATTAAAACTTTGAGAGTCTTTTCTCATTAAAAAACAGTTTAGAGGAAAGATATTAACATAAACTAAACCATACTTTGGCTATATGAATAAGTATAGACCTTTGTTTTATTACTCATTAACCGTTCTCCATTAACAATTGACTATTGTTTTTTTTTTCTTCTTCTATCAGTTAAAGTACATGCAAACACTGAAGCAAAATAGCACTGGACTTGCTTCTTCATCCTCCCTTTTTCCTAATGGAGAGGAAAGTATAACAAAACTGTATGCTGCAAAAAAAATCTCAAAAGATTTGCCTTTGGTGAGGAGAAAAGAGGTACAAAATGGCCTGGGCATAGCAGGTGTAATGGGGCAAGGCTCATACCCACCCATGTGCCAATCTCTTCCCTTCCTCCTAGTGAAAATCTCACTGCATCTTCTGGGGCTGGTGCAGTATCAGACAAGCACAATCTCCCCAAGCAGAAGGGACCATCTACTTTAAATTATGGGCCACCTTTCGCAGCTGCAGCACTGCTGAGAGGAAAGCCTGTGGAAGAGATGTTTAATATATCACAGCAGATCTTGATGCTCAGTCACCTATCGGTGTGAGGCTTATTAAGCCTCCTAGAAATCCACTGCCCACTCAGTTCATTTACCTTTCTTTTGCTCTTTCTTCTCTCTCTCTTATCCCTTCATTTCCATGGAGGAAATTGATAAACACTAGGGGGTACAGAACAGTCCGTGACTATGTGTAAAGTAATTTTCGGTGTAGGACTGTAATGTGTATCCCCTTCTTTCCTGGTTCCCTCACAGCCTCATCCCATTGGAGTTTAACCTTTCAGACAACTCTCACTGTGAATGGTTTCCACAGTCCCAACTGCTGAAAAACACTAGATAACCTCAATCTGTATTACATTTTGAGGGGAATCACTTAATTACAGTGGATGGAAGAGGGGACAGGGGATTGTTAATGACTCGAATATTTTGTTCTATGCTACAGCTTGCCGGAGCCTGTGAATGAATTAGTGTAATTCAGTCTCTGAGTGATTAACTCAGGAATTTTCATGAGCAGTAAATTCACTGCAAAAATTAGACCAAAAGGTAAAAAAATACATTGCAATTATCATCAAGTAGAAAAAAAATAATTCCTAATACAGAGTTTATGGCCAAATAAACGTTATAAAAAGGAACATTGAAAACCACATTAATTTGAGGGCACCTTCCCCCTTGCCTGTTCCATTCAAACAGAGTAACAGGAAGATTAAATCAGTAGGAGAGGTATAAATGTCATACTGGCAATTTATTTTAGTGCTATTGAAAGAAGACATCTGAAAACAAGCAATCTACAGAGACAAGCAAGGCTTTATCTGTATCAGTGATGAGGAAGCAGCCCAACCACCTGCAGAAGAATTTGCAAAGCACAGTTGTTTGAGAACCCAGTACAAATAACTTTACTGGGGATTCTAAGAACTCTTTGAAACCCTGTTCCACCCTCCCTAAAATGTTTCCTTAGTGCTAAAGCAAAGATCGTATGACGTCAAGGTAATTCAATTGCAAACTGTGCAGAGTGCTGTCACTTCTCAATGTCTAATTTGGCATCAGCTCAGAAATTACAGTGAATAAAAAGACCAAGTTTTAGCTTTTAGAAAAATGTGTGAAAAGTGCATATCTCCAAAACTTGAGGTAATTTAAAAAACAGAGTGAACTTCCTTTCCTCCTTAATGACTGTTGACATATTAGTGACTTGAATTAATAATTACCTTCTGTGACCCAGATCTTCCATAGATATTTAATATAATAGAAATAGATTTGTTTTCATGTTTGTAACTCATATAATAAATTACATTTCTACGAAGACAAGCTGGTTCTATGTTTTGTGCAACATAAATGAAAGCACATTTTGATAAAATATTGCTGCATTTGACTGGAAATGTTCCATACAGAGGCTAAAGTTGTTGGATACTAAATACCACATAAAGTGATTCTGTTGAATTATACACTGCTATTGGAATTAGATGTAGAAATATATGATTATTTGGACTTCTAAAGTCTCTCACTATATTAAGTAGAACAGATAAGAAGCTTTAACTTCAGTTTTGTTCTTAAAGTACTCATCTGGGTTTAGGAACAACAATAAAGGTTTGGTAAGCAAGTATTAAGAAAGGAGAGACTTCTGCTTGGTTAAGCCCATGCTTACCAGGTTTCAGTCTTCTAATCCTGCCTCTGCCTCTATCATTATTTATGTCTTGGGCAATTCATCTGATCTTTGTGCCTATACAATGGAATACAGTGTAATGATCTACTGCAAAGAGAATTGTTGGACATCTTTATTTAACATCTACACACTGCTCTGAAAATATGGTGAGCTATAAAACTTCAAAATAGTTTTATTGTCATTGCGTTCCCCAAAGTGACTAATCTCCCATAAACAATGACCATAGATGTTATTTGAGTCAGACAGCTGCCATCAGTACTGTCTTTTATGAAGGAAGGTTGCCAGTTTAATTGTACTTTTATTTTGATCTTTTTCTTCACTGTAGATTTAAACTAGCACGGTTTAAGCTATCTATCAAACTTTTGCTTGAGGATTCCTTCCAATAAAAATAAAAATTATAAATAAATAAACCATACTTTTGAATCTAACCATAATAAATGAACTCTGAATTATAGTATTTAATGAAAAATGTGTTTTTTCACACAGCTAAGAAAAAGCTAAACTTCAGTCTTCCTTTATTATGTTTTTCTTTGTCATATAAAAAAAAAAATAGTGAAGAGGATGTCATACTGACAGAATTATTAAAAGTAGTTAATTCAGAGACATTTGGAGTATAGAATCATAGCTTAGGAATAATTATTGTCAGCTACAATATTAATGAAACAAATCCAGATCTCAAATTCGTCTCTCTAGCAGTCACTTTATTAAAAATTCAGCTGTTACCAGAGTTCAAAAGTAGTCTTGATCCTCCCAGGGCTCTTAGCCTGCAGGTTAACAAGGCTGCAAGCATTAAGACCTGGTTCAGAAAAGCACTTCACGAGTATATAGGGGAGTGAGCTGATAGATCACATATGGTTCAAACATCCCCTAACCCCACTTGCTCAGAGTATATTGATAATAACATCAGTCTTACAAATTAGACATGAAAAAAACTATTGAATCATGCTGTCTATCTCCCTGGAAATTTGTGACTTATCACACTGGGGTATTAGTATCGCACTATTAATTTTTAGCTTGAGTGTTTCAAGACGTGGAAATGTTCATTTGAATTCCATTTAACAAAGTCATCTGTTGAACTGCTAGAAAGTCTTTTTTTTTTTTTCCCCCTCAGATGTTAAACCTTGCTTGACTTTTATCATTTTTGTACTGCCCCTGTACATCTACATGACAAAGCTGTCTAAGTTGGTGTTTCTAAATATTTTTAAACCCTTAGAAGGTAACCATATTAAATATAATTCATTTTTCAAACACCACAAGAAATGAATAAGGAATCTGATATAAAGTAAAACCTTTCCCTCTGATAATATATAACGTGAAATATAACTGTATATAAAAATAATTGCACATGTAATATAAACCAAATGAACCACCTTAATTAATATTTTCTGAACATACTCAAATGAAATTGTAGGAAAGGAAGGAGTCTTTTTATAGCAATATATTTAAGTTTCTTGTCTGAGTATAAAAACTCTAAATCAAAATAATATTATCTAAATATGCTTTTTATTGCATTTTTCTATATTCTATCTTAAATGGTTGAGAATTTTATATATGTATGTTTTCATATATTTTTACCATCTTAAAATGCAAAGTGACTATATAAATGCATAAAACCAATATGAATAAATTATTTAATTCTAGAAAAATTACCATAAAGGCATAATTACACATCCAGGTACATTAAAAGGATTTTATCTTTTCTTTGAGCACTTTTCTATCTGTCTCTTAATAGCACCTCTGGAATGCTTTGCTGAGAATGCTATGTAATTATCTAAAGACAGTCACATTTCAATCATATATCACAGTGCTTTTATCTTCCTGCCACAAGACCTAACACTTTTTTAAATGCATGCCTCAAAAATTAATTGATTTCTTCTTGTATGGAAAACATGTGTAAATTACTCTGTTGTACCTACAGATGTTTTCAGAACCACTGCTGTCCAATTTGCTGTTTCCGTAGAATGCCTGTGATCCTTCTCTGTCTTTCAGAGTCATGGAATGGTAGAACTGCATATTTTGGAAAAGATTCCTAAGATCACTGATTCCAGCTGTTAATCCAGCACTGACAAATCTACCACTAAACCACATCTACACAATTTTAAATACCTCTTGGGTATAGGTGAAG
The DNA here is from genome assembly GCA_036023395.1 of Myiotriccus ornatus. NCBI lineage: Eukaryota > Metazoa > Chordata > Aves > Passeriformes > Tyrannidae > Myiotriccus > Myiotriccus ornatus. The sequence continues at coordinate 76,493,655 of JAYRBT010000114.1, read as the reverse complement.
GTGAATAAGCACTTCTCTGGGCAGCCTGTTCCAGTGCTTGACAATCTTTCTCATGACAAAAGTTTTTCCAAACATCCAATCTAAACCTCCTCTGGAACAAGTTGAGGCCATTTTTTCTTGATTTATCATTTGTTACCTGGGAGAAGAGACTGCCCCCCATCTGACTACAACCTCCTTTCACATACTTGTAGAAAGTGAAAACAATAAGTTTTCCCCTGAACCTCGTTTTCTCCAGATTGAATAACCCCATCTCCCTCAGCCACTCCTCATAAGACTTGTGCTCCAGACACTTTCCCAGCTCTGTTGCCCTTCTATGGACACACTCCAGCACCTCAATGTGTGTCTTGTAATGAGGGCCCCAGAACAGGACTTGAGATGTGTCCTCACCAGTACCAAGTGCAGACGGGAAATCACACTTCCCTGCTCCTGCTTCCAGCAGTATTCTTGACACAAATTAGAATGCCATTGGCCTTCTTGGCCACCTGGATGGACTACTGGCTCATGTTTTGTTGATCAGCAGGTTGTTTTCCACTGGGCAACTTTCCAGCCACTTTTCCCCAAGACTGTAGCACTGTACAGGGTTGTTGTGACCCAAGTTTCGGCCCTGAAACAGTGTCAAAGGTTTTCCTGAAGTCTAGGTAGACAACATTCACAACCTTTCCTTCATCCACTAAGTGCGTCACCCTGTCATAGAAGATCAGGTTAGTCAAGTAGGATCTGCCTTTACTAAACCCATGCTGGCTGGGCCTGACACCCTGGTTGTTCTGCACATGCCATGTGATGTCTCTCAAATGATCTGCTCCCTGATCTTACCCAGCACGGAGATCAGGCTGATGGACCTACAGCTCCCAGGATCCTCCTTCTGTCCCTTCTTGTAGATAGACATCACATTTCCTAACTTATACTCAACTGTGACCTGCCTGGTGAGACAAGACTCCTTGTACATGTCGGAAGATGGCTCAGTGAGCACTTCTGCAAATCTTCTCAGTACACTAGGGTTGTTAATATAGACTTGTGATTGTATCCAAGTGGTGTAGGAGATTGCTGACCGTTTTATCCTGGGATTACAGGGGTTTCATTCTGTTCCTTGTCACTGTCTCCAAGCTCAGGGGACTGGTTATAAATTGGTCTTATTATTAAAGACCAAGGCAAAGAAGGCATTAAGAACTTCTCTTTCCTCATCCTTTGTCATTATGTTTTCCCCCCATCCAGTAGTTTTGAGATTCTCCTTAGCCATCCTTTCACTGATACTTTGAGTTCTTACTGTCTTTTAAGGCAGTAGCCAGATTAAATTCTCGTTGGGCTTTGGACCTTCTAATCTGCTCCCTGCATAACCTCATGACTTCTTGTAGTTCTCTTGGGTGTCCTGCTTCAGCAGACCAAAGGACCTCTTTAGCCCATCATCCCTCAGACTCTGGCATGCTACCCCCAGGCTTATCTCTAGCAAGCCTTGTTTTATTCCTTTCCCCCTTCATACCTACTTTAAGGTTCTTTCAAGGAGTCCTTCTAGCTCCTGTGCAAAAATCCTTTTCTTCCTTTTTTCACCCTGTCTGTCTCCAGCAGGCTCTGGTGTCTTGTAATCTGATCTATGATCAAAAAACCCAAAATTCTGATGGTAACACCAGACTTGAAACCAGGTATTGATCTGCTGATTCTTTCTGTTTCTTTCCACATCATTCCTCGCAACTGGAAGGATAGAGAAGAAAACTTGCGCCCCTGACCCTCAAACCAGTCATCCCAAGGCCCTGAAGTCTCTCATGATTACCCTTGGACTTCTTGAAACTTCTTTGCTGCCCACCTGAAAAATCACCAATGGATGGTAACCTGAGGGCTATACCAGGACAGGAAGATTTCTCACCACATCTTTAACCTGGGCCCCAGGGAGGTAGCAGACTTGTCTAGGAAGTCTGCATATAGGACCTTCTGTTCCAATCAAAAAGCAGTCTTCTATGACAGTGACTGTTCTTTTCTCTTTACAGAAGCAGTTTTGACACAAGGCATGGACTGACAACCTCAATGACACTTCCATGCTAGATGAACCATCATCCTCATTATTGCTCAGTTCCATTTGCTGAGCCTCACACCTGTTGTGACAGGGAACAACCCTGGGAAGGAGGGGCAGCCACACAGGAGATACACCTGCTGTGCTGGAAAGGAACTAGTCACTGTTGTCTCCTATCCTTACATTTAAAATTATTAAAAAATTAATTTTTTTCCCTTGTTCATTTTTATAACAATTCATTTTTTAAATATTATTTCTAAAAGGCTTCAGTCAAGATTAGTGACTTGCTCTGTCAGGCATTGTGTGACCATATAAGTATTTTCTGATGCTGGTTCTAAGATAATTAAGTCTCCTTGTACTACTTCCCTGTCCTCCAAGCATCTCTTTAGTATTGTATGTGAATGTAATTAATGCTATTTACTTCTCTCCTGGGTTAGTGAAGATATTAATCCCTTACTTAATACAGATCCCTGCAGCACCATGCTGCACACCTCTTCCCATCTGGATATATTGCTGACATTATCTTTTGTTTATGCTCTTTCATCCTCTTTCAATCTTTCAACAAGACAGTGTTTCTATCGAAGCCAATTTTAATTAATGTTGACAAAGATTTTAACATGTATTGCAAACCAAATATATTGCAGCTATTGTTTTTCATGTCCCTATTTTTCCTCGCAGTTCTCATTAAAAAATAAATCAGATTTATCTTCAATTCCTTTGTTCTTTCTGCATCTATTCTGCCTCTTGCTGCTAGGTGCATTAGCCTATAGATATCCATGGTGTTTTCTTTTACTATTTGAGAGAGAATAAGGACAAAGCAGAGCAAGACAGTGAGCAGGATGGCCCCAATCCAGCAAAGCAGTGAAACACATGGCCATCTTTAATGCAGACATAATCTCACTGGAGTCAACAGAAATACTTGCATGCCTGGAAGTAGTATCTACCAGCCCAGGGCTGCTGAGCTGAATATATAAAAGGATCATGTGATAATCGTCTCATATTTCCTTTTGTACTTAAAAATAGTTTCACACTAACCTCTCATAGCCCCCTTCATTCTTATTGATATTTGAAGCAGTGATACTATACATTTTTGAAGTAACATGCGTTAACAGAGTAGGATGCAAAATATTCAGATTTTCGGAATGATAGACCTTCATTTTCCCCCATTATTCCCTAACATGCCTCTCATCAGAACAGAAAATATTTCAACACGATGTTCATATCACCTGTTTATACAGTTAGCTTATTAGTATTATTTATTTATTCACTAAAAAAAAAAAGGATTCAGTATTTCAGTCACTTTTGAAACATCAGTTTCACCCTTCCTCAGGACATACTTGATTTCTTCAGCAGCAAATGCAATTTTGCTTTGCACCCAGCAGCATAATGGTTCTTGTTGACAAATGTTAATTATTGGTGTAGGTTTTCTGTTCCTGACATTTTTGGCTCTGAACTTATAATCAAAGCAAAAAGTAGGGGGGAGGAGAGGTGAGGGAGGGAACTTTTCCCCAAGTAGCAGAACAGCTTTATTTGTGAATGTCATGAGAAGCTAGAAGGAGAAAAGAAAGCAAGTAAGTAAATGCATTAGCCCGAGGGAAAGGATTTCTAAGGATGTGCTCTTGCATCCAGCTGGGACCGGTCTCTTCTTTAGCTCAATGGAAAAAAAAAAAAAAAAAAAGGAAAACCCAATGGCCCCACACTCCCAGAAGATACAATGGGATTTTAGCACTCAGAGGTAATCTCCCCACCACAATTGAAACACGGCTTAACTAGCCTTAAATCAGACTATCTAATCAGCTGAAATCCAATGAAAAATAGTTTCTGTTCTGCCTTAGAAGCAGAGTGTGGATGAGGAGATTAGCTGGGGTGAGATTAATCACTTTAGAAAGAGAACTTTAACTACTTTTTAATAACACATGGTTCAATGTGGTTAAGAATATGGAAGCTCAGATAAAGCTTTTTAGAAAGTAAGAGCCATCAAAGCAGTTTGGAAATGTTTAGCTGCTCAGATACAGTAGTGGGCAGAACTCATTTTCATCTATGCTTGTCTGAGGTGATTCCTTATTATCATTCTATAACTTTCACACTAGGCAGAAAAAGAAAGAGACACTCAATAGGTTTTTTGTCATTAATGGTTGTCATTTTGATTTAAAAAAAAAAAGAAACACTATAGCCTAATGAGTAAATGCAAATGACCTCAACACTGCAGTTTTGTACTTCAAAGAGGAGTAAATTTGTTTTGAAGTTTATTTGGTAGATGAATTGCTGTCAGAGATAAGCAAAAAGTTTAGAACTCCCAAGGGCTTTGATAATGCTTCAGAAAGGAGAAAATTTAAGAATTACCACACTTGTGATCAAACATAATAAAAATTAAGGCTAATAAACAGCTTTTCTAATGTCAGTCTAAAAGGTGAGACAAGGAGTCTTGTGGAACATACCATTATTAGTTCAAAATTCACAAGGTTTGTTATCTTTGATTTTTTTTCATATTTTTAAAAATTAATATTACTTCTACCCCTAAATTAAAAATATTCTTCTTGCACAATAACATATTCAGATTTAGCTTTTACAATCAAACTTCTGTATGTGGGTAAAATTCACAGCTATGGTAGAAAACTTTCTTCCCCATGGTTCCCTCGATAGGCAGAAGCAGGGTAGTAGCTCTGAAAAGAGAATTTAAATAACAATTGAACTATTGTGCATGAATGACATTTCATATAGACTCTTTGATTATCATATTCCATGCTCCTAGAAGCTATAGGGCAAAAACAGAAGACAAGATTACTCTTCCTATGCTATAAAATTTTTTGCTTCAAAATGCCTCTGATTAAAGACATAAAAAAGGCATGATTTTACTTTTGAACTATCCAGACATCTCTTCGGTATTAAACCCAGATACATGTACATTTTTAAGCATTGCATTTGCATTAATGTTTTTGAATGTCATATTGTAACTGGCAGATACTTCTGTCTAAGTAAATTTATACTGATTTGTATCTCTTGTAAACCTCTCCTGGAAGCAAAATTGTAGGTGCATATATCCTCCTCCCTCATTGGTACACACTGTCCTGCAAAACTTTCAGGCAAGGTAGACTTGTCAGTATTGTCTAGCAGCTCAGCATCAATGCCCATTCAAAGGGGTGTACTTTGTCTGACTTTGCTTTTTAACATCAGACATATATAACAAGACACAGCTCATTGTGTGTTTGCTTCAGAAAGAGCACCATGCTGTCAACATGACAAAATCAAGTACAAGACTAGCCACAACACTGTAAAAATCACTTACCATCTACTGGATGTAAAGATAGTTTAAAGTGAGGAATACAAGTTTTGACGAGACATTTAAATACTTACAACTATCCATTTTCCGATATCAAGCAAATATTTCATTCTAAGGTCCAAGCAGACAGAGACTGGCTGTTTCTGCAATATTTCTTGTGCTGACATGGGCACACAAAGGAACAACTGCAAGACTGTATGGGCAGCTCACTGCTGACCTCTGTCTCAGCCTTCATCAGTGGAGCACAGCAAGGAAGAGAGCCTGGCTGTAGCATGGTAGAAACAAGTAAAGCAGTTTCAGAACATCTCAAACTGCTTCTGGTGTCCTTACCAACATCTGAATAGGCTCATCAATTGATTCTATGTAAGTATTTTTTTGTGACTTTTAAGCATCTTTACTTACCCTCTGTGACCTCAGTGGACATCTCAATATCTATGAAGGTAACCCCAGGGAGAAATACCAGGCAAGGTAGACAACTGCTTTTTCTTGTCAGTTTTCTGTCAAACGTATATCCTACATGTGAACTCAGAAAGAGTCATACAGTCTTCTAGTGTCTCATTTTTCTCTGTTCAAATTATTCCAGACAATAAATTGTTTTTGGAACAGAGATTCACCTCACTTCACCTGAGGCATTCCGGGTATCTGCGCTTGATGTTGTAGGTTCCACTGATAGCTGATGGAGATAATCCTATAGAGCTGACAGTGAAATAGGCATTTAATTCTCATCTTATAATTTGGAACTCAGTTTGGCTGAACTATGTTTTGGAAAACTCACTTTCTCTCTCCCCATTAACTACAGAAGAAGCCTTGAGGTTAGCTATCCAGCTTTTGCAACTGACCTGGACATCTAAAATTGTATCAGATGAATCTAGACTGCAGCATCTGCACATGGGCTGCATATTCTAAGTTGGTGGTCTTTTAGATAGATACATCAATACTTCTGAGGTGACTACGGTGATGAAAATGTTAGGAAGTAAATAGAACTTGTCTTATTTCCATTTGCTCATTGGAGTATGTTTTGAACTCAAGGTACTGGTCTTTTACATATATATGCTCTATCTCGCACAGTCTTCTCTCAATTAACCACCAGTTTATATTAAATCCACAGTGTATGCATAGTTATTCAAATACACCTTTGGTATTGCTATCACATTTCAGGAGTTCAGAGGAGAAAGAAGTGACTTTCTATTGCTCTGAGTAAATTTGTAGAATTATAAGTGAATTGAGGAAATCTGTCAAGACCCACACCTAAGTAAGTAACGAAGATACCAACTGAAATCTGATATATATGCATGCTTTAATAGATTTATGAGTTCTACAGAGACAAAAAACATGTCCTAAGTGTCTTTATGTGTAATCTTCATACCATTCAAGTTGGAAGTCTTGCCCTCAGTTTCATTGGAACTGGGATCAGGTTCCATGCTGATTAACTGCAAGGATGCTTCCTGTTTTGGGTGAGAAAAGAAAGCAAAATCTGTCCACCTGGATATTATCCAGACTGAAGCTGTTCCTAAGTCTATGGAGGTTCACACATGACTGACAATGTTTTCAGATTTTGTTTAAACTCACATCCATAGATTAGATTCTGTGTGGAAAATTAAAACTTTGCACTAACTAATTTGCACAGTGTTTTTTGTTAATTTTTGGGTTTTTTTAGTTGGGGTTTTGTTGTTGTTGTTGCTTGGTTTTTGGTGGGTTTATTTAGATATAAAATGCCCAGCTTTAACTCCCCAGGTGTGCAGTTAGAGCATTCCAAAATTCCATGTGGTATTCTTTCCCAAGATGAAAACTATAATGCTTAGCATTTGATAAAGGGTGCATGCAATAAAACTAACTTGGTGATAGCACATGGAAAAGTAATCACTGGATTATGATTTATTTGTTTTAGAAAGTGCTCACAAAGGAGTCTAAGAATCTAGGCCTATTATTTTATCAGGCAAAAAGTTTTTAACATTCTCTCTCTCTTTGTGAAGTCAGGTTGACTACTGTTGATTTCTTGGAAGTTACTCTTATTTCATCAGCAAAGAGAACTAAGTAAACATTAGTTACTTTAAAACAAATTATGAATTAAACTAATCACAATAAATAGTATTTTCTGAGTAAAAAGAAACTTACTCATCCATGCGGTCTCCATATCACTTTGTGAACACCTCAGCTTAAAAAGCCTCTGGAGGTAATATTGGATGTTTTCTTGAGAGGCCGAGGCAAGGCTAATCATATATTTGATATTTATTTCCTTTTTCCTGACCGTTCATCAAGATCTCAACCATAGCAATAAAATTTATACATTTATTATCAATTTTATATTTGTTGGCATTTGAAACCTTATATTGCTGTTTAGAATGAGGGCACAGACAACTCCAGGTCTCAGCTCAGGTAACTACCCTCCACCTTGCGCACATTTGTTCTTCAGTGTTTGTTAGAGTAAGATTCTATTCTTTTCTTTGTCCTATTCTTTTGTATCTTGCTTGGGTGCTGTGAAAGTGCTCCTATGTCTCATTTTACACCTTACTGAACTGTAGTAGAAAAGTCACTGCCAGACCATCTCCTTTTGTCAAGCAATTCTTAGGTCATTTCTTGTTATATCAAGTCAGCACTTACCCACAGGTCATTTTGCCATAGCTAACAGCAATTAGTGTTTTCCCACAGGATACTGCAAAGTCTAAACACTTTCTGGGCTTATCAGAGGGAGTTCAAAATTGTCAGTATAAATTAAACCTATTCAGTAGAAATACTTGTTACTCTGCAGTTTAGAAAGGAAAGTTTGGGTTTTTTCAATGCTAGTAGAAATACAGACCTTGTATTTGTTGCTCTCTTCTTGAATATTCATAGACAGAGGATCAATAGCACAAACACACTCCAGCTGAGAAAAATCTCTAAAAATGTGTCCAAAGACAGTACATTCTAAACTGAGCTGTCCATTAGGCACCCAAGTGAGATGACAATTCACTGTCAGAAGCTATTTAATTGAATATAGAAACAGCAACATACTCTTTCCAGAAAACGTCTTCCCCGCTTCACTTTTTCTTTTTCACATTGACATTGTCATTTGAACATTGTTGTAATTTTTTAAATCCCCATTATCCACCTACTAAGTATTTCCATTGCATGTTCTCAAAATGCTGGAAATTAATTAAATAATTTGCATTCTCTGGCAAGTCAAGCATTGTTTTCTATGAAGCATTTGTGAATTCACTAGTAGAGGCATTTCTGCTAGAGATACTAACAGTCCCTGGCGATACTCAGTGAATTGGACATGCTTAGGTTTGCTCTCTGAGAAAGAGACTGACAGACAAAGCATGATCCACATTCATAACATTAAAATGTATTTTCAGATTGCCTATTGGGAAGAGTTTCTGTGATCAAAAGACCCTTTGTTTATATCCAGGGAATGTTTGAGAAAGTATAGCTTAGGCCAAAACCATTCTAGTGACCATTTAAACTCTTTAGTGATGCATATAATAAACACCTAGCACCTTGGAACATTTATGGGTTGCTACCCAACTTACTAGTTTAGACACAGAATAAGTTTTTTTGAGATCTTGTTCATTAGGTTTTTCAGACACCTGTAAAATCTTAGCACAACTAAAGGTATACTGAAAAAAACCAAACCCTGTATTTATTTATGTATCACTTGATAGGATACTTAAGATAAGTAATTTGCAGGGTTTCAGATTATAAATTTATGGAAGAGAAATCCATAAGGGATTATGAAATGCAGAGAAGCCACATACGGTTTGTAGCAATAGTTCCTGAGCTGAACACAGTTTGAGAACATCAAGAGGTGGTATTGTGGCAATTTCCCTTCTCAGGACCTGGAGGTGTTGATTGACAGCTGGCTGAACATGAGCCAGCAGCAGGCCCAGGTAGCCAAGAAGGTCAGTGGCATCCTGGCTTGCGTCAAGAATGATGTGTCCAACAGGACGAGGGAAGTATGATTTCCCCGTTATACTCACCACTGGTGAAGCTGCAGAGTGTGAACTGTGTTCAATTCTGGGCCCTTTACTACGAGACACACATTGAAGTCCTGGAGTGTGTCCAGAGAGCTGGGGTTATTCAGTCTGGAGAAAGGGAGGTTCAGAGGTGACCTTACTACTCTCTACAACTGTGTGAAAGAGGTTGTAGTCAGGTGGAGGTCAGTCTCTTCTCCCAGGCAACAAGTGACAGGATGTCGGGTTGGAGCGGGAGGTGACACGGTGTTCAGGGATACCAGCTGCCCTTTATTAAAACAGTGCTTCTACCTTATACCATTCTAGGTGACACATGTACACGCACCATTGGTTTAGCATAAACATAACAACTCATGATTGGACACACAGTCACGTGTCCGAATACCATAGGTCAGACAT
>JAYRBT010000114.1:76468435-76483620 GCA_036023395.1 Myiotriccus ornatus | reverse complement strand
TCCTTACTCTCCGTGGTTAACCCTCTGCCAGGTGTAAAGTTCCATCTTCGGTATCCTAGCTTACAGAGAGCCCAGAGCCAGCTGGGCTCCCCCACAACAGGACATGGTGACATTACCTCAAACTGAGCCAAGGGAAGGTTCAGGTTGGGTATGAGGGATAATTTCTTCATGGAAAGGGTTGTTAAGCAATGGAACAGATTGCCCAGGGAGGTGCTGTAGTCAGCGTACCTTGAGATATTCAAGAAATGACTGGACAAGGCACTTTGTGCTATGGTCTACTTGACAAGGCGGTGATAGGTCAAAGATTGGACTCAATAAGCTCAGAGATCTTTCCAACCTAAATGATTCTCTGATTCTCTATTATTAAATCATATCATATGATTCTGGATCTATATCACTCTCATCATGTCTAGGTTTCTCTGGAGTGTAAAAATAATCATGCTGAATTAATTTTATCTTTCTTACTTAAAAAGAAAATGTTAAAAAGATGGAACAGGAAGGAGGGAGGGTAGTGTCCTCCAAAATACTGTACAGCGCATTAGTCATGATGCACTTGGTGTGGTAGATATAAATGCCTCTTTTAAAATAGAGAATGGAAAGGAGACATAGACCAGTTTTTCTGTAGGTTAATGGGGTATTAGATATAAACCCAGTACTGATCCTTCATTAGATTTTAGGGAATGACTGTAGTAGGTTAGGTGTGCTTTCTGAAATATGATCAAGTTCTGTGAATTTCGTGCTTATGCCTTTAATTCTAGGCTAGGCTTAGGGGACTGACTCATCACAAGACAGGTCTTCAAAGTCTTCTTCTTCTACCTCAGGTTCCTTAATGTGGCAGCCCAGACTATGGTAATACCTACATTTCATTTGGGAATTTAGCATTAAAATTCAAGTTGTTCCTTGTGGTTTTGGATTGATCCTACACTGTAAAATTTAATTGAAAGTACAATTCAATTAAAAAAAGATTTAGCTCCTGTAAAGTGATGAACATCTGCATGAATCTTTAAAAAACAGTTTTAAATATCTTCAGTATCATTAACGTTTGTGTGTGACTTGTGGCATAATATATAAAAGGTCAGATCTTTGGAGGAATTTTAAAAGCTTCTCAGAATATTGCATACTCATATTTCTTCATAGGAAATGAAACCTATTCCTGTAAAATTTACAATCATCCAGTTAACCTTTTGGACATGCTGTTGGAAAAGTCAAGTGAGTAATCTGCTTATTGAAGTCAATCAATCTCTGCACAACGTGCAAATTATAAAATAATTTAAGAATTTAGTAATCTTCCTATCCTACAGCCAGAAGATTGTATACTCCTTCTTTATGTAATTTTTCCCCAGATACAATGCATCAGTCTACAACGTGTTATCTAGTATTAAAAGTAATAGACTAATGCCTTTGCAGAAACTAATACTTTCTTTATTTGATTAAAGGTGTAATATGAAAAATATTACTTTCTCTACTTTGACTCACCCATTATCCTCAAATTTTAAAGTTTTAGAGCTATCAAAAGATAATGAAAGACTGAATGTCTGAATGCTTAAAAAACCTCATTGACTGTATTCTAGCCTGAGAAAGGAAGAAAATATATTTACTTGTAAAAAACCCACACCAAATCTAAATCTATTTTAAATTTGCAGGATTTACATCTAAATTCTGACATTTACAGAGGCACAAAACAAACATTGCCAGCTGCACTCAAAACCCTTATTATTTGTTGATCATTTATAGTTTAGTTTTAATTTACTGTTTTTACAATAATTTAATGACATTTTCAGTAATTCTTGCTTTTGACACTGAAACAGCATGGGGTTGATTTACTGTGTTTTCAGACTTTTGCTTTATGTAAACACATTAGTATTTTCACAGCATTTTGGAACAAATGGAGCAAATTCTGATGCTTCTACACCTATAAAAAACCCCTTTGACTTTACTGAGGAACAGCAAAGAAAAAAAATTACTGAATTGCTGGAGTAAGTCAAGAGGAATCAGGATAAAAGATGAAAAACTTTTGCCTATTCTGGAGGAAAAGATAAAGCAATTTCATATAGAAATTAAGAAAATGGAATAAACTAACAGTCAAGACAGCTTCTGTGTCTGACAGTTTTTACCTCTTACAATTTTTATTACAGCTGGGTTTACCAGCTTTCATAGTTACAGGAAATAGATTCACATGTATAGATAGCACAATACGATGCAAATGTGTTGTACATAACACCTTTCAAACAAACTGATCCGTAAACGTTCTCGAGGAGATAGGCAAAATAATTACAAAATGAAATAAAAAGCAGAGGGAAGAGAGGATGGTAAATGTGATAGATAAGTCAGAGGATTTGTTTTCAGGGGAGACTTGAGATTATAGCATCCATATTATAGCTTTCACTGGCAAGAAACACTCCTGCTGTTGCTAAAGGATTTTTCCTAAAGGATTTAGGAAGAAATTTTTTACAGAGAGAGTAATCAGACATTGGAACGGACTGCCCAGGGAGGTGGTGGATTCACCGTCCCTGGAGGATTTTAAGATGAAACTGGATGTGACACTGAGTGCCATGGTCTGGTAACCACAGTGGTGTTGCATCAAGGGTTGGACTTGATGATCTTGGAGGTCTTTTCCAACCTGGCTGATTCTATGATTCTACTATTCCATCTGCATTGCTTGACTCCTTTATGCCATTGCAAAAGGTAATAGAGACATTGTAGGGCTCTATTTCTCCTTTTTTGCAAACAGGATGTTTAAGTCCTGAAAGGCAAAGATTCTGGGATGTGTTTAGTGAAAAGAGACTTGTTGGACCTAATTCTGTGTTCTGTTCACTGTGATATGCTGTTGAAGTTATTGTTACACCGATGTAACTGGTAGGAGATTTTGCCTTTTCCTTCTAAAATCTGCTACCAGTGTCAGAGAGCAGAAACTGATCTGAAATCTGTTTAACTTCTCTCATATTCTTTTCTTTTAGCTTTCCTCAAAATACGTTAAAAGGTGCTTTTTTTTTCTGGACCTTATCCAGCTTCCACAGAAATCAATGAGCTCTTTTTTTCTAAAAGTGCCCAATGACCTGTAATGGAGTCTTGTCCACAGATATACTGACTAACAGAAATTTTTGTTTACATGTATTTTTTTTACTAAATCATAAGACCTTATGCTCTAGGGTGCCAGTTTTGTAAATGTTATCAATTTCAATTGGATCAGCAGGACTACACTTAAAGACATGGAATGGTTCATTTTCAGTAATCTCCTTTCTCTAATTGTAAGTTCCCTGCTATTGCACTGTGGGTTCTAAATAACAAAATAATTGGCACATGAAATAAGTCTGCAGTTATGTATGTAAGTTCAAATTCAGATAAATATCCTTTGTCCAAAAAAAATTTAAGCATGCATTTGACCCAATAAAATTCAAGAACTATTTAAATAACTTCTCACAAGACTGGATACAGGAGTTTACCTGCGTCATCACACAGATGCTGTATCTGGGTCTACCAACAGGTTAAATGCAACCTAAAGGCAATGTTTCAGTTCTAATTAAAGCAATTTTTCACCATCTCTAAAGGAATAGATGGCCATTTACAGGCAAACACTTGATTTGTTTGTACAATTACCGAAAACATACATACACATTAGGTTGAAATTAATCATTTGAATTTGTATACATATGAATTTGGGAAAATCAGACCCCAATGCTTTAGAGTATGATGCAAATTATACAACGTGTGGCTGAACCAACATCAAGTGAGGAATTTTAATTTGGGGATCTCCCCAGTTGTGTACTCAATGTTATGTTAATGCTTTTTCCATTAATAGCTAAAAGAATCCCTTGCTTCTCTTTTCAATGGGCTTGTTGCTAATGAAAAAGATCTCTTGTTTCATAGCAAAACTGTACAGTTCAGGCAGAATGGTAGCCTGCTGGCTTTTTATGCTTTGGATGCTAAAAAGCCTCAGGCAAAATATTTTGCTGAAAAAGGCAAGCCTGGCTCCACTCATTTCACAAGTGCTGCCTTCTTACACGAGCTGTGACTTTGTCTCTTTATTTAATGATTCGCTGCACCCAGATATTTGCATAACAGCATATATCTATATGGAGCTAAGTGTTAGCCTTTCTAAAGAGATCAGCTTTGAGCAGTAAGAATAGATTCTCTTGTCCTGGGGCATCTTTCCAGCAGCAGTTGTTGAGGTGATATAAATAAATCACAACATACCAAAAAATGAAATTAACAGAAAAAAATTCCTATGTCTCCCTCTTTTTGAAAGGTGACTTTGAGCCTGAAAATTCTATGTTGCTTTGAATGAGGCCTCTGTTTATCCACGGAGCCAAGAGGGGTGGAAAACTATTCAGGAACTACTATTGATTTTAAGATTTATTCTTTAGATCAAAGAAGTGACCTTCTGCTGTGATAACAATACCTGTAAACTTAAAAACCATCTTTGTCCAAAGGAAGTCAAAGTCTCAGCTCTGAAATGCTATAAATAACAATTTAAGTTTAGTTTGAACCACTAACTAGCAATAATATACCAGTTGATATATCAAAAATACTTCTACTGAATCAACAATTTTGATCTTATTTTGATGTTCTGCTAAATTTTCAGTAATTGCAAGCAGCCAATACAATCATTCAAAGTCTTGGCTTTGGTTTGGTTTCAGACAATTGTTAAAAATTCTTCTTTCATTTAAGATTTCTTTTATGATAAAAATGAAGTTTATAGTGTATTTATGTTTAATTTCAGTATATAAAATACAGAAACCCAATTAGCTTCAAAAACTTCAGTCCTGACAATAAACAAACATCATAGCAAGCTACAGTCTTATTCTGCATGAGTATCAGCTCATCAAAATGGTCTTTAATCACAAACACAACTGCATTTATTAATAAATACTTTATGAAGGGAATTTTCTCCTGAGTTTGCATGGGCTCTGTAAACAGTTTTGTTCACAGTAGGTGATGACTTGCTACCCATAAGACTTCTAAATGTTTCTAGGGAATTCCGCTGGAGAAGAACAGAAATCTAACTTTGTCTCTGGGCAAGAATAAGTTAGGAGATTTATGAAAGTTCATTTTACCTCAGATCTGTGATAACATGACTGCAAAGCTCAGCAAAAAGTGTAGCAATGTGTAGCACTCATTGTATACCTGAAAGCTTTTCTTTAAAAAGGGCCTGGAATCACCCGTTTTACAGTGCAGTGTTATTGGTTAACATGTCTTGGTAGAAAAAGTAAAACCTGGCCTCCCACATCGCCTCATGTTCACCCTAAACTTGCAAACACACATTTTTCCTCTAGTTCACCTTGATATTATTTACATATTTTATTAAATAAGTTGAGAATTTTTTCCTAGGTGAATACTCACTAATCTCTTTAAGCATGAGAGAAAGGGGAATAGAAAATTGTCTTCTCTAGCTGTGACTTGAAAGAAAAGAGTGACCTCTGCTGAAGCATGTCACAGATCTCACAAAGCAGGTGATGACAGCTCCATGCTATGACTCAAAATGGCTGCAGCTGAGAAGCTGGCATTTTCAACATGAATTGGAAGGAAGAATTTTTGTATTATGTAGTTTGGGTATCACCCTCATGCGGCAAAATATCTGCTGCATAATTCTTTGCAAGTCCCTCAAAATCCCCTCAAGCCCTGTGTGAGGATCACTGGGCCAGATTCTTGCTTGTGGATTCCCCTGTGTAAGGTAGCTGCTGAGCTCTGTAACTTCTGCATGATTTTCCGATGCTAGCTTCCTGCCTACTGGCTCTGTATGCATTTACAAATAAACACAGGTTTTAGTTTCAATTATTATGGTTAAATTTAGTTCTGGTAAAACAAAAGCATACATTTATGACAAAATTTGCAATTTAATGTTTATTTTATGAAGGTCTAAAACAAGTATCACAGAATTGTATATTAGTACTTGCAAGGAAGATGATGAGATAGATTCCAAACACTTTTGTTTTTTGCTTTTAGGAGTTGCTAACAATTATTTTTCGGTCTCCATGACAACAGGGGGCTTCTGTCACACATTCTTAGCACAAAACTCCCGTCTACACGGAAGCAATGTTTCACCAATGCCTTCTTTTTAAAATATTATTTTTTGTTATACCTATTTTTCCTAGAGAGATGAAGCCTCATTCTGAACTTGTCTCCATTAGTTTTACATGGGTGTCACCCTTACATAGGAAAAAAAGTTCAGTTTGACTCACAGCAATGAAAAACAGATCAGGAATAAGGTCATGCTGAAACTGACATAATAAAAGAGTTCTCGTCACTCAAAATTTATTTCACATCTCTTCCAGCTGTATTCCCTCCTGTACAGAGTCATACTCCTTCATAATATATGCATACATCCCATAAATACACATTGAGCAAAATTAAATCACCTCACCTGAATGGCAGTTTCAGTGAAAAGGGAAAAAGGAAAATAGTAGACATCCTATAACACATGCCAGCAAAGTATGGACAAGGTATCCATCCTCCTGAGCCAGTGAGAGAAAACTCTAGCTGCTGCAAGAAGATTTAGTCACATTCCCTTATTTGCTCAATTTGCACATGTAAGCATTTGCTTGAAAATCCAGTTGGTACAAGAGGGAGAGATGCTGTATTATCAAACATCCAAATTATTCCTCTGTCCTTTTGATTTATGAATTTCTTCTCAAATCTATCACAGGGTTGTTGTAAAAGGAAGTGGCATCTAGTCTGAACATGCATTCATGATCAGCTTAAAGACTGAACATATTAGCTTATGTAGTTACAAATGTATATGCATTAATCTACTTATTTACTCCATTTGTACCACCAAGTATTTTTTTACGATCCATCCAGTTTTTAACAGCTATCCAACAATATATTCAGCAGAAATGATCTATAAATAAGACCATCACCTGAATTAGAAATGTTCCTTAGAACTGATCATTCAATGATTTGAACAATTACTGTTTTAACACACATCTTGGAGACAGCGTATAACAGGTACTTGGTGTGTTTACAAATAATAGTGTGATCTCAGAGCATGAAGACTTTCTACTGAATTACTTGACTTTGGACATTATAGAAAAAACTCCACACTAAGCATTGTACTCACTGAAGATTCCAAAGCTCAAACTCATCAACCTGCCAAAGAGTGAGAAGTCTTCTTACCTAGGAATTTTCCTAGTAAAAAGGAAGTAAAAAGTGTAAAAAGGGAAATAAGATGTATGGAAACCATATTCCCTCATGTATGAAACACATAACAGCTGCCTATTTGTAAAATTACAAATAGTAGATTATTACTTAATTTTCATGTGTTATCTATTTTCCTTACTACTATTAAATAGTTCTGCATTATTAGGAAGATTAAACAAAACAAAGGCATATTTTTATTTATAAAATATTTTTCAAAATATGAGATGGTAAATCACAAATGCTACTGGAACTATCTAAATCTACCTTTCATTACCAAAGAGTCACAATTTTCCTATATGGGAAAGCATATTCTTAGTCAATGTGATTAAAAAAACTTTGGGAATTGGGTTGTCCAGTAGCAGAAGACATGGAGTAGTTATACAGCTTTTATTCTGTATTAAAACTTATAATTTTAAGTGACTATTAAGATCTTGATTCATGATTTTAAAATGTATGGCAGAATTTTTTTCCAAGTCCATCTAAAATGTAATGGTTGAATCTTTTATTCATAACATTCCTGATTTTATAGAAGACTATTGTAAGGAATGCAAACTTCTTGACACTGAGAGAGCTTTAGCAGATTAGTAATTAATAAGCTTGATGCTACATCTCATTGGCAAAATTCCTGTTACTTTCACTGTGAGCATGATCGGGCTCAAAGTCATCTGAAATTTTTGTGAATGTAAAAGCCATTTCTTTCTTTCAACTACTTTTGGACACTAATAAGGTTGATTTTATTGGAACTTATTACATCCTTACTGGAAGCAGAATTTGACCTCAGCTGAAAAGATTGCCCCCTTCTTTCACTTTGTTTTGAAAAAGAGCTACATTTTCATAATAGCGTCCGGGTACGCGCACAAATCTCATTACCCAGTAATAGGATTTGTCTACATACCTCCTGCTCGGTCTTTTGGAAATGTACATGTCCCTCAGCATGGGTTAGTTTTTTCTCTCCTTGTTTCCATTTACATATGTCCACAAGTACAATAGATTATATTCTATATAACAGTTTTAGTCAAGCAAAAGTAGTTGCGTGTATAATCAAGGAGGAGGCAGAGATATCCTTAAAGTACAAAATCAATCTTGGAAGCTAAAATCTCACTTTTTTTTTTACAATGATTGAGACCATTCAAGAGTAAAAATATGCCAGAGAGGTGAAGCAATATGTCATGGAATAGCTCAAATACAGTAGCAAAATGCTAAAGCATTGTTTATTTACAGTCTGCAGTCCAAATATCTTAAGATTGGACCTGTAACAAGGAAGCTGTTTTATGAAAACTTGAGATACTAACATTTTAAATTGGGGATACGAATGACAGCTAAAGGTGACTTTTTTTTTTTCCTAAACTAGCTTTGCTCTGCATTTCTTTAAAAGTACTAAAGGAAAAGAATTGAAAATCACTTTGAAAATCACTTTAATATTTTCTGTCTTACTTCCAATCACTAGTTCTACAGCTGTTCTGACTAAACATGTTGTAGGAGGTTTTTGTTAAGAATGTAGAACAGTAAATTTTGGAAAAGCTTTCACATAAAGGTTTAGAGGAAAAAAAGCCACAAACTCCCCTAAACAAAAAAAAAAAGCAGCCCCCTCCCCCTCCTTACCCCAAAACAATTAGAAGTAAACCACATGAATTAATATGGAATAGAGAAACAAATAGACTGACCAGTAACATATATCCTAATTTTTACTATATACTGTGAAACTCTCTGGAAAGGCTGATCTTTTCAAAGATGAATGAAAAACAGCTAGAAATTTGATCAACAGAAGGTTGTCCTTTGCTTTATTTCTCCTATTTCTATATCATACCACCAGTGTCTTTTATATCTCTTGTTGGTTCTTTATTAAAATGGTTGCTGAATTCATATAAAGAAACATTGCACAGTGACAAGTCATACTTAATTTTCCTTTTGTTTAATTAACCCCCTGGAAAATTAAGGTCCATCTATCTGGCTTGTTGAAAAGTACGGATCAGCTGTGAGGTCATTATTTTGATATGACCTTTTGCTCTGTGTGTGTGCATTTCGTGCTTTATGTGGAAGGCTAAATTTTCACTTTTTTTTCCTGAATATAGGCAAGTGTCCTAAGCCTTGTTGCTATGCAGTTTAGCCATAGCAACAAACACAAAAGCCAATGTGCTGTTATTTTCATTTTCCCTTCCAGACAGTTTGCCTAGAAAAGAAGACATACTAGATATAGCACTGTCAAAATAAGTGCAGCATTTCCTTTGAAAGATGTCAAACATTTCATCTTTCAAAAGATTATATTGTGAAAAAATGCTAAGCAAAAAGGTGTAGAGGTTATGGCCAAGATTTCCACTTTCCCTCTATGCACAGGTAAGGATGTTAAAAAGTAATTATTGTAAAAGGAGAAGTCAGGGTTTCAGTAATATATTTATTAAGTATAAAAAAAACCCCGTAATATATTTTGTTCTTTGCCAATATAATGGCAAAATGAATTTTTCATATAACCAGACAAAAGAAGGAGTGAACCCCTAGCCTTCAGTACTTAAAGTTATGATATATCTGACACATCTTTGAGTAACAAAAGCTGTTATTGCTCTTCTCCTGGTCAATAATAGTTTACAATCAACATTGTACTGAGCTTAAATAAACCTACATAGAGCTTCTGAGACAATATCCCAGTCTATTGCAAACATATATAAAGGATTTACTTGTGGCTGAGGTGAGGAGTGCGAGGAAAGACAAATAGTTTATTCAGCAGATCCTTTCACAACTTCCCATATGATTCCCAGTAAGTTATGCAAAAGAAATTTCCAGTTTGAAAGAAAAGTTTGGCTTTCTGCCTCTTGCTCACTTTAAATAAGACTTAGATTCCTGACTGTCATTTCTGTTATAGAAAATCTTAATAATTGCCTAGCGATCTTTTTTTTCCTACTTGTAAAATAAGAAAATTATAAGAATAACTCAGGCAGACATTGTAAAATTAAAATTCTTAATAACCAAAGATATCCTTTCAATTTTGGATACAAAAGTTCAAGGAACTTAGTGGCTATTATAACAGTACTGATTATTAAGTTCTGCTAATTTACCTAGGCAAGACTTTGAGACATTTCCATCAATATGACAAATTTAAGATATGAATACAACTTCACTTGTTTAAAAAGTATCTTCATCTATTTCAAACATCTTAAGTGGTGCATCTATAATTTAAAAAAAAAAATATCATTACAAACACTAGTTGGTGTCCTTTTTCCATGGTGGACTTCGGGCTCTAAGTTTGTCTAATGCTTACAACCACTTCACATAAATTAACCAAAACCTAAGAATTCTGTCTTTGTTGTGCCCAAGAGACAAAATTCCTGTGTTATCTAGAAGTATGTGGTGAAAAAACCTGCAGGAAAGATAAGCTCTTCAGAAGTGCAGGAGAACAATTGAAGTCCCCTAATTTCCAGTGTGCTGTGTGCCCTCAATTTCAAATATCCTTAGTGGAGGCACTCTTGCTCTTTCAAGAAGTGGGATCTTAATCCCAGTCTTTCTACCATTTCTTTGTAAAAGCTGTGGGAGATGTTAACAGTGACAGACCACAGAGAATGGAAAAAAATACCACTTCAATGACAGAAGAAGAAAATAGAAATAGCTTTTTGTTCATTTTGTAATGCATCTTTTCTTATTTGATCAAATTGTACAGTCTAGTTTTTATTTATTCCTTTTTTTTTTATTGATTAATCAGAATTTCAAAAATGTGATTGATTTCCAATTGCCAATATGGACACCAGTGAGTCATTATTTTAAGGAACATAATTTAAGCATATACACAAGTGATGTAAATGGATTTGTTTGGAAGGGAAAGGAAGCTATAAACTATTTCTTAGAACCTAGGGAAAAAATTGGCATCAACTTCTGGAAATGTTATGAAATTAATTTATGCAGGTACATGTAATGAAATCTATATCAATCTCTTTTTCCCCACTCCATCAAGTAAGAGTAAAACTTTTAAGCTGAATGAGGGGAATGATTCAAAGTACCCTCTGGTCTACAAGTTCTAGGAACAACCCTAACTGTAAAACCTGCATATAACTCTTTCTTTCAAGTCCTCCTCAGTATGACATGGACGGGCTCAACTTTTTCTCTTCTACGCACTAGCAAGGGATATTCTCTGTTTTGTGGAATAGTGTGTACTGCAGGCAGGTTTGAAAAACTGTGACCTTACTAAAATATGCTGTCATCACAAAATTGCTGAATGCATTGATCTTCCTCCATGGTTGCTCAATTCCAAATAACAGATCCGTTTGAGTTTATTTAAGAGCAGGACGGACTTCAAATTTTGTTCTGCTTTAAACTCAACCCCTTGGATAGTTTCATTTTTTTATTGTTTCACGAATTTTGAGGCTTCATGCACAGTTAGGATTGAACAAAGCTCAGTTTCAAAATGATCTGCAGTAACAAAACTGTGTCTACTCATAAGTAGAGTTATTGTGCTTTTCACGAAGTTTCAATGTACCTTAGAAAGATGCAGTATTGCCTTAAAAGTCCTTTTACTTCTGTTAAGGGTCAAAAAAGAAAGTTTTTCTTAATGTTTTAATTATCCAAACTTTATAATCAGAAAGGACAAACTGGCACCTCCTGAAAGCAGCTTATCTCATTGTGAGATGGATATCTAGGAACAATTACATGAATTCTCCACTCAGAACTGCCTGTATTTCTCTGTTAACAATAAGGGGAACTGAAATTGTTTATATTTAGGCATCCACAGTAGATAGGGTGAATACTGCCATTTATTGCTCCTTCACTGTCGTGGTAGGGCTTCCCCTAGATTAAGTGTTTGCTCCATCTGGGGTTATGCTCAAGCACCAGAATTCATGGAGCAGAACAGTCCCTATGTGTGTTGCCTGCTTTGTTTGTGAGGGAGTCTTGGAATGTTAGGCAGGCCTTTTAGCCTCAAATAGGGGAAGATGTTTGAACAATAGCTCCTGCTGGGATGGATAAGTCTTCTGAAGACTTGGTCTTCATTCCTAGTCCTCTACTGGGAGAAGGCACATCTCTCCAGAGCTTTTGAGTTGTTTTACCATCTTGATGGTATTCTTTCCATTTTTTTCTCTCTTCAGTTTTTTCAATTACTGACAAAAATGTGGATTTACCTACACATTCCCCCAACTGGAAAAGTACTGTGAAATATAAGTAAAATCATTCAGATCATCTCCTGTGGCAGATTACTTGTTTTATTTAGGAGAAGGAATGGCAATATTATAGAGACAAGAATGAATTCTCAACTCTGCAGTTGCCTGGATCCTAAATCAGTCCACTACAGTGTGGAAACATCTGCCTCTCACACATGAATAGATGGCAGTGGAAGATTGTCAAGGATGGCTTCATACTTGGTAACTCCTGGCAAGCTTAGAATCACCCTGTGTTCCTGAGGCAAAAAGGGGTGGAAATAGAGCTGAAAGTCTGACTCCAGTGTACTCTGAATGAAGTAAATTAATTCCTCTTTCTGTTCCATATTTTATTCTTTCATTCATTTTATTTAATTCTTCGGCCATTTTTCACATTCCCTGTCTCTGTGCTGTTCTCTCAATTTCCACTGTCTCAGCAGTTCCTCCTTCACATGACTCTATTCTTCAGCTACTTTCCATTTTACCTTTACTCAAGATTCTCTCTCTGACTCTGTATTTCTTACATTTCCCTGTTCCCCAATGATTCATGTGGGTCTTCATCCTCTTTATTTGAGAGATGCTTTTTCCATCTTTTCTTTACAAGTCAAAGTATGTTTACTCCAGTTTCCCTTTTTTTTTTTCCTCTTCCATTTATTGGTAGTACATCTGGCATACTCTATTGAAAAACAGAAACTGCAGCAGCAAAACAAACTCCCCAAACTTTTTGCCTAAACCTATTTATAAGAAATCTAAATTTCTTACCAAATCAAATTTATCACTTCAGAGTTTTTCCTATCTATACAGAAAGTATAAAAAATTATATAGCTGACCATTAAATAACCTGTTATAAACACTTTTACTTACATCTAGAAATGTTCCAATACAGTTAACCATTTCTTAAATAAAGCTAATATTTTTCAATGAAAGAAGTTGTAAAAGAAATGACCAGTTCAAACAGAAAAGTCTCATGTGAGTTAGCTGGTCCTTTTGACTAAAAGTGACTTTAAAGTTACCCATGGTCCCAAACCATAAGAATTTATTCAGTTACAACTTTCCTTGCTATTTGCAAGATGAGGTAAACTCATTATTACTGAGACAAGATGCTGGTAAAATCCCTTTTACCACTTTTATGACCATACTTAGTCAGCTGCTTTATTGCCTTACTTTTTTTTCATCAGCATAGTTTTACTACTATAAATTCATTTAAATTTCTCATAGCAAGCAGCCTTTGATATAATCAAGTTCTTCACATAATAAAATGAGACAAGCACAAATCATATATTGGTTAAAAAACATCAACAACAAAAATATATAAGCAGAACTATTATTTCCCTTTTTTCGCAAGCTCCCTCACTGGCTTTAGAAATCAAGACTGAAAACTCCTAAGAAAATGAAGATATCGAGTTTAGTTATTCAGAAACTAAGTATTGACTTATTTTACGAATAGGTAGATAGATGATAGATAGATAGATAGATAGACAGATAACGTCACACTATATTATCCTATATTCCATTAAATAGCAGGGAACATGAAGAGATCCTTTCACCATTGATACCTTTACACATTTTGCATATAAAACTAAATGCTTTTTTGTACATTTGTCAAACTATAAAGATGAATAGAAGACACGATGAACAGTGTTTCTTAATGCAGTGCACAGACTTTCTTTATCATCTGTTTGGACACAGATTTAACACTATCTGAAAACAAAAAAACTCCCTCCTTTGCCTTTGCAAGAATTGCGTTTGATACAAACAGTCTTTTGAAAGACTTTCAGAAGCTTCTACTTGACACAAAACCTGGAGGCTATCTGTCGAAACAGAAGACAGAGAGGGAGAGAGAAAAAAAAAAAAAAAAAAAGAAAATATTTTTGCCAAACAGATGGAATTGGCAGTTATCCTAAAAAAAAAAAAGGGTTATGGCTCTGCCCAGTACTAAGGATTCAAAAATATTTGCCTCGACAAAGTATATTTTTTTCTTTTTTTTTCTTTTTTTTCTCCCCACATAGACATACAGAAAGAGTTCTAAAAATAAGGAAAAAAAGAGCAACAGTTAAAAGATGCTTTCTAAATATCTTTCAATATCTTCTTATGACGGATTCTTCTTTTGTAATAGTTACAATAAGAGTTAAATCCTACAGTACTTAGATTGTGACTTACAGTCCTACAAAGGAGTCTGTGAAGAGAGAATTCCTGTATCCCCACTGAGGCACATAGCTCAAAAAATTTTTCTTTGAAGAATCAGCAGTTTAGCTCCAAAACAAGACTTATATACTTAAAATGGAATTGATTTACTGAACTCCATGACTGAAATCTCTACTTAGCTCCTAACCATCTTGAGCCTGTACATGCTTAACTCTCCGATAGTAAAGGTCTGTAGGTGCCTAACATTCTGCTCTTGGGCATATCTAAAACTGCTACCATCTTCGCAGCACAGACTATCTCTGCAATTGCCTTCTCACTTAGATACTCTTATTTTCAGCCCTGAGAGCATAATTTTTTTAGATGTATTTTTATGATAGATCAATAGACAGATAGATAGAGACACACAAAAAATTTTTGTTCAGAATCTAATCCTAGCAATATAAAATATATACGGACCCATTTATTTTTCTCTCCATACCTCCACCCTTACACCATGCCCCCATTTCTAGGAGTTACTTTGATTTGTTTATTTGCCTTTGGCAATGGTCACACAATTTCCTTAAAAGAAGGGAGGTTTTCGTTGGAACCACACAAAGATTGAGTTATGGAGGGTGTCAGCTTCTAGTTTTCAAGTTTTGAAAAACATTTTAGCTACTGAGTTTACATCTAGAACAGGATATTGGTGTCCGCTCTTCCAAATTTTTATAAAGGAGTCTAGTGGTTAAGGCGCGGCGCTGTCACCGCCGAGACCCGGGTTCGATTCCTGGTCAGGGCCACTCCCCGGGCAGA
>JAYRBT010000114.1:76447420-76464030 GCA_036023395.1 Myiotriccus ornatus | reverse complement strand
ACCCCCAGATCCCTTTCTGCCTGGCTGCTCTCCAGCCACTCTGTGCCCAGCCTGTAGCGCTGCAGGGGGTTGTTGTGTTCACCACCTTTTACTTAAACAACACAAAAATTTGGTTTGTGGAAGTATAACACTCTAAAAATAATTTATTTCCATGTATTTTGTTTAAAAGTGAAAGTTATAAATGAGGACAATGACCTTCCATGTCCTAGGAGCTGTATCTATTGTAAGAGAAAACATACTCCAGTATTCTTCCTAAGAATGCCAAGGCAGTGGAAGGACTAAAAAAGGTTTATTTCAGATGCAAGAACCGCTTCTTAATGATGCTGCACACACCAGGCCCCCAGGGGAAAAATGCAATGCCCCGCCTTCTCCAAGGCTTTTTATATCTTCTCTTTCTCCTTCCCCACCCTCTCTGGCCTGACAAGGCCTTGTACATGTCTGCAAACATGTTATCTGTCTGCACCACCAGAGAAAGAGATAGCTTGCTCACAGCTTCTCCCTGCGACTTTCTCTGAAATGCAGAGGGAAGGAAAAAAACATCTAACCTGTTTGAGAAGGCATTCTACAGTCTTTCTAAGCAAATTCAAGTTCAAATTCTTTTGAAACTGTACCTATCTCTACACTGTGAACCAGAAGACACACATGCTGAGGATCGTGACCTCTTTTAGGAAGGCTAAAAGGTAGGAGGTGGCCAACTGTGTGATGGTCATGTGTCAGGTGTGGACTCTGACACCGGCTATAGCAGCCTTGGCGGGTTTCTGTGTTGTTCACTCCCTCCACAAATAATATATACCTACAAGTAGTTTCCAGCCTCTCTAAGAGGCTCTCAGAGAGCTTTGTGCAAGAGCCCTACTCTAATTTTGGCACCGTAACTGCATTTGAGCTGCTTGTATGTCATGTAGGGGCTAAGAGCCCAGGTCACTTACCTGCATCACAGATATTCAGGGCAGAACTTCAGCATATTGTAACCTTTGGAGGCATAAATGTTCCCAATAATTTGATTTGAGCTCCTTCATGGTGAAAGTGAAAAAATGTATTTAGGTTCTTCATTCACATATATGTTGTGGTGTTAATCTGCTAATAAGGGTAATATGTTCACATTTCATAAAAACTTGTACCATTCTGCAGGGTACATTTGACCTTTAAGATACCACTAGGCTCTATGACCCAGGGCCAGTTCTGAATGCTCCTGCTCTCATTGGGAATAAAACAGTCTTACAGAGAAAACACCTCCTCCTTCAAAATGAGTACAAAAAACTTATAAATTCACACTCTAGTGAAATATTTTCCATTTAAAGATTGCTATAATTCTACTGCTAAATACTTAAATCTCAACCTTCTTTTACTCTCTTAGGAGTCTTCTTAGAGCCACTCTTATCTCACACGAATAATGGAGAGATCACGATATTCACATAAAGGATTTTTTTTCTAAATCAAGAAGAAAGAAATTCACTCCATAGTCCTTGCAAGTATTATTTAATGAAATTTGTTTTAAAAAAAAAAGGAGCTTAAATGTTATAATTCTGTATTTTTCCAACTCCTGGAAAAATAAGAGTCCTAATGAACATGCTTATTAAGTACTGTTGCTCAAAATCTCCTTTCACTTCTCAGGCATATCCATGGGCTCCATATGTTTTCATAGCTGTCATATTTCTGGACTAATAATATTCAATGTGTTCAGTCCAAATTAAAATGAATCT
The DNA here is from genome assembly GCA_036023395.1 of Myiotriccus ornatus. Lineage (NCBI taxonomy): Eukaryota > Metazoa > Chordata > Aves > Passeriformes > Tyrannidae > Myiotriccus > Myiotriccus ornatus. The sequence goes on along the minus strand of JAYRBT010000114.1, from coordinate 76,462,330 downwards.
GGAGATGTGACTTCTTGTTGCAGTTTTCTGAATGGAAAAGCACAAAGAAAATAAAGTTCATGCATTATTCATACAATAAAAGATGAAAATTATTAATGCAATAGGAATACATCACTCACACACACAGTGGTATGTCTATAGATCAAGAGTAAGATAATACTGAAATTACTGTATTCCCAATGTAACAATTTTGATTAATTCTGATATTCAGAGATGTAGACATACAAGTTTTGCAGTGCCTTACATGTAATGATAATTTTGGATACCACTTCCCAGTGGAGAAGAAAAGTGCTTTATTCTTAACATATGCTTATGTGACGTTCATTTTAAAGTAAGATGACAGTATGTTAAATTTAATACCGCAGAGAGCATCATCTCCAGAACTCTGTTACACAGAAATGTGAAACAAAATGCAGTTACACATACGCGTAAGTAAGAATCAGCTTGTATAAACAGTCATGAGTCTGTTAATTTTGGTAAAACTATTTTATGTTTGCCAAGGAACGTATCTATTATGTTCATTAAAGGTGACAGAGTAACAGCCCTTGAGACTGAAGATATCTATTATCAAGAACATCCAGCCAAGTAAAGCAATCCTCAGAAAGCTAGCTCAGCAAACCAATAAAGTACTGTGTTCTGCCTTTGTGAAAGTGTGTGGGTGCATATTTTTGTAAAAGAAAATACTGGTAAATATTATTTTTCTGTACCATGAAATGAATAATCCCACTATTAAAATGTACATATGCTAAACCCAAAACAAGCAAGTCCCGTTTAATACCTTTATCAGTCCTGTTTAATACCTTTATTGATCTGGATGAAGGGAGAGAATGTACACTCAGTAAGTCTGCAGATGACACTGAATTCGGTGGGAGCAGCGATCTGTTGGAGGGTAGGAAGGCTCTGCAGTGGGATCTGGATAGGCTGGATTGATGGGCTGAGGCTGGTGGTATAAAGTTCAGAAAGGCCAAGTGTCAGGTCACAAAAACCTATGCAGACCTACAGGCTGGGGGAAGAGTGACTGGAAAGCTGCCCAACAGAAAAGCCAAGAAGGCCAATGATATCCTGACTTGTATCAAGAATAGCGTGGTCAGCAGGACCAGGGAAGTGATCATTTCTCTGTACTTGGCACTGATGAGGCTGCACCTGTAGTCCTGTGTCCCGTTCTGGGCCCCTCCCTTCAAGAAACACATTGAGGTGCTGAAAAGAGTCCAGAGAAGGGCAACAGAGCTGGGGAAGGGTCTAGAGAGTAAGTCTGACGAGGAGTGGCTGAGAGAGCTGGGGTTTTTAGCCTGAAGAAAAGGAGGTTCAGGGGAGACCTTATCCCTCTTTAGCACTACCTGAAAGGAGCTTGTAGTGAGGTAGGGGTCAGCCTCTTCTCAGGTGCAACAAGTGACAGGATGGGAAGACATAGCCTCAGGCTGCTTCAGGGGAGGTTTGGGTTGGACATCAGGAAGCATTTCTTCATGTTTAAGCATGTTAATTGTTAAGCATTGCTAAGCATTGGAAAGGGCCACCCAGGGAGGTGGTGTAGTCACCACCCCTTGAGATGTCCAAGAAACGACCAGATGTGGCACTTAGTGCCGTGGTTTAGTTATTAAGGTGGTGATTGGTGAAAGGTTATATACTTGATGACCTTAGAGGTCTTTTCTGACCTAGGTGATTCTAATTGTATATACAGACTGGGGAATGAGATGGTGGAAAGCCATGCCACGGAAAGGTGCCAGGGGGTCCAGGTAGACAGCAAGTTGAATATGAGTCAGCAGTGCCCTGGCAGCCAGGAGGGCCATCCGTGTCCTGGGGGACATCAGCTGGTCGAGGGAGATGATTGTCCTGCTCTGCTCTGCACCATGAATATTGTGGGGAGTTTTGGGTACCACAATATAAGAAAGATATCAAGCTGTTAGAGAGTGTCCAGAGGAGGGCAATGAAGATGGGGAACGGCCTTGAGGGGAAGCTGTATGAGGAGCAGCTGAGGGCAGTTGGTCTGTTCAGCCTGGAGAAGAGAAGACTGAGGGAGATCTCATTTCAGTCTACACCTTCCTTGTGAAGAGAAGAGAAGGGGCAGAGAGTGGTTGGGTACTGGAACAGGCTCTCCAGGGCAGTGCTCACAGCACCAACTTTGACAGAGTTCAAGAAGCATACTCTCAGGCACTCACACACACTCTCACGCGTGACTCCTGGGGATGGTTCTGTGCAGAGCTAAGGGTTGGATTCAGTGATCTTTGTGGGTCCCTTCCCCAAACTCATTGTATTCTGTGATTTTGTGGAAAAAAAAAATCTCCTGCAAAGAGTTCTCTTTATGCAGTGATAAAGTATGTAGTGATGCTACTTTTGCTGTTGAAGTCAGTAGCGATTTTGAACCTGATTTTCAACTCAAGCAGTTAAATAAGGGAAGTTCTTTATTTTACATCTTTCACAAATTTTACATTTGCAGATACTTAAGAAAAATAGTAAATTGAAGCCTGACTGGAGAATACATTTCAAATGTTACTTGCAAATTTCCATATATCAACTTGAGAATGAAACTGAAGACCCAGAAATCAGATATATAATATGTAATTTTATTAGTACTTAACAGGAAGTAACAAACAAGGAAATTGCTAAAGAAATTTGCCAGTGATAGATTTAGAAGAGTGGCAAGCAACAATCACGACTCAGAAACTGGCAGTATGGGCAGAAAAATCAGATATTCAGCTTGAAAATGTGCAAATTCAACAATCTGTACAGAGATACACCAAATCATACAAAGACAGAAAGGGAGGCAACAACCTGGAGAACATTAAATCTGGGAATGCTAAACAACACATTAGATACTACTTTAACAATGTGAAATATTGTTGCAATAAAATAGAAAAGTTAATACAAATTTGGACTGCATATGTATTACCTTACAAAGAAAAAGTCTAATAGAACTTCTCTTTCTAAGGCATTGGTGTGGTTTCCCCTACAGCAGTGCATTTAGCTCCAGGCATCAAATTTCCATAAAGATACTGACAAATTGGTAGGAGTTTAGACAGCTGTACAAAATATATACGTACACAAACAAACAAACAAACAAATAAATAATCAGTGGGCTAAAGTGAATTATTTATGACCCTGCAGGTGTTCAAGGTCAGGTTGCATGGATTTTTGAGCACTCTGGTCTAGTTGAAGGTGTCCCTGACCATGGCATAGGAGTTGCAACTAAATGATTTTAAGATACCTTCCAACCCAAATCATTCTATGATTTTATGATTCAAGGAGCTAAAAAGAAGCCTGACCACCTAAAATAGCATTTTCCCTGACATGAAAAAATGCCACTGAATGACATTTGACTTGAATGAAAATGTAGTCTTTTCCTGAAAACCTTCCTTTTACCATAGTCAGGTGTCTATATATAAAAGCCTGTTAAAGCAGTAACTGGGGAGAACGGCAGCTATAGTTCAAAAAAGTCAAAGATGTACAACAGAGGAAGAACTGATGTTAGCTTAATACATTAATTCAATGAAACTAAGAAAGGAGACTCAATAAACTGTGTGCAAGGAAATCTGTTTGAGGGGGACTGTGCTTTTATAAGTTGTATTTGGAGATAGCTGAACAAAAGGTCACATAAATGATATATTAGGAGGAGTCCTGGAAAGAATAATTCTAGAGAATCAATATGCTTTTATTTGGGATTCTGGAGTAGGTGGGAGAAACAGCATGTAATATATTTCAGAATTTACTAATGTTAACAAAGAAAATCCTCTCACTAGCTTTTATCACTTTTATTAAGGAGTACCAGCTTCCAATATGAAACATGTACATGTAGATAGAAAAAGATTAACACAAATATAGATAGAGAAAAACATTATAGAACTATACAGGTCTAAGACAAATAGAACAGGCCCTAGGTTTTTCTGCCCCATTGTGACTAGCTTTTTTCTTATTTCTTTTTTTTCTTTAAATTTGTTTTGTAGTACTTTCAAATACATACAAATTTAGTAGCACAGTGAGTACATACAAATATCTTTGGATAGTTTTATTGTGAATGCTAATTGAGACCTCCTAAAGCTAGGATATGGCAACTGATTTCAATCATTTCTTAGAGGAATCTTGATTTGATTTACCCACACTCTACACCACTTCACACATTTCATGCTATTCTTCACATTCCAATTTTCATCCATTTTTTCAGCAGATTTGAGACCTAGTACATAGGCAATTCCAGCATTTAATTCCAAATTTCCAGCCTCAAAATAAATTTTACTACTTTAGGCTTCCATAATGCAGTCATTTCTCTTCAATCCCACTCCCAATCTCATTGGTGATTGAGATGGGTAGTTCTTGCTTTTTTTCTGAGGACTAGGAGAGACGCAATAAATACATATGAGAGATGAATAGTTTTCTGTTCTTTTTTGTGTTGTATATTGTGGTAGCATAAGAAAAAGTAATTGTAAATCCTGTGCAGATCTTGCACATCCTGAGATGTAATACTCTTAGCAAAGAAGAAATCTTCAGAGTTTTTAGCTATTAAATAAATGTTAACACTGCTTTATCAAGCATGCTTGAACTGAGTTTTTTCTCAGTCTGACTTGCTTAAGCTTAGTTATTTTAAGAGGTAATGCAGTTATATACCTCTGAACAAGATGTTGTAATTGAAAATATCAACTTAATTTAACTATGTGAGATATTAACAGCTTGGTTTCACTTTTTTTTTTTTTGTTATATATTTATTTGGAACTGATGAGTTATATACACCTACGTCAGTTATAGTAGTGTTTGGTTGTTTGTCACGTACCTGATGTTTTTAATTTCTTTTTTGTTCTTTCACGATGGATAGCTACCTTCCAGTGCCATGAAAAGATATTTTCTTTATGTCTTACTTAGACATATTTATTGCAAGATATTTAGTTTGCTTGTTTTTTATAAGATTGACTTGCATGAGGCCTCATCAGTATATGTCATAAAGTGTCCAACAGTCCAAACATCTCCATTTTCGTAATGAACAGCCCATCTTTATTTTTGACTCACTATATCTCTGTTGCATATCTGAGGAAGGACAATTAACATTTTTAGATTATTCTTTCATGTGTATTCTTACTTTTGTTTTTTTATGACAGGGGATTGATATCAGCCTCTGTTATTTGTTTCACACAAGCATCTTTCTAAAGAATGTCATAAACAATCTTTATTCAAACCATTTGAACTGCTCTATGCTCCCTATGACATCCACTTCCTTGTGGGAATAATTTTAAAATAATACAGAAAGATTCTGTTTAAAAGTGTTTTTAGAGGTGACTTATAAGCATTTTTCCACTGTAACAGTAGTAATGATTTTTTCTACAAGGACTTTTCTAGTGTAGAATCAAAGAATTACATAAAATGTCCAACATGAGATTTATCTGCAGCTAATAACTTTCTAATCATGGCCTGTTTCTCTATCAACAACAAATTAATAAAGAACTGCTACAAGAACAGAATATGCAATCTAGCAAATAATAATTGGCAAAATTATATCACCCTTATGCCACACTTGTACATTTTAAACACTGAAACTGAAATGTTTTAATAAATAGCCTCTTACTGGATGATGAGGGCTTTTTCTGTTATTATTCTTTTGGGGTTTGTTTTATTTCTATATTTTTTGATTGTTAGCAATTGAATTTCTGCCAGGATTATATACTAATACTTTTTGTCAGTTTACAATTCTGTATTTATACTGTGTTACAGTGCCCTGGATTTGTCATTTTTATACCTTAATTCAAATTGTTCTGTCAGATAGTTGCCTACGATAGGGAAATCGTCTAGCTCTCACTCATGTAAACAACAGGGACTGGCCAAATTAGATGGGGTGTTCTTTATTATTAAAAGAATGAGGAAAAATATATTATATGCTTTTTCACCTGCATGTTAATAGAGTTATTTCGGGATAGAACAATATGAAAATTGTTTCTATTGGGAGAATAGACTTTCTTTTCTATTTTTTTTTATTTCCTACAATCAATTGCAAAAACAAAATATTTTATTTTAGAATATTTAAATATTAAAGAAAAGCTGTAAATCATTATTTCTAAAAGTAGATCTGCAAAATAATTGTTCTGCTTTGCAGTAATATACTAATGTTTAATCTGTGATCATATCAGTTATTTGTTGTTATATTTTATTTTATTTTTTTTTTAAATGTTATTGTGTTTAATCCTGGTAGTCAGATAAGCACAACACATTCACTTGCTTAATGGAGTGTGGAAGAGAATTGGAAGCACAAAACTAGAAAACTGGTGGGTTGATCTAAAGACAGGGGTTTTTTAGGAAAAAACCCACTAAGCCAAAACACAAAACTGCCATGAACAACAACAAAAAAAATAAAACAAAAAGAAAAAAAAAATTATGTACATCCAGTTCCTAAGGATTGGGCATCTGTGCCCAACTTCCCTCCCTAGCATTACTTTATGAACCTGACATCATACGGTATGGGATAACCCCTTAGTCAGTTGGGGTCAGCTGTCATGGTTGTGTCCCCTCCCAACTTCTCCATCCTTCTTCTGGGACAGCAGTGCGAAGCAGAAGAGGCTTTGATGCTGTATAAGCACTATTTAGCAATAGCTAAAACACAAGTGCCTTATCAATACTGTTTCGGTCACAGCTCCAAAACATAGCACAATACAATTTGCTAAGAAGAAAATTAATTCTACCCCAGAAAAAACAAAACAGTTTTTTGTCTATAATATTTTTCTCTTCATTTTGCAGAACTTTGCAGTTTTCCACCATGGTATAGGACCTGTTGTAATCTCACAATTTTCTTCAGTTTACTCATAATCAAAGTTGCAGAGGAAAACATAGAGAAATCTGATATTTTAGAAACCTAGAATCATCACATATAAAATTCACAATTTGAACTCCATGTTGGTGTTCTCAGACAAATAAAAAAAGTTAATCTACACCCAAAGTTTGTAGCAGATGTCTCCAGTATCAGTGCATGAAACACTACCAGGAAATATTAGTTACCCTAAAGTATTAGAACTTCAAAACAGGAGGCTAGAAAGTTCAAACTTCAAACTTTAGATTCATGCTGCGAGCATGAGTCCCCAGTATTTTTTTCACTTACTGTATTTACACATAGTATTTATTCATCCTCTTAAGACTAGAGATCTCCGTTATTTGTTTCATACCTGTTGGACAGACATGATAAGGGTCAGAATTTGTGTGCAGCAACATAAATTTCTCTAGGCATGTGAGCTCTTTTCTCTTAATTTACTGTACCCAGGTGCTTTTAATATTAATTAAGAAATACAGCCTGTAATATTCCTTAAATTTTAGGTGATTTGAAGGATTGCTTTAACCTTGACAGTATTACAAAAAAGCCTGACATCTTTTTTTACATTGAAGTGTTGTTTCATTGATATCCTTAGTTTGTTCATACTTGAATTCAGGTCCCAGGACTTCTTCCCAAGAACAAAAGTTTTAATGCTAAAAGATAGCAAGGACTTTCCACAGTTGTTTTTGACTACAGCGTCATATTTCAGACCACTTATAATAGTTGTTGAATAACATCATTGTTACTTAAATAAAAATGCTACCCACTGTTTATCAAAATCACTTTTCTGTTGAAATTTACAATTGCATCACTTATCACAGCAAGAAATCCATTTTACTAAATTTAATAGAAAGGGGCACACTGTATGCCAGCTTTGTATAGCAGTTCATTTGAAACATGTAAATTCAAAATGTCTGTGGAGGAGTCTTGTACTAATTACACTTTCTATTTTCCTATAATTCATATTCTAGAAGTTGAAAAATATATCTAAGGCTTAACTGACATTTCTGACAATTTCCAACTGTTTTCTCAAACTATTTTTAATGAATAAAAATAATGGCTTCAGTATTTCCAAAAGAATTAAAAATAGACTAATGTACTACTTCAGTGTGTGTATTTTTTAATCTTAAAGGTCATTTGCATTTTTATACAGTCAGAATATTTATTTTCAAAAAAATACTTCAACAAGTCAGGTCTCTGAGCCAGAAAACTGCTTTAACACAAGATTAATTTTACGGCTTTTAGTCCAAACATTATTTATTTCAATAAGGTTCTATTATATTCTCTACTTGATAGTTTAATGATGCATTTTGTAGAAGTTTGAATGTTTTAAATGATATCTAAATCACAGTAGATGATATATTTCATGCTTTTCTTTGAAACCCTTGAACCCAGTTGTTTCCTTAACTGATTCATAAAAATTGAATGAATAATGGGAAAAAAACCCTCAGATTTCTACTAGTGATCTGTCTGAATGCATTCACTATCTAAAAATTATTGGTCCACAATTCTGGTCTTCATAGAAGTTAAAACTACAAAACTAATTTAAGTATAAGCAAATACATACAGGAACAGGAGCTGGAGCATGGCTAGGAGTGGCCTGAAGGCTGGATTTGAAAAAGACCCCTCAGATTGTTAATCTATGGATTGAAGGGTTAAATCTCTTTGGATTAGGGTACATACCAGTCTTGTACAAGACCAGTCAAAAAAGAGAGAACAAAGCCATCATTACTGTGCTATATTACTGTTTATTTGTTATTTTCTATTACGATATGTCTTAGAAATTTACAATAATTCAATCAAATTGCAGAAATGCTACATGAATTAAGCAAGCTTCCACACTGCATGAATAACATAAAATCAAACCCCCCAGTATACCATTCAGCAAACTAAATTACATGACCATCCTCCAAATTCCTGCCTAGACTCTATATACTTGCCAACTTCTGCATAAAACTGAAATGAAGGACCTAAACTTTGCAGCCAAATTCAATACAGAAACACATTTTATTTCAGGATCAAGGATAAATAAAATGTCCTACACAACCATAGCTCAAGATTTTTCCAGTTTAGTGTTGCGATTGAAACAAGACAAAACACAGTAAAATAAAATAAAATAAAGCAAGTCAAATTTAAATTAAAACTAATTAAAAGCTGCTTATGTGTCTTTCCATCTTCATAGTCTGGCTCACACAACCCTGTGACCACTGGTGTAATTGCTTCAACACTGCTTCCTATTGCTTAACTGCTTATGTAATATTTTGTCATACTCCTAGCAAAAGATTCTTGAAACAAGGCAAAGACATAACCAAAGTGAGACACTCTAGTTCTTTTAAGTATAGTCAGTTAATTCTGGAGTTTTGACTCATAACCTCAGGCACACTGTTGCAGTAAATAAGTCAGGATCCAGGGCTTCATATATTCTCAGGGAATTAAATTATCTTAATGAGGCAAAAACTATCTTTAGAAGCATCCACACACCTCCAGTATAAATACACAGAGAGATAATCTCTGTGGTTAATATTCTAGCAGAGGAGTAATGTAGGCTAAATGGGATGACTTCAGACACTGTCTTCTGCTCAAGTCCATTCAGACTTCGGAAAACTGAAGTCCTACCACCTTGTTTTCCTAATGCTTCTGCTCTGACAGGTAAGCATTACAGAGACAGACCAAAATGTAGAACATGTACTTTGTTTAAAGGATGATTGCACAAAAACCACTGTTTAATGCCTGCAGGTAGTCAGAGCTAAAACCCAAACAAACTACTTTAGTTGTGGCATTGTCCTTCTGTCTTGTTCTTCTGATCTACTTGGGCACACATGGTACCTGACATCCCAGAGGACCTGACTCTTGGGCATTTAATGTTCCTTACTGAGCATGCCATACCAAATAGTCTTCGTATCACCCCTAGACTTTAATTTAACTTGGACATGTCCCATCTGACTGGTAAGGGAAGAGAACTGCATTGCGCCATTACCTTCCAGTCAGGTTATACTACCACTGTGAAAATTTACTCCATAGATTATTTAGGAAGAATGTTTTGGTAGATCATTTTTATACAATGTAATTTTTTATTATTTTACTTCTAATCCCTCCCTCATTTGCTATTTTGTATGAAGTATTCAGATGCTTGCTGCCCTAAAAATGAACTCCTTATCTATTTTGAAATTTTGTGCTGTTACTCAACGGTCAGTTAAATCCACTTAAGGTCACAGTAATGCTTTTTTGTTACTTATGAGGATGTTTATTGTTTGACATTCATGAAACTTTGTTATATCTCATAAAAGTGATTAATGAAGAACTAGTAATTGTAGAATACAAGTTTTTTTATTCTTGTCATTCCTGCTGTATAAAGATTTCTAAGTATTTGGAAGTCTATTGCAAGTGAAAAGTTTTCCATTCTGAGGTACAAGAGACTTGGCTAAAAATATATATTCTGTAGGTGATAGCAGACCAGAGTATTCTCCCAGTTCTCGAAACACTGCTTAACAGAGGAAGATTTCTCTCACTACATTCAGCATATCACTAAAGCATGTGAAAAAACATGTTATTGACAATCTGCATTAAAGATTAAGCTAAAACTTAAATCCTTACCAATCTGGGTTTTGTAATATATATTACAAATCTCAAACAAAATCTATGCAAATATACTTACTGAGGTCCAACAACTATACTCATGTAATCAGAAATATTCATTAGCATGTTTAGTTTCCAGTTAGCTATCTTAAAGATGTCCTTTGCTTGCCCTTTTCCATACATGCATATATATATATATACAAGCTTAGCTATCCAAGCCAGATTTCCCACATAATTTTTTTCATTGTTATCCTCTCGAAATGTAACTACATTAACTGAAGGCAAAGTAGGTGAGAGGAAGAAATTGCATCTGGGATCCCTTAGTTAAAGGCAGGAATAACATTGTTGGCGTGTCACAGGCCAAAGATATCGCGTATATCAAAGAAAAGAAGAAGGCTGTAATCTGCAGGACAATCAGTCAGAAAAAGGCATTAAGTTTGACCTACATTTAAAGGCTTTCCATAGCTATGCTACTTAGAAATTCCACCAGACCAAGGAGCACTTTTGGACTAGCCTACTTTATTTAGAACTTGTCCACTTTAAACTTTTTAACTCCTAAACTTTATCCCTGATGGATGTTTTTTAGTATAGCACAACTAGCAGATTCCTGTCAGTGTTGATACACTTTGAGATATCTAATGAAAGAACTTCTCTGTATGACTGTGGCATGGAGTAAATGTGAAAGACTGTCTACTCTGTGCTCGATTACTTGGGAGAATTGCAGAGGTTCTGTCATCTGGTTATATTACATTCAGTTATTTTGAGGAACTTAAGTTAGAGAAAATATTGAGTATATCTAAAACATGTCTGCCTATCCTGTACATCTTTAATCAAAGAAAATATAGCATTTCTGAGTATGTCTGAGAGCATGAAGCTTAAGCACTGTCAGTCATGTGGATTTTTTTCCTCTTTGAAAACTAAAAAGGGCACTATGACAATCAATGCTCACTGTCTGTGAAAAATTTTAACAGCAAAAGGAAAGTCCCAACAAATAAGCTGCAATTTAAGGGAACAGCTAGGAAAAAAAAAAAAATCACAAGACAGATTTTTAGTATTAGCATTGTTTACACAAAATTAAACTGATAGGTATTAGTTTGAGCCTTGTATGGGTATAAAATATTTATTCTATCCTTGTACAGCCTGCATAAGAATCAGCCAGGAATTAGGTCAGATAAAAGGAGAACAGAGAGTGTTTAAAATTTGTGCTCATTTTAATCAATTCATAAGGTTTCAAAGAATTTTGAAAGTTGAAGGAAGGCAGAAAGGGTGAAGGACATAACGGAGTAGACACATCCTATGTTTGCTCTGGAGTCAGACATGCATGAAGTTTTCCTGGAGCAGCTCTAGTGTTACCATTAATTAGCAGAGCTTCAGAGCCCCTTTCCCATGACCATGCCTGCCAAGTAGGCTTTACTGCCTTTCTCAGGGACTCCACATACATAACTAAGTACAAACATGCCATAATATGTCCATTAAAATGACATTTAGAGTTGACATTTTCAGTCAAAATTGATTTTAAAAGTAATATGAGATTTCATATTATTTCATTTTATTTTGTTAATTGTATTTGTTTCCTCTTACAATACACGCTTGCAGACAATTGCTTTCTTTTACAAAACACCTATTGTAGTCAAACAATTTAAAAGACCTATGGAAACTAAGGTGGGAATACCTCCTAGGTCCTTTGTTCTTCCAGCTCCTGCTGTCCATTATGACAAGCTTTATCAGTAATGAATTTTATTATGTGGATGCTAAATTTTGAAAAATCTCCTCATCAAAACAGGAGATTACAATACATCTTTAGAGAAGAAATTCCCTTAGTGAATGAATTCCTGCACTCGTACAGAGTAGGAACATTAAATTAAATTTCAACTCATTCAAAACATGACATATCACAATCTTGACTGAACATATTTTACTTTTATTGAAAAATCAACTCTTAATTTCTTTCTAAAATTTCTAGGAAAAAGGTCTTCTTGGATTAATATTTCTAGAAAACTAACGGTCTTGATTGCATTACCTTTACTATACTTGAAGGGAGGCAGATTGCTCTACTCTTTCTTCCCGCTACCCTGGAAAGTGCAAAACTCCCCCTCTTCCATTACTGTGGCCTTTGTAGGTGTCTGAGCAGCAGGGAATAGGCAGGCAGCTTTGGAACAATTTCTCAAATGGAACTGTGCATGAAAAGCCTGTATTCCCTGACCTCTCTTGACATTATAATCTGGCACACTGAGCAAGAGAGATATAGTAAATCAGTCTGTGTATGTCTTCAACCAGACCCAACAGAGATCTTGGCCAGAATGAACACCACTGAAGTCAGTGAGTGCCTTCAGGACAGGCAGTGTCTTTAGGTCTTTTGTATATTAGACAAACCTGAAAGTCCGAGGATGACTTTGCTTAACGCCACCTTGGGCACATTGCAAATCAGCAACAGAGGAAGTTGACCTCTGTCTTCCTGTATTACAGTCTGCAGGACTTTGCATCCTTGTTTCATGCCAGGTAATAGGTAATTACTGATTGTACTGCACATTGCATTCTGAAGGTGACTGAACATAGGAACAGGTTTCCCAGAGAGCTTGAGGAGTATCAAAAGGGTTTGACACTTTCGGTACCCAAAATGCAACTGGACATAGCTCTAGGCAACGTACTCTACCTGACCCTGCTTTGAATAAGGACTGGGAATAGAGTATCTCCACAGCTTCCTTTCACCTGTGTTATTCCATGGCTGCTTGAGGTAAACTGATTTAGAGAATTTCCCTGTTCCATATGGTTCAGCCATATTCCACATTAGAACAACCATTTTCTATGACAGAACTACACCCGGTAACAATCATGACAATCTACTGCCTTAAGACTCAAGAAGAACCATTTTCTCACTTATTATAATTTCTATTTATGCTTTTCTTTTTCTTCACAACTTTTTCCCAACCTTTCTAGCATAATTCCCCAAATTTCATTGGTTTTAATGTATACATTAGTGGAAATTTAGTGTAAAGTATTGTACATCCTTCCATAGCACACCAGGTGTAATTCTTTATCTAACCTTCAGAATCTCCTTCAGAGAACTGGGCTCACTGGCAGAAATGGTTCCCAAAGGATTACAGATCATAATATTTCCCACAACAGTCAGTGAGAACTGGAAATGTTTAGTGATTGTTTGTAGTATTAAGATCCTGCAAGTAGAAAATTTTAGGTAATTAAAACTTCAGCAGCTTTTGTCCTGTTTCAAAATTCAGTATCAATTAGATTTTTTTCTAGTGAGAGGAATTTAAAATATGGAAAAATTTATTTTAAATGAGCAGTTCTTAAACCTTCAGAGAAACTATAAGTAGTTTTTATTTCTTTTTGGTTTGTGTTTTTTTTTCTCATGATTACTAATAATTTATAACTATGTACCTTTTTCAATTTGTGTCTATGTATTTTTTTTCAGCTTTCTCTTCGCATACCTCATCCATTAAAAAATATATTAAATATTACCCTTTGACTAGTCCTGTATTACAGCTGAAGAACTCATAACAGCAAGGTTATTTAAATGTCTGGATTCTAATTCTATGAGTGAAATACATTTTAGTTTAAAAAATAGTAAATAAGCATATTTTTATACTTAAAAAAATTAAAAATTATTCTGGATGAAATGTTAGTGGCTGCACAAATAGAAATATGAAATGTAATATCGTTCCTAGTCTTTGAAGTCTGCTATTGTTAAGGTGAACACGATTTTTTAAAGTAATTTTGCTGCAAACCTTTGAAACTGCATGCTGACTATGCATGCTGTGATTGCTGAGAGTTCTCTTAGTTCAAAATAGTAGTCATACTACTTTTGTGCAGTGTGTGAGCTAGTGCTGAGAAACCTTCTTTGGTTATCTCTGTATATCAGGTCTATGTTTTTATAATATGTGCAGCAGGCTGTTTTCTGCCTAAAGGTTTACATACCACAGAATTAGATAATTGTCTGTGCAGAGGGATATGTCCTGTCACCATGTGGGGGTGATAGGCATGGCAGTGACAGTCAGTAACCTGGTTGCTGGTGAAGGAACTTGCTTCACAGACTCTAGCATCAACCAAGGTCTGATACCTATTGCTGCTCCAGGGTCTAGGTGGCACAGGGTCTGTAAACCTCCCTTGTTCCAAACTGGACCCATTATTGTTTCACTTATTCATCAGTGAATGAAGAGGTAGATGCCATCTCAGCAAGTTTGCTGATGACACAAAGCAGGGAGGAGTGGCTGATACTCCAGAGTGCTGTGCAGACCTGGAGACCCTGGTGGACAACAAGCTGTCCATGAGCCAGTAATGTGGCCTTGTGGCCAAGAAGAACAATGGTAGCCTGGGGCACTTTAGGAAGAGCATTTCCAGGAAGTCGAGGGAGGTGATCCTGCCCCTCAGCTATACCCTAGTGAAGCTGCATCTGGAGTGCTGTGTCCAGTTCTGGGCTTCTCAGTACAAGGCAGACATGGAGCTTCTGGAGTGGGTGCAGAAAAGGGCTACAAAGATGATTAGGTGACTTGAACATCTCTCTTATGAGGACAGACGAGGGAACTGGGCCTGCTCAGCCTCGA
>JAYRBT010000114.1:76418771-76431528 GCA_036023395.1 Myiotriccus ornatus | reverse complement strand
AAAGCACTGTCTGCAACCAGCAATCCTCCAACTCTTTTTAAACAGCAATGAATAGCTTTATGATGAAGTTAGGAGACATTTTCTCACTGTATTACCCCAGTGCATCTATGCATAGCCTAGGCGATGTATCAGGAGATGTTAAGTGTAGCAAAACAGTCAAAAACTTCCCCTCACTATTAAGTTTGGTGTTACATATTTTGTAATGAAAAATTATTTATTAAAGCGACAGTTTTTCCTGAACTTCCTTAATTAATGGCTGCAATGTCTCAACATGAGATAGCTAAAACCTAAAAACATTATTGACATTAAATACTGTAGGCAGACACACCCTTCCTTCACATTAAAAAAAAGTTTCTACAGAAGTTCAAATGTTGATTTGAGAGTCTTTTACAGGTCAAGATCTTTGATGCAATGGTTCAAATGGCTTCAAGAGTATTTAAATTCTTGAAATATGTGTGTGCATACATTTATAATCAAACAACCATTTAGGCAGGCAAGAAAACTAAAAATCACCTAGTATATCTACCTTTTTGAAGCAGAGGTGACTTTGATGTTAGAAGTGGAAAATAAATTTATATATCCATTCCTGTTTCCTTTTGAGAGTTGTTTCTGGGCTGGGTAGTTAATGAGATAAGAGTTCAGACTCATGGTTGTTCTAAAGACAGAACTTTAAAATAAAACCCATATACATATTTGAATTTTCTGTCACTGATATTTGACTTTTCTCTAACAACTAATATTCTGAGAAAATATTAAAAAACATTTATTTTCAGCTTTATTTTTTAAAATACTCTTTATGTAAAATGGACTACAAAAATAGTGTTCTCTTACTTTCTTCCCATTGTACAATGTATGTCCACCCATATTAACATTCTCTCTGTGTGATTCATCCCACCATGTTGCAGTAATTGCTATGTTTTCCTACCTTTCCTCCAGCAGTGTTGATTCAAATTCATCCTATTTAGTACTCCTGGTCTTGGACAATAGGAAACTATAGGTAAAGAAAATGTGCTGCCACAAATGGATTTAGAGGCTAGCAATGGACTTCCTGCAGTTTTTACTGTATCTTCCAGAATTTCAGTTTTCATAGAAAAGAGAACGTTCCCAGAGCATCAAATATTAAGAAAAGCATGTGTAAAAGCTTCACTGTGTAAAGCATGTTCAGAAGTGTTCAGAAAAAAAGCGATTTTTCTAACAGAAAAATTCCTATTTATCTTACTGCATTGTTAAATATAACAGTGTAATTACCTACACTGTTAATCAAATAGCTGCTGATTGTCATAGCAGAACCAATAGGCTATGGCACTTATCCACTGTGACTAACTGCATCTGCCACTTCTGAGACCCCATTCAGCTGAAAATGTTTCTTAAGCATAATAGAAGCTTTGACTGCACAGGGTTACAAGATTTTACTTTTAAAGGTTTGCTTTTTCTTAAAGAAAAAATAACAAGAGAAGAATTCAAAGTTTAGTCAGCTGAAAACTGCTAGAATCTCCTAGAAATTTGTTCAGCAGGAAAGATTTTTTTCAGCTTCTCATAGAATGGTTTCATTTAGCAGGCACCTTAAAGATCATCTAGTTCCAACCTCCCTGCCATGGGCAGGAACACCTTCCACTAGATCAGGTTTCTCAAAGCCCCACCCATCCAGTAAAAACATTTCCAGGGATGAAGTAACCACAGCTTCTCTGGGCAAACTGCTCTAATGTGTCATCACCCTCATAGTGAAGAATTTCTTCCTAATACGTAATCTAAACCTACCTTCTTTTAAAGGTTTTAAAAGTTCTTTTAAAAGTTTAAAGCCATTATCCCTTTTCATTTCACTATATGCCTTTTCACAAAGTCCCTCTCTGGCTTTCCTGTAGGCCCCCTTTAGGTTTTGGAAGGCTGCTACAAGGTCTTCCCAGAGCCTTCTCTTTTTCAGCTGAGCAATACCAACTCTCTCAACCTGTCTTCATAGAAGAGATGTTCCAGCCCTCTGATCATCTTTGTGGCCCTCCTCCGGACTCATTACAACAAGCTCATGTCTTTCGTATGTTTGGGGCTTAGCACATTTTGCCTATCTAGTCTGGATCTTAATACAATATTAGCACAATGTTATAGAAAAAGAATCAGGAAAAAATATACATGAAATTTCCACAGAATTTCTTGAATGCTGAAGAAAACGTTTACTTATTTTCCTGAAAGATCCTTATTCACCTGACATTTGCAATGAACTATTAAAGGACCTTCTTTGTCAATTATTTCACACTTTCCATTAACTCTACACCTTTCCTGGCATTTAAAATTGCTTATGTAGCCACAAATATTCTTTTGGATTAGGTTCCATGAAGACATCCAGAGCAGAAAGCAGGAAGAAAATGAGTTGCAAATCTTTACACACGTACACCTCCCACTTTGTGTTTCACTTGCCATTTGAACTGTAATTGGAGCTTGAAAGCTCAGACTTGAGCAATGACAATTATGAGGCAAAAGTGTAGGGATGAAAAGGAGACAGTGTTACAGGCATACAGTGAAGTCTGTGTGCTAGGTGCAGGGACTGCAGATCGTTAAAATGACGCAGGATGTAACAGGTGTCAGCAGCAGACAGACGTGGGGCAATTCTTCCCATTTTAGATGAGGAACACAGAAGATCTGTACATTCTTTGCTTATTTTGATTGTGAGATGTATAACTTAGAAATTGAAAGGAAATGAAGGAGCACTAAAGATAACTTCTTCCCAAAGCTGCTTTATGAGTCACATCTTACTGATAACCTTACTCTTTCTCCCCATTTACGCTTCTCAAAGCAAAGTTCTTCCAGAGGAGTAATCCCTTAATACACCAATGCACCATCCCACTGGCTTCCTGTGGGACCTGTGCACTTCTCTTTCAATATGTCATGTTTTTTTTTTCCTCCTTGTCCTCTGTAGGCCACTTAATTTTATATACTTTCAAATGGGTACTCTTCTAGTCAACAGCACTGCAATTAAATATAGCGTTCTTAGTGTGGAAAAGTTGATTTTGGCATTAGTGGGTCTAAATATATGCATTTCAACTGCCCTGAGTTTGTAAATCAGAAGGATTTAAAGTGTTTTTAAACTGGGAGGGAGAATGATTCCTACCCTCTGACCTGCATCAGAAATTTCAAATCAATATATTTATTATTATTACTGTAATTGTGAAACATATCACATCAAAAATACATTTAAAACTAGTTGAAGAAGTGCATCACAGCTGAAGAGTTGCACAGACAATGACAAAATTGTACAAAAAATTACAAAATTTTATCAAGCTGAGGTAGAACTATTTGGTGAGTGGTTGTCTCACAGTGATATATTCTCTCTGGCCATAAAGTGTAGAGTTAAGTTTTAGAAAGCAATATAAAAGCACCAAAAGCATTAGCACAGTGGGGCACCAGGACACATCTCAGGGCCTTGCAGTAACAGAGGTGAATAAAAATAATGCTATTAATGTAGCCAGAAATACAGATTTTGCTTACAGTGCTACAGTTGCAGTTTGAAACTCCTGGAGAGGAAAACATAAGCTTTAGGGTGGTTAGCTCTGTCATTGAGACAATGTATCCATAATATTTAAGACAACTGTGGCTATAAGTGAAAATGCAACGTCAGTAAATTTGCTTCCTTTTGGATAGTAAAAATGCCTTACCAGAAAAAAATGAGGTAGTTCCTCATTCTTTAAAAGCTCATAGCAAGTAATGAATTAATCTTTCTATTAACAAAAACTGGGGGACGAGAGCAGGCAAGACTGGTGACTAACTGGAAAGGATGGACACAACATGACAATCAGAAACTTCCCTGTTCCCAAACTGTGCCTCACTTTGCCCATACCATCTGCAGCTGGGTGACTAATAAAAACTTTGTAGGCCAAACTCACTATTCCCAAGAAAGATATTTCATATCTGTCTATAGTAGCTTGTAGGATTCAGCTTCTGGAGGTGACCAGCTCTGTCTTATGGTAGTAGAGGAATCATAGGAAGATTGCTTAGACTTTCACATAGCTAAACATAGATCAGATTTGATCCATTTGAGTAACTGCCAGTGTTAATCAGTTGGATATGTCTAGGGTATTCTCTGACACTGAGGTTTACTTGTATATTATGACCTCATGCATACAGACGACGAAAATGTTTTACTCCCCAAAATGAAGTAGTAGCATTCAAATTGTTTGTGTGGAATGGTTCCACCTGCACTCAGGAGTTGTTCAGATAGTCCTGCCTGGTATAAATCAAAATTATGTCTGGTACTGTGTTAAAAATTTAGTAATGTGGCAAGTGAAATACTACTGCATGGGAACCTTTCCTGGCACTGTTCAATTCTCCAGTATAAAAGTATATGTCTCTTTCCTTAATCTGTTTAGGCCACTTTAGAATCTTGTGATTTTTAATAGATGAGCATACAACTATAAGTTTTTGCCTATGAGCTATTCATCCATCGTTTTTACCTTAACTGCTGTTAGCCAATGTAAGACCGTATACAGCTAAGTGGCAAGAGACAGGCCTCCTGCTGAAACATTCAAATAGTCCAAGTCTACTTTTAGCTAGTTAAATATCTAGCAGGGCACAGAACACTTCTAGCTAAACTAATGCAGTAAACCGTGGGTGGTAAATGGTAAAGTTTTAGATCCAGCTTACTAGTATAAAATTATCCCTGTGGAGTTTATATCATCTGGTTACAAATTAATAAAACAAGAGTCTAAATTATATGAAATTATGTTTTTAGAGTTAGAATTCCAGCTCTGCTGCATGTTTTCCATGGCAGATTCAGGCTTACAAAAGTTTTATTTTATATAAAGTTGAAATTAAATTATTGGAAAAATCTTGCCAACAAAACACTGTTTTCCCATTTAAAATGTCTACGTTGCTAAATCTTCTATTATAGTTTGCATCATCATGCAGTGACAACTAGCATAAAACCCAGTGTATTTCCTAGAATTTTATGTCATATATGAAGAGTCATATCCATGCATACTATATTATAACAGCAATAAGGCATTCATTCAGTCTTGATCAGACTTTTCTTCATACAAGACCACTATTCACGTTAACTTTTGGCAAGAATCAAGTAAGAGTTCTTTAAGTGGCACTTGTAACTAACAGCAAACATAAGGAGCGCTAAAAGTAACTCTGCAGGAAGACTGGGAATTACTCTGTTTCTGGTTTTCTTGAAAAACTACAGTTTCATAATTTACCAAGAACTCACAGGATTTACATTTCTTACTGCTTTTATGGACCTGCTGTCAATAACATCATGTTTAGGTGATACAGGCAGATACCAAGAAAATGAACAGGCTATGATGGTGACTCCAGTATTTTTCCAGGCAAATGACACATTACTATGCAAACTGGAATGTGTCTTGGAATATGTTGCATCCCCTTTCTTTGCCTGCCTCACCTACTAATTTTATTTTTCTTGGATACACAAAAGCAAAGGAGTGACAGAACCTAAAAATGTCAGATGTCGCTCCTATACAGCATGTATGCATATACATGGCACTCATTTTTGGAAGATTCAGTTGGATGTGATAAAAAGATATTTATTTTTATTATTTTATTTTCTGTTGGGTTACTAGAAAGTTTATTCATATTTTAATATATTCACTTTTTTTTTGGTATAATTTGTTGCAGTCTTCATTGCATATGGCCTCAAAATTTTATTTCTTTAAAAAATGCAAAATATATTTAAATAATTTTTGAAACTTTTCTGCTCTACTTTGTACTCTATCACCTGGTTTTAGTGAATCTAAAATAAAATAATAAGCCAGAAAAAAACACAACTAGAAACAAAATTAATTGCCTAGGGCAGCCCGAGTAATGTTGCATTACTGCTTATAAGCACAACAGTATAGCAGAATCAATAAATCGTGCTCTCACAATACTGTCTTATGTTGGTCCATGGTTTTTTCAATATTATTTAATTATTTTTGAAGAACCTTTCCATGTTAGGAAGAAATATATAAAACTATTTAATCAATAATATGTTTCCCTTTGATACTATCATAACTCCTTTGCTTTTATCAGGGTATGAAATGTTTACGGTTAAACAAAGCTTGATGAATGTTTATGTGATTTATCAGCTTTAGGCAGGAGGTTTCTTTTCAGAAAGTAAACTGAAGACTTGGGCTCTGTTCCAGGTCAGCCCATAAACACGTGGTTATTTTTAAGCACAGAAGCAATGTTCTTAAAGCCATGAACAAAAAAATTAAGCACATTTTGTTTCCTCTTGTCTTCATCAAGACTTGAATTGGTGAGAGATGCCACTCCTGTTCTGTCTCTTTTTGCCTTTTTTCCTCACCTTGTAACTTGGGAAACCAAAATATTCTTAATTGTGATATACTGTTAAATTCTATGGAGGAATGTAAAAGCTTTGCCAGCTCATACTGTGAGCTGGGTAGACACCTGGAAACTTTATTTTTAGTTCTCTACACATCAGCTTCTCACCATTTTTCAATAGCTGGTTTACAGTGTAATGACACCGTAAGTGGGAGCCTCACTCACTGTCTCCCTGCTGACGAAGTAATAAACACACACCTGTTTTCTACTGGGAAAAATGCAGTGGTTGGTAAGGTGGCTTTTTAACCTGCAAGATGATGATAAACTAGCATGCTGTAAACATTTGGATTTGACAAACTTTCTCTTAGTGTTTGCAAATTGAACGTGAGCAGCATGACATTGGCTCATGCGTTCCTCTCTGTGATGACAGACATTATAGTCACTGGTATGGGATTATAGTCATGTCCAGCAATGATAGAGAAATTACACCGATTCTTAAAAATGTTAGTTAAGGTCATAATATGAATATTCATATATGTCTACAGCATAAGAATATATGAGGTCATGAAAAGCCTAGACACAAGTGCAGGCAACTACTTAACTCCATCAAATCTTAAGAGGAACCTTCTGCTTGCGGCTCTCAGCCCATGCACAAACGACAACACATCATACAAACTAGGGTTTTAAGTTTAAAAAAAAGGCCAAAAAAACCCAAACCAAACCGAACCAACCAACCAAACAAAAAAACCAACAAAAAAACCCCAAACAAGTAGCCATGTCCAGAGAAAGGTATTGCCATTGCTTAGAAGTGTAAACTTAGAGAGTATAGTAATTAAAATGTTCCTAAATAATTCGAAAAATTGGACTGAATTCACCCAAAAAAGGGAGTGTTAACTCCAGCCAGCAACCAAGAACAAGCACTCTCACTCCCCCACCAGCATCATTGGAAAGAGAATCAGAAGTGTAAAAGGTGGAGAACTCATGGGCTGAGATAAAGACAGTTTATTGAGAAAAACAAAAGCCACACATGCAAGCAAAACAAAACATGGAATTCACTGCTTCCCATGTGCAGGCAGGTGTTCAGCCATCTCCAGGAGAACAGGACCCCATCGCACATAATGGTGATGTGGGAAGAAAAATGCCATCACTCCAAACACCCCAATCTTCCTCCTTTTCCCCTCCTTTTTATGTACTGAGCATGATGTCATATGGTATGGAATATCCCTTTGGTCAGTCTGGGTCATCTGTCCCATCTGTGTCTCCTCCCAGGCTCCCATGCACCCATAACCTCCTCACCAGCATGGCAGTACAAGAAGCAGAAAAGGCCTTGGCTCTGTGTAAGCCCTGCTGAGCAACAACAAAACTGTCTCTGCATTATCAACGCTGTGTTCAGCACAAACCCAAAACACAGACCCATACCAGCCACTGCAAAGAAAATTAACTCTAACCCAGCTAAAACAGGGTGAAAAAAGAAATTCCAAGATCTGAAGTGGGAAATATTTGATATGGGAAATACAAATACCTTCTTGGTGACAACTTCAGCACTAATGATGTAACGATCATGCCCTGTCTGAAAAGAAGTTTTATTGTCCATAAGAACATATCTAATATCTTATCTAGTTGTGACCAATCTCTGATGCTTTATGCTATTTTATCATCACATGCTACAAAGTGAAGAAAAGGAGAATAAGGTATTCTAGGACCTAGTAGCTGTCTAACCAAAGCCAGAAAGCTTTAGATTAATACATT
The DNA here is from genome assembly GCA_036023395.1 of Myiotriccus ornatus. NCBI lineage: Eukaryota > Metazoa > Chordata > Aves > Passeriformes > Tyrannidae > Myiotriccus > Myiotriccus ornatus. The sequence goes on along the minus strand of JAYRBT010000114.1, from coordinate 76,423,512 downwards.
ATCATGCATATCACATCTTAACACAACCAGCAGACAGAGATGACTCTGCTAACCCCTCTTCTGTGGGGGACACCCACAGATTCGTGTGTTTTTGTCTCTGACATTATCATGATCCCTTACACATCCTACAGTTGTTTATATAAGCTTATGTTCTCCATTACAAAAAAAGTTGGTTCTTTTCCACTTCAATCTCATGGACTGAATATTAAGTCCTTTTCTATATGCTTGACACCTCCCTATAACTAGAATATCTGAGTTCCAAAGTGATCAGCTAGTCTTTGAGATCTTGAAAGGCTGTTTTTCTGAGAGGAAAAAAAACATAAATTGTTGCTAGTTTTAAAGTATTTTATTCTTGGTTTTATACAAATTTCTTTAAGGAATGAGAGAAGAATAGCTCATTTCCTTGAACTTTGTTAAAAAAAACCCCACACTTCCAATTTGACTTGCCATCAATTTCATGAGCCATTGGGTCTCATAAGACTCATCACCATTTCTGCCTTTTTTTTAAATTTATTTAATATTCTTTTTTTCTGAGGGAAGGATTTGCTTTCGTTTTCCCTCTGACATTAATGCATTTGAATAACATACCAGTTTTCATTTCTCTAAACACTGTGTCCTAGACACTCCCTTAGTAGGTCAACTGCTGAGGCCCTGCCAATCTGATCAGGGCTCTGGACATCATTTTGTCTTGTCCAAATGACACTAAAAAAGCTAGCATTCAATTGTTCCCTCCTTTAACCCAAATATGGATTATATCCAGTCACATTTGACAACAATAATAGTGTGCACTATGATGTTATACACAAAAGAATTCTTAGCATATCCTTAAAGCTATAAGGTCAAATGTTAGAAAAATTAGGAGATACCAAATATCAACTTGCTAGTGTTTTTCTTTGTTCTTTTTTGGACAAAGAAACACCATTTTTCCATGGTCCACTGCCTCTTTCAGCACACTATGGAATAAACTAACCCAAGTATTATTTCACCTCTCTTTCTCATAATGTGGCTCTCTGTCTAATACAACCCACACTGCTCAGAAAAGAAAAAAAAAATTAAATATGTCTTTAGCTTTTCTATGGTAGTGATCACTACAGTATCTGAATGTTTCATAAATATTAATGTGACTCTTCATAGCATTTTAGTAAGAGGAAGGGGTGGCAATCTTGTTAAATAAAACTGAGGGGAATTACAAAGAAGCACAATTTGAAATCAAACTTATTAACACAGTTAACATTAATGCATTTTCTATTTCCAGAGCAGTTCTTACAGATGAAAACTGCAGCTGTGAGCACTCAGCAGTTCTGAAGATAACCTTCCCCAAGTTAAGCCTACAGAAAATGGAGACATAATTAATATAGAGTCTTTTAAAACTTCATCTTTCTATGCCTTAAAATACTGCCACAGATGTTTTGTAGCAGAGGTAGGAACAGGGTTAATTCATTAAGACAGTATTTATTACTGTTAACCATCCTCTGACTACTTATTCAGTACACAATTACTAATTTTGCAGGAAAAAAGGCTGATAAAATGACACTCTTTCATTCCTAGTACTGATTGACTCTGAAAGCTTGCCATTATCTCATAGCTACAGTAAATTTGACATAGTTATCATAGCACATGCATTCCAATAAAGGCTCAGTTCTGAAATTCCATTTGGTCTTGAACTTTGGCTATTCATCTCAGTCTCATATTCCTCATTTGTTCTTGTCCTCAGGCTCCTAGTTTCTGAGTAAGGCTCCTTGCTCGGTCTACACTAACATCACCCTGTGGCAGTCTCCAATTTCATTCTTTTTTCCAGTGTTTGCCTTTTGGACCTTTGTTTTCAGCTAAACCCTCTTCCTCTCCCTTGCTGTGAGGGTGGAATCTGAGCAGAAGAGAGAGAAGGTGGCATCCCCAAGCGTAGAGTGGCAGAGAAAGTCCTTTGCCTCAGGCTGACATCAGTGTAGCAAAGTCTTGGTATCTTAGTCACTGAAATTTTAGAAGTCTTGACTCTCCCGTGAAACCTGTGTTTTTTTCTGAAACTCCTTTACATCACAGAATTGAGATGAATTTTAGCAGAGACAGAAAGCACAGTTCTGGTACAAACTCCACCTTCCTTATTGAATCAACTACTAAATTGAAAGATTTCCAGAATTTTATGCTGTGAAAGTTAATATGTTCTCCATTTTATGGAGGAACGTTTAGTCTAATTTTGTTATTAGAATAGCAATCAAAAATCCATCTGAACTGCCACAGAGAACTGTCACAAATTCTGTTCAATAACGTTTAGAAAAACAAGATTAAAAATGACTGAAAACAAGGTCAGATAGCTCTAATGGAAGCATTCCTACTGACTTCAATCATAATACTTCTAAAGAAATTAATTTTATTTTTTTTCTGTGAGTACAGGTGTTCTAGCCCCATATTACAGATTCATATGATCTAGAAGAAAGAAAAGAAGGAAAGATCATCAGTAAAGACTCCTGTGCATGAAGCACAACTATTTTGTTGCACCTGATTGACAATTAAAAAAACCTGAAAATTCCAACTTTAAAGCAACTCTGTCAAGCAACTCTTGGTAATTTAACTGTGTTTATGATAACAAGCCTACTGCTATGTAACCCAGCTGAGTTGGTTAAAGTTCATTCTCATGCATACAGTGTTCTGGCTCAACCCTTTCCAGAGTGTCCCTGCAAGCCCAAGGCTTGCACAGCTTCTTCAGTGGACTGAAATTCAGACAAAAAGCAGTGCTTCTCATTTATGTTTTAGTGAGGCTCAGGAAATAGATCTGCATCTACAGTAGAATTAGCAATCAACCACCTATTGTAATAATAAAGCAGATATCAGAGGAAAGAAAGGAGTGGGCAATATTTAAGATATAATACTATGTTTTCTACTCAGTAACGTTGATGCATTAATGAAGAGCATTGCAGATTTTGTTGTTTAGCAGGAAGACATAATTGTTTCTGTGCTTTATACCACTGACAACCTTGCAGCACTGAGATCTTCTTGTGCTTAGTCCCTACTGTGCCCATTGCCCCACAGGCTTTTTGTCCTTTTGTCCCCTAGACACGCATCACCTGATTTTTAAAATTATGTAATAGTAGATATCACACCAGCAAGTAAATTAAAGACCTTCCTAAAAATATGTGTAACCTTTGACTAAATTTAATGGATTCCAATAATTTCTATTTCCCTGATAACATCCCTAAAACTAATATAATAATATTCTCCTAATATCAAAATCTCATCTTTTCAGAAAATGAGTCTCATCTGTTAGTTCAAATTGTACTAACTTAATGCTCATTTTTTCAGGCCAACAGACTTTTAATTACTTCTCATTTAGTATTCAAAAAAAAAAAACATTTCAAGAGGTATTTTCTCCATTACCAAATTACATTTGCTCTGCCTTTTGGCTTCTGCAATTAATAAAACCATAGGATTTAATAAAAGATCCATGCAAATTGTGGGAGAACAGAAAGGATTAACAAAAGGCACAGCGTATTTTATATTTTCCTCACATTTTCCTAAATTTAATGAAAAATTAACATTCCTATTAATTATTTATCTCAAATACTATTGGTGCTAAGGATAATTTTCCAAAACCTATATTTATAGGAAACTGGCACTTCATGCTGCAGCTATCAAATGCTGCATATGTGCTGCCTTTTGTAAGAGAAATAATTATATATTTGTTAAAATGTAAGATAAATGCAATTTAATAGATTTAAACTGAAGTCAAATTTAATATTCTCTTTTAATTCTATGGCATTCAAGCTTTTATACCAGCTTCATTACTATTAGACTATGTGAATGCCTACCCATTTTGCATTATTCAACTCTGTATTAACGTGTTGGATTCATCCCAACTGCCTTAAACCATCTAAAACTTAAGTATCTGGCCTAAAAGGGTCATCTGACCATGCAGTCATACCTAGTCACCATTTAGTCACTAAAGCTCCCCCAGAGGATGATTCATCCCACCCTCAGTTTTCTATCTAAAATAGAAAGCATGAATTGTTCTATGAAGGTTCCTACTGGTGGGAAGTTAAAACACTTGCAAACAGTAATTTGTTTGTTTTGTTTTGTTTCCATCATGATTCAGCTGCCAGAATTGATATGGCTGCCAAAATGATTGTGGCTGACAGAAGTGTTCAGGGAAAGCACATGCAAGTCATATTCTCCTCTCCTTCCCAGTGGAGCCAGGACCATGTAGGTCTGATTCTCTGTGGCAGTCACTGAGAGCTTCTGAATACCATGGTACCTCACTGGCTAGTGCCATATTTTTTCAAGTCCTATTAATTTTTTTCTCCCTATTATTTTTTATTTTAAAACATTTCAAATCTCTTCGATCTCTTTCTTGTTTTAATGTGGACATAGATAAGGGATGAAGGTGAGTTATTGAGAATAGAAGACAATAAGCAGTCTCAAGGGACTTGATATGTGATGAGAATTGGAGTCAGAGGACAGATTTATGTTATTTGACTCCACAATGGCTAGAATTAAAGCTCATATGCTTAAAAGAGTGGCTGTACTGACACAGCAAGCATCATGCCTCTGGATAGCCTGTATCTATCTAGGAAATTGAGTTTTGGAATATAAATATAATGCAGCAAGGGATTTTATTTAATTTTCACCTTGTCCTGATGGAAAGCAAATGCAAGGCTGCAAGGATGCAAGTATGTCTGTCGTGGTTTTGCCCACCAGCCCGTCCCTGGGGCTATGAATGGTTTTGTCCAAGTAGATTTCCGGACAAAACCCA
>JAYRBT010000114.1:76404972-76418671 GCA_036023395.1 Myiotriccus ornatus | reverse complement strand
ATGTTATTTTCCCAAATCCAGTCTCTTTTGTCTGCATAAACCTTCTCTCAACTAATAGTAATTGTGTGAGGGGTGTGTAAGCAAATTAGCCCAGGGCAAAACCACGACAATGTCAAACATTTAGAGAGGTAGAGATGGATTTAGGTACAGGAAAATCACCAGCCCTCAACACTCTGAGCCTGTAGGGCTTTGAAAACTTCAATGAATTCTATTTATTAGAAGCACAGGAGAAATGATCACTCTCAGGATATTCCATAATACAAGAACAAAGAAACAGGCAATTTAACTGAGACAGTATTACAAACGTGAATAAAATACTTACCACTTTACATTCATGTTTATATACCCTACCAAAATTGTAGAGGTCCTATGTATCGATACAAAGTCAGTAGCATTACAGAATAAAAAATTTAAATGTAATTGGTTTTAATTTAAAATTTTAGACTGTGAAATAATTCTTTTAAACTTTATCCTCATAGATATCTCTATGTTACAGGAGATGTCTTGTGTTAACATCCATAAAATAACATATGCATAAAAAATCCCAAACTTAAAGGTAAAATTTTGCATACTACAGTCCCTGCAGACTGGATTTCATAACTGTAGGTGCTATATATCCATGCATGCACAAACCCATTGCAATCCTGTAGCCACAGTTACAGACTCCTACCTCAGACAGTGGCTAGTACCAGATGTCTCAGAGGATGGTGTGAGAATCACACCAAAATAGCGGATTTTATTTTTCAATTATTATTATATAATCAGGATCAGAATGTAGACATTACACTGTGGGAAATAATAGAGGGAAGACTTGAAAAAAAAAAAAAGAAGAAGCCTGAATAGCTTTGCATTGATAGTGTATTGAAAAATTAAAAAAAAAAAAAGTGGACACATGACACTTGGAACTGTGTCATTTTCAGAGTATAAAAATCAGACTATTTTTAATATACATATAAAAAGAATTAATATATGAACACTTTAATTAATTGATGAAAGACTGATTATCTGCAAGAACTTATCTGGAACTCCTGAGAGAATAATGGTGCTAACATTGTTTTGTAAGCATGAATGAAAATTTTCACTATGAACAGCTGATGGTATAAGTACAAAAACTGCAAGCTGAATAGACATAGTAATTAAATAAATGAAACATTTTTTTATTATGTGTTAAAGATGTCTAATGAACATTTAAAGGACTGATGAGGATCATTTATCTGAGATATTTATTTAGTTAAGTCTGTCCAAAACTGTTTCTGGTTACAACGCACAGAAGAGAGTATTAGTGCTTTCAGTGCTTTTCATAGGCTAAAGTATTCAAATTACAAAGTGTTCAGAAGTTTCAGTGTCTTTCTTTGGTCTAGAGTTTCAAATGACTTTATACTTCACCTCTTTCCCTAAGATTATTTAAAGTTTTTACCTCTGTATTCATAACCCAGGAAATCTCCAGTTTCTTCATAGTCTTCCCAGTGTCCTGAATGAAATGTTCTTCTACTTCTTTGTCAAACTTTCTGCTAATCTCTGAGTTCCTACTTGAAAAAGACAATTCTCTAACCAGCTCTGAATTGAATTTTCTCACCTTATAAATCCCTTTTCCATTTAATTTCTTTTTGTAGTAGCTATTGAGTTAAATTTTTACTCTCTGGATCTCTCATCTGCTTTTCTTTGATTTCATTAAAGAGCATAATCTGAATTGGGGAACAGCTGAGGCTCATGACAATGTGTCAGGGCTATTGTTCTTACCTGAAAAAAGAAAAAGAAGAAAACAGCAAAGAAAACAAGCCATGGAAGTCACTGGAAGGAAGGTGATTGGAGACCAAGTAAAAGCTTACACAGAAGCATTCTCTGAGGGGTTAATATACAGCAGAAGAAAAGCAACTATGATAATTCTAAACTTGAAAAGGTAAAGGGGAAAAGAAAATGTCAAAGGAATTGAGAAGGTTTGCTTTTTTCCACCTCTAAAGCGTTGTTTTTACTTCAGAGGGACATGGGGGAGAAGCAGATGTGCTTAATCTTAAGTGTTAGAGTTGTATCAAAGGACTTATGCTCTGTCTTAAAAAAATTAGCTTATTTCAGCAATAACTCTAATATAGGAGCTTCATTCCTAAAGGTGATACTGGAGAAAACAACAACAACAAATACTTACATAATGTCTTGCTTTGGTTTTTAATTTTTTTTTTAGCTAGAGGTTTTAGTCTGGTGTTTATTTTTTTGTGGAGACTTTTGATTGGTTTTGGTGATTGGTTTTTGTTTTTTTCTTTTAATACAGTGAATCAGCTAAAAATAATCACTCATATTTTTCTAGAATTTCTCTCTTAAAGCAAAAATAAACATAAATCTTCCCTTTTTCATTCCAGTAACTTTAGTAGTCCTCTTTTCTTTATAACCGAATAGGATTTTCATTTGGCTGTTTTGGTTAATGTCATGATCTATGACTTTTCCCACTTATGCACTGGACTCAGAAATTACTGATGAGTTATTAAAAAAAAAAAAAAAAAAGAAAAAAGGGTAAAAAAAAGCCATTGTTAAACTGCAAGAATTATGTAACTTTCCAGGTGAAATTCACCTCTGACCAAAGCAATAAAGTTGCATCAAAGTGATCAAAAATTCCTAAGTGTTTGCTTACTGAGTCTCCATAAGATTTTATATTTCTTGCCACTAAAAACGCAATCCCTTAAATGTTACACACTAGATCGTGTCTGCTGGCTGCTCAAAGCAAATTAGTTCAGCTCACCAGTTTATGCCTAAACTCATTTGCTAATTGTCATGTGATTTCGAATCATTCCATTTCAAAGGTACCTAGGTGAGGGATGTCTGCAGGGATCTGAGTCAAGAACTGAACTACAGAAAGAAGAATTCACAAGAATTCTTCTCTCCATTTGTTCCAAAACTGTGGTGTGAGTTACCTAAAAATCACTTAATTAAAATTGATTCAAAATTTATTTGTAGATCTGAGCTCAGTCTGCAGAATGAAATCCAGAAGCCTGGATGAGACAATTTGTGGAAAGAGTTAATCCCCTCAGAACAGGATTAAGAACAAGTATCACCAAAGCAGATCTGCCTACAGTAACATCTTTAAGAAACTAGAGGATGACTTTGTAGGTTAGAAGCTAAAGCAAACACGTGGAAAGATTAGAGCATAGTCCCTGCTTCCAGGAATATTGATATATTTTAGGTAATAATTGGGAAACAGTAGTAAAGGACTGAGTTATCCCTCTACCCATCTGCTCCAGAAAAGGTGAAGAATTAGTTACATGAAATGGGTATATGAATTAAAATAAATGCAAAAACTGTGCTTTAAGAAAAATCTCAACTGTGACAGTTATATAGTAGTTCATTCTAAGAGTGTCAGATAAAGTCATTTTCAAGTTTCATGTTCCAGAAAGAGTCTTGCTCAGCATTTTGAAGTCTGAAGTATATTTGGTCAGGAATGAAAAAAGCATCTGAATGGTTTTGCTATAAAGGCTCATCTGTAAATGTCTATGTGTTTGGGGAGCTCATATCGCTACCGTATTGTCTGCCTGAATACTAGCGCACAGCACCCTAATAAGCTAACCCATTCATTAGAACTCTGAAGTATCAGTATCTCAGATTATATATAAAGTTCTATATTAACTGCTCATTTTTAATTTAATAGCTGGACAGCAGTATTTGTATATATTCTGCAGCAGCCCCATACAAGTAGCAACGACAAGTCTCATGCCTGTAATTCCAGATTCTGTCCTCCAACCTTTAGCAAGTCTAAATGATAGATTTCTATATCCAAAATTGTATCAACTCTTTTTTTTTGTTCACCAGTTCTAGAAATGCTTAAAATTCTCCATGTTTCATGTGGCAAATAAAGCCTTTGTTCTTATACAGAATGGAAAGTCTCAATCAGAACTATCAACAAAAGGTTTAGCTCCCATGCACCTGGACAATCAAATGCTGTTTGATTAGGTTTGTAATTACTAGCGACTGTCTCATTATAAAAAGCAGCTGGTATTGATGTGCCACTTGAACTTATGCCTGTATCATCAGTATGTGGTAGTAAACATCAGCAATATAAGCTGCACATCAATGTTAATGTTTGCTTGGTTCTAGAAAGGAATTTAAAAAGTAATTTTGAAGTGGCAGAACAGGACAAATTTTTCTTATTGAAGGCAATAACATTTTGGATTTCTATTTTAGCAACCTTGTATTGGATTCCCAGGGAGTCCTGATTTAGTCAAGGTAACGTTCAAAAAAGAACTGGAGTTCCTATAGAAGGACTAGTAAGGATGTTGGGAAATAACACCCAAAACTGTGGCCACACGTGGACGTACCTGACAAAGCAGTACAATTCAGGCAGACTCAGAAGCTAAACATGAGGTAACAAAAGTTAGACTGAGATAATCACCTTACAGCCATTTAACACTCATGTGCGAAACACTGGTGTTACCAAAAGGGATTCACCTCATCCAAGAGGCACCTGAAATATGTGCAACTAAATGCTTTAGAAGGCACCTACTTCTTCTCACAGACTGGAGTGATTAGTTCAGATTCTGATGTCTTTCTTTTGTGTGCCTAAAGGTGCATGAGATTAATCCCATTCTAAGTGTTTCTTTGCCTAAATTCCCAAAGGGGTCTCATTGGACGTTCCTTCTAGGAGCATGCCTAATCAGTACTGACAGTTTTAAGCCGAATATAACTGGGGCTGACTCACGTTTTATATGTCTTAATGACTAAACCAAGGTAAGGTGCCCGTGCCAACTCAATCATCAGCTTAAAATTTTCCCTGCGCAGGAAATTATCCTCACTAAAGTACTGTGGGCTGTATAGGAATGAGAAACTCATGACAATGGCAAATGTTGTGACCATGACTAAGCCTCTCATGTTAGAGCAATTGTACCTTACTTCCACAGTTTAATATAGTAGTCATTTGACTAGTGGGTGAAAATGAATCTAAAGGTTGGTGTAACATGCAAAACCAGGCAGAAAAGGGAGGAGTCAAATGTGGATTCCAATCCTCATTTCATTTAGCATTTATATACTGTATAGGGGTATACAGTTTGAATAGTTTGAAGCAGGTAAAATAGATTGACATATGCGGAAAACTTCCTTTTCTCCTCCCATTCAAAAAGAGAAGCAAAAATACAGAATCTGGAGTAAGATAGATGAATACATGGGACATTATATAAACAGAGGTGCCTTACTGTGAGATGACTGAACAGTCTTTTGATTTTGGTTAGCGCATAGTCGTAAATTCCTGAAAGAGAAAATGTACAAACAAATGCAAAAATTGTTTATAAAGACTACTACTCACACTCTTGAGCTTCAGGCTATCATTTACTCTTCAATTTTTATTTTATATTTGTGGGTATTTTCTTAAGAGTCAATCAAGCCGGTTAGTCCCAAACTGGGTAAAACAGATGTTGCTCAATGTGTTTGTCACAGTAAGAGGGCAAGTATCTGACTGTTAACAAACGCTGTACTCTCTGTAAGTACTTTACAATTATGTTCATGAGTAAAAAGCTACCTGGAATTGCGTAGAGTTCTTTAGGGCAGCCTGGTTTGCTTTGAGTTAATCTTGTTTTCAAGGTGCTGATTAAAAAAGCTAACAGAATTTGATAGAAAATGTAGTTTATTGACAACCTTTTGGTAAAACCCCATTTTCAAAAACAGGAAAAAATGAGGATTAGTAAGATATACATTTTATAAGGTGAATAATTTTGAACCCCAGATTCTTTTGGATGTTTTATGTCCAAAGACAGGATGAAATGCTTATAAGACATGTACATGATAGTACAACCGTGAAGGTATTAGAATTTCAGATACTGAAGATCTGCCAAATTATTAATAATTTTATTTTTATTCACTAAGAGGAAAACTAACTCATATGTGTTAACTGAAAGCAGCCAACCTCATGTGGGTTCTAGATTGGGGATCAGTTAGGAAAAGATTCTATTAGAATCTAGGTACATTTCTGTAAGATGACGTATAACCTGACTGTATTCAGGATTTTAAGTTCAGTGATGGATGAATGAAGCAGAAATGATCTGTAATAAACAGGATATAAAATTAGATTATATATCTGTTTTCTGTAGTATTAAACTTTTCCTCTACAGGGGTGATGTGGCAGCAGCTTTGCCATTTGTTCCATTTTGAAGTATTATTGTTTCTGAGGTTCTTGTCACAGCTTGTACATATGAAACGAGAATGTCCTGACGATCAAAGTAATGGATTTAACAGGTTGCTGCGTGACACTGACTTACTTCAGGATCACTCTGAGACTGGAAGTGAGTGAGGAAGTGTTTGTGGAAAAGAAATTGATATATTTGTTTGGTTTTTAAACTCTACTTTTAAAACTCTTACTTTTTTTGCAGCTCGGAATTTATCTGATGAAGTATGCAGAAATGAAATAACTCTGGATTATTAACCTTTCTAATAAGCACAAAAAACTTGAAGCCACGGCACAATTTCTTTTCAAAACAAGTATCAGCCTTTGAGAGTACATGTATTTGGTTTCTTTGAATGATAGCATCATAAAGTCTGCAAAGTATTTTAAACCAAAAATGATTTTTAAGGACCTAAGGAAAGCAGGAAATTTTTAATAAAATCTATCACATTTATACATTTTTTTTTTCTGAATGAAAAACTCTTATAATGTGCAACAAAAGAAAAGAAAAAAGTAAAAAAGAGGAAGAAAAAAAATCCTCCCACTAGCTCATAGATGTTCAGATATACTGCCATATTTTAGCAGAAAATTAAATTTTTTTTTGTATATTTTTAAATATTTTAACTTCCTCTTTTTCTAGGACAATGAGAGCAGTAACTTATTAGCAATAAGCAGTAACTTATTAACAAATATATCTGTAAGTATCTTTCAATTCTTTCTCAGAGTATTCTATTGAATACTTTTGTTGCCAGTTGTGCAGTTTGAGATATTTTAATGTGTACATGGAAATACAAAACACTCGGGTAGGCTAGCTGTAACCAAGGGAGTCTGAACTCTTTTAGCTTTCTCCATAAAGCATTAATCATGTAGATGCATGCAGCTTTATGCTTAGATAAGCAACTATACTTGAAAAAAATAATAATTTTTTTAAAAATGGTTTAAGATTTCTTTGCCTAAGGGTTCTCCAGGAAAAAGTAGGGAAAATAAACAAAGATGTGGAAACAAAGATATAAATAAGTTATTACGAGGATGCAAGCAAAGACATTTCCTTCTTTTGATGAGGGAGAAAATATATGAGAAAGCAAAATTAGGAAATCTGGAGGCTGCGCTGGAAGTCTGCCTCACCAAATAAGACAAAAGTACCGAAACGGTGAGGTCACTGGGAATCTAAAGTATTGCTATTTTGACTTTTGGAGGAGGGCATTTATTTCACTGTAACCCAAGAATGTGATGTTTCTTGCTTTCTTCCTGGAAACTGAATATGGCTTCTTGTTTATCTGGTTTCTTGGCTCTTTCAGACTAATCTCTATCTTCCCAGGGATCAGTTGCTTTGATTTCCAGCCTTAGCCATGGTGTTCAAGGCCAAGCAGGACAGCCAAGATGAAACACTGTCTTCTGTGAAGCTCTTGCCTTGTCATTTGATAGAGTACCTCCTCAATTATGCTATCAGCCTCAAGTTTGGAGTGGGCAAAGAAGAGACATCTGGCATTTGAGGAACATTTGAGCACATGACGGAAGTTTCCCCAAATCTTGAAAGTGTATTTGAGGTTCACGCTATTGAAGCAATTGATTTCTCACAGGTTTGTTTGCCCCATTTTGGAAAGAGAGTACCTGCTATGTCAAGTACAAAAAAAAAGGAATGATGGAAGGGATAGCAAACAATTGCCATCTGCTGTGTATCAAAAATAAAAGCTGTGGATTTTTAGTACCTATAAATTGATATGCATGTAAATGTAGAATAAAAAATTTCCTGATATATCCCTCAGGTCCCAAGGACTGCTTTGATTTTCTTTGTTCACATTTAGTAAGTCTCAGAAGCTACTTGAGAGCAAGGTATTTTTCAAAATAAGGAAGGCTTATTGAATTTGACTATAGCCCCAAAGAAACACCCCCACAGATGCCCTTTATAATGACACTTCTAAAATAAAAGAGCATGTTCCTTTGCACTGGAACCAGCTGGTTTCCACTAAATAGTGTATAATTTTAAATGATAAAGCCATTTTACTAGCTCTTGCTTTTAGGGGTGTAATTTGAATACCCAGGAAATCAATATCTGCTTTGTTACATGATTACAACCAAATAATTGAAATATCAGAAGGGCAGTGAGCCATAGAGGCTTTGTACTGAACAAATAAGACATTCTAATGATGATGCTTTCAGTACAAATGCAGTTCTCAATTTAATTTTGTGCAACTTTTGAAAGTACCCTACAAAGAATATAGGTGTATAAAAATGAACACCTAAAAACAAGTGACACTTTTGTATCACCAGGTTTTAAACAGAATTTCCCATTTCCCACCACAGTACTGCTGCAGACAAGCCACAGAAGCTCCACTCAGGGAGGAATATTATGGAAAACCAAGTAAAAGTGACAAGATTGATTTTGGACAAGTCTGGAGGCTGGAAAAAAACTGCTACTCCTTGCAAGCTAGGAACAATGCTTTATGAACCCTGGTTCCTCTGGAAAAAAAAAATAAAAGAAAGGATCTGTAGAAGGGAAATACTTAATTCATGTTTTCACTTGTGAAGAAAAAAGGATTTTCCCCTATGATACAAAATCAGGAGAATCTGTAGGTGAAGTACAAGTCAAGGTTAATATAAATTATGTATCTGCTACTTAGTTGCAATGCAGAGCAAAGGAAAAAAACAGGCTTTCTTATCAAAGAATGACTGCAATATTATTTCAAAAGTATTCACTGTGATTGTAGGATAATAGTTTTAAAACTGGAGTAAGCATGAAGGTTGAGCAGCTTACTTAATGAAGCGCTAGCCTTTCATCCCTAGCAGTATAATTTAAATCCGTCTTTCAATCCTAAGTAAAATGAGTGGCCTCATCTTTGTCCCTCATGGACAGTAATACACATTATGTAACTACTGCATGTAATTTGACACAATTTAGTACGACCAACAGCCATTTTGTCAGTAGAACACCAAGCTTCAGCTATTACAAAGTCCAAAATAACTTTTTTTTTCCCCCCAATAGGGCAACTTTTAAAAGAGTTCTTTTGTTTTTACCGAGGAGTCTGTAATAATCCCTGCTTTTTCCCAGTGTAACTCTCATTCCAAGTGGGATTTGTTATCTCAGACTTCTGTATAAATTCCTCTAAGATCCAGATTTTAACAATGAAGTTTGTGCTACATCTATTGTTTTCTTTATTAAGTTTCCACAAGATTTCACTTTTAGATCTGAAACTCCAGACATTTTACGTGTAACATCAGTATCTGCTTTGGATTCCCAAAACAATGTGAAAGTATCATTAAGTCAAATTTTGCAGGTGGTCTTTGTAGCTGGTTTTCAATTACCTAATCTGGAAAATTGTTTGCTTCTATTATTAATTTCTATAATATAAGACATATTTGTGTATTCATAGATTACAGGGATAAATGTAAGACTACATGTAGATGTCAATCTAATAGTATATTTTCAATAAATACAGTAAATAGTTGTGCCACATTTTGTGTGTGGCTTTCCAATGAAAGTGACTCAACAAACGCTGGTGTTTAGAGACCCCATAAACAAATCTGTGAGATTTGGGAGATTTTCACTGTGAAATCATCTATTGACCTAGAGTCAAGGTGATTATGGAGAAAGTTCCCATTGTCAGAATATATGTGATCTACCTTTGTTTATATCACATATTTTTATTAATATTTCACCTGCCATGTTAAGAACTTATAAATCTGGAGGTTTTTTTTCTTTAGGAAACATTTATTGATTTTTCTTTTTGTGTAGCGAACACTGATTCAGTTCACGTCAAGAGTTTTTGTCTGTATGTGCAATAGCCTAAAGTTAAAATTTCAGTCCCATTCAGCCTCAATTGCTTGGATTAGGATAGGTAATATACATATTGTTGTTCTGAGAACCTCAAACGGAAATGGCTTCAGTTGCACTAGGGGAGGTTTAGGTTGGACATTAGGAAAGATTTCTTCACCAAAAGGGGATGTCATGCACTGGAACATGCTGCCCAGGGAAGTGATTGACTCCTAGTCCCTGACAGTATTTAAAAGTCATGTAGATGTGGTACTTGGGGACATGGTTTAGTGACAGTCTTAGCAGTGCTGGGTAAGCGGTTGGACTTGATGATCTTGAGGTCTTTTTCTTCCTAACAATTCCATGATTCTAAATTCTTTACATGTGTGTAAATTTAATTTAATTTAATGGGAAATGTTCTATTTAGTGATTGTATCAGTAGATCCTTCTGCATAGTGTGCAGTCTGTACCTCTATTTTTTGTTTGCTGAACTCTACGCTTTTGTTTCCAAGTAGTGCAAAGTAAGGTATTATGCATGTTTGTGAAGCTTTTACTAAGAACAGCAGCCTCAGTTAATCAACTCACACCTCACCAGAACCAGCTACAAAAAGCACTGAGTTTGACTCTTTAATGAGAAACAAAATTATTTTCAATATATTTTTAATAAAAATAATTTATAGTAATGAATCCGTAGTTTAGCCAAATCTGACTAACTTTAAGAGGCATTCACTATTCATTAGAATATTTAAATTTTTAAAACAAATTCTTTGGAACAGTGTCAGTCTGATGCTGAGACACAATAATAAAAAAGACCCACCTACATCCTGAAAGGGTCACATGTTTTTTTGATTTGAAGGTACAGCCTAAAGGCAATTTTAAAAACCTCATGATAGATAATTAAATCAATATTTAAAAAGGATAGTGCTTTTATTTATGTTCATATACTATAAAGCACACTTATGTGATTTATAATTAAACATCCCCACTAGTGAATGTTGTTATATCACAAAAGGAAAAAATCTCCTCTCAAAATTATAAATTATCCATGTCTGTTTACTTGTAAACTGTACATCTTGTGTTAGCCAATAAGATCTTAGGCCTTTTTTTGTCTACCTTCAATCCAATTTACTTGCAGCTATTTTCATGCAGACAATTCAGAAAGCAGGGATGGGGAAAAGCTGAAACATCGATTCATAACAACCTGATAATCCAGATCATTGTTGCAATGCATCAAAATACACTCTTTTTAAACAATAATGACTTTCAAAGTGTGTTTTGTGTGAAAGCATTGTTTCCTGCACTCATCCCAATTCTGATAATACAGAAGTAATGCTTACAATTACCTGGAATTTAACGTCTCTGAAAAATAGATTTGCATTTTGATTAATATTTTCATTCATTTCTGTCCATAAAAACTTTCTTTTACAAAAGTAATGCAAAACTGCTACTGAACAGTACTTGAATAACAGCAAAGTGTGAGATGTGTTTTCTTGGGGCAAGTCAGAGGGACCTAAGAATAAAACAGAGAACCCAAGAAATGGATTATGACTTGACATAGTACTTAAATTCACCCTTCTAATAAGCCTAAAATACCACATCAAGGAGAATTTCAAAGACTGTCTTTTTACAAAGTCTGTATAGAAGTCTCTTTTCTCAGTCTCAAAAGCTTTCAAGGGCAGAAAGGCCAAGACATGAACACTGTCTTGTCTGCAGAATTCACATCAAACATATCATTTAGGAGCAGTTTTCTATTCCATGTTTTATGAGAGAGATTTAAACAGTTACTGGGTTAGGTTTCATTTAATTATTAAAGAATTAACTCAATTTTGAGCAGAAGGAAATCCCACTGAAGCTCTTTGATTATCAGTTTAATATCTGTGTATTGTAAAAATTTACTTCAGTTCTTTGATTATTACTATGCAACTGTGATTTTTCAAAAAGACACACTGCTTGGTTAACCTTAAGGAAGAGGCTGTATCATTGACACCAGTTGTTACCTACAGACCCAGAGTGCACTGATCTGTAAAGATATTACCAGAAAGAAAAATCTATATGATACTATTAAATTAAACCTGGCATCTACCTCATCATCATCATGAAAGGAAAACAGAAAAGGCCATGGAAGAAAATATCTCATTATCAAGTGTGACAAAGATTTAATTAGGGTAATTTTTCAAGAATATTTGCTAATTTGGCTATGGCTTTTACGTGTCTCTGATTCTTCAAATATTTAAAAAGTCTGTTTGTCTCTACAATAAATGAGCAATAAATTAAGCTGTGTCCTCTTACAGGTTTTTTTCCTTTTTTTGCCCTCACATGAAGGGGGAATGGTTGAGCGCCCAAACTCACTGGAGCAGAAGTCATTCTTTGTTCTGCTCAAGTAGGAGCTGTTGCAGGAACCGAGCTCAGAGATGTAATCCAACCCATTTTAATGTTAAATTTAATTGAAAACAGGAAGCAGGTCCTGGAATTCTAAAAGTTTACTTCTTTTTAGATGCAGTTCTTGTATTTGTTGAATTAAAAAACAAAAAAATTCTTAGAGTGACGATGGAGTTGTACTACTGACTTTAGTAAAAGGAGTATGATAAAAACTTTGTTAATTAGGTGCTCCTCCACTGAGATGGAAGGAGACGTGGAGACATATTCTAACAAATACATCATGTCCATAAAGTATCAAGATGTTCTGGGTTCCTTAGTTATGTTTATTGAAATAATCATTAAATTGGGAGGATTAAGGACTTTTTTTTTTTTAATATAAGAATGCTAATTTTGTCAGTTTGAATTATAAATATTGCATAATTTTATAAATACAGTTATAAGATTTATAATTATAACTAGTATATATAATAAGTGCAAGTATATAGTCATAATTTTGAATTTATTGCCTATGCCAAATGTCCTCTATTTAGGCAAAAAGTGGGGGAGCTAGCAAGTGTATTTATGAGATAAAGTTTGTTTCCTTCAATGTGGATGTTAAAAGAAAAATCAAGGGATAATAATTTATGTGAAAGAAAACAATTCAGTTTGTTGATTTTGAAACTTGTTTATATTTTTCATTTTAAAAAATACAAGCATAATTAAAAAAAAATCAAAATTTCAGACATTTTTAGACCTAAAACCAGTAAGATCAGAACACAGTTCAGTCAGAAGTCCCATGACTGACTAAGTTTTGAAAAATTCTTGAAACTTCTTTGGAAGAATGTTTAGAAAAAAATTTTTATCACCATGTCATGAAATGGAGCTCTTCTATCCTCAGTGAAGAATCCCTACAGCTAACTCCCATTCAGGAATGGGCATGCCAAACAACAATAACAAAAAAAATATATCTTGGCTGGATAAAACATCAAGGAAATTAAAAATTCCGATGTAATTTTATTTTTTCAAACATAAAATGAGTAATTCTTTTTACCTGAATAAAATTAAAACCTCTAACACCAGTAACAAAATATATCTACATTTTAAGCAAGTGGCAAGTTTGCCTCTTATGTGTTTTAAATGTTTAAATCAATGACTTTCATTGTAATATTCTTAAGAAAGGAAAATATTCCTGTACTGGAATATTACGTTTTGTTAGTTACGTGGAATTTAATTTGAATATGGCATTCAGAATTATTTTTTTAATAAATTTTTCTGCCAAGTATGAGGAAAACCATTACTGCTGACAGAATAATTTTTAGATATTTTAGATGCATGTACCTGTAACTTTTTTTAAATTAGAATTAAAATAGAATTAGAATATCTCATCTCTCCCTTCCCTTCCCTTCCCTTCCCTTCCCTTCCCTTCCCTTCCCTTCCCTTCCCTTCCCTTCCCTTCC
>JAYRBT010000114.1:76369541-76404872 GCA_036023395.1 Myiotriccus ornatus | reverse complement strand
CCCTTCCACTTTCCCTTTCCTTTTCCCTTTTCCCTTCCCAAACCTTCCCAAACTTTCCCTTCCCAAACTTTCCCAAACCCTCCCAAACCTTCCCTTCCCAAACCTTCCCAAACCTTCCCAAACCTTCCCTTCCCTTTTCCCTTTGTTAATAAAATGTCAACATTGGTGTTTCATTTAGTGGTATTAGATTTACAACCCTTCCTCTGCAAAAAAAGGAAAAGCAATATTTCGTTCGTTCCCCTAACTTACCCATGTAGTGCTTGTAGGTTTATTGTAACTCTCATGTGTACATATTTTCTTAGTCATTCTCACCAAATAATGTCCCCGGACATACTGCAAACTGAGGTATTATGGCAAATCTCAGACCTACATGCTTTGCTTTGTTTTGTTTTGTTCAGTCCCTTGATGACTGAGCAACCTTCAATTGTCTGTGAAGTGCAGGGCGTACACCCCCATAAGGCGCAGATGATTTTGCTTTCACCGTGGGTAACAGTTAAAACATATTGCCAGTTAAACTGGTGTGTCTTCAGGTGCTACTTCCGTGACCATAAAGAGAGTTAAAAATGTCACAAGAAAAAGTGCTGAGCAAATACATAATTTAAAGCGAACCCTTAATGTGAGACTCTTGTCTGAAAAGGTTACGCATGCAGTAGGCCTATCTAAAACCCCCAGGTGGACCGGCTAGAGGAATCCTTCTTGAATTGTCCCTTGAATGGGGAGCTCTGGGGATTAAGTCCTCTCTTTCACTTGGATAAGGTCTGACTCCAGTGGAGAATGTCAAACCTGTTGGAGGTTACTTTGTGTTGCAAAGCAGCTGAATAAAAAAGAGAGTTAATTCTCAGCTCCCCTGAAGTCATCTACACTTAGTTTCAGGAACCTAAGCTTCATATGGCCAAAAGCTAATGATAAAGTTAAGACATTTCCCAGACAAAAAGTAAAGGGCACAAAATTTGTGCTAATAAAACTGAAAAAGAGTGAAAAAAGCTGAGATACTTAGAGAGGGTTTAGAGCTTTTTCTGTCAAGTCTATATAGTTTTCTTTTAGGAACTTGCATCCAAAGAATTAAGCATTGTTTTGTCTCCATTGATAGATGAAAGAGAAATACACACACTTTTTTTTTAACAAACAAGTGAAAATGTTTGTTTTTGTTTTTGTTTTTTTTCCGCAGTGTAATTGTGCACAAGAACCTGTTACAAATGAGAAAATAATCAATAGTAACAGCAATGCTGAGTCTCATAGTTGTGTCTTAAGATGAAAATCAGTCTCCATACAGAAGAAAGAGCTGTCAAGACAATTCTCCTCTCTAGCTGCGGAATAAGTATATAAATAAGATAAAAGAATTGTAAAAAATAAATTCAGTCTAACAACCATGTAATTTATTTTTAAAGTACTATAGTGAATGCAGAATTTGGAAAATTGTAAAGCTGACCAGCTACCATAAGCTGCCATATAAATGACTTTAAATCATATTGATATCTTCAAGAGTAGTAGAAGATACTTCTTCATAGCCAATTAAAATATAAACATGCTTATGCGTTTGTAAATAGGTGTGCATATTATTTCTAAAGCAATAAAAAGCTGGAACTCACAGTATGAATTAATTATGTTGATTCTCAAGAACCCAAGGAAGGCAAGTGAACAAACTGTGAAATGTGAAGAATACAGAAAGTAACATGTCTGATGGATGGGAAGGAGGCAATAGATGTGATATTTCTTTAATTTAGAAGAATTTTCTATACATAGCATTCTCAGAAGCTGATACAGACTAAATTAAATTACTGTAAAGTAGGTTGTGATATTAGATACTATTACTTTTTCTTCACTATATATCACTGAAGAGATAGAAAGAAAAAGATAGTGGTTAGTATTCTGCAAATCTCAATAATGAATTTTCTGTGGTCACATGAAATAGAGCTGTAGTTCAAATTCCACGTGTATGTTTTTTTTTTTCAGATGCAAGTCTGAACTACGTGAACAAATAATGACAAGTTTCCTTTATAATTACAGAGAAAAATAGGTGTTTTTAAAGGAAGGTTATTGTTTAAATTATTCTGATCAGTTTAGCACTGATAAGGCCTCAAAACAATTATTATGCTGAGCTCTGCACACCAAAACTGAAGTTGTAGGAATACTGGAAAAAAAATGAAGAGCTTTAGGAAGAATAACCTATGAAGAAAGGCTGAAAGCACCCTTTGGTTTAGTCTAGAAAAGAAGACCAAAAGAGGACATTAAAATAGTTTTCAAATAAGTAGAAGATTATTAGAAAGACAATCCGTGATCTCCACTTTACTTGAAGACAAAACAAATCATAATTAACTTAATTTGCAGAAAGGAATATTTAAATTAGTTACTATGAAAAAATATTGCTTAAACTTCATAAATAAAGAGCTAGAACAAGTAACCCAGGGAGATAGTGCAACTTCTGTTATTAGATCTCTTTTTACAAACACACTTTAAAAAAATCTGTCTTCTACTCCTTTTTTTTTTTTTTTTTTTTTGTGATTAGGAATGATTTCTGCATTCCAATAAATTAGATTATTTTCTTTCTTGAAAATCTATACCTACATGCATGGCTTGAGTTACTATTTTTTCCAAGGGAAACAAAATATTGCAAAAAACACAGTAAAATCAGAAAGTAGATCATGAGACCGTTGAGACTAAGCTTCTAACAGGGATTTTGGAGAGTACATGGTGGAATTCGGTAGATTCAATCATTCTTTAAAGGGTTCTTGGCCATTATTATAAGATAATTTTTTAAAAATAGAATGACACCTCTCTATCTGGAGTTGCGTGAATTTCAATGTTATTTTTATAGACTGTCAAGTGAGCATTTCAGATTTTTCTTTCTCATGCAAGGTATCACAAGCGATGTTTTTGTCATTGTGCTTTGTTTGTTTGTTTGTTTTAATTACAAAACTTGAGGTTTTATTAAATTTATTAATTATTTATTAGTACTGAGTCAGAAACTCCAGTCAGTCTTAAAAAACCCCAAGGAAAGCTACTGAAGTGAATTTGAAAAGCCCAGCTCACATGCATGATAATTTACTGGAGAGGAAAAAGCTGTGTTTCATATCAATTAAGCTTATCAGTCCAGATGTGGTATGCAAGATAAACACACCTTTGTGTTATCTTGGCACAAAGCAATAATTCATCGATTGTGTTAATTATTGGTATGCTTCACAACATCTCTCTTGGTCAGATAACCAGCTATGCTATGCAAAATCTCCCCAAGTATTCCAGGTCAGGTAATTGTTTGAAACCACTTGTGATGATATTTCATAACTGTGCAACTGGCAAAAGCTTGGTGGCAAAGTTTGAAAGTCATCTCAAGCTTCAAGAGGAGGTAATGCAGTTGTAGCTCCTCACAGAACTTGAGCTCAGTCTTGACTTCCTAATGATGAAGGGAAGGGCAGAACAGGGAAGTGTCTTTGGAAAGGCGGAGCATCTGGTGTAGCAGGGCAGCTTTATATGCCTCAAACATACAAGCTGTAAGAGAATAAAGGCAAAAGAAACAAAATGTGCAGGCTCCCTTTGTGTTTGCTGTATTCTGCAAAATGGAATGGGCAGAAATGGATTGTCCCATTCTCTGCCCCATACTCTGGACAGCACAGCACTGTAGACACATTTGGGTGAGCTCTCCTAAAAACACCAATTGTTTTCACTCAGAAATTCACAATTTTTAACCTTTTTTCTTGTTTTCAAAAATATTACACTGTTTGAAAATGGTTTTTTTATGCAATGTCTTCCGTTAATTTTCTTTCCCCTCATTCTTTCTTTAGCTCTCTTCTTTCCTCTTTGGTTGCTGGATGCCTTGCTATTTCTTTTTTTGTTTTGTTTTATACCACACTGCCTGTTTGCAGAGCAGTGAGTCAGTGAACAGGTACTGGAATACAATATAGATTCAGCTCGCTTATATGGAGATCGCTAAATTCAGCATAAATGGAAAATAATAATAACAGCATTGATGGAAAATGTGTAACTGCTGTGTATGCAGCAAATACTCTTAGGTATAACCCATTCTGCACAAGAATCTCAAATTATTTCAGTGCAGAAACCTACAAAAACAATAGCTTTTACACAGAGCAGAGAGAATAAGTTACTAAAAAAGAAACAAAGAAAGCAAGAAGAAAAAAATCATTGCAAAACAAGACAGTTTAAGGGCCAGATTTCACACGTCTGATTAGATTTGTAGTTCTCTTGTCTATTTATTTTCTCCTCTCTTGATGAATGCTGTCTGTTGTTCAGTGTTTATCTTGGTAGAAGAAAATCTTAGTTCTTTTGCTACAAAGAGATCTATTTCAAGGAGCTTGGAAGTTCTTGTTTTCTCTCTAGACCACCTGGCTTAGTACATATCTCACCTTATACCCTCACTTATAACCTACAACAGCATTTCTACTGTGTAAATGCTAACTACACATCAAAATTTCAGTTCTGGAATAAATTTTTTTTTCAGGAGGCTGTTTTGCTAAATTGGACCGTAAAATAAGTTGTCCAGAAAAAGTCTCCTTAAACAAATGAATTTTGTTGGTTTTGAAACTACCTAGCAAACTTAAAAATAGCAAAAGTTACATAAATAAAGTAGATTTTGTTTTTTTAAAAAGTGTCACTGAAGAAGGTAAAGATTTTATCTTTTCTCATTAATCTGATATGCTATAACCAGGGAAAGTATTACAAAGTAGTTTATTTAATGAAATAAATATCCAAGTTTTTTCCAAACTGAAGATAGGCATCACAGTTGTTATTTTACAAAGTCAAAAAATTCACTACCCAGTGTCAAAACCTAAACAAGACACAGGTTAAAAACCTGTTCTTTATAAATTTTCAAAACTCTTATTGGTGTAGTATTCATTTGTCCCAACAATATCTCTGTGGATGGTAGAAGCACTAACAGTACAACTGAAATGACTAGACAAAGCTGAGGCTCAATCCATTTGACAATAAGGCAATATTTTTATGTCTTCAACTTTGAAAGATTCAAAATAATTCCAAGTTAAAAAATCCATTCTTCTTCATTTTCAAACAGTTTAAAATTAGGAATTTGAATTAATTAAAAATTGTTAATTTAAATTTTGTTCTAAAAAAAAGTTTTATTCTTTTTTTCTTTTTTTTCCTTTTTTTTTTTTTTTCCCATGATAAGATCTTTTGATCCACAAAGGTTTTATAAAAGAGTGTACGCTTGTGTTTGCAGATTTATGTTTGGTATGGAGTACTGAAAAAAAAAGCTAAACTATATTATCATCTCAGAAAGTTAATATAGAAGAGTATCTTCATACAGCAGCTTCTCACATGTAGTTCCCTTTACCATCTGAAAAAGAAATATTCATAAATATCATTGGAGCAAAATGAGAATGCACTGCATCACACCTAAGGCAAGTCAAACCCATGTATTCTTCAACAGAACATGCTGAATAAGAAGAAAACAAAACTTAAGTAAAAGAAGTTGGTGGGTTGTTTTTACAGCAGTATTCTACAGATGGTCATTTATTAAAAAACAAAAAAGAAGAAAACTACTTGTTTTAGAGTGTATCTGTGTTTAGCTTGGTGTCTCTTATATTTGGAAGTGTCATAAATAAAATTAATGTCTAGCACGGGTACTTTCCAAATGTCAGATTAAATCTGAAGTTTTAATGAAGGCTTATCAGTTTGAAAGTACTATGCTTGTGTGGTCTTGTAATGGTAATTATATTTCTCTTCCAAGTCAGACAATGGAAAAGAAAAAGAAAACAAAATATCATCCAGGGTAAAAGACTTCAGATTCCCACACAAAGGGCTCATCACTTACATTAGAACTATCTATACCATGCACAAAATACTGCTGCTACTAATCTGCCCTAAATTTTCAGCCCGGATTTTTAAGCTTTTCTTAGAGATCTAAGAAATATCATAGTGGAAACAAATCCTGTTAGAGAGTGCTGAGGAAAAGATGTGCTGGAAAAGCTGATTATCTTACCAAATTCATCACTCGAGGGGAAAAAAAACTGCACCTCAGCTTTTGATGTTTTCTGTGGATGTTTTAAATGTGCATGGATTGACTCTGGCGTATGAGAACATATGCATGCCTGTCAGGACAAGGTGAATGCACACACCCTATCCTGTGTTCCTTCATGCCCTAGTCCCAGCGGAAGAAATACCAGTACGTGAGAAAATCCAAGCAAATGAACACAGAGGGAACCACATTTACTTACAACAGATCCCTTAGCTCAAATTACTGATCTAATAAATATCTCTACAATTTTTTTTTCTTCCAACATTTATTATTTCTTTTTATTTTTTCCTTGACTCTTTTTTCCTTTTCCCAGTTCCCCACATCAGCAAAATCCAGAATTGATATCTAAAGCTCTTGCCTGTAAGGATGAAAAAGAATTTTTCTATTCAATGTTAAACTATGCAAGAGCACAATAAAATAATTTAGTGGAGGAGGAACTGGTGACTGTGTATCAAAGGTATTTTTCTAGGGTTCTAGATACATGAAAATTACAAGACTACTTTTAGACAACAGGATTCTGAGCAGTACAATAGCAGGTTGGAGAATGTTGGGTCATTTTGGCTGAAGAGTCAAAGCTCACTAAATAAATCACTTTCTCTAGTGAACAGAGGACTAGGGTCTTGCAGTGGGGGCAAGAACTGTATGCATCCAAAATGGAGGGGTAAAAGAAATGGATGGACAGCAAAAAAATATAGATGCGAGGAGAAATGAGGTCAAAAGACAAAAGCAATTAATGGTAGAGAGGTCAAAGAAGAAGAATATCCAGAAGAATTACTAACAGTAATTCATAGATAAGGAACTTGCTCCAGACTAACCTGGAAATAGGTTTCAGCGCAGAAAATCACTGACTCAGAATCTACTAATAGTGTAGGAACTGCTGTCAGAAGGAGTATAAAGGGGAAAAATATCAGAAACCCAACCTTTTTGTTTTGCTATAAGGAATAAACTTACTAAAAAAACGACCAGAGGGCCTTCAATGAAAAATACAGAAGTTATGGAGTTAGTTTTGTGACAGAAAGAGCTTCCTCTGTGAAGGTGAACTAAAAGTTAGAGTGGGAGCCGTTCTTGAAGTTGACTGAATATTGGCAATGTATCCCAAGAGAACAAGGCTGTGGAATACAGGGTATGAGGAAAGCAGCATTGATTAAACTATAAGGCAAGTGGTAGTGATAGCTTGCAGTGCACTGCAAATTTTTATTCCCAGGTCAGCTCATGAAACAAAAATTTGCTCTTTTAATCAGATATGAACAACATGAACAACCCACAAAGTTAATGATGGACTCAATTTCATTTAGTCTATAAAGAGAAGTAATAATTCTGTAAAGCATCCTTGGACTTCACTTTTTCTCCAACTTGTCCATTTTTTGCAAACACTTAACGTGTATGTCACGGAGACCTGCTTGCTGCCTTAGTTCAACCCACTCCTGCCTGTAATTTTATCAAACTGTGAAGTTTATAGAAGAAAGACAATTGCGTGCACCTCAAGGACAGTAAAATTACTCTGACTCACACAGTTCTCATCCTAAAATATGTAATCTATTATAGACTAATAAAATATTATTTTTACAAATGAAACTGAAAAGGTAGTTTGGTGCTTCAGATATTTGAATAACAGTTTTTCACTTCTTAACTTACTGAAACAATTAGAAAGCAAAAATACTACAGAAGTGACAGAAAGTAAAGAATTAGCAGAAGATACAAATCTCACAAAATCTGCGAACTTAGCTTACTGTTACTTTTCCCAAAATTTAGTGTGACCAAGGTAAAATAATTTCTGTGGTTCATATATTTTCTTCCTAAATCTTGTGTCCTGGTTCCAGCCAGGTCAGGGTTAAATTTTGCAGTAGCCAGGAGGCAGCATGGCTGGGGCCCAGAGGTACCACCTCACACGATTTTCCGGGAAAGGGGGAAGGTCTCACTTCTGAGCGGCTGTGGCTGGGTCAGGCTCCCCAGTGAGCCTCCAGTTCTCCTATACAGCCTGCTGCAGAGAGAAGGGAAGAGAGGAGGAAGTTGGTGAGTATTCTTAGTATTTAAATTGAGAATTCTAAGAATATGTCTCTTTAAAAAATAAAGTTCTTCCAAGGAAATTGTTCAACATGTTACATTTCAGTCAGACATGTTGCATCTCCTGACAACTGACAGCTTTGCATTACACTGCATTAGGATGCTAATTGTTCCCAACAACAACATTAGATAAACTCCATGTTTATAGTAAACTGTAATTTATTTTGTAAAATATGTTGACTATATAGGTATCTTATATAAGACCATATTGCTGACAGAGACTTCCAGATCATTAACTCTGCTCCAAGAGAAAGACATATCCCAGTGGATAGGAGAGGTAAGATATACTTCTCTTTAGCTTGCTCTGTTGACTTCAGTGGGAGCCAGAAAGGACAACTGAAAATCTTACTATGACGTATCTTGAGTTAATTCAGATAAACTATACCAAAGACTAGATATTTTCCAGTTGGATTTCTTATCTAGTTTATATGTGTCAAGATTTCTACAGAGATGTAGAAATCATAAAAGCCAGAAAAACACGCGGATATTTGAGAAGAAGAAATTCACTGTGAATTTTGTTTATTGTAAATTGATTATGGAAACATATTTGTTATGAAAAAGTAAGAATGTATTCAACATATTTTGAACATATTTACTATCTAAATAAATGTGTGTTGTGTTGTAAATTCTGTTAGATGTTCTGTTTCATCCCATCTATGAGATCAAAAAGACCAAAACAACTGATTCCAAATGTAATATAAGTGATAGCTTTACTAAACAGCTACAATTCTGAGACCTCTGATGGTTATTGCAGGCTATTTTAAAAAAAAAATAAATCTGTAGTGAAATGACAAGTGTTTATCTTTTGGGAATGTCCCCAGCATATTTGACATTTAGGTCCTAGATTCATTTTTGGATTAGCTGACAAGCCTTGCTCTAATGCACACAAGGCATTCTACAGTCAATTAACTCCCAAAGAATTCTGCAAAAATTATGTCATTAAATAGGAGATTCAGTGTATAGTAATAGAGGTTAAAAAGCAAATAACTGATGTAGTTTGGAAAATATAGATTTCTCTGAATGAACCTACTGCATTGCACAGGACATCTGGCAGTCCCAGATTCATCTACTCTTTTTAATGCTGAGTTTTGATATTGCTTATTGTCTAGTGTATGCAGACGTCTTGACTGTGCGGAGGCTGTAATTATTTACTCACCATTACTACCAGTTCGAAAAAGATTTGAACATACCTTCAACGAAAGAAATACTATCGGATTTATTTAAGGTAGAATTGGGAACTACATTTGGGTTAAAGTGAGAAAATGCACATGTGAAGCAAAATGAGGTCTGCATGAAAGCTGTTATGTTCAAAGTGAAAAACTGTGAATCTAAACACTATCTATGTACTGCTAAGTATTACTAGAAGCAGCTTTCAGAAAACACCTGTTTTGCACATCACTTACTCTCTATATAAGGGCTGTTTATGTAAGACTGGCTGAAGTTAAAAAGCAAAGAGATAATAAAGATCTCTAAAATCCATATGTAGACTCTAATTTCAGTTTAGCATTTTCATGAAAAAATTAGCATTCAACAGAAGGAAGATAAAGAAAGTTATGAAGTGGGCAGTCTAATGTTGCTCAGCCTAAAATTAAAGTACTTTACATCTTTATCACCTGCTTTGCAAAATTTTTAATAGCTCAGCTTTTTCTCCAGGCACAAGTAGTGTGTCGTTGATATACAAGAAACCAGTTTCTCAAACAAAAAGGACAGATGATCTGGACTTGGACAATAGAAATAAAAAGAACAAATAGCACAAAGTGGAAATTCATGTCCTGCAGGAGGCATTACTGTAATTTTAGTGGCCTTAATATTAATAATAATTAAATAATAATCAAATTAACCATTCAGCCATCCATCTCTTTTACAGTGAACCATGAGAAAGTTCCGATTCATCCTTTTTTGAAACCCTTCATTTAGAGCAGGATGTGTTAATTTTTCCCATAAAATATAGAGGAACTACAAACTGATCAACTTAGACTTGATGCTGTAATTTTTGCATATATATATCTAATTAATTTGCTCTACGGAGCAAATATGATAGAGTCACAGAATATTCTGAGTTGAAGGGACTCACAAGGATCATCAAGTCCAACTCTTAAGTGAATGGCCTCTACAGGGATCAAACCCATGACCTTGGCACTAATTTCACTTACATGGTAAAGCCAATCAGCCAAATGACAGCTATTGTTTCAAAAGTTCAGAGGACATAATAAAATAGAAAAAAACCAAAACTCAATAGAAAATAAAATCAAGTATACTTTCAATTAGATACCCTCAAATACATAAGGATGCTGTCCTAACAAATAGATTAATGAGGTGGAAATTTGTGCAAGAGGTTTTTGAATAGTTGGGTCAGATGTTGAAATGCACTTGCACTGAATTTTAAAACTATATTCCTTAGTTGATAATGATGAATTCATACCCCGATATAAATTGATAGTATTTGTAGCTGACTGCCACAATGTCTAAAACAATAGCACATCCTTTCCTTTGTTTTTGTTAATTTGTCCATTTTAATTATTTGAATAACAGTTGCTTCAAATTTGACCAAATCCGCAATCAAGTTCAAGCCTAGAGAGAAATATTTTTAAAAAAACATATGATACTACTATCAAACTTTTCCAACAGTGGGCAGTGGTATCAGTTGCATTACATATCTGTGCTACAAGATTGTTTTGGCGAAGACTGTACAAAGAATAAAAATTTATATACTGTTCATAAAAGTTTGATAGTGTTCAGGGTTCATTAATCTCTACTGTATAAAATGTTGAGCCAAATTCTGATAAAATCAAATGTCTGAAGGTGCATAACTTAGCGTCTGAAGACCAAGAATATTTCCCCTAAGAGACATCACATCATTTTAACTTTTCTGTGCATGTATGCTATTTTCAGTAATAACTAGTGTACATTAATTGTATCAAGTAGTTCATTCAATTCCCGTTCATGAAATTTGAGGGATCAAAGAGAGATCAGAGCCTCAAAATCTCTTTTAGAAAACTGTTCATAGTGTGATTGCTGGAAAAATATAAGAGGTTTGTGGAGGTGCTGTCATGACCCACACTTGGGGATGGCCCCACTGTCCCCAGCTGTTAGAGCGGGACTGTGAGTGTGCAGGAGGTGCATGCATTGTGGGTGTGGGACCAGAAATAGAAATACAGAGGCAACCAGCCTGAAAAGAGGCAGGAAGGCAGCATGAAAGTTGTCAGGTGGACTGCAGCCTGGGTGCAGATGAACAGCAGTACCACCTAACCAGGATCTGCCATGTGCCTACCTGGGTGCCGGGGGTGTATTTGTGTCTTCCTGGGGATTTGTTATAGGGCTGGGAAATGTGTAGCTGCTAAACACTCTGTAATTGTCTAGTATCATGATTTATCACTTGTGTTGGTATTGATCTTTGTTAACATGTTGTTCATAAATCAATGGACTGCTTCAATCCTAATGTGGTTTGAACCACGTGAACTGACTGTTTTTCCCCGGTGACAGGATCCAACCCAACCAAGTTTTATTTTGCCTAAGGTCAGAAACATGGTTGTTTTTTCCTAGGCTCTACATCTTGAACACCTTTTCCTTCTTTCCGTGTCATGACTTCGGGGAAAGAGACTGTAGGCAGAGCAGGCAAACAAGAACAGATTGTTCAAGCAGAAATAAAAACTATAATGAAAATATCAAAATTCTTGTTTTTTTTCTGAATATCCTGTTCCCAACCAGCTGATTTGCCCCTATTCTATTTCTCAGTCTTCAGTTTATCACTTCACTTTTTTCTTTGCTTATCCATTTAGCAATTTCCCTTTTTTTTTTCTTTTTTTTCCTGGAAAAACAAGAAAATACATATCTGAAACATCACTTCAGAGACAACTTTGGCAGGAGTGACCCTTAAATTCTGTCCTTTCTCTTCTCTGTTGTGCTGACCATCCTTATTCAGATTATGTCTCCTTTAAACTGCAGCAAGGTTCTAATTGTAGCTCTTTTATGGTAGAATCACTGTAATTTAACTGTAACATAGATATTACCATACCAACAGGTGTAAGAATGTTATTACCACAATAATTTACAGGGCAACTCTTGTAAAGGTTTATCCTGTGAGATGGAGGACCCAAAAATTCCTAGGAATATTTGGGAAAATTCCTGGTTGGAGAATTAAATCACATTTCTCACTTCAAAGGCAAATTTACCTGCTACTAGACTAATATATAAAATATAATAACCTCTTGTTTCTTGTTTTAAAAGAAAGAGTATTTAAATTAGTAACAAGAAATCTCAATAGTTTGACATTTCACAGCTGTTCATCTCTTTCTATGTATTTATCTTTCTGAGTTGAATGCAAAGTGTCAAGGTACTTGATTGCTGACAATTGAAATTTAATGTAATATGAAAAATATGAAAACAATATTATAATTATTCTCGCTATTCCTTAAAGAGATGGATACTCAGAGAGAAGGATGGAGAAAAGAGTGCCCAGATTACATGTTCTCTTAAAGCATATCCTCAAGTTAGAATCAAGCAGACACTTAAGTGTTTTACTTAATCAGATTTCAAACCTTTCAGAAAGAGGTAAGTATTTAGAGTAGGTAAAAGATCAGATTAGGATAGCAGAGAAGTAAGACTGTTTAATTATCCCTTCACAGGCCACCCAGCGCTTGCTCCAGGCTCCTTTCTTTGAAAAATTATTCATCTGAAAGATTTATTAGCTATTTGCTGAGTTGAAATTTTTGTCACTTTCCTGGAAAGTAGCTGCATGTGCAGTAATTGAGCAGACTAGTTCTTTCAATGTCTCCATAGTAAAATTTTGCTGAGGGATTTATTTCTATGCTTTGTCGATATCCCATGGTATATAAAATCTCCATAAGGAATTAGCCTGCATGCTTAAAATTTACATTTTTACGAGTCAAAGCAATCTTCAATTTTCACCAAGACTGAAACTTGAAAGATCACAAGCACAGGCAAAATAATAAATTAATTATTAATAGGCAAATGTGCTATGTGCATGAAAAAGATTTATCTATCTATAACTACAATCCCTTATATATATATATATATATATATATATTTAAGGCTTTGATTTTCTTTTCTTTTGCATGCAGGTATTTCTCTGGTTTCATATAGTTACTAACAGGTGTTGGGCCAAGAGTTGGCTGGTCAAGCCAGTGACTATGCATTAAGTCTATATCTGTACAGTTTCAAGAATTCCTACAGTTTCAAGATAGCATTAAAAAATGCTAAGAAATATACTCGTGAGTTATAAAAATAAAGATAAATGGTTTAGGATTGTGGCATGGGCAATGTATTCTTGGTTCAATATATATGCATGCATGTTCAGCAAGAAAAAGACAAAACCAGAAGTTTCTGGATTCCCTACTTCCTTCTGGCGTAGCACTATTTGACAGTATACCTGGTTGCAGATTCAAGAGCCTCATTGTTTAGGTCTACAAGTCTTTGACAATAGGGTCTACAACCAGAGGAAACCACCTCGCTCAGATGATTTATTAAATGACTTTATGTGGTTCACAAATACCTGACAGAGGTACAGACTAAAATCCGTAATTTTCCATCGATGGTTTTTACAGCAACACTAACCAAAACGTCTTCTAGGCATCAGCATCTGTATTGCTGACATGGATATTACACTTTCTGAGGGGTTATGAAGAACATCTTTTCGTGTCATAGCATTTTGAGGAGCTTAAAATGATATGTTTACTAAGTGGGCTCTGATTTTACCTCCCATGTATTGAACAGGTGAAATTGCAGGAGTGCCTCATATATTAAACTGAAATTTTGAAGGAATTATTATTAGGAAAAAGCCTACTTTTGCTCTAAAATAGCCCTGTGGCCTGACAGCCTTCCTTCACATGGAGAGATCTGAGAATCACTCACTACTTTGTTATTACTACAATGGCATAACTAAGATGAGCAAGCTTTAAAGTAATGCTCAGAAATCCTTCTTTTGGCACTAGAGACCAAGATCTTTTCATACATAAGCAAAAAAATTATTGATCTGTCCCTTGTTTGTCTGTTTATAAGATGAGCATAACCTTGATTCTATTTCAAGACCATGCTTACCACAGACAAAGCAGTTGTCTGCAAATTTTCTTCTACTCCGTGGAACCAGACATTTCACTCAGTGGAAGGCACCACACAGCCAACCCACATATAAATGTAGCTATCTAATCGTCCTGGAAAGGAGCACATATGATTAAAAATTGTCCTAGTAAGATTGATCCAGATCACATAAATCATTAATCGAGTCAGAATCTTTTCAAGAGCTAACAAAATACTACCCTAATTTTCACAAAGATAAGCAACTGAATTAAGCCCTAATTTCATTGGAAGGCTTTGGTTAAAAATATACTGCTTTGGTCTTGCATTTAGAGGTAGCTAAGCAAAGGAATAACATTCTGTCACAGTATCCAGGGTTAGAGGAAAGTAAAGAGACATCTCTGGGGGGCTGAGAGATTCTCTTTATAAAGAAAAAGAAAGGCATTTTCTCTTTACATCAGACTTCATTTTGATTTGATCGAAAGACTTGTTTATTTACACCATTTAACAAATTTTCAGGTCAATATTTTTGTTCTTTTGTTGCATCCAAAAGTCCAGAGTAAAAGTCATCTGCAGTAGATCTGAATATTGATGTTTATTTAGGAGCCAGCTAGAGGAGAAATTTACTCACTCACTCACTCACTCACTCACTCACTCACTCACTCACTCACTCACTCACTCACTCACTCACTGTCTCACTCATTCACTCACTTACTTCCCCCTACTGTGTTATGTTTTGACTTCCATGCAACCAGAAGGAAGGTCACTGCTGGTTGTGGATGGTTGAACCAAAAGGTTCCTGCCTTTTCACTGTTCACAGTTTCCCATCTCAGGTGTCACTGGCCAAGGACATCCTCTGTCATCTGTCTCCATGCATCTCTCATTTTCAGGATCTTCCTTCACTTGCAGGATCCTTCCTCTATCCACAGTCTTTGCCACTGTTATTCTGAGATCAGCTTCTTTAAAGAACTCTCTCTACAGCACCCAAGAACTTTGCTTTCCTAAATATAGTCTACATACAGAAGAATAACGTGGGATCATTCTTCCCATCAGTGATTCTCCCTCATGTCACTTTACTAACTGGAGAGTTCATGATCTGCCATTTTTTTTTTCAGTCTAGGTGATATAAAAGTTTGCAAACAGTCAAAATAGCAGGGTACAGCTAGAGAGTAGGACACTTGTACTTGGGAGTTTGGGAGTTAAATTTTGTACATTAAAACATACACATGCACAGATCTACCACTTGTTAGTGTCAACAATTTTAGTCATTTTTTCTTGTGACGCCTTTGGCCTTCAGAAAGAGCTACTTTGTCTCTCCTGGCTGAGATAGGCTTCCTATAAAATGCTGCAATGTGATTATGAGCCATGGTCACTGTATGGAAGAAGATTCTTTTAGGACAGCTAGAGGGGCACTGACAAGGGGAGATATCCTTGAAAACCTGTGCCTTTGTCTCTCTAACAATAAAAATCAGAATCACTTCTCCCTATAATAAGTTTATCAATATTTACTGAGACCCTCAACAGGGTCAGAAGTTTAGAAAATATAAAAGAAATAATGAACTATCCTTGGAGATCCTGAGATGTCTGGAAACAAGTTTGAATAATTTGGATGCTATAATCAACTTTACATGAATTGTTAAAGGAGTTGAATCATTTTCCATTTCATCATTTGCCTTGTGTGCTAAGCCTGGTATCTAACACCAGATTTGTATCTTGCTTGTCAGAGGATGATCTTGCACAAATACTGAAAGACTGATCAGGAAGAGGAAGGTGTTACAACATTTCAGATGCTAGGTTATTCTGCCATGCCTATTGACATCTTTGCAGATACAGTCGCTTGATGTGAAAACACACTTGCTAGGAGAACCCTGCTAAGAGTGTGTATAAACATACAATACAGGAAAATAAAACCAACCCCCTAACCAAACCAACAAACAAAAATACAAACAAGCAAAAATGAAATAATCAACAACAAACAAAAATAAAGAAACTCCAAAACAAATCAACTCCAGAATCTTTTTCCAACATGAGTTCTCACAGAAACAGTTTTACTTGCAGATTGAACTCTACAGAATCAATTTCTCTTGTGAAAACTAGGTACAAATATTGGCTTTTGTGTGATGAAGGCTTATGTACTTCATTAAGATGCTGAACACTGTCCCTGAGTGTCAAACACCTCCTGTGAGTGATTCTGTGGCCACAATCTCACAGGATTTACCACTACAGGCTTCACATTAACATTTGTCTCAATACTATGGGTCTTAATCTGCTGAAATTCCTTTCAAAAACTCAAGTTGACTTGACTGAGAAAATGACAGGGCTTGAATATGAAGAAGCAGAAGACTAGAGTAGCATAGCTGATTAATTGAACACGGTTGTCTAAATTTCAGAAAAAAGATGCTTGGAAGAAGAGAAACATAGTACCTGTTTCATCTGTCTTGTACACTGTAGGCCACAAACCACAGCACACTCATATAAACTTGAGTGCTAAAAAAAAACAAACCAACTAGAAAGCATACTTTGCCATATCAAAAAAATTCTAGAGACTAGGGGTTTATCCTATATTCTTTAAATAACACTGACTTGGTCAGATAATCATAGAAAGTAGATTGCGAATTGTGTCCTACTTTGACTGTGAAAGTTGGGGGATAGTGGATAGGGACAAGTAGAAAAAAAAAGCGAAACAAAACAAAAAACAAACAAATCCCAACCCAAAATAAACAAATAAAAACTAACCAAAACCCAAAGAAACAAAAACGAACATCAAAATGAAAAAAAAAAGGGAAAAAAACCCTCAAAATAAAAACTAAGCAACAGTGGTTTGAAAATAAGGGAAAACAACCATACAGTCACCTAAAGGATTTTTAATATCCTGGTAAAATATATCAAGATAAGAATCAGTGACCATTTTAGTGCTAATCATGTAGAGTTTTTTTATAATCAGAATTGCTGTAGAGAAACAGAAATAAGAATGTAAGGTGTGTAACAGAGCAGAAAAAAAATGTAATTTGATAAAAAAGGAGAGAACAACTTTCCTTACACTCCTCTAACAGTTAACACAGAATAAGATATTGGAAAAAAAAAAAAAAGGGGTATCATAAGATTTAGTCCTAACCTTCAAATTAGTCTTTTAAAAGTGAAATAATTTCCATTAGTCTCTATGACGGTACCCTGGAAGAACCCAAATCTTAGCAATTCTTAGTAAATGGAATTATGGAGGAATGAAACAATAATTTTGAACTAATTCTCACATAATTATCAAGAAGGAAAATAACAAAAAAAATTATTACAATTTTAAGACCTATATATCTTTCAAACTTTTAAGGAAAAAAAAGTTCTAATGTCAAGAGAGTAGCACTGTATGTGTGTTTGATAATAGCCTAGAAAAGAGACAGAGATAGCATCTTTGCATAAAGTGACCAACTTCAAAAAATACTTATTCATATTATGAACTACAGAGGCATATGAAGTAACACATTAGAGTTTTCACTTTTAGATGCCTGAAATCAGAATGTTTCTTGTACAAAATCAAAAATCTGGAGATGAGCCATGAAAGTGTCCAGCAATAATCATGGCAGAACTACCATTTGATAAGAAATTATAAAGTCTAACATTATTTAATGCTGAACTGAACTGAGTTAGAAGAGACTCAGCCAAGGTGCAAAAAATTTAGAACTGAAAAGTCCCTTCTCATTATCTTGTGGCAGAGCAGCAGTGGCATGATGCATAATGACTCCATAACACAGGGAGTCTTTCAATGTAATTAAAAGTCAGTAGAATGGAACACAATTATAAGAATTTAATTTTTTTTAAAGTAGTGTGTGGTCAGGCGGGGAAATTCACTGTCACAGAAAATCACTGAGATGTCATCTATGCCAAAAACTAGAAAAGACTATGAGAATTTTTTGATCAATTATAATATCTGCAGGTATCCACTGTATAGAGAAAAGAAGCTGCACTGGACATTGTATCACTGTGTGTACATTTATCTAATGTACTTAGAACATCTCTCATTGGCTAGACCCCCGAATAAATCCAAATGGTAGCCACTTCTGTTTCACAGATCACTTTACCCATAGACATAAGTGCTGTCAAGCTAGGCATTCCCATACCAGAGCACTTATTTCACATGTATTTAAACATCTGCAAGTTGTTTGTATAAGGTAGTCAAAGCTAGTCTTCTCTTATGCTAACCCGAGAAAGCAACATTTTCAAAAGACACTTCACCTCACAGACACAGTGTCTTAGACTGATACTCTCCTTAGACCTCTATATTTCTTTAACTCTTTTTACAGAGTTTTTTTTAGTGATTAATAGACATTAAATTAATCCTGTCCTCAGCATCTCTGTCCTGTCTACACAGAGAGATCTCCAGAAGCAATTTATCCCATTTTAAAATAGATGTCTAAAGTAGATTATAGGATTTACCTTCTCAGAATTCTTAGTTCTCTCCATTAAACACAGGAATAGCCAACATGATCAGTTGTCATTTCATTTAAACGCTTAGAACACAAAACTCACCCGAGAAGAGCCTCACTCTTAGATGCTTTGTTGAAATTAGGAACATTTGACTTAGCTTACTTAGTTATGTGGGCTAAACCAGTTAGTGTATTTTTGACAATGAGACAACAGTCTGGGGTGCGAGATGCAATACCTGCTAGGTTCATGAATTAAAGTCCCTAAATGTTAGCATGCTGTCTACTTTGTCTCAGCAGCTATGCTGTGAGCTGAAGTCCCTCTGGAAGCACCCTCAGACACCATCAGAGGAAAAAGGGGAGTAGGTCAATGATGAAATTAATTTGCTTGGTTTTAGTAAGTGTAAGCATATGTCTAAAGAACAGGCTCCAGTTTCTGTAAGAATTATATTCAATTTTTATTTATTTTGCCCTGCCCAGTGAAGAAATGCAGGGAAATGCTGATGATCTCTGTGACGCACAGAGCTGTGTATCAAATTATTTTGTCTTACTATGACAAGAGTGTTCTAGTTTTTTCACATATCTAACAAGAATGTGGTAAAAAATCCTTAAAATACTGATAAAGTGCCAGTCAACTAAAATTGAAAGTAAAAATGTAAGTCAATTATTAGGTAATAGGCCCTGAAAATTGCAAAATGCAAATTTGAATCTATCTAATACTGAGAATGTCTAAAACAAGCAGATGGAATTAAAATGACAATGTCATTGTTGCAGCAATTTTGAGAGCTAATATAAAACACATAGATATCTTCACAACAATTTTGCACTATCCCAGATCAAGCTGGTTTAAATTAACAAGGATGAGTACACTAGTAAATTACTTAAAATTATATCATGGTCTTATGGAAACAAAACTTTTCTTTAGATAGGTTAATTTACATAGTAAAAGGAGGAAGTCCTTTCAAAATGAATCAATAAAAACACAAAAAGTTTCCACTGGTGTAATTTCTAATATATATACACAAACAACTCTGCAGTGTCTCAAAACTAACGAATCAGTCCTTATTTTTATCGTATAATAAACCTATAAAATTATTGCTTCTCAATTTGTGTAAGAGAATGTCTCCTGTAAGGAAGTGAGTAGCATCTATTCTTTGTGTAGAAGAATGATAACATTGACACCTCTCAGTGTTAAAACAGGTAACATCTTATACCAGCAAGTTGTTCTGTGTTTTTTTTTTCAAGTAGATGCAGATCTAGACCATAATATTTGCTGATGAGAAGGTGACATCCTTGACATAAGTTTAGGAGGATATGGGTACTTCAGATTCATTACATCCTGATTGAGAGGACTGAATGCCTCAGTGCTGCTTTTGGCTGGGGTTAAGTTTTTTCACATTGGCTTGTATGGGGCTGTGTTTTGGGTTTGTGCTGGACAGAGGGTTGATAATGAAGAGATGGTTTTGTTATTGTTGATCAGGGCTTACGCAGAGCCAAGGCCTTTTCTGCTTCTTTTATTGCTGCACTGGCAAGGAAGTTGCAGGTTCATGGGAAGCTGGGAGAAGACACAGCCAAGACAGGGGAAACAAGCTGACCAAAGTGATATTCCATACCATATTGCATTCCATCATGCTCAATATATAAAGTGAGGGGCAGAAGGAAGAAGATGGGGATGTTTGGAGGGATGGTGTTTGTCTTCCCAAGTCACATTATGCATAATGGAACCTCCTCTCCAGGAGATGGCTAAACACCTGCCTGCCCACAGGACTTAATTTCTTGTTTTATTTTTTTTGTATGTGTGACTTTTGATTTTCCAGTTAAACTGGCTTTATTTCAATCCACAAATTTTCTCCCTTTTACCCTTACTGATTCTTTCCCTGATCCTGCTGGTGGGGGAGCGAGTGAGCAGCTGTGTTTATCGGCTGGGGTTAAAACACGACAGCCTCCTAGTTCTAGAAGGATCTGAGGTATGCTCTAAGCACACGCACACTGGTTAGGTCCTATCCAGAAGAATCCAGCCTGTGTGCTCTGACCTAGCACTGGGAGACGAGATAATTGATGGTTGTGCTCATTTTGGCTGGATAGTTCATTTTCCTCACAGTAGTTAGTATGGAATTGCATTTTGTATTTGTGCTGGCAACACTGTTGATAACACAGGAATGTTTTCATTACTGCTCAGAAGTGCTTACACAGAGCCAAGGCATTTTCTGCTTCTCACCTTATCACCCCAGCAATGAAGTTGGGGATACACTGGAAGCTGGGAGGTAACACAGCCTGGACAGCTACCCCAACTAACCAAAAGGATATCCCATACCATATGACATCATGCTCAGTCTATAAAGCTGGGGGAAGAAGGAGGAAGGGAGGAGGTTTGGAGTGATGGAGTTTACCTTCTCAAGTCACGATTAAGTGTGATGGGACTCTGCTTTCCTGGAGTTGGCTGAACAACTTGCCTGCTCATGGGAAATGGTGAATTAATTTCTCGTTTTGCTTTGCCTGTGTGAGCAGCTTTTCTTTGGCTAATAAACTGTCATTTTCTCAATCCATAAGTTTTCTCATTTTTACTCTTCAGATTCTTTCCCCTACTGTGGGGGAACGTGAGTGAGTGGCTGTGTGGGTCTGAGTTGTCGGCTGTGGTTAAACCTTGACAGAGGTAGATCATCTTGAAAAACTCTGTCCTAGACCAAAATAAAATGGCAATGTGGGAACATCCGTGAGCTCTGATGGAAAGGTCAGTTACAGTAAAAGCACCAGCTATATCAGTTTTCTCTTTTCAGAGTCCTGCATTAATTCAAATATGGGACTGATAGGTCTCCACCTGAGGGGACATGCGCAAAAACCAATATTCCCCCAAATTCCACAAAACACCACCACTAGCTGAAAGGTAGCTGAAAGAAACTAGACTGATCCTAATCTGTTCCCTCCGAAATACTGGCATGAACTATGGTACATAAAAGCCCTTCTATTGAAGGAGTGCCAAGGTTGTAGGTCTCTTCTGGAAAAACTAACAGTTACTACATGCAGTCCCCTCTGGAGACTGTTGCCTTTGTTTCTTCCTTTTTAGGAACAGAATTTTCTTTGTAGATTTTATTGGCGCTAACTTCAGTGTGGCAGCACTCGGGCCGAGTTTTATGGATTCTGCACGTATCCCTTGGAACAGTCGTTTTTTCAAAAATCTGTCCCAGCTTTGAAAAACAAGCTTTAGCTTAAATCATCAAAGTATCTTATCATTCACATATTTAAAAAAGTTTTTCTAGTGCAAGCATTCATAGCCTCTTTCTATTAATGCACAAAATAAAGTTCGGGAAAGGGATAGCTACAAGGTGAGTCAATCACAGAGTAGTAACTAGACCCTTGGTTATCAACTCACCTCCATTGTAGAAATGTTACTGACCAAGGACAGCTGAAACAAATCTACAGTTAATAAGTAGAGAATGCAACTCACACCATGACTTTCTGGAAATGTAGGGAAAATCACCCAGACTAACAACTTTTTTATGCAATGTAGAAAAATAAAGATCAAAAATATACACAGTTTCATCATCATCAGAATAAAGCAGATAAGGATTTTCTAGATTCTTTTTTAAATGGATGCCATCAAAAATCATAAAATATTGGAGGGGAAATGATAATATTTAAGGTCTTTATAATCCAAAACAATCATGTGGAGCATTTGAGTTAAGAGTTTATCTGGGACATTTTAATTTTCATTTTTCTAAACAATAAAAAATATATGAATAAATAATGTTATTCCAGTCAAATTAGGAATCATTTAAGACATAAAGTAAAATAATATTAAAAGAAATATATTGTCATCATAGTGTTTCTAGATATATATTTCTTAATATATATTCTGACCATTTAGAGTTTTAGGTAGAGTTTTCCTGTGGTTTTTCCAGGGTATTTTCATTATCTGTAAAATAAGAAGATATGCATATTGTACCATTTGTTGAGCCTTACAGTACCTAGAATTTTGCTACATAATATCTTCTCCACGTTTTTACACAAATGTAAACCCCTCAAGCACGGTCAAATGGCACATAACTCTGACGCTATAGTGATGAAGGAGGAGTTTATTGGTATCCAGAACGGTTAGTGTGGCGCTGCTAAGAAGAAAAGATGGATATTGAAACCTAAAGAGGGGTTGATAATTTCACAGAGGTAAATACTCAGTGCTGCATAACTTCCTTTTTAATTAGCTTGTCAAAAGATTTTGACAAAGACCTCCAGTGGATTACTGAGTAAACCTGAACTGCAGATTGCCTCTATTGAATGGTTTATTGTCTTTCAGAGCTTTTAATAGAATTGATATAATCAAGTCAGTTATATTTTCTTATCAATTTTCAGCTTCTTTTTTGGTTTTCGTTTGTGTTAGTTACCACAAGGTCTACAAGCTTTTCCAGCTGAACCATTCTTTTTTTTTTTTTGCTTTCCCGTTTGACGTAAGACTGTGTTTGAGCATACACTTTAGATCTTCCTTGATATCTTTATTTGGACTTCTCTACCTATAAATTTATCAGAGAACTTAGTTCTTTCAAGCTTTTTCTTTCTCTTTTCTTTCACTGGTTTTAGATGTATTTTTCTGTGAATGGATGTCATCTTCAACTTAGTGCTACAACATTAAAACTAGTTGTTCTTGGAACTAAACAGGTTACAAAGTAAACTAAAAAGCATTAGTTGTCTTCCTCAGTGCCCCACTGACTGTATTTCATTTTATATTATCACTTCTTTAAGCATAATTTCATGTAAACAAAATCATTTCAATAGTTAATGTGACACAGATACACATTTTGGTTAGCTGGGACTTGACAGATAAGGGAATACAAATCAGGAAAATCTTGCCGTTTTCTGACTTAGAATTCCAAGAACTGGGAGGAACAGGGGAAAGAGACTGATTACCTTTTCCCATCAAACTTTTCTAAACACAGGTAACATACCCACTTGCTAAAGTCATTCAGGTAGTTATAGATATCCCAAGGAGCTGTCAGAATGTGGGTGCAACCATTTAATAGTGAAGTGTTTTGCTCATCCTAAATAGTATAGTTGGAAGACAGAGTGTTCATTGCCTCTTTCTGCTGACATGCCTATATGGTGGGTTTGTAAGAGTCAAAGAAGGTTAACACTCGAAGAATTACTGACATAATAGCAGGGGATGATACAGCGCGTCACTGCACTGAATGACAATCTGCATCGGCTGTGTATGAGAGCACCTACAATGTACTGCTATCCAGATCATTCAAAGCAGATTCTGAACTTTACAGTTTAGAAATATTGAGTAATGTAAATTAGTGGCATCTCTGGCATAGTAACAATGCTTTGCTATGTTAGGCATAAGAAAAAGAGCTTATTCCGTTTAACCATGTTGTCTTTGGTCTTGAATGAAGTTAATGCTTTTGTTCTGCAAAATAATTTATTAATTAAAAATGCAGTTTTCATTAAATAAAAAACATGTGCTGGATCCACCTATTACGCATTAAATTTAGGGGGATACTGCAGATTAACAAAATCAGTAATTTCTTTTACTAGCCTTCAACTTATCATGCCATTATGCTGGGAGACTGCAACTCTCTCCTGTGCCCAGATGATTTGGATCCATGCATACTGCCACATGTTATGGATTGTCCAGGGTAAAAACAATGAGAGAGCCTTATTCTCATTTTAGGGATTATTCAAGGCACTGGGCAAATGTGCCAAAGCACTAAATGATGTGTGTTCAGCATACACATCCTACACTTTGCCATGCTGAAAGTGTGAGTAGTATAGAGAAGGTGCAACAACATGAAGAGAGGAGACTGAATGAATGCTTTTCTTTCCATGTTCGTACACATTTTCAGGTCATTTAGAAAAACCTTTTGACCCAGGTGAACTGGATTCAGATTTCAGCAGACAGAAGGAATTGAATTCAGTTTCCTGCAGTCTGGATAGTGACTGTGAGTACTAGGTTATTCCATCAAAGAAAGGCATTGTTCTTATTGCATTTACAGTATCTAAGTTTTGTCCTTCATTTCTTTACTTTCTTTCATTAAAGATATCATCTAGCATAACATCACTAATATGTTTTGCTTGTAAGTGTTTTCACTTTCAATTAAATACATGAACAGAAGTACGTATGTGCCTATATATGCTTACAGGTAAAATGTTTGTATTTATTTGTGTGCATACATAGTTTTATTGGTCCAATGGTAACAAATCTTTTGTTAAGGTTAACTTTTAAATTAGCAAGGAAAGCAAAACATCACATACAGCACCACTCTTGTATATCCACCCTAAAATTCCCAGTTGCCTGAAGAGATTATAAAATTATATGTTGTATAACAAAATTGCATACAATTATTGCAGTGTCCAAAGCCCTTAAGGGTTGAATAATGGATTGCTAATTTGAAATATTTATAAAAAACAGTTGAAAGAAAAACCTTCTTGCATAGTTTAAGGTAGATAAGGAAACCTCTCAGAGGAAAAAAAATCTGATAAAGTGAGTGTATTTGGGGAAATATGTTTAGTGCAGCACTGCAGTCTAAAATAGATGCTGTATGCAGCACATAAACATATTAATTTGTCAGCAGTTTCTCAGTGCCAAAATACTTGGCAAAGTTTTAAAAGAGATATACTGTAGTTGGAGTGGTATGTTGGCAAGATGCCTGCACTTGTTCTACTATTTCAGTATAGCTTTACTTACCTCGTAAGGATATAAACATGATTACTTTTTCAGTTATTGTAATGTCCATTTTGTCCTTCTCAAAAATGTTTATACACTGTCTTCCAAACATCTAGATTCTTTATCGGCAGGGTAAATGAAAAAAAAAAAAAAGAAAAAGAAAAATCTGTCAACACCTAACCCACATTCAGAACAAAGCAATTAATTTGACGGGTTGACAGCTGAAAAAGGTAGCTTCTGACAGACATCCAGTGTGGTGCCAGCCAGAATGATGTACAGTGTAACACTTTCCTTAAAAGGGAAAGTAAATCAGGCATCCCAAAGGCAAGTCCTTTGTACTCCATTGAAGCTTTTTGGTATTAGTGCATCTTTGTTGTGTATTCCTGACAAGCTGTAAAGAATTTTACTGTACCTAAAACATATTTGAGTAGAATTCACAAAGGGCTGTATGCAAATCCTATAAAGGAGCGCCGAAGAGCCAGGCAGAGGGCAAAGAAAGCAGCAGTG
Organism: Myiotriccus ornatus; assembly: GCA_036023395.1. Lineage (NCBI taxonomy): Eukaryota > Metazoa > Chordata > Aves > Passeriformes > Tyrannidae > Myiotriccus > Myiotriccus ornatus. Next base: position 76,379,212 of record JAYRBT010000114.1, on the reverse strand, counting down.
CATTTCCCAGTCACAGTCTAGCTGCTGTGCAGACCTCTGCAGCTGACAAGGGCAGTGGGGACAGGGAGCAGGTTAGCAGAACAGTATTAGGCCCATTATGTTCCCTTCAAAGTCCATTAGCTATTGTAGTGGTTAAAGCATTGTAAGTTACTGCTGCTTTTCTACTTTGTACAAATGCTCGTGCGTGAAAGGAAAATGACCACAGAGTGGGTAACCTTTTGTGGTTTTTGGTTGAACTAAGACATTGAAATCACATAGATTAGAAAAAAACTCATGACATTCTTAATATCTGCATGTTGAAATACCCCATATCCACCTTTTTGGGTCCAGTTCTCAGGAGAGACAAGAGACTAATGTGAACAGCTGCCTCAAAGACCTGTTTCTGTGAAGGACATGAGTATAAAAGGGAAAATTTGTATGTTTTAAAATTCAAAGATAAGCATTAGCTAGTACTAAGTGTAAGCACTTTCCACAGACATTGTCTTACATTAAAAAAAAAAAAAAGAAAAAAAGAAAAAACCCAAAACAAAGCAAACAATAATTAGGTAAACACATCTCTGTTAAAACACAAACTAGTTAAAGCTCATTCGGAATCTACTGTGCTCCATGGAGGAGCTATTTTGAAATGGAATAAGGTTCACAGATTGTAAATATCTCTGTCTCCTACATTACAAAAGGAACACTAAATTGGGAGACAGTTATGCTGCCCAGTAGATCCATGCAGAGTCTACCTAGTCACTATGAGGTGACTTTTAGCTCTTTGGAGACAGTGTACTACATCTTCTTGGAGTAACAAGAAGACCATTCATGAATTTCTCTTATTGAATGGTCTCAAATACACTGTGTTTCCCTTTCAGGACAGAGGTTAAAGACTATGAAGTATATGGAATTTTAATTACACAGTGTCAAGCTGCATTTTGGACCTATAGCTGGAAACAAATCTACCCCCTAAACTCTTTAGGTGTTATGACCAGGTGATGAACAAGTGCACTAAAAAACTAATTAACTGTAAGATTTGTGTCTTATTGCAACCATGTTTCAGTTTAGAGTATTGTTAGGAAGATTTAGCAAGATAGAGCACTGAGATTGATTTTTGCTAGCTTAGTTGTTCCTAGTTGCTAAACAACCAAGGTTCATTAGAGAAATATGTATGTACACGTAAATTGTGTTGTACATTTTCAGGCCCACATACTGGAAGTTACAGCAACAACCTTCTCTTTACAAATAGTATGGATCTCATATACACTTTGATTAATATTCTTGCATATATAAACTTTGTGATACTGCAAGTTTTTGCACTGGGATTTTCCAAAATTTATCATACTTTTTCTTCCTAAGGTCTGGGCCAAACCATCCTCTCAAGATTATCTCCCAGGTCCATCAGCTCAATGGACCTTGGGTTATACTACAATTACAGGTATCAGGATTTGTCTCGAGGCATTTAAAAAACCAAGATTGTACTAGATTCAATATTTGAGTCTTAACTCCTTGGGATATTTGGCAGTGTTCCAATATCCTCATATAAACATTAGAGAGACAAAACTTCTGTATATATTTCTGTAGGAATTTTGATTAAAGATCGTATGCACTTATGGCCCTCATTTAGCAAAGCTTAACCCCATGCTTAACCTCAGGAACTAAAAACAGAGAATAGTGTAAAAGCTATGTGTATATGAGTATCTATACACACAGAAACACATATTCACACATATATAGATACACGTATAATTTTAGGTTTTTGTTTTGTGTGTGTGTGTAATTCCCTCTGAAAATCTCAGCACTAGAAAAGGTTTAGAAAAAGTTTACCAGGCAGTGAATTGCTCAAGTCTGTGCAAGTCACCCAGCACTCAACCGTTTGAAAGTAAGAAAATTAATATTGAAAATATCATACATCTCACACAGCCCATATAATAAAACACTGCATTACTCTTTTCCAGAGGGTAAAAAAAGTTACTGAGTAATGATCAATTTTGACTCCATGTATACTCCATGTATACATTTTTAACAAATTCTGATTTTCCAACAAGATTTTTGCTAAGCAAGAGTATTACATTGGCTAATATAATCATTGAATAAGTGAATCAACTGATATCTTTTGGAATAAATATCATCACTGTTTTAAAAGAAAATTCTTGTTTAGCCTACAGGAAGACTATTATTTTACAAATAGCTTTATATATATATAAACATTTTGCTGAAGTATAGCAGTCTACTAAAATGCATATACAATGGTCTCTTTCTGTCTTATCCAGAAGTGTGGTTTCATCATGCAGTTGTTAAAATATGCACCTCCATTTTCAGTTAGAATGCTATTTGATATAATTTCTCCACAATACAGAGATTTTTAACTCTTTTATTAATGATATTAGGTAAGCTTGCACATATTTTGTAATTCCCAAATAATGTACTCCATGATAAAACTGTTTCAGATACATAATGACTGCTAATTAAACACTTTGGTCCATGTTGTGCAATATTTCAGACAAGATGAGTAGTTGATTCTTCAATGCAGTGTACAAAACAGAAGTACAATGATAATTCTGTCATTATATTATCTTTTGACCCCACTATATTCCTCCTATCTTGTGACAAATCACCAGTTTGTTTATGGACTTCCTGGCCTGGATGGTCTATGCTCAATATTCTGATTAGTTGACTTTAATTAACTTTTCTCTGTGAATTTGCTTACTCATTTTTCAAATACATTTCAATTTGGCATCCAGTGTACATCACATTTTAATTATGTGCTGTGTGAAACAAGCTTCCTTTTCTTTCTTTTAAAGTTTATACCTGATAATTTTCTTTGTGTTTCCCTTGGGTTTTCTGCTATTAAAATTGTAGATAATAGTGTAATTCATCAACATTCCCTTTTCTCTGTATTATTCCCTCCTTAAACTCTTGTCTTCCTTCCAAGCTTTGGAATATTACATTATTGCGTCTCTCCCTGTAATGAAGCTGCTCTTCGACTCTGATAGTATTTAGTGTCTTTCTCAAGTTCTGCTATATAATTTTGTAATCTATGAGTTCCCCTGTTGTATCACAGATTAATAAATTTTCAAAATATTTTTTCCATGGCTTTACAGTTGGGTTTTATTTCTTCCTATTAGTCCCTGACATTGTATTTGTCCCTGAGCATGTTAGCTCAGTACTAGTGGTCCACAGGGAGGCTACAGTCTGTGCCTGAGTGACACCTGATGTCAAGGTCTTTATAGTGTAAACGTTTTTGCTGTGGGTTTTCCTTAAATTTATAATTTTGAATTTGTCTACATTGATTTTTTTTTTAATTTGATTTTGTTTCTTCCTCTTTTGATACAACTTTGAGTCAGATTCACTTCCTCCAGAGAAAATCCTCAGAGATTTTCATGGCTCAGACCATGACTGCATTAGCTATTGTTCATCTCTCCACAGGTCCTTTTCCACGGCATTACTTTCCATCATCTCATTCCCCTGTCTGTACCTACATCTGGGGTTGCCCCATCCCAGGTGCAGAATCTGGACTTCCCCTTGTTGAACTTCATATAGTTGGTGATTTCCCAATGCTCTAATTTGTCAAGGTCTCTCTGCAGGGCTTCCCTGCATTTGAGGGGGTCAACAGCTACTCCCAGTTTTGTATCACCTGCAAACTTGCTTAGTATCCCTTCCTTTTCTTGGTTTATAGTAGCATACACACTATTTCAGCTGTGTTGCCATAGCAAGCAACAGTAAATGTCTATTGTTCAATTCACTCTTTTCTTATCTTTCTTCTCCCTCAAGCCATCAACTCTGGAGAGCAATTTAGCAGGAGTATAACCTTGATTGTGCTTGTGTAGCTGACACTGATAGGAGTGAGAAGAGTAGCTTCATTCTGCCTTATTTATGCTGATGCCTAGATAGGCCAAGCTACAAACTAGCTTTTAAATTTCCCTCAAAGATTTGATATTACATGATTCAGTGCAGGGCTGCACACTAACTTTTAAGTTTTATATTAGTTGTATTATTTATATTCATAAGTCTGTGTTTGTCCTAGCTACTGATGGAACCTTTTGGATGATCATTTGAATGAAAAATTGGTTTATTTGACTGGTTGGTTTTTATCTCAGCTTGTAACTAAGACATTTGTTAAAAAGGGTTTCTTTTCTACTTTCTGCATTGGAAGCTACTTACATGCTTTTCCTCAGCATAAAGAATTGTTTCAGTAGGGTCATAGCCCTGAAGAGTTCAGCTGGCTGTCAGCATTCCAGCTGAATGGCATCTGCACTTACATCCTGCTTCAAGGGGAAATGCAAACAATCATGCTGCTTCAGGAACAAAAATCTCAATATTTATGTTAAAATCACTTTTGATTAAAAGCCAATTACAATGAAGATGATGCAAATCTGTCCTGCTTTTGTTTGGGTAAATACAGAGATAAAAGTCCTGGATTGAAACCCACTCTCCTGCTCCCCATTGAATTATCTGCAGTTTTGAAATTTTAGCTGGTCTATAACCCTAATCAACCACAACAGCATGCCAAAATATATGACTATATGAAGGAACTATGCAGGGGCAGTGACTTTTAGCTGCCTCTAAACTGCCATCTTCCATAATCACTGTCTTGGGCAGTTTTAAGGAGTTCCTAATTGATTGTGTACTCAGATTTGCAGAGAGAGTACAATTTAAAATCGGCAAATGATGTAATTTTGCAAGAGCCTCCACTTCCAAGGCTTTTAATTCTTCTGTTGCCATTCTCAGAAGAACATGGAAATAAAATTTCCATCAGAACTATGAGATGACTACACTTTCTTGTGGTACAACCTAAACAGAAGTAGTAAATAAAAAGCTTAGTTTGAGATGACATCTCCATGAGATTTGCATGTGGATATACTTAGCTGAGTAATGAGTAGCATTTAATTAGTATAAAGGATTTATAGCTTGGTCCTTTCTTGACTTAATAATGTTGAAACTTACTCTTACACACAAGACTTCCCTATGTGTCTCTACTGAAACTGCATATAATCCTGTTGCAAGGAATATCTAATGTCTAATAATGAGGTGAGGCCAATATATCAACCTCCATATATTCACTACATATTTTATAAAACAATACTATTTTACTAACTGAAAAAAGTACACTAGAACACTCATGTCTGTAAAACCTAACACTTCAGCAAACAATTAACTTACTTGAATTCTTAAGTTCTTCTAAGTTAATTATTATGAACAGGAATGTACCTAAGCATAGATTGAGACTTGGTCTAAAACGATACATTCTTTAGTGCCCAGGAAATGTGTTTCCTCTTCATGAATAAACATAACATACACAGTTTGATACCACAAGAGAAAAATGATATAAGAGGAAAAGTTCCTCCTGCAAAAAAAATGCCCTGTAATGTAAAATAAACACAAGACAGCAAATGGAAGAAATAAAAAAATAAGCAAACTACAAGGCTATTGTATCACTGAGTCAAGCAGACACATAAGGCTTTTTATTCTGTTTACACTTTCACAGGGTGATTTAATCAAGCTATCTATGTAGCTATCAGAGTACTTTTATCTTATTTTTTCTTAATATTTTTCTAGTTAGATCAGAAATGAGGCAGCTTTCCCCTCCCCTCCAACCCTGATTTGGATTGAAATTCCCATGTAGGTCAGTTCTGTTTGCCATAGGACATTGTCTGTAGGTGAAAAGAATAAAATGGCAAAAGAGATGTACCAAGTTTTTATATCCCTGATTTCTCATTTCATACGTCTGTTCAAGTGAGTGAGGTTTAAATTTTTAATACATCACATTCAAAAACCTGCAAAGTTCACTGAGAGCAAAAGAGAGGAAGGGAAGGATGAGACAGAAACCTTTGCAGAAAGTCTTTTTGTAGGTAGTTCATACACATACTAATTTCCATTGTACCATTCTCAGAGGCAGATCAAACTTGAAAGAAGACTGAATTCAAGTACTATTTTTGCTACTTGAACTGAGCACACTGCATCACTCTTATCATCTTCAAAGGTTGCCTCCTACTTTATGAATAATGTGTCCTTAAAGCGATGTTGTCAAAATAAAAAAAAAAAACAAGTAAGCCACTGCACAATTATAATTGTTGAAAGAAAACACCAGTAGTAAAAGGCAAAGGTGTTTTGTTTTTTTTTAATAAATTTTCAGTTTAAATGGATAAGGTTTGTTCCAAGAAACAATTAGAAAGATAAATTTTAGTCCAATTATTCTAATCACAAAAAACTCACTAATTAGAATTGAACATAAACTAAAAAGTTGAATTTAAATATATTCAAATTTCATGGCATTCAAAGGTTATTTGAATACCAATTCAGATTAGATATTTCAGGAACTTCTCTGACAATATTGTGAACGCTTCAAACTGTACAGGTAAACAAGCTCTTATTATCTTCCTTTTTCTTTTTTTTTTTTTTTTGCAACATTTCAATGTTACTACATATTAATGTGCAGAATATTTGTATTGCCTATTAATGCATAGGTGTGGGCAATAGTAAAACATAATTTGTCTGGATTTTTCCTCTAATTATTTTCTTTTTCACTTGAAAAAAGTTTTTTTAAAAGTTGAAGGCTTGAAATGTGTTCAGTACATTACATATGTCATGCTGTGAGACAGTAAAAAAGGTAAGGGACTAGATTTAATGGTATATCTAGGAACCTATTTTCCTTTTTAGTGAGAGCTGGGATCCTAAATTCCTTCATAGGAAGAGTCCTTATCCATATATACAAATTCAGAATGCAGAATCAATCACTTACAGATTGCATTTTCATGTTTCTTTGCTCTTTTCGGGAATACAGGTCTTCTGAGCTAGAACTTACAGAACTATTGAACATTAAGGTGTTTTATTTTAATCTTCTGTGCAAAACCAGAATTTTAAAGCTCTCCCTCATATCAGTACACATTTTCTTCCAATTAACCTGAGAAGTCTACTTTCTATAACCAACTCTAAAAATTAATATTGCCCTAAACATAATTTTCCTACTCCAAATTTAGCCAAGATTTCAGAGGCATTAAATTTAAAACTAACCATCCAATCTTAGAAAAGGTTGATTATCTTTTATGTTCAAGAGATTAAGAACAAATATGTCATAGGAATTAAAAAGAAGAACTTAGGAAAACTAATGGCATGTGAAAAACTGAACATATAGATTCTACAGTGGTTTTCATCCTGTTAAAATAAAAATAAGTTATTATTTACAAAGCAGTATTTGAGGTCTTTAAAATGTATTGGAATTCAACAGAAGAAAAGTCCTCATGTATAACGTAAGAACAATAAATGATCCTATTTTAATGTCATGGTTTAATTCCACCCAGCAACGAAGTACCACAGAGCGACTTTCTTGATCCCCTACCAGTGGGGCTGGAGAGATAACTGGAAAGGAAAAGCTAGAAAACTCATGGATTGAGATAAAGACAGTTTAATAGGGAACCCAAAAGCTATGCACACAAGCAAAATGAAACAAGAAATTATTTCACTTCTTTCCATGGGCAGAGAGGTGTTCAGCCATCTCCAGGAAAGCAGGGCGCATCAACACACAACGGTTACTTGGGAAGACAAACACCATCACTCCAAATTTCCCCCACCTTCCTCCTTCTTCCTCCCACTTTGTATATTGAGCATGATGTCATATGGTACGGAATATTCCTTCGGTCAGCTGCAAGCAGTGGTTCCAGCTGGATCTCTTCTGAGCTTCACATGTACCCCATATCCTCACCAGTGAGGCAGAACAAAAAAGCAGAAAAGGCCTTGGCTTTCTGTAAGCACTGCTCATCAATAACAAAAACACATCTATATCATCATGACTGTGTTCAGCACAAATCCAAAGCATAGATCCATACTAGGCACTATGAAGAAATTAAGCTATATCCCAGCCAAAACTAACACAATTTATCATTTTAATATCTTTTCTCAGTCTGTTCAAATGTCAGTCAAGAGCTACAGTGACTTTAATATGTTGGATCTAACATCTATCTGGATGATATTTTGAATTGCCCAATGGGAGATCCCTTTGTCCTGCCTCATGACTACTCTTGTGACTTGTAAACAGTGGCATAGCTTGTTCAAATCACAGCCAACCTTTATGAATTGCATCCAGTGTCAAATTGCAGATCTGATTGTATGTGTTCTGACAGATTCTTTTTGAAGGGAAAAAAAAAGGTAGAAAAATATGTGGAAACAGCATCATGCAGCCTTTAGTCAAATTCACATCAAATACTCTAGTCACCTGAGTTACTTTAAACACTTGCAACAACCTGGGGCAGCTTCTGGATAACAATGAGTTTGAGATGGGAGATGCAACTCTTAAACTTGCTTGAACTCTTAAAAAGGTAGAGGTATGCAGTCATACCAGAGGGAATAAAAATCTAAATGGAGTTTTCATCTCAGTCCTGCCTAGATAACTCCTGCACAACAAATATATAATGGCACTTCATTCAGTTCCTCTCCAGTACATTAGACACACCAGATTCTCCATGAGCCTCTGGAAAGTGTTAATGGAACCTGAACAGGGGAGTCCTTAAGGTCACAAAGGGTAGCTGGTAGCCTATCACTACAATGAAGTTAGAGTAAAATTACATTTAGTGTTCGTGTTAGGTCGATCAGATGACTCCCCAATGGATTGTAAAACACTGAATAAATCACTATGAAACAATACTATACCCTCTTTGTTAGTTTCAATCTACACTTAGTTCAAGGAAGAAATGTTTTCAGAATGAAAATGTTGCATGTGTTGCCTGTCTACTTTAGAGAAATAGTGTAAAATGATGGGCATGGCAAAACTTGTTCTGACTGGGTTTTATTTTCCTAAATTTTAATTTTATTGCTATTTTCAGCATATTGATAGCTTGAACTTTATTTTTGTGATTTTTACATGATACTGCAAGAACAGCTCTAATTAAAATTATAACTATTAAATTTAATTAAAATTAACAACTTAATTAAAATTAACAACTCTAATTAAAATTATTTTGTATGAGGTCTAGATAGAGAACAAGGAATTACTAGTTGACCAAAAAGATTAACATGGGCTAATAACGAAAATCAAAAAAGAAACATTTATAAAAACTTTACACAGAATTTCTGGTCTTCTGCCAAATTTGGCTTGTATTTATTTATTTATATTCCTTTATTTTGAAGATTATGTCCTGACTTTTGAAGGTAATATTAGCATTTTATATTTTATTATATGATCTTTAAAGTTACTGCTTTTATTGTTATTACAACAACAATAGTAGTGGTGTTTAAGAAGAGTAACAAGATTGCTACTTCAAAAGATAGTCAGAAGGAATAATGATTGTTTAGCATTTAGTACCTTCTGAGCCTTGTAGCCTGTATTCTTTGAGTAAGCAAATTGACAAAATAAAAGAAAAAAGACAAAGAAGTAAAAAACCTGTAATAACTACTTAGCTTGCCTAAATATTTTGTTTGTAACTAAAAGTAATTTCATATAAACTTGCCTGTTTCAGACATGATAAATGGATTTCCATGGAGCAAAGTGTGTCTTGTATGTCATAATACACAAACAACAGTAATAGTAGCATCCTGCAAATACCCATCTTCATCCTGTGAATGCATCTTAGCCCAGGTAGAGGAAATTATTTTTGGCATTGAGCAGGTCTATCTTCTGATAGAGCTGTAAGGAGACAGGCTAGACACACAATGAAGCAGTGAAAAATGTGTGTGGAAGAAAATATTTTTTCCCTATG
>JAYRBT010000114.1:76338330-76352528 GCA_036023395.1 Myiotriccus ornatus | reverse complement strand
AGTTTAGATCGTGTCTAGAAAATAGAGAAAAAGCAGAGGAGATTCATGTTATCATGAACCTACAACTTATTTCATCCGTCCTATTACGGGGTTGGACATTCAGGCTGCTACTTTTGTTATATATAATAATTTGGTCATAATAATCCTAATAATAATAGTAGTTTATTATCTTTTAATACTGAGTTGGTGAATTCTTCTAAGAATTTACCTGAATAAAATAATCATCTGAGAAATTTTTCAAAATAGAGTCGCAGAACTAGTTCATCATAGTGGAATCAGTCAGGGTGGAGGGTGCGACCAAAGCAGGCAGGGTCAAATTTCGGGTCTGGTAAAATTGCATAGTACTTCATAGGAATGACTGAGCTGCTTCCAGGATTGTGCTGTTCCACTCATCCTTTCTGGGCAGGAAACTGTTATTTGTTGGTAACAGATCTCCCAGAGCGTAACATTGCAAACACTTACAGCAAACTATGAAATAAATCAATAATAAGATAATCATGTTATTTAGAGGGCAATTTTTATATTTGAGAGTTTCCTTAGAAAATGGCAATAAATGTCACAGTGTGAAAGATAACAGAGACAACGATGGCAGTCAGAGAAATGGCACTGCACTGTTGTGACGAGGACTAAGTTCACTCAAATTAAAGCACAATCAGGAGATGAGAAAATATGGCAACATACACCACATGGAAAGGAATTAAACTGATTTCTGACTATAGATTATTTTCAAAACACCATTTTGCCTTTTCACTGTTGGAGTCTTGTTTTCTTGACATTTCCTGTCATTTTTTGAGGTCAAAACGTGCTTACTCAAATAATGGGGACAAATAGTGACCTCTGTAACATCAGCAAACCAGAACTGCATACAGGGCCATGATTTTTGTTTACTCATTGTCATGCAAATAATTTCCTTACTTCTATTTAATATTTCTCATGTTCAGGAACTATATTCTCAAAACATTAGTAGTAAATATCTCCTGAATAGCATTTGTATTAGAGATAAAGTTAATAAATCATCTATTAGATACAATTTCCAAGAAGGTAGTTTAGGTAACTGGCAGTAGGGTCAATGTTTAATAAATTTAAATGCATACATAAGCACCAGGAGAAAGAAAGGGATCTTGTTTTCCTGCAACATTTGACTTCAGAAGGAATAAGGGGGTGGGGAGCAAGGTAAGGAAGGCCTTGCAGGGGAAACCTAACAGTTAAAGTACCAACAGACTTCCAAATTCTTTCAGATACCAGCAGCAAATGATGTATTGATTTTGCTGTTAAACTGCACAGATGTAACCACCACATTAGACATGGAAGATAAAAGCAATGACTAAAAGCACCTTATTTCATCTGTCACACCTGGGGCTCTGCCTTCTTCAGACCTTTAGTGTATTAGCACAGAAAATCAATTAGGTAAAGAGCTAAACAAATGAAGGGAAAATAAAAAAGAGGCCTCATTCACAAAGAGTCAGGGATGTCAGCAAGCCCTAGAGACTTCAGCAATGTGTAAGATATCTCCAATTAAACCACAACAACTTTTCTGAACTTTTTTTTAATAAGTGATTAAGTACTGCCCAGATACACCTATTAGCACAGGTCTAGCATGTGGTCAGTATTCACAAGCACAAGATTTCTTTTTACCGAAAAGAAAATGTGAACATTTGTTTTCCAGTTGGTGTTATTTTGAATGTCTATGCTTCTTGTCATCTTAATCAGTGTTGAATCAGTTGCTGATCAGTTACATCCAGAAATAAAGCTTTTCTGAGCAACACCATAATACAGAATATTGACAGCCAGTACTTCGTTAAAATCAGGGACATATTACTGAAGCCTAGTGCTATGATACACAACAGCTTGCTCCTGCTTTAATAAAGCAAATAGACCATCTCTAAATGAAAAATACAGTCAGATTTTTCTGTTGCCACCATACATTTTTCATCCAGAGAGCAGAGCAGATCACAGATGTTTCATTGATTGATTCACAGTGAATAAAAGTCCACGGTGATACAATGGAGATAACCAACTGGGATTTGTCAGTGGAGCAGGACTCAGAAAACCTGTATTCATTGGTATAAACACATACAGACATGCATCTTTCTTCAGTTTCTCATCTACAACATAGGGAATTTCACCCCTTAGTTCTGTCCTCCTCTGTCCACTGAGGTTGCAAGCTCACTGAAAAGATTTGATTTCAACTGAAGGCAAACAATCCTTTTAAAAATGATGCAACTAAGCAAAACTCAAATTGAGAATTTAATAGAGGTCCCATTACTTTTTTTTCTCCTTTAGAGTATTTTTCTCTGTATGGGGATGTACACCTGAAATTAACCTCTGTATAGATGTATATATCATTTTTTCTGTGACATCTGAAACAAACAGACCACTGTTCTTGAAAAAAAAAGTTAATTTTTTTTTCAAGCAGGGAAAAATAATACTATTTCTTTAAAGAATACCAAAACTACCAAACTGTAAATCTTCATACATTTCATCAGTGCCACCTAGCGGAGACACATACCCCATCCCCTCAGTAGGAAACTGCTTTTGCCTAACCCTTTCGTCATCTGTGGAAGGGTTTGGCTTCTACAGTGGATAGCAGCTGTATAAGGTGGCTTTCTAAGGTGACTGAGCCATTTCTCCAGACAGCTACCATCTATTGGAGAAAAAACACCGCACCAGCTCAAAGTGCTTCCGTTGGAGTCTGAAGAACTCTGTTCTTTGAAAAGGATTAAATAAATGATGAAATAATTTCCCATGGTGGCTTAATTATTTCAAAACAGACAAGAGGGATTTTTCATGTTTCATCAGCCCAAAACATGTAAATTTAAGGTGAAATGACAAGCATGGCAGGCACAGAATTCTAGGAAGACTTGAAAACATGTTGCCAAGAAAAAATTAAAATACCTATAATTTTCTTCCATGCTTTCATTCTTTCTTTTTCTTTATTTTTTTTTCTTTTGAGAGAAAGAAAAATTAAATTCTTCCTCTTAAGAAAAGAAACAGACAAGGTGACACTAATCTTGAAAATAAGTGTCATGCACAGCTTTTGCTGTGTTTATAATTATATAAACTACTATTATAATTATAAAGGCTTTGTTTTTGGCTATCTTCTTTTTTTTTTTAATCAATATTCATTTTACATCCAGTCAGTAAGGCAGTTTTCTCCAGTTCCAAGAGCCTGAGTCAGTTCATAATTATAAGAGTGGGACTATAGTATTAAACAGGCACATACATCTCAGCTTTAACCCACCAACACAGTTTCCAACACTGCTAGAATTGTATGACACGTGGACACTGTAACTATTTAGATGCACACAGTTATAAACATTCTCTGACAAGAGATTGAAAATTATATTGCACCCATCTAAAGAGCTACCCTAGGAAAAAAGCAGCTGAAGAGCCATTGTTGGAAAAATACTATGGCGTGGGATAAGAGGTAGCAGATAGCACTTAGAAGCTGAAGTATGGTAGTTTTGTGCTATAGAGCATAGTCTGAAAGAGCATCGTAAAAAGGAAAGAATGAATCATAAGCTTTTGTGTGTCAGAAATGATGCTCTAATGGGTGACAGCTGTTAGCAGATTCCTGTCATTTAAACACTTTGAGTCAGTTCCCCATCACCACTCTTCTCTAGGTTGAATTACCAAATTTTTATTAGCATGGAAAATCCTGCAATTCTTTGACTAAAAAGTAGGAGTTTTTTTAATCTCCACGGTTTGAACACACATACATACACACACACACACACACACACAATCATGTATGCACAAGAGACTAAGGTGAACTTCTAAATACACTGAAGCCCACAACATTTCCTTAGTGATTTCAGCTGAGACAAGATACCACACCAGGAACTGGAAAGGATTTTCTTGCTGTTCCAAGTCTATCTACATTTCCTGGGCCAAGAATTGCACACAAGCACAGTCAAGTAACAGAGGATGGAAGTGCATGAATAAAACAATGAAGTCAAGTAGCTCAGGCATGATTAGAAAGGGGAAGGGTGTCTCCTTCTGCACTGTTGAATTGGCCATTAGTGTCAGAGCAGCTTTTAAATTTAGAGTAATTCTTCCCGTCTGTGCACTACTTGAGGTGTTCACCCAGTGTTTGCCTGTATTATTAAAGGATTGAACTCTGTCAGAGGGCAAAAGCAAATTACCTGCAGGGAGTCAGGGGCCAGATGAGATATACCTTCACTGGGCTCTTTCCTTTAGTAACCAGTGGTAAAAGACTACAAGGCAGCTTTTATGTAGATGTCACATCATTCACGGACTGGAACACCCAGCTGTGATAATAGCATACGAAACGGGGGTGGGCAACCATTACTAATTCCTCCCTTATCCAACCTTGCTATTTGAATTATTAGCTAAATTGCCATCTTCAGAACTTAATTTCTTTTCTGGCCCGTAGGTTCAAGAAGTTTATTTTACATGTTTAATTGTATATGTTATTGCCTATTGTTATCAGTGAATGCCTATTTTGCCTCAGCAACATTTTTTCCTGCATTTCATTAAGTATTTTGCAATGCTTGATAGTCACTATTACATATCCACAGGGTAAACAACGAAAACACTAAGGTTTTATTCCCTTTTAGAAAAAAAAGAGATAATTCACATTTTTCCTACCAAAAATTAATGAGACAAAGCTCAAAAACTCTCAGACTAATGATTATAGCATCTGGAAAAAAAAATCAATTAATTCAAATACACATGATAAAGTACTAAAAAAAATTGCTGGATATGGACAAGACATTCAGTTTTTTGTTGACTCAAAATATTTTTGCTAACTATTCCCAATCAGTTTGACTATGGAAGTGTTAAATGAAAATTTTGTAATGTCTTGTAAAGAAATTTTTTCTTTCACGAAAGACTGCGTTTATTAATCCACATTTATTTTACTATTGAAAATGCAAATGTATTTAAAAGGATGGAAGCTACAAACTATTTTAAAAAAACAGCAAAACAAAATCAATGTATGTTATTTTTTCATACTTTTTTCCAACTGCTATAACACCCTAAAAAGCTCCACAGCTCCTTATTCTACATGCCGCTAGAAAGGAGTTACTGAGTGCAGGAGAGAGGTATAGTTGGGCTGTGATTCTCAATAGGCACCATCTGCACATTCCAGCACATCCCAACTGCATATAGAATTCACTCAAACTGGAACTACATTGCCTCTAGCAATAGACTTGCTTAGCATAACATCACAGAACAGTTTCAGTTGGTTACAACTGATTTTCGTGTTTGCAGCTCATTAAAACTCTCAGCTATTAAAGGCAAAACAAACCAAAAAAAAGCTGTAATTCCTTTCTTTCTTTTTTTTCCTTTCCAAAATCCATTCTGAAATCCATTGTCCCACTATAGCCCCTTACATGATCTCCTAATACCTTTCCTCAACTCCGCGATACCTCTAAATTTTCCAGACTCTCCTTCAGCCTTTACAACTTACAGCTTTATTTCCAGTTTCCCATTCAGCCACCTCTGATCCTACATTGTTTAGCTGAGAATTAAAACTGTCCAAAGGCTTATTTTCCAGTATGAAGCTAGGTTTTTTCATGGGTTTTATGATATCTATCCAGCTGTTTATCTTCTAGTTTCTCTTTGCATCATGCTGCATCAGGAACATTCCAGATTATTCAAAGGGACCTGCTGATCTCCAAATGCCCTCAGTAGTGGTAATTTTAATTCACATTTGTGTGGTGTTACCTGAGGAAAAGGTTTTACCTAGTAAACAAGATGATGCTTGAAGCACTTGGTCTTCCTCACTAGAGAAGACCTCCAAAACTGAGTTGTTCCAGTAGGGAGTTATTTTAATTCAAGAGCCATCTCTGAAACATACATGTGATGATGGTAACACTTCTAAATTAACGCATGCTAATTTGTTTCCTTTCAAACAGTGAGTTTATTTTTCACTTTTCTTTCTTCTGACACGGATAGTATATCCTTGTGTAGTTCATGCCTATCCATTCACGATGATGGATGATGTAGAAGCTTCTGGGTGAAAATATTCATGCAAAAAAAACCCAAAAAGAAACAACAAAAAAAACCAAACAAGATTTTTTTTTTTTTTTCCTGACTGATGAGCATTTTAGAAGTGGAAATAATGAATTTCCTTCACCCCATGCTGGCATACTGTAGTACTCACAAGTGGGAAGAGAATATATCCCCTAGCCAAAAGTCAGTGTCTACAGATTACACTGGCAGTTGATGTAGCCAGAATGCCATTAAGGTTGTTAGCAACATCACCCTCGGCAGGGAATAAGTTCCCTTTGAGACTCTGAGGGACAGTTAATTCTCATCTGGCTTTGGCAAAGAACTGGATTGTTTCCAGTAGGTCTGGTGTATGTCATTACAGTAAAACCACCAGGCATTGGCACTAGCAAAAGGTTGCTGGCGTTTCATTCATTCAAAAGAGCTTCATTCTTACCCAATACATCCCCTTTTCATCAACCTTCTTGTTAAATAACAGGCAATCTTGGGAGGCCTCAAGCTTCTTTCAAAGTTGATTTTGGAGGAATAATTAAGCCTGAGGTCTCACTGCAGCCCCAGGAAAGTTTTTTTGAAGGTAAACTGAGCAACAGGTGTAAGAAAGAAATTTCACTTTTGCAGAAATCTCTGGTGAACAAGCTGCTCAGTCTGATTGTGCTACTTAATCACGATGAACAATCGTTCTAACATAAGAAAAATCTTGACTGAGATTTGCATCTTTCAGTAGGTTGAATTTTTACAGTAATGAACATTTTACTGGACTCCTGCTTTTGCCCTAGTTAAGCTTCAAAATAAATTAGTACCTCTTACAATTTGATCATTTCTACCTCAGCTTTATGCACAGGTGGGTTAAAATCAAATAGAAATAAGGGTGACCATTTAATCTGGTATTCACAGACCATCTCCCACTGTCCTAGACTGAAGATTAGCTCAGGTTTAACTCTATGGAGATGTTTCGGTAGTCCAAACACTTATGATTAAGTTAGCTTTAAAATAGAGAATATAATAACGAAAACATTACTTTGTAGTTCTTCTGGAAATACATGGAAATATGGAGGCTGAAGAGACTACTATTACTAAAATCACAGAGCATTCTGAGTTGGAAGGGACCCACAAGGATCATCAAGTCCAGCTCTGCAGTGAATGGCCCATACAAGGGTCAAAGCCACAACTTTGGTGTTATTAATTCTGTGCCCTAACCAACTGAGCTAATCTTAGTCAGATACTTTATAACACCAGAGTCCTCAGCTGAGGTTATGCTTCGTATCAGAGTTGATATTTCAGTGTAGTCTATTTGAGAAGTGTTTTTCATTTCTGTAATATAAATTTAAATTGCTTTACTTAAAAAAATATCTTCAGTGATGCAGATAAAGAAATATAAGAATATGTATAGTAAAGCATAACAAAGAAAATATTCAAAGATATAATATCTCTAGTTCAGACTTACCAAATCTTATAATAAGATGCAAAAAATTAATGGATATTTGATCAAATCTTTGAAAGCAGAAGCTCATCTTATGGTATTATTGAATTTTAATTATTATAATTTTTTCTTTTTTCAATTTGGAGCCATCTCAGCTTTATACATAAAAGTAAATTTACATCACTAATATCTCAGACAGAAAGTCAGAGATGTAAGCACAACTGTCACTATAAAAATAGCTGTAAAAAGTTGCCTAGTGCAGTGACCAACACAGAAATATTTTATAACAAAATTACAGTGTATTAATTTGTCACCATTATCTTTAGTTACTCCAGGAACCAGGTGTGACTATGAAGGCTATTCAAACCAATTATATGAATCAAACCTGACTCCCTTACACAGTCTTTCTGCTCATATACTACCACATCATACATTTATTTTCAGTTTATAGATGTTGATGAAACCTTAGATTGTAGATTTTGTGAAGGTGCTGGTCTTTTTATAGAGTACCTATAACCTACTTCCTAAAATGCAATTTTCATCTCTGTTTGGGGTTCACAGGTTCATTACACTGGTTATGGAGATCATTTTATTTAGCAGTCACTTTAAATCTACTTCACTTCTGTAGCTATTCAGACTGCTATTACAGTGGTGTGATTTCCTCATCTTTTAGAACATGTATTTTCATGTTTTAGTTCCTGACCTAACTACAGTTTTCCAAATTGTTCTCATAAAACTTCCTGATAATGTCATATTTTTAACTGCTCAGAATTTTCCTCTCATCTCTCAGGACTAAATTGTTCCTGATGTTTTAAAATATACATTTATAAATATATATATGCTTGTGTGTAACTTTGCAATATTCATTTCTATTTTGAACTCTGCAGACTTTACAATTTTCTTTAGTAAAAATATCACTTATGAAAACCCTCTGAGCCACACTGGCTCATGAAGAAAGGCAAGCATGCAAGGCTGGAACACTCATTTCCTCTGTTCATTTACACATTTAACATACACTCACAGTCAGAGGTCAGATATGGAGATGACTGAATTTAGCTTACCACTTTGCAGCCACTTTGGGAGACATATAAATTGTCCCACTTAAACATCAGGGAGAGCTGAAGCTTTTAGTTGAGATTTGGGAGAAAAATGAGAGGGCAAAGGAAGCAAATGGATGATTAGTGGGTTTGGTTGTTTTATAATAAACCTTGTAAAGCAAAGTCAGGTGTAACTACTATTCTGTAAATCACGTGTTTGGAGGAATTCTATGAGTTTAATTGATTTTTTTGAGGCAATCTCAAAGAACTCTGGCTTCCTTTTCTCACATACTGCTGCTTACACTTTTTTTTCCCCTCCTCTGGTGTGTCAACTAAGCTATGGGCATTGCACAGTCACGAAATTAAGTTCACAAAACTTTAAACTTGACATCTATGAAACTTGTATCACATATAATCAAAGACAGCCCTTCATAATTTGCCACCCATTATACTTTACAAAGTTGCTTAGATTCAGCTGTCATCATTTACTTAATGCTATAAATGGAAGTTCTTTAAGGCAAAAAAGAAAAACAAAATATATTTTTATTCTGTTCTAAGGCTAGGATTCCTAGTCACCACTGAAACATAAACAATAAATAATTACTTAAAAATACTGAAACAAAATCTGTGTCCCTTTCTTATTACTTTTCTTCAGCTTCCTAACAATTCTGTGGTGACTTTCTGCATTAAGTTAAAGAATGATCTTGTTTCCTATATGCACACTCACCATAAAGGCTCTTACACACTCGTATTTCAGATCTCTTCAGAAAAGCTAAATACAGGTTGAAGAGATGGGCAGAGAAGAACCCTCTAAAGTTCAACAAAGACAAATGCAGGGTCCTGCACCTGGGAAGAAATAACCCAATGCACCAGTACAGGCTGGGGGTTGATCTGCTGAAAAGAAGCTCAGTGGACAAGGACCTGGGCATTCTGGTGGACAAAAAGACGTCCACGATCCAGCAGTGTACCCTCGGAGCCAAGAAGGACAATGGTATCCTGGGATGCATTAGGAAGAACATTGCTGGCATGTCAAGGAAGGTGATCCTGTCCTTCTGCTCAGCCCTGCTGAGGCCACACCTTGAGTGCTCTGTGCAGTTAAGGGCCTGGAGCATCTCCTATGAGGAAAGGCTGAGGGAGCTGGGCCTGTCCAGCCTTTGGAAGAGACGTCTGAGAGGGGACCTCCTCAATTCCTGTAAGTATCTGAAGGGAGGGTGTCAAGAGTACAGAGACAGGCTCTTCTTGGTGCAGCCAACCAATAGGAAAAGAGACAGCAGGCAAAATATGATGCACAGGAAGTTCCACCTAAACATGAGGAAGAACTTTACTGTGAGCATGACCATGCACTGGAACATGTTGCCTAGAGAAGTTGTGGAGTCTCCCTCACTGGAGATATTTGAGAACCATCTGGACACAGTTCTGTGCAATGTTCTGTAGATTGACCCTGCTGAGCAGGGAGGTTGGACCAGATGATCCACTGTGGTCCCTTCCAAATTATCCATTCTGGTCTCTTCCAGACTTATCCATTCTGTGATTCTCTGATTGAGCTCTCTAAAAAGGATTTTTTTTTTCTATTGAGTTATTTTTGCAGTTCTGTCTTTCTTTGCCCCACTTTCCCAGTTTAAACTACAGAATTACATTCAGCACTTCAGTATCAGTGTCATCAGTGCTGTGCAAATGTGAACTCGACTTCACACCCTTAGTCTTTGATTTATACCTCTGAGAAATGCACAAACCTCTTTTGACACTTCATTTGTCCATTCAACTGCTAATGCTGAATTGGTTGTCCGAGACTTGACTTATGTGGGCAGATCTGTATATGCAGCTGTAGTAATACTAAATGCAGATATTTGAAAATATTCTGAATGTAGGTCTATCTTGCAAATAAACCCCATTATTTTTTCCTATGACTACTTATATTTTGTTGTTTTCTACATTTTTAAACTGCAAGTATTGTATGTTCTAGATAGTCACTCTAGTGTCTCATGACTCCAGTTAGTCTGTAATGTCCCTCTTGCGTGGGGCCACCCTGTTCTCTTGTATAGGGGCACCCCATTGTGTTTTTGGTGACAAAGCTCAGGCTGTAGTCCTAATCCAGTTCATAAATATTTTTTTTAATACTGATTGGATCTTTTCTAGCTCTGAACTTCGCATTTTAGTAACCAAAATGCTTCACAACATTTTCAAAATTGTACATGTTCACCTGTTTACATCAATAAATCTTTTCAATTCATGAAATAAAGAACTGTCGGGCTTTATTTATAATATTTATATATATAATTGTATTTATAATATTTATAATATTTAGGTATATAAACAGATTATTATACAACCACTTTTTGCCACAAAATTTTTTAAAGGAAGGTGATGCTAGGCTGCAGTATGAGTACAACAGCATACCATGCTAAGCAGTCTTATAAGATATGTGTTGAGAGTTTGGGCACTTCTGTGTAGGTTGATCTTGGATGTAGGTTATCAATACCATCAAAAGGACCATTCTAGAAGAAAATGTATTGCCCTAAAAACCCTATGGTCTAAGTAATACAAAGCTTGGACAAGACAGAAGAAGAGAAACTCATTCTTAACAGAGATATGAGGAACTCTTCTGTTCTGTAGTGTTAAGTCACTGGAGTTCAGTCTGCTTCTTTGGGGTCCCAGCTGATAATGTTAGCCTTGGAAACTGTTTTGTGAAGCTAATAATCTATTTCCATGGATGGAAGTATGAATTCTGCAAATCTGATTTCTCAATTAATTATTCCTGTAAGATAGGGAAATTAGTGTAGTTGTTTACATGTGCTAAAAAAAGTATACTAATGGACCACTCATAAAAAACCCCTTCTTTTGAAAAAAATTGTGTAAGTGGAACTACAAAACTAGTTTCTTACATAAAAGAATAGAAAAATAGAAAGGTTTTTCACTTTCTGCGTACAGTACACAGACCAAAAAGTATATATTTTTCTCAGTAGGAATACAAAAAGTAATTTGTTCTTACTTTAATATAAAGCTTGCATTAAGTGTATCCTCTGTTGCTGTTGAAATCAGTCATTTAGCACTGTGTGGCCTCTGAAATTAGAACAATGATTTTGAGAAGAGTTTAAAGAGATTTAGTGTTACCACTGCACTGTCAGTCAGAAACCTATTTTAAAGTGAACTTGTAATTTTCAGTCAGTTTATTAAATTCAAATAATCACTTCATTTGCAGCTTCAAGTTACACAAATCATCAGTGAAAATTTCTGTAAGAGCAGAGAAATTTGCTATATACCTGACTTACATTGTGTTTACGCAACAACAAGCTCTATATCTCTTGTTGAAAAGTTTACCTTTTTTTCTTTTTGTGTTCTCTGGCCTGTACCCACCATCACACACTAAGTAAACCTTCATAAAAAAATTTTTTAAGGAGAAGAAGGAATGGCACTGCATTCCTGAATATGTGGCTAAATAGGTTGGACGTATTTGGGTATCACTGATCTTTAAATACTTTGTAGTGAACAATTCACCTTATAAATGTTAATTAAAAATAATCCTCTAATTAAAACTGTATATTTGTATTTATTTTATATTTATGTTTATGTCAATTAACTAAGCTTATATCCACAAGTCAGAATAAGACTGTATAATCTGGTTTTGGGGTAGAAGGATTAATTTTCATATGTTTACATGCCATTCAAAGCTACATTTCTTTGTTTTTATACACTGGGTAAGGTAAATCTTATATACAAAGGTGGGCTTAAATATGATTGTTTTCAGGAAGAGGACATATTTGGAGCAGATATACTGAAGATCTATATTTAAATACAGAAATAGATTAATAAATAGATATTATTCTAAGAAATGTTGTTATAGAAACGAGAGAGAGAGAGATATTTTAATTTCATTGGTTTGCCTGCTACAGTTGGATCTCCTTTTTTAAACCAATTCAAACTTATATTTTTAGATACTAAGCAGACATATTTGAGAAGGACAAGTATGTCTGCAGACTAACCAGACGTATTCTGTTCACAGAAAAAAAAAAAAAAGAAGGAAAATAGGAGGATAATGATGGATATTGCTAATAGAAGGATCTGACAGACATTCTGTAAATTACTTTATTCCAAAACATGTCCATAAACTTGTTCTGTATATGCATTATATGCTTTCTGTGTCTCCCTTGCTGGCTTGATTTCCTCTAATTAGAAGCCTGGCCAGGATGAAAAGGAGGCTGAAGTTCAGAACAAATGACAACATCACCATTATATAAGAATTATGCTTTATGCATTTGTCCATATCATGATTGACAGTCATAGCTTTTGACTTGCAGCCTATGAATTTAAAGATACATTACATGAACATCTTTGCTTTTATTCTTATTCCATAAAATTACTTATTTGAATAATACATTTGGAGAAGTACAGAATATTTCTCACACCATAAAGAATAATTCTTAATTTCTCCCAGAATAATGCAGATTATGATAGTTAATGTTAAAAAATATTAATTTGACAATGAATAAAAAAAAAAGTTTTTAAGAAAAGAAGGATTAATGGTAGACTCTCCTAAATGGAAATGAGATCTTGAGTAATTTAATGAGATGTATTTTCTGATATGAAAGTTTCACTACAACCACATTTATTCTGTTTGTGTCTTAGAGTTTCCTTGGATAGTGAAGTCTCTCAGACCTTTATCCTCTTAAAAATTTACATTTGTGTCCTCTTGTTCATATAATTAAAATTTAAGTTAAATAATCTTTCAATATTTGTCACCTTAATTTCTTCATATTCTCAGAAGACATCACCTTTTAATATTTTCTTTTCATCTGAAGAGAGACCTGGCTCAGGTTAACCTTTCCATATTTCTTTAGTTTCATGTATTCTGCCTGCCCTCTCCTCTGTACTTTACCCTCTTGTTCTACCTTTAATGAAATGAGTAGGACTGCCCCACACCATGTTCCAGAGGTAGAAGACAGTCCTAAGACTTCTTCCCAGTTTTAAGAGTCAGTCAGGAGTTATAACCTAAAGTTTGTGTTAGGTGGTAAATCACGTACTTTACGATCCAAGTATTTGGTCTTATTTCTTTTTTTACTTTATTTAAAAATATATATTTCAAATTCAATGGCACTAACAATTCTTTATTCTCTTTACTGCCTAGCCTGTAAATAGAATAAAGATAAGAAAATGTGTGTTTCTAATGTGTGTGTAATCTATATATATATATGTATTAAATTTATATACAAACATAGAATTAGATCTATGTCTTTATCACTAGGCTTTATAATAGGATTTATCAGAAGAGCCGAAGATGAGAACTAAGGAAAAGCATCATGCCCAGGAAGAGAGTAATGTTGAAACATTTAATAAACAGAAGTAAAGGGGTTAATTTCATGGGGGAAGGCAAGGAACACAGAGAATTAAAGTGCAATTTGTGGTGGGACAATGGTGCACAGACTGTTAAAAAAAGAAAATTATAAGAGAAGAGGAAAGGACATTCATCAACAGGAAATGGCAGCCAGGGAGGGTGATTCAGCAGCTTACCAGAGCCAGAATTAAAGCAGATCATGGTAGTCAGGGGCTAAGGCTTCAACGTGCAACAAGAGGAGAAAGGATGATAATTGGAGATGATTGGAAAAAAAGGTAAAAAATCTTGGAGGGCAAGAGATGTTGGAACAACCACGGGTGAGTGCAGTGCACTGCATCCCTAAGAAGCTGGGTTTTTATGAATCAGATCTTCAGCATCAGTCTTCCCAACAAAATGCACCATCTTGCTGAAATCAAGAGCACTCACTTACAGACCC
>JAYRBT010000114.1:76324972-76338230 GCA_036023395.1 Myiotriccus ornatus | reverse complement strand
ATAAAAATTCAATATAAATACTTCATACTGCACTACTTCTTGGTGTTGTATCATCACATATTTCTAGACTAAAGCTCTGTATACAGAGTTGTGGCTTTAATTGTGTTAAAGAGCCATGAAGAATATTTTAATGGGGATAGAATAATAACAAAAGAAGGAGACAAGCTTCACTGTCCTCTCATGTTACTTATTTTGGATCACTAAATGAAAATAGTGCTAAATCTTCATCAGAAGGTCTTAAGGCACCTTGAACTCGGTAGAACAAGTTTATAGTGACAATAATGAACTGTATTTTTTTTCTGTAATATTACCAGTCTCAAACCCAGTCCAACTTTTTTCCATCTTTAAAACCTTTATTTAGTAGTGAAGGAATATCTTCTCCTTTTTCTGCCTAATGAATTGAAGGAATGTCATAAAAAGCATTCCTGAACATCAAAATGATTGAGGTTATCTGATGGGTTAAAAACATTTGCTGCACAGTCAACACATATTTCTATCCCTCTCATGAAGAATGCATATAAATGAGAAACACCATCACATATTACACATACATTTTCTTTTCTTTTAATTTGACTTTGCACAACAGTGATCCTGGATGTTTAAAAAACATTTTTATCTTCAAGTGATACAGTTGTTTCAGTCAGACTTTGGAAATTTTGCTGATTCTCCAGTACCCTGTAAATTTCTGTATTCAAATAAATGCATTAAAAATGTGTGCATAGCTGCTGTGACCTTTTATATATATATATTTACTCTCTGGTGACCAGTCAAAAAGTTCAGTTTGGAGGAAAAATGAATTTTTTGTCTTGCTTGCACTTCTCATGCTCTATGATGACTTTAATATGAATCAGGTAGAGTTCTGATGAGAAAGGCATTGCATTAAATAGGTAAGGCTACTGACCTATGAGGTTTGGTTTGGCTTTGGTTTTTTATGTCTGGAAGGAGTTTTTACGGAATGAGATGGGTGTAGGTGTCCTGGTTTTATCTAGGATAGAGTCAATTTTTGAAATTTTGAAACTCTAGCTAGAAACAAATGTAAAGTAATATACCACTTGAAGAGAAGAAATACACAAATAATCCCAGCTGGAGCCACTCACTGTGGATATCAATCACACTGATTCAGGTGAAGAAGGGAGGATGCTGATGAACCCTTTAACAAACACCCCCACAAAAACTAAACCCTATTCTGCTTGAGGAAAGCAAGCACTAATAACAACAGGAATGCTGGAAGGATGAGCACAATAGATTCATAGATAGATGCTGGGGTGAGAAGAGGGAGTAGATAATGTACCATCAATAAGTGATGATCTTAACTTTTTTTAAGAACTTTTTGTTAATAATTTCTCAATTTTACTCATAAGTGCTAATATTGTAATAGTAGAAACTTTATTGCATTTTAATTATTTTTCTAATTATTAGGCAAATAATAAAATCTTAGTTCTACAAATAATGGCTGTTTCCTGTAGCGACCAACAGAAAAAAGGTTTCTGTAGGTACTTTGGCAGCAGAAAGTAGGCTAATGAAACTACTGCTAAGTGAAGTGTGTGACCTGGTGGCAAAGGGCACAGAAAAGTCTGAGATACTCAATGTTTTCTCTGTATTAGTTTCTGGTTAGGTTTATCCTCAGGTGCCTACATCTCTGAACCTAGTAGCACAGTCTTGGGCAGGGATAAAACATTAATTTAGAGCAGGTACTTCAGAAAATAAGGAGTGCTTCAGAAAATTGTTAATTCACAAGTCCAGGGCACCAGACAGAATGAATCTAGCAGTGCAGAGGGTATCAATGTGAGTTCACCATCTGTCATCTTCAAAAGGTCACAGCAAGTGGCAGACCAGCCTAACCTTAGTCCTGAGGAAGACTACGGAGCAGATCTTCATTGAAGCCATGTGCAGGTACAAATGCAACAAGATAACCAGAAGCAGCCAGTGTGAATTTAGAAAAAGCAAATTATGGGTGACCAACTTGATTGCTTTCTAGGATGAGGCAATTGCCTCCTTGGCAACAGAAGTTGCAACAGAAAGGGCAGTCAAGCACTACAGCAGGATCCCAGAGAGTCTGTGGAAGCAGCTGCTTTGGAGCTACTCAGAACTTCACCAGCCAGAGCCATGAGCAGCTGCAGGTAATGTGGCCCTGCTTTGGTCAAAGGGCTGGACCATGTTGCCTCCAGAGAATTCTTTCAACCTGAACAATTGGATAATTCTTTGATTTTAAAAATAAAAACAGAGGATAAGTAGGATTTAAGTCAGCTTCATATCTTAGATATTAGGAAATTAGAAATCTTACACTGGTAACATGAGCTACTCATCTACAGCTCACCATTGCAAGAACTTTTACTGATTACGGACTAGTTCAGATGATCAATCTGAAAAAAAAAAAAAAAAGCCTAATTTACAGATAAAAGCAGTTGAATCCTGCTTCCCCTAAAAGAATTCTTGTCGCAGTCTTTTCACCAGCTTGGGTGTACTACTGAACTTTTACTACTAACAAAGTCTTAATTCCAGAGCTTTCCCAACTGGATTAACACAAAACTATTCTCTTTTTTGACTGATTCATGTTTATACCATTTTTATTTAAAAATACCTATGTAGTTTCCAATCTCAAATTCAAAGACACAATTACCAGTTCCACTATCAGATGATCCTCCCACTGCTGCTGATATATATTTGACCTTCTTTTCTGTCCAGAGGTTTGATTATATCACAGCCAAAAAAAACAACCACATACGAGTGATCAGTTCTCAGGCATTTGGTCTATCCAGATTATATTTCTGCCCAAACTATGACTGAATACTAGAGTCTGAAAATCAAAGCAACAGAACTAAAATTTTATATATTATAATTTCTATATATCCTTCTCTTGTAACACTGGATTTATGTTTGTTTTTTCTCTAATTGAAAATATTAATACTTCTCTGTAAACACAAACTTCTAGAGTGTTTTTTTCACACCTTAAATACACTATAAAATTCCTGATAAATATTTTGGTTTTAGCAGTAAGGATCTAAATTGTCATTTTTTAGGGTTTTACTTTTTAAAAGTGTTTAAGAGAAAATGTATTGTCTAAAAAAATAATTTTCTGGACACCTCGATTAAGGAAATTAAAACCTTGATTAGTTCCAGGCAGATCAAAGGCTGGAAAGAGGATGGCTGAGGAAATTTCTGGACTCTGATCATCTTGAAAAGTTCTTTTTTAAAATTATTGTTGTTTTCTTTATGTGTAGGAATACAGAACTGACAGAGATCAAGGGATACTATTACAGTACTATCCATTCAGCTACACTTTGTGCATTATCTGAAAAATTTAATTATTCCAGATTGCTTTGTTCCATTAGTAGTTCATTCATCTGTCCACTGGGATAGGCTTTCTGCATTCTTGCTGATAAGCATGAAGTGGTTCCTGGAATAAATCTAAGGATTTTTTTGGCTAGTACTATTTAACATTTTCCAGGATGGATTCCAATATTCACTGTGTTTTTCTGCTTTTCCTGGTATTCAAGTATTTCAGTATGTGCTTGTTTGACATAAACACTGTGACAGTGATGCTGTTATTCAGAAGCATTTTTTGATCCCTGCAAAATGGAGCAATATGCCTTGCTATCTCTAAGCATGGTGCAAAGGATTGAATAAAGTGGTGATACTCATTTCCTGATTTCCAGATGACTGAGTTTTCCAGTGTCACTGATACTCATGCACTTACCATTTCCCTCAAACAAATCCCAATCTTTTCTCAAAGGACTTCTCCATTTCACCCAGCATGCACTCCTGGCAGCAGTGAATTGGTGATCAGTTTGCAGTGAGTCTTTTGCTTCATTCCAAGGGAAAATGGAACATTTGCCAGAATGTATACTTGTATTTCTGACTTGCAAATTCAGAAGAGATATAAATCTATACACTGAAGAGGATTACTTAATTTCTTGTATTTGCGTCCCAATTTTCTGCCAAAATCATAACTGAGGTTTTCTTACTCTTCATAGTAACTTTATGTCTATTGAAGCCATTACAGATAGGCAGCCTAGTGCCTCTCTGGGACAAGAGGTTAACTTTAACCCACTTTCTTGATATAACTGTATATTTTTAAAACCTAATACCTGAGTCAAAATCAGTATCATTTCATAACAATATATTACCATATATTATTGGTGTATACCATATATTTATGGTCTATTTATACATATGAGTATGTGCATTTATATACATATGGATATTATCTGAGACAGATTTTAATATCTAGACTCTGGTACCTTGGAGACACTATAGCTAAAGATTCCTAGTTTTCCAGTATTACACTTCAATTTGAATGTTCTTACAGATTTCTAAAACAGAAATTAAAAACTGAGACAGAAACGGTAATTGAAACAAACTCTAAATATACTATCTTAAGCTTTTTGTACATTTTTTGAGTTAAGCAATACCTAGTTCTCACCTTTAAGGTATTAGTACAGAGAACCAGGTTAGCCACAAAACTATTGCAATGGAGCTGGGAAGTTTAGCTATTGCAAGACTAGCACAACTAATTATACAAAATTTACCTGTCACCCTGGAGTGCCAGATAACACAACTTTCTACCAACCTTTGTGGGTGCCTCAGACACTTCTCATTGTTGAAATAATAAAGCAGAATTGGAGATTCCCTACATTCTCTCATGGCAATATATATAAAAATGTAATACTTGGAATTTCCTGTATGTCTCATTTAGGATATTGCTCAAAACTTCACAAAAATTGTCTTCAACTATTTTTGCTTTTTATTTTAGATAAACATTGAATTTTTGGAGAATTTTTTAAATTATAAATATTTAGCACAGAAGGTCCCAACAGTTCACAGCCTAAGAATACACCCATTCTTTGATTAACATGGCTATTTTCTGTCCAAAAAAGAAATAGCACTAAGGAAAAACAGTATCTGAAGAGTTTACTGTATTGAGTCCATCACATAAGTCAATGGTCAAGAACTTAAAATGCCAATATTTTGAGGATACAAGTTAAGATAACAGAAGATTTTAAGCCTAACATTTACTGTGACAGAATGTTTACAAGATTCTTCCTAACAGGTCATTGACAATGATACAAAAACCTCTGATGACAAAGCCAGTCAGTGCAGTCAGAGAGATTATAAACACTGGTGTTTTTTCAGGGTGACAAAAACCTGGAAAAGAGAAAGACTATAAGATGAAAAAATACAAAGTACAGGGACTGAAATCACAGTTATAAACATCGCGAATTATATTCTGAGAAAGGCCACAGTGTGTGCCAGCAAAGAGAATTGCTGGCTATCAAAGACTTGAAGGGGGAGGAGAGAGGGAAAGGAAGAAAAAAGAATTGTATAGTTATAAACTGCCTGATGGGAACTTTTCTCATACTTTGCTGACCTTGGCAGAAATCTTTGTGGTGCCTAATGGCAGCTCTTTTCACAGCTCAACAGGCACCAGGTTTCCCACCACATATGAGTTTTTCTAGTCTTTACTGTGCTGTCTGGAAATGACAAAATGAAAAAGTAGCCAGTTTTGACACATTCCCCCCCCACCGCCAAAACCAGTCAGTGAACATTTGTTGGACCATTTCTTGATAGTCAGGAGTTATGGAAAAATAAATTTGTTCTGTATTCGGCAATGGGTGGAATTAGAGATAAAACAGATCTAAGAAGGGAGCTATGAATAAATCCCACCATCTACCTTCTTTTACTATGATATGGCGGAAAGAAGGAAAATGGACTGCAAGAGTAAAGACAAGAAAACTTTAGGGGACAATGATGAAAGAAAAAAAAGCCATTAATAATTGCTCCACTACTAATCTCATAGTGCTTTTGTGTTAGAAAAGTGTAGGCTTACATAGAATAAAGCTAACAGTATGAGAAAGTTTCTCATCAATTTATGAGACTGTTGGTGCTAGTACTTCCCTCAGATGTGCACATGTGTGGCATTTTCTTCAAGTGACAAGTTTTAGATTTTTTTTTTTTTTTTTACAGCTTTTGTAAGATTTCCATGTAAAAATGAGTCACAGAATCAAAGAATGGGTCTGGAAGGAAGGGTCCACAGGATGAGTCATCTGGTCCAACCTCCCTGCTCAAGCCGGGTCATCCTAGAGCACATTGCACAGGGTTGTATCTAGACAGTTCTTTAATATCTCCACTGAGGGAGACCCCATGACTTCTCTGGGTGACCTGTTCCAGTGCGCAGTCACATGCACAGTACAGTAAATCTCTTCCTCATATTCAGGTGGAAATTCCTGAGCATCAGTTTCTGCCTGTTGCCTCTTGCCCTATTGCTTGGCTGCACGAACAAGAGCCTGGCTTCATTTTCTTAGCACCCTCCCTTCAGAGACTGATAGGCATTGACAGCATCTCCTCTTTGTATATTCTCGAGGCAAAACAGGCACAGCTCAGTCTGTCCTCACAAGAGAGATGCTCCGGGCCCTTAATGAACTTTGTAGCCCTTTGCTGGACCTACTCCAGGAGCTCCATGTCTCCCTTGCTCTGAGGAACCCAGAACTGGACACAAGGCCTCACCAGGGCTGAGTAGAGGGGCAGGATCACTTCCCTTGACCTATTGGCAATGCTCAAATGAAGCCTTTTTTCTCTTTAGACCAGCAGAAGTCTCAGTATCTCAAACACAAAATACAGCTATTGTGCTGTTTAAAAATGATAATTTATTAAACTTAATAAGTTACAAACTCATTGCTTTCTTTTCATAGAAAAGGACAAGAATACACAAGAAGTTTAATAGCTTCTGATTTATGAGATTTACAGGAATGAAGATCATTACTCGCAAGTTTCTTAACTAAACCACAGAACTGCTGCTTAACAAATTCTTGAACAAAATGTTTGGTATGAAATGGTCAAAAAAGCAATTTAATTGTTGGACTATGTTAAGGAAGATGTAAGGAAAAAAGCAAACAAAACCCCACAAACAAAAACACAAACAAACAAACAAAATATGCACCAAACCCACTGTTAAAACAAGTATTATGTAAGAGTTGTGGAAAACAGTTATTTTAAGTATGCCTGGAATAAATTCGTTTCTGATAGGGGACAGGAAGAATGAAGGTTGTTTGCTTTCACAGCTGAATAAAACATAAATAAATAAGCTAATGTGATGAACAGAAGAATTGCTTAACTAAAAATGAGGCAGACACAAAATACTTAATTCAACTTAAGACTTAAATCTGATAATTAGATGTATAAACCACTTCAGAGTTTAAATATGGCAAAAGACTGACCAGAACAAATACAATGACACCCAGTCTATAAGAAATACTAAAAATACAAAAATACTAAAGCAAAAACTTACTATGGATCTGAAAGCACTATACAGGGGGAAACACAGAACACCTGGTCTTCAGGGAACATAAATCCAATTAACAGTAATGGAGCATGCAAATTCATGCCAGCTGACAATCTGATCCCAGTTTTGGTCAATGAATTACTATTTTTTTTTCTTTATTGTTGCGACTATATGTCTATATTTTGAAGATAAAATAACTGATATTACTTCCATTAAAAAGTATATTGTGCTTTGGCTGACTTCTCTGACAGTGACACATTGAGGACATTATTCTAGGATTGTTTTTCTGGTTTTTTTTCTTCTAGAGGTCCCTGTGATAACCAACAGCAGGTTTCCCACAAAATGTCCTAATGGTGAGCAGTACAAGTCCACTTATAAAGGCTCAAAAAAAAAATTAATCCTATCACTCGATACAGCAAGGAAATACAGTATGATCCTAAAAATGGCATAGCTGACATATTTCTCTGTATTATAATGAATTACTGAAACTACATAAAAATAATTGAAGTATATACATCATTATAAAAAGAATTTCATAAAAATATCTAAACATCCACAGGCCCAGTTGAGATAAATAATTCATGGGGCTACAGATCCTTCAAAGTGAACAGCAATTTAAGAATAAATTATACAGTGCTAGCGAGCATACATGCCTTTTTTAATTTCACAGTATAGTGTGAAACCTCTTTTTCCCATTAAAGTTAATGGTAGAACAGCCATTGACATAAACAGTGCCAGTACTTCACGCACTGTATTTATAAAGTATAGATCACATCTATCAACTGTGTGTAAAACAACTGATGTGAAAACTTTAAACCAAATTTCTATGACATTTTTAATAATTGTTCCCTGGCTGGCCAATAATTGGAACGCTGCATCTCAAAATGTAATTATTAGGCCTTCTCTGACTCTCTTAGAGTCTAATAAATTGTTGGACTAACACAAAAGTTTTTTAAAACCAATCACAAACTTTCCAGAAACCACCCTGAATTTGCATTGGTTAACAAAAGACCAAAATATGTAATAATGTCAGGAGTAGTAAAAGAAAAGACAATTACCCTGTAAAGAAGAATAAGATTTAAAAAAACCCCACATTTTTCTGACAAATATTAATTGAAATTACTTTTTGCTGTGTTCCTAGATGTAGTGATATTACACAACTCTGTATACAAATAATTCTAAACCCATGGTATTATTAGTGTCTGCATAACTCTTGGGGGCTTTTCCTTGTTTGAATGACACTTCATCTGTCCAAGGTCTTGGACTACAGCCTATTTGCACTTACTTACTGTCATTCAGATGCTTTGATAAGAAAATTGCTCAGATTCTTAGTTCAGAAACTACTTCAGATTTCTCTTCCTTGCATGAAGCAGAATAAGGTCAAAACAAAGACAGATTCATGTAATCTTCCACGTGCTCTTTGTGTGTAAAGTATTAATATTGATAGCCTTCAGAAATGCTGGAAAACATATAATGGCAAACTATTACTCACACAAGGCTATAAGGAGTGCATACCAGAGAATTAAAAAGAGTTGTGCCTCATGCTCCATAATGCCCAAAATATTTGCAATAGGTTGAAACTACAACTTGATACTCCTTTGTTTTTTTCCAGTCATTGACTCTGAACATCTCTTCATATCAAATGTAGTAGTATTGATATGATCTACAGTATCTGTTGGTCATGGAAGATAATAAAGTAATGTTTTATTATATTTTATGCATTGTGAAGGGACTTACCATGTTATAAATAAGGAGACAGTCATGAGTTTTGCTATATGGTTTTTAATTATTATTATTAAGCTATTTTTATATCATAAATACTGTCAGATTAAATAATTTCAGAAATTGGATTCTGTCATTTACTTTTCCTAACACTTTTCTTTAAAATAACTTTTTAAAAGGTTTCTCTTGGATTAAAAAAAAAAAAAATATTTTCAGTAGCCTATATGTGAGAAAGTCTCAGCTTGTAATCTCCACATTCTCATTAGATATGGTCCAAAACTCTATGGAAAAAGATCTGCAGCTTATCCTAGAAAAAATACATTTTTCTAATTTTAGAAATCATGAGGAAAAAAACATTATGATCTATGAAAAATGGTGTTAATACTGATCCTTTTATTCTAAAAGGTTCAAGGATTAACAGCAGGTAGTCCATGGAATACCAAAGCAACACAATTTTAATATGCTATTTTATATGCCATTTTACTTGTTTTTCTCATATAGTTGGAGATTCACATGTAGAGAGAAATTAGGATCACAAAAGGTGACTAGATTAGATGATCTGAATGTTTAATCTTTGATTTTTATCAATGTATGCTAATTATGAATTTAGTTTATATAGTCTATAATTGGAATGGGACGCACTAGAGTCATTGCGTACACGTAACTGTAGGACAGATGTTTCGACACGTAGACAATTCTTTACTCCCATGGTAGTTTATATCATTGTGACTTTGAAAGAGCAGCCAGGAGGAAAACATGATACAAGTGTCACAGGATGTGAACATTATTTGGTAAAGTGCAACAACAAGTTGAGTAACTATTTCAAAGGGGTACTGTAAGGTTTCTGAGTATGTTATTTCTAGAGCTGTGAACAGCCAGTAATTTAGAGTGATGAAGGGTTCGATACATCTTTGTCCCAGCTGATATTTATCTATCATACCGTGTGTGACTAGATCCCAGTGGAGTATATATAATAATTAGACCTACACTTTCCTAACTGTCTCCTTGATTCGCTTGTAGGTTAAAGGGCACACAGTCTGAAACTCTGTTCTGTTAAAAACATATTAAATATGATATTAGTGGTCTAAAGCTATATACTTCCCTAGAGACTCCCACTTTTAATAACCTCCAAGATAATAGATAAAGCAGAGGGCAGTAATCATTACTGAAATGGATTTTCTGGCAGAATTAGACATCACCTCCAGGAATCAATAATCATTTTAAGCTAACGGGGTGATTAAATGACCTTCTTTTTATTTTCCTTCATGTTGAGTTGGTTTTTATCTTGATTTAGAGCCACACAGCCAGAATAAAGATAAACAGAGGACTGGCATCATTACAGAATTACAGTGGGGCCTATCCCTTATACAAGTAAAAGCATTTTACTTTAATGAATGTCCAATCTGTGACTTCTGAAGAATTACAATAAAAATTCTAGGTGTAGAGTATATTAATGGATTATACCCCAGGATAGTTCTTGTTTTTAAAAGATTTGCACCATTAGCTTTGCTGCAGCAGGTGCTATGTTTTTATATTTAGTAATTTATTGCTCTGGAGCTTCCTTGAAGATATCTGTGTTGAATAACACTTGCATTAATCCTTTCTTCTACATCATCCTGGTCTCTGTGAAGGAGTATTAGATGACTACATATCTTTCTTTCCTCATGAAGGAGGGAGACTGAGAAGTAGCTAACTTCAGCATGTTATAGTTTTGATGAGCTAAAGCTAACCAGATAAGATTCTTTCAAACTTGACTTTAAATTCTTTTGAGGTTTAGTTTCACTTCTTGAAATCCAAAGATCTGTGGGGTTTTTTTCCCTATCTTATGAAACATACCATGTGGTGGGGTTTTATTTATTTATTTGTTTGTTTCTGATAGAAGTAGAGAAATGGGTTTAATTCTAGCCAGAAGATTAGAATACTGCGTGATGAATGTCCACAAAATATTCTACAAAACAGAAAAGTCAAGAACGATGCTCACAGAAAACCCCACAAAAATGATTGTATTGTCTGTATCAGTTTGAACAATTGGAGACGAGCATATGATAATAGCATACAATACAGTGCATAATCCATAGGGACAATTGTGCTTGCAGAGTACATGGCACTGTCCATTAAAAGAATTGTTTGAGGCTGATTACTGAGCACCTATTAAATCTTTGTTGGTGGGTTTGGTTGGAATTTTTTGCAAAAACCTATCCTTAAATCTAGAAAAGCAACTGTGAAATTGAGTTTAGGTTTCACTGAAGAAGCAAAAGTAACCATTTAAAATGTGGGGTTTATCCCTATCCTGTTCAAATAAAATGTGTGTGTATTTCAGACATTTATTCTGGAACCCTACAAGTCTCATCCAAACCCAAATAGCAGAGCATCGTGCCCTTGCCAGAGAGGAGTCTATAATGATGAGGCAACTGCAGCAGAAAGAGAACACAGCTGAGTGACATTGTTCTCCCTCATTCACTCGATCTTCAAACTCCTATTTACTCTCGCAAACTCTTGCAATGCCTTTCAGTCCCTGACTTCTCTGCTTTTCTCCTCTGACGTGTCAGATGTCATAAGAGCTCCTTAAATTCCAGAAAATGCTCTGAGGTAGAGAATTAAGACAAGATAGACATTTTTTGTCCCCCAAAGGTAGGAAATAGCAGCTTATTTTTTCCAGTACAAGTTTCCCCTGGGGTAGGCTGATTAAACCAGATGAGAAACTAACTGTTAAAGAGTTGGAGGCCTTTGGATCTGATGTACAGTAGATGACTGTGAAGGTAGCAGCATAATGGTTGCTTCTTTTTTTCTTTCACAGAAAAATAGCCCATAGGACTAAATGCAACTAGCCCTATTACACACCAAGCAAGATTCATGAACCAGAAATCCCAGGATTACATTTGCTGCATATAATTTCAAATCCACTCTCTTCTTTATATAATTATAGATATCCTTTTAAATTTAGTCCATACCAATACTGTATTCTGATGACATACTCATGGAAGTAATTATTTAATTGCTATGAATTAATTAAATAATAATTGCATGGCTTTATATTGCCTGATTTCAGACATCATAGCTAAGCATCGAAGCTACTCTCATAATCAATAGAGAAAAACAAGTAACAAAAGGTGGGAAGAATTTTTATAGACTCAGTCCAGATTTTAAATGTAAACTAGATGACAGGGTTTTAGAGAGTCGAAGTCAGGTGAGAGGAATCTTCACGTGCAGAACTCCGTATACTCCATTCAGGACCTATTGTTTACATTGCAAGAACATGAATCCTGATAGAATCCTTTCAAATCCCATACCCAATTTAGTAATAGAAACAAAATTTTATTGTAGAGCAGGAAATCTTTATAAGGTCAGGATATTTAAATGGAAAGTTATGAGAGCCATACGTAAAACTATATATTATAAATATAACATCCTTGACTAGAAGATTTCAATAGCCAAGAACTCTTGTGATTCCAAAGAAACAAGTCTGTCCAATAAATCAAACAGACTGAGTAAATCACGAGCTACTGTTAATTATCTTGTAAGGAGATAAAGAAAGGAATGATGAAAGTATTTAATTTGATCCCCCTCATACACATCTTTTATACAAAATTATAAAAATAAATCAGTAACTATTACGTCTTTAAATGCATGGGTCACTACAATATCAAAAGAATGTTATTTTCCATGTTTTAAATCTTAAGATTTCAAGACCCTTCTGTCACTGCCTCATCCATACAGGCATTCTTGAAGCCTCTTATAATATGTTAGGCAAAGGAAATTAGCTTTATTTAACAATACCCACTATTCCCTCAACAAAGTGGAGACAGATCACTTCTGACCTCCATTATCACCCTCAGCTTCCCAGCTCTGCCCACTGCTTTACAGCACAGCATAGGATAAGCATTGCTTGTCTAGCTGATGTGCACTCTTTGACTGTGTAATGCTTTTTAAAGAAACAAACAAAGTGATTAATTTTGGATTACAAATATTCCAGCTGACATGTAGTATGAGTTCACGCCATGGTTTGATTAGTAAAATATTTGCGAGTGTTTTGATGCCAATAAGTCACAAATTATGTAATTTATTTTCAAGTTTTATTTCTCCCACCATTTATTTCTTATTTATCTCGTTTTTTTTCCTTTCTGAATGTATTATTTTTAAATGCTTTTTACAGTCATATGATAGAACAGAAGCTTAAAGGAATTCACAGCAAAGTTGAAGATTATACTTATTACATATTTTCAATAACTAATCTATTGTTTCATTGTTTTAACACTA
>JAYRBT010000114.1:76295592-76324872 GCA_036023395.1 Myiotriccus ornatus | reverse complement strand
AATTCACAGCAAAGTTGAAGATTATACTTATTACATATTTTCAATAACTAATCTATTGTTTCATTGTTTTAACACTACAAGACTGGAATCTGTCTGACCTCAGAAAAATAATTTTAAATGTCTGCGGAACCTAAACAAAGCTGTATTTATGGACACAAGGTCTGATTTTTAGCTTTTTTTTCCCCACAAAGAAACAGAATCAGAACTTCTACAGTAACTGTGCAAATCAAGTTATCTTTATGAGACAAGATCATGAATGAAGCAAGTGTTCTGCGCTGTTTAAAATATTAATAATAAATGGTAAGGCAGTTCTGGAACTTAAAATTGTAACATGCCACATGAAAGGATTAATTAGTCTAAAGAACCACCAATGTTTGCATTCACAGTCAAAAAACTGATAAAAACTGATAAAGAAACAAGGTTTACATAAATTTGGTTGATATTTATATAAAACCCATAAAGTGTCCATGCAGCTGTCTTCAGAGTATTTTATTATTAATTGTAGAAATTTACATTGAATTAAACAAAATTAGTTTTATATATTAGTTTATAGCATTTTCTTAAATAAAAATGATGAATGAAATTTACAGTTATGCATTCCTTATTAGTAAATAAAATAATCATTTTCTGATTGGAGGAAAGTCATCAACCTTATTTCAGCTGTTAGTGGAACATTTATTATAAATGTACTTTAAGTGGTGTGAATTACAATTTTCAGAATGCTTCTAATTTTTCTATAAAAGTAACTATAGAGGATTTTTTGGTCTTCTATCCCTTTTTTAAAAATAAAACTGTTTGTTTTCTATTTTCTTTCATTGTTCAGAGCACAAATCCTCAACATTCAATACACATTATACACTAGTTATTTAGAGTAGTAATGTAGTAGTAGTATTTTAAAGCAGTTTAATGTGTGGATTTTATGGGTATACGGTGGTATAAGTTGTAAACACGGTGGTATAAGTTGAGAGAGAAGGAGGCTTTCTATAAGGAGGTTACGTATTATTGGATAACTGGTTTCAGCTGAACTGCAGTGGAGATCCTATATTCAAGTGTATGTCATAAATGCTGTGCCATAAGGTAGGAAGAAATGTGTCTGGCAAACAGACAGCAGTTCTATTAGGCATTTAGCCAAAGCTTCTCAGACTCCAAGAAAAGAGATAAACTTCTGTAACCAAAACATTATTCATGGTCATTGCACTGCTCTAGATTTCTACATTTAGGTGAGCAACTGGGGGCCTAAATTCAGAAGCACAGTTCAGTAAGAACCGTAAGGCTCAGTTGCGAGCTTTGTTCCTTATTCAGCTGCCATATGATGAGTATAGACTATAAACCCACCTTTTTGATGCCATTTCTTGATTCCTGATTCAATCTGATTGCAATTCGAGGAGCGAAGACTATTCTGAAATGAAATTTAATGGTGGTAAAATATGGACTAAGTCTTCTATAAAGTTTGAAGCTAGGACTCATGGAAAAAAAAAGTTTCTTTTGAAGTATACATAGAACACTTGCTTCCTTGCAAAACTGAATTAAACAAAGAGACCTAAGCCACTGAACAGGCTCAACCTATAGTCTAAGATCCCATTTTGCTTCTACAATGTGTAGACAAAAAAGCAGTTAGTAAAAACTCTCAAATTGTCTGAAAATTTGAAAGGGATAGTTTTTCTAATTCTAGTGTTTAAAGCTTAATTTTATTTTAATCTAGTCTAGTTGTAATATCGAAGGAGAAAATGTTGTCAAAACAGTAAAAGTTAAGTTTTATTATTCCTAAAACCAGAAGCAGCATTAATAATTTATATGCATTATTGATTGATGTCAGATTCAGTTGCAGTGTGTATGTCAACAGTATTTTCCCTCCTTGACTCCAAGAGAAATTAATTAAACATCAGGATACAATAACATTGATATGATAAGAAGTATAAATACAGAGACATTAGAGGGAACCTTCTGAAATTTACTGTGACAGAAACTGTGCCTGAGACTCTATGGTCACCCAACCTGATTTATCAACAAAATACTTTACAGCCTCGTTCAATCTTCTCTTTGCAGTTAGCACCTCTATTTCTCTCAAGCTTGTACCCAAATCCTGACATTGTTCAATTCCTCACAACCAAACTCATAATAATGTTAGGAACTGCTGACAGACGCAGAGTGGCAGATGTGTAACTTTGATTTTATTACTTTCTTTCTAGAATGCTTTTAGACCCTCCTTCTCCACTTCATACCTCTCCTACACCCAGTGCAAAAGCAACATAAACATACTCCTAGTAGCCTGCAAAGAATGCCAATTCTCCCTGATTCTCATCCATCCCATTCACATG
This sequence comes from Myiotriccus ornatus, assembly GCA_036023395.1. NCBI lineage: Eukaryota > Metazoa > Chordata > Aves > Passeriformes > Tyrannidae > Myiotriccus > Myiotriccus ornatus. The sequence goes on along the minus strand of JAYRBT010000114.1, from coordinate 76,322,554 downwards.
ACACTCTCCCACCACCAACCTGCCCTCATCAGCTGTTTGCTCTAATACATTAGATAGAAATGTGAAGCAGAAGGTGGGCAGGGCAAACATTTGCAGGGAAATAATGTTGTCAGCTATCTCTGCAAGATTCAATAGAGGATTTTTTTCTGAAAGCAATAGAGGCTTGAAAATGCATTCTGTTCTCTGCTGTCAGTTGGAAACTGTGCCGTCAAATCTTTTGTTATGGCAGTGACAATTTCTGTGTTGTCTGTGTTGACAACCCTCACACTGTCCTTGGCTAGGTGAGTCTGGCTTTCAGCTCTGATGAAAGGAAATGAAGTTCCAAATAATTTATTTCTCATTCTATGAATGACAAAAATCTGCAGCCTGCTTAAAACCAGTGGTCAGCTTAGCAAAGTCAGAAATTATTTTACTGTCAATACATGAGTCAGGTATAAAGTGTATCTGTGCTCAGTAATAAACTAGACAAGCTAGTGTTATGATAAACCCTCAGAAATGTTATCTAAATTTTGTCTCTTTCTCAGCAGTGTTTTTTGTTGAGTTTGATTTGGGTTTTTTTTCTTACAGATGAATATTCACCATAACTAGATTTTTTTAAAATGAACATACCAGTTCTGCCAAAATTTTTGAAGAGAAAGGATTTTCCTAAGCCAGCTGGTTAGTAGGTGTGAGTCATGGACAGCATGCAGAGAGAAATACTAGGGTGTTATGATGATATTCTGTTGAAAATTGAGTGAAAGAATTCCAGGTTTCTGTTTTGGTTTTCCTCTCAGTGACAGGTGACTGTTTAACCCCCAATCCACCATGATGTGGGTATCGCTCGTGTTGGACCTATTCATTTTGTGTAAGTCAACATTTGGTAGGACAGAGACATGGACAATTATCTTTATTATTAATGCTTTTACTGTCAGACTAGTCACCATTAAGGCCCTAACTATAGGTATGAAAAATTCTACATACAAAATGTGTTTTATCTCAGGATGGAATTCTTGAGGGGGGAAAAAAAAAAAAGTAAAATCTGAGAGGCTTGCAAACCAACCCCCATCTGCCACATTTAAGAACATACGTTTCTGCAGCATACTGATACTCAAAGCATCCAATTACTCTAGTGCGAGTACTGCATATGTGCTTCTTTGTAGTGTTTGGCTGTAAAAGAATATATAGCATTCTAATTCTACTCTAGGAAAAAAAAAAGGAGAAATAAACGGCCTTAATTAACACTTATTGCACAGAATCTGCCAACCTGCTGTGCATAGGCAGTTAATAAAAAAAGAAAGGAAACTGAAGGAATAGTCCGTGCTCATTTATCCATCTAAGCAGAGACAAACTAAGAGCAGCTGGCACTGGGCTTTAACAGAATAGCATAATTGCTTATCAGGATAAGAAAGGTGAGTAGCTAACAACTGCCAGTGAAAATTCGTTCTGATCCCTCAGGAATCTGGCTGTTTTCCTTGGCTGAATTTTTTATTTTTAACATCATTGATATATTCTTATAAGGTTAGTATGTTGCAGAGCAAACTGTTGAATTCAATTTATTTTTGTTTTCATGAAAAAACTTTATCCTCTGAGAATTCATTTCACAGGATTTCTCCTCTTCTTTTCCAGTGACTGGCAGCAGGGACACTTGGTTGAATGACCTTTTCTATTTAGCTGGGTTGAGAGTATACTTTCATACTAGAAACACATACTGTTTCATTTTTCCTGCAATGGGTCTACTGAAAAGTTAAAATTCACTAGCTGAATTAATCTTTGTTTTGAGATTTTAATTATGTTTGCTGTAGCAATCTGCCTCCTCACCTTGGGAAAGCTAGATATTTACAGAGTCCATAGATTCTAACTCAGCCAAAATACTTTTTGAAATCAATTAGTTGCTTGAATGAGTAACACTAAAAAAAGACATTTAAGATTTAAATGCAGTCAGCAAATTCCAAATATGGAGCTATGACACTTTGTTATAAACTGGTATATATCCAATGCTTTTAAATAAATGTTTCATGTGTAATGAGAGCAGTTTTATTACACCACGATCCCTGTTGTTCCAAAACACACCTTCATGTACTGATGTCATCATGTGCAGGTTGGTAATTTTTCATCTAGGTATTAAAGCAGATGGATCTTTAGGAGGTCAGTGAGATCTACCAGTATGGAATAACTCTGTAAGCTCATTTCTGATAGAAATACCCTGGGCATTGATACTTTTGAGAGGAGATGCAGATGATCCAAACTTTTTTCTTTCTTTAAGGGCTGATTCTTTCCCCCTTCTTAAGGATCAATGACTGGAAGAGGGATTTTTTTTAAAAAAATTATTAAAATTTAATTTATTAATTTATTTATTTTTCTTATCTGACAGCTGTCCATTCCAGGGACAAACCTGTGTGTCAGGTTATAAGGGAGATTAGGGTGTCTAAATGCTAGCACCTAATTCAGTTTGGGAGTTTCAGCTATCAGGGCTGTGTAATACCTTTTTCTAAAATCTCACAGAACAGCTATGTTCAGGCAGGTAGATTTTTTACACAGTGTCTTACACGTGTGTTCTTTTGGTTTCTTAGACAATAGAGTGTGTAGTTTAATAACCTGGGTGCTCACTAGGTGAAAGTGTCTTGTAGCGTTTCCTGCTCTCATGCTTGTGTTCCCACCACCTTGCACTTGTAGGGAGGTAGGATTAGCCATATAGGCATCAGTGAAGGCTTGTGTTTATTACCCCAATATTTTGTGCTGAATCTGCCAGCACCATTCAGAAACAGAATCTTACTATATGCCTCCCGTCTTCTGTATTCCTGTGCTGTTTCAAAACATGACGTGCTAGTAAATCTGTGTGAAGAGCCTGGCTTTGTGAGCCTGTAACAAATGAACAGTTTTAAATAGTCTGTTGTGGATCATTTAACAGAACACTCATCAGCTTCCTAACACTTTTGCCCATCTAAGAGGGTTTTGCCTATCATCTCTAAAGCCGATCTTCAACTGATATAATACATGAAGCAAATTTCTGCATGTACAGATTGCCTGTCATCCTCTTTAAGGCTGTCAAGTTTTTTCTGAGCCTGGTTTTATGATGCAGGTGAAAAGGCCTAATTCTGACACATAATATAGCATCTACTTCAATGTCAAGAGTTGGCTGATGCAGCCTTTTCTTGATTTCTGATATGCTTTTCATATCAGTGACACTATAGAGAAATACACTAAAATTTTGTGTCTTGTATTTTATACTATTCTCATGAATTCCAAAATTTTTAGAAAAGGTGGTTTGAAAAAGTGTTTTTGGGGATCAGGCTGTGCTTCGATTAATATTATGTCATAGTGCTACAAAAAGTTCAGGACAATCTTAGAGGGTTTATATATTACAAGAAATCTATTCAAGAAATACGTTTTATAATATGTGTCTTACAGCATTGTGACAGCTTTGCTGATAGAAAGAAATGTAAATTTGAAGGTATACAGAAGTTAAAAAATAAAACCTAAAACCATGGCGATGTCTATGAAATGCGGGTAATGTACTGAACGGCAGGTCAGTACCACTCAGCTGTAGTTTGATCCATGTAAAAACTAAAATGAAAGGAAAAAAATATGGAACACATTGAGGAAAAGTAATTCAGAAAAATATCGGAAGCAGAGAAAGGACACAAATGCACTGCTTGCTAAACTAATTTTAGGTCCTATTCTGAATACTGGCATCCAGAAGATGGATGTATGTTCAGCGGAATCGTGCGTGTTTTTCACAGCCCATACATATGTCAAGTAGGTTAAATGGCAGGTATCTTTGATGCGAACGAGGTAATAAGGAACACATTTTACTGCTTTAAGTTCCCAATTTAGTAACATTATTCCTGCCTTTCTAATCAGAAGTTTCAACGTTTGCATTTCAAGATCAAACTTGCCTGCTTTTGACTTCAAATGTCTTTTTTTTTAAAGACTGAAATTGGGAAGACTGAGAAATATGAGACACTTTCTGCAGAAACAAAGGATGTACATGCAGTGAGACACTAAAAAAGTCTCAGAAGCCTACAAGCTGAGATGACTCTAGGAATAACAAGATTTATAAGTATGCTTCCTGTTTTGCTACAGAGGTCAGTTCAAGGACAAAGTGACACTTTACAAGGCAACATTTCCCTAAATCATTTGCCTAATCTGGTGAGAAAAGACATCTTGCAGCTCTTGTTGGTCCCTGGTAAATAAACACAGGCAGGTGCAAACTGGAACAGTTATAACAGTCCTGGTGGCCATTTTGCAGGGGTCTCTGAAAATTCCTCCCTTCTTGACTTAGACTGAGCAATCTTTAAAACCTGAAGTCAGTCAGAAGTAGAAATTTCATGTCTTTTGCTTTTCATTCGTCTGCATTTTGATCCTATGTTAAATGTCAATCACAGTTCAAAATCTGACATTATAAAACTAGTCTTAGCAGTTTCTGAGGAAGGAAAAGGGAGACCTATGACTTATTAGTTGTTAGAAATCACTTGATTGCTTTTATTTTTCAGTATTGATGCTCTGTGTGTCATCCGTTCAATGATTTTTTTTTTTCTTATGAAACACATGGAAACAATGATTGTAACAGAGCAAAGCAATTCATCCAAAACCACAGATGACATCTGGTCCTTCCTCTTTCCAGTTCTTTGTTTTTAAAGGTTGTCTCAGTAATTTTTATTATTTGTGTTTACATTTTCCTGGTTTTGAAACTCCCGTTGAATTCATTTGAAGTGGTGCAGTTCAGCTGGATTTCCTACATGTTTTTCCAGATCTTGAAAATGTATTCTGGGTCTGTGAGCTGGGGTTTTTCATGACTGATCTTCCAGAAATTTCTTGAAATAATCTCTTTTGGCTAGCATTGCAAGAGTGTTATTTAAATTCTTTTAGCCTGCCTTTTTTTTTTTTTTCCTGAGACAGTGATTTGTTGTTTTAGTTCTTCTGTGAATGTTGTCTTGTCTGACTCCCATATTCATTTTGAGCATTTCCTCCTTGTTTCTGATGTTATCACCTTTGCAAATAGTTTGATTTGACCTCCACACACTCCTCTTCCCCATCCCCCCAAGAGTTTTATTAAAAGATACTTCTTCTTTCTCTGTGTAGGATGGTTGTGTTTCTCAAGAAAAGAGTAAAGCTGATCCTTTCAGAGACTTCCTGAGAAGTTTCAGCAATACCAGACTCTTCTTGTCAGACAGTGACCTTGATTGAATTTGGGGATTTATGGGTTTTGCCTTTCTTGTGCAGGGGTAGTTTCAGGCTTCTCATCAAGGCAGGTCGGACAGTGATTGTCCCAGGCACTGTCCTCAGCAAATAGCTGTATTGCCAATCTGCCCAGTGCTATTTGGGGGCTGTACTCATTCTCTAGTCCCATTCGAACAACTTGCCTGGCTCTTCTTCAAAAGAAATGTTATAGCCTGTTCAAGCAAGACAAAATTGAGAGACTATGGTCAGTTGCCAGCTTAATCCTTTTAAGTAAACCGAAGTGTATCCTCTCCATACCCAGCAGTAGCAGCAGAGACAGATTGGGGTTCAGAGCAGTGCCAGGAATAGACTCCTGTTGCTGGGATTATGGGAGCCTGCAGCACTTCAGGAAGGATGAACTCTGGAGGACCAACTCCATCCCTTAAAACACCTGTGGAACCCCACCTGAGAGGGCTCGCTCCTATACATCTCTCTCAAAGCAGTGATTTTGCTGTGTTCCAATCATCCTGCTGCCTCAGCCAGAAGCTCATCTGTTTTACACCTGTCTCTGCTTATTATTATTATTATTATTATTATTTTTAATATATTAACAACCAAGATCACAGTGAGCATCAAGGTACCCCTTTGCTATAGATGCTAAACATAACTAAGCAGCAAAAATCCACCAGAGAGTTTGTAACAATACAGAAAGCTTGGGACAAGAAGTAGATAAAGACATACAACAAAGTCTCAAGAGAGCAATAGTCTGGTAGACTTTCTGCCTACCAAAAAGCTAAACGTGGCTTTGTCTATAAATTTAATCCATATTTCGTTTTTCCTCTTGTCTATTACGTGGCAAGTATGTTGAGCTTCCTATCAGAACTTGACACTCTCCACCCTGGCTGCGTCTCCTGCCCTGGTGTAAAGTGGCATCATGGAGTGCTGAGCTGCATTTGTCTCTGGCAAGAATGAGTTCGTGTTTTCTTGGGAAAAGGAGTTTCTCTTCACTGTAGCTATCCATATGAGACAAAACACTTAAACATGCACCTGCTTTTTATGGGCAGTTCCATATGAACAGAAAAGTGAGCTAGAATTTATGCATTTCCCCTAAAAATAGACCTCAACAGTTCAATTTCCCCTACTATAATTTTTCTATGGTAAGCCTCACACAAATTCAAAGCATAGAGACAAACACAATCCTGCTAATATCTGTAGTGAGCACTTCAAGAAGCAAGGCCTTTTACCTGTTAACTGGGAATTAGTATGATTAAAGCCACTTGCTTTCAGAAAAAGGTAGAAGAATAAATATTTTTGAAGTAGATCAAAGGTAAAATAACATTAAAAAGCACAATGGCTTAGTTCATTCCTACCATAGTCTTTTGTAACCAAGTTAAATGAAAAAAAAAGTGAATTAAATATGGAATTAAGTACTCAGGTACAATTTATGTGTCATTAACCTCAGATTAAATTCTATTACCAAGAAAATAAAGCTTCCAGGGAACTCAGTACATTTTTAAAGGGGAAATGGAGGGCAAATAATATTTCCATAATTAAAGTCTTAAATCAAGTTAGAAAGACTGATCCAAATAAAATTACCTACACATTGCAATATGAATCAAAAGTTGTAGAAAACACCATTCAATTTAGTTAATAATTGTAAGTGATTATTGCTTGAGTGATGGCATTAAATGCTGAAGTTAGATTAGAGGTAGAATATTTTAGGCTTAATGTTGTGGCTGGCTGGCAGATTTTCTTGCTGCGTGTGGCAGCACCACTACTGTATTTAGTGCAGGAATTTGAACTTCCAACATCTCATTTTAAAAGTTAGTAGCAGAAGCAAGGCATTTTCTGTGAGTGATCCTTCACTCAGAAAGCCGTTCTCTACTCCCTCTCTCATGATTTACTGAAGGCAGACTCGTTAACCTTTCTTAGAGTTTATTAAGGAGCTGCTTTTATTTCTCTGGCTTATGATGAAAGGGGTAGGAAAGAATGTCTGTTGGTTACATACAAGACATTCCTATTTATCATCACTAATATTCCATTTATCTTGACTGAATGGATTTTGTTCTTCATTCCTTCATATTCCAGTAGAACAAGGAAGCAACTGGATCAGCACCATCAAAGAAATTTGGATAAACTAAAACCAACTTATTAAAAAAAGGGGGATGTTTAGACTAGGAAGCTGAAGGTCTATAAGAAAGTATTCAATTTTCAAATTAGGATATGAATGTAAACCAACATTTTCAAGCAGCAACTTAAGGACTTGCTTAGCAGAGTGAATAGGTGGACTTCTTACAAATAGTTCCACTGCTTTCAGAGGCTTCTGTTTCATGATGAAAAATATACATATACATATATATATATACACAGATATCTTTGTGCACACACACACACAGTCTCAAATATACAAATGACTACAGAACCTGCCTTCTGTTTGCAAATCCTGGAAATGTATCTTAAGTGTTTTGTGCTATTTGTCTCCAAAACATTAGTTCTGGGATAAGGTCAATGTACCAGAAAATTGGTTTCTAGGCTTCAAATATAAAGTAGCTGCTTTTCATTAACACTTAAACAAAACAAAAAAACATACACACAAAAAAATCCCCACATTTCTTTTTTCCTCAAGAAATAATTCCAGTAGTCCTAGATCTCAAAGCTGATAGATTTTTTGGTTCACAAGAAATTTGTAACTCCTCTTTCACAAATAGAAAATAATTTGTGTGATAGGAGAAAAATGCTTTCATAAACATTGGTCAAACTGAGGTCTAATAGAACATAAAAATGGAAAATATAAATATTGGAACACCAGAATATTTTAATAAGCAAAATATCTTTACTTTTAATTCAAATGACATTTTCATTAGTAAATTAATTTACTCTGCCTAACCCAAATTTTTGTCAGTATCACGTTACATTACTAGGCATATTTTCTATCAGACATTGACCAACATACAGTGAAAAATTGCAGTTGTTACAATGCTGGATAGTCCTGTTCCCAGAGATAAGCTATTTGACAACTCCAAAAGGGAAAGATCACCATAAAATGTTATGTTTCAGAGCAGTTTAAAGTCAGTCTACTAATCATAAATTTAAGCTTATTTTCCATTTTGCAGAATGTTAATAAATGTTAAGTAGCTGGCTTGAAATTCCAAGTTGTTTTTTTTTGTTTTGTTTTGTTTTTTTTTTGAAGGCACATTCACAGATCTCTTTAATTTTTATATTGGGGAAAGTACAAAGAACAACAGTTTTAGATTTAATCTCACTTAAATATTTTCTCTCAAAATGGACCATAAGACTATGCTCTATTTTCTGCATTTAAAGCCCTACAAAGATTAAAGTTTCCCTCTACAATTTCTTACAGGTGAATATTACTGAACTTTTATTCAACATCTCTTAGGAAGGAAAGGGTTAGTTTTCATACAATTCTAAGTAGGAAACTTCAGTATTTCCCTTGAAATTTTGGCTTAAAAAAATAAATAATAATTTGGTTTCAGCATCAAAAGTTCAAATTATTTTATTGATTGACTTGACCAAATTATCTAATTAGAATTTATACCCAAGTAGATAGAAAACTGCTTAAAATTTATAAGGATTAATAATTTTAATAATAATCGTATAATTTTAACTTTATATTGAGTCCATCTTGATTAATTAGATTTTTAGCTGAGTTTGGTCTGACAGTCCTAAAAAAGCTTAGCTTTGTGGAGATATTTTTGAAAGAAAGAAAATGAATAGGAAAAAAAAATTTTAAAAAAATCCTACACCTTTCTTACAATGAGCAGCATGAGTCCATAGCTGTGAAGGAACTGGGTGGATACCAGGTGGCCAACTTAAAAGGCTAATCTGTTTTCCCTAATTAGTCTTTGGTTCTCACACATCTACCTCCTGTAAAGCAACAGGGTGCAGCAGAATCGGCACAAGCACATGTTGGAGTGGAATTAGATTCTGTCACTTGCTGCTCTTAGACATGTTAACAATTCATGTTTAGGGGTCTGTGTTCATCTGCTGCAGCATCCTGACAGCGGCTGCTGATCCTCTCTAATCTGTATTTTCAGTCATTCTCATTCTTGACTTCTTCATTTGCAACCCCACAGTTGGTTTCTTTTTTGGTTGGGGCTGCTTTGTTTGTTTGTTGGATTGGTTTTTGGGGTGGTTTTTTGTTGTTGTTATTGGCTGTGGATTTTCACTTGGCTTGAAGAGTCTGATTAGAGACAGCTAGCAAAAGTGCTCACTAAAAAGCATGGTGAATGGTCTCAACACTATTAATAGGGCAGTCAGTGCCTTCATAGGTATAAATTCCTTATCCAACCAAACCCCAAAAATTCTTTGTAATCCAAACAGATTGGTATGCTTAGCAGACCTGACTTTAGCACTAGATTCTCTTTAGAAACTGTCACTCTTAAATCCTGAAGGCATCTGTCCTGAACTGTTTTGACCTTTGAGACATTTTAAGGTTTTAAATTTAATAGAGGTTACAAACCACCTGAGGAAGTCGAGACTGTGGGAAGCTTAATCAGCCCCTTGATAGTCCTGCAACAGGAACAACTTCCCGAGCACCTCTCTCTGGCACTTCCCCAGCCTTAACATTTAGACCTTTCATGAGCTCTTGATTCACTTTTAACTCCTTGAGTGTTGAGCGGTTAAGTGGGGGGTTTTTATATAAGGTGCATTGATTTAACCTTTTGGTAGCCCAGTCTTTAACTGCATGTGGAGGATTTCACTAACTGCGTTTTCAGTCAAACTGACGTTTTCTTTGACATCTGACATGACTGCCAGGACTTCAGATATTTAATTGCCCAAATGCTCAGGGATGAACAGGAATAACCCTTTAGACTTCAGTGGAGTGATATGAATTTAGACCAGCTGACAAAGCTGGAGCTATATGGGCATTTTGAGCTGTTAGATTTTATCTGCCTCATATGTTGCTTTTTTGGATGAGCCCATTCTAAATGCATTCTTACCAAACTCATACATAATTTTTAGTTCAATACAGTCCTAATAAATAATAAAGTGGAAACATTTTTTCCCTTCAGTCAGCACCAACCTTCACAGTTTTGGATGACCTCAAAAAGTAATTCTGTCCTTTTCTTTACACATAACACATTCACACCCCCATGGCCTCATCATCTGATGTAGGGCAGCCAAAGGATTTCAGTGAGATGATACTCTGGGATGTTCTCCAATTTTGACTGATTCTCAGTGGAATTTTTTCAAGGGCACAGTTAGTTCTCACGTCTTCATTTCCCAAAGGAAATCAAAGCGACTTTGCTATATTAACTTCCACTTTAGTCTTTGAAAGTCTTCTTTTAAAACAAGGTTTTAAAAAAGAAATTATATTTCTAAGCTTTTGCTCTGAACAATAATATCTGCATATTCCTCAGTAAAGGAGAAGACCAAGCAGTTTTTATGACTTCATCACACCGTGAGGATGAGAAATAATGACACTTTTAGATAAGAAATCAAGACACTTTTTTGACACTTTTGAAAAATTTGGTTTCATCAGGTGAGTCTTGAGCAAGCTAATAATCATTATAGCATTGCAAGTATTGCTTAGCATGTCAGATGTAACAGAGCAGTTTCTTACTTGCCTGTACAATATTCTTAGTGAAATCCTCTGTTAAATATGGTGGTGATTTTCATTCAACATTTTTAGTTTATGGAACCTCTTACACAGATTTTTGTCAATTCAATCAAATACATAGTTGACTAATAGTGAACTAAAGGTTTCTTTCCTCTTCCTTTCACTTAACTGTCCTGCTAAATAAATTTGCTGATGAAGTTGTAATCTGGGTGTAAAGATGGAATTTTTTACAAGTGTTTGTAACCTGTAATAATAAAAATCTACCAGGAATTTTGGATTCATGGTAAAGTGACAAGATTTACGTTGGAAAGTCTAATTATGGTAATTCCCTAGACTGGAAAATATAATTAGAATGTACCAGTCATCTCATATCACTCATTGGCAGTGACAAAAATTTAAATAAAGCATTTTATATAAGCTAAAAAATTGGACAATTTTAGAAACCTTTTACTTCAGACGTAGTGGCTTTCACAAAATGTAGAATAATAAACCAAATGACCAAAACAAACTGTTAGAGGACTTCTCTGGCAAACTTTTAAAGTGCAAATGCCAATTCTTGATGGACCTTAAGAAAACTGAATATATCTAGTAACTTTTACTGCTACAGTAGCCTGAAATGGCATGTGCACCCTGTGCTGCAGTAAGGCTGAGTGATCTTTCACACAGCAATTATAACATTGAACATAAATATAGTCCAAGGATTTTTAAGTAATAGAATCTCTTCTATCTCAGAACAAACTTTTTACTCTAAGCAAAAGTCACCTGCTGGCTTTACAGCCTCTGCTCCTTTAACCCACACCTCGGCAAGATGAATTTTCATTCCATTTTGCCAGTTCCTTAGTGACAGATGGACTGGTGCAATTAAAGTGTTTGCAACACACTGAAACCATCCTGATTTTGCCCTATCTAATGTATAGTTTTTTTCTGAGTATTCTGTTACCCTTCTTGAATTACAGAACTTCTAATTTGTTGGGAAGTAAGTGTGATAAAGCTGACCAGGATAGGCTCATTTTTACTGGCCTACCATTAATATTTAAAACTGAACATTTTTACTGAGAGTGTTTCTTAAAGCTATACACATAAAGAGCTATATCCTCAAGGCCAACAGACGAGGAGATCTGTAAGATCGGTATGAGCTGTGACTAGAAATGCATACATGTAAACGTCAGAAGAAAGAGCAAAACAAGAGTTAAGAGAGTGGCGTGTAATTTTAACAAAAAACACTGTTCACAGCAATAAAATTGAAAAATGTGTTGTTTCTATCAAAACTGAAAAGCCTGCAGTCTGTAAGACCAGAGTGCAGACAACTTGTTAGGAGAAGGGACTGTGCTCTGACAGTAGGATGTTGAAAACAAAGTTACAGCACACCACACATCATTATTTCTCCTGTTTGAGCAAAAGGAACACAGGCTGTAGCCACAAAGATTTGTGTATTCCAAGCAGAGAAAGAGGGGAAATGACTGGCAACCTTGCCTAACTTTTATGGAGGCTTAGATAAACTAAATTCTGATGCAAAAGAATTACTTAAGTAACTGTTGGCATCTAAAAAGCATAAAAAGACTAAAAGAAAAACTAGTTTCTCATCACTATTCAAAAATGCTGCAAGAGATGTGATGTGGACTCAGTAGATGGCATACAAGTGGTTCTGGCTGGATTGTCTGAATCCCCAGCCTGTAAAGATGGGAATGTGAGAAAATGAGTAAGTGAAATCATGTAGAAACTTTTCATAACAAATGTCACCTTCCTCTTCCATAAATTCCTATATTTAGTTTTGTTACACTCCTTACACCACAAACACCCAAAAACTGGAAAACTTAGAGAAGGCAGAGAAAGAAGGGCCATTGGGCAGGCAGACTGACGAAGAGATCCTGTGGACTGTAATTAAAAGTCTGACAACACAATTAAAAGAATGCCAATTGTCCCTAAATCATCTTCTAGAATTAAGCATTAAAAACTGCTCAGCTTTTACTTACTTCCATATTATCAGAGGGAGAATTTTTTTTCTCACCTGAGTAACGCACAGAGCACTGAGGTCACTCATCCAGCCTGTTTGGGATGGTCATGTCTGGTTGCTTTCTGTCCAAGGTCAACTCCAGTAAATAAGCCAGAAGAACTTCTGCTAGAGAAGACCTTTTCTGTCAAAATAGTCAAATATTCTCCACTGGTATGGTAAACATCTAGTTTAATTATATGGCATTACAAGGACTTGAAAAATGTCCATATACTACTAAAATGAAAAAAAAAAAAAGGTGCCTAAGGATTTCAGGTGCCTGAAAATAGTAGAAAATAGCACCATTTCTGAGGATACCAAGTGAAACAGATTTTAATAAATTCCATTCCCATTTTCAATAAAATCAGATTTTTTTTCTTTCCTTTTTTAAAAGAATATTTTTATTTTTATATTTGCTCAAGTTTTAAATCCATTTTCCAGTTTCATCAAAGATAAGAGAGGAGAAGTGGTCTTAATGGTAATTATATTTCTGCAAACCTCAAAAAATAAGGGCCTAACTGGAAGAGTCAGTCAATCTTCAACTGGTTGACAATATAGACTTCCGTCTTAAAATCTCTTCAACCTAACATTATCACTGTCCATCCTAGGTTTCAAGGAATAGTTACTGACTTTTTTCCTTGAACTTTTCTGTTTATATGCAAAATATGAACATTTACAAAACTCTCCAGATATTATTTTTTGTTTGTTTCAGTGACACATCTTGTTTCTCTTTTACACTGTCAGTCTGAAATGACCCCACAGAATTATCCTATTCTGATTTAAATGAAAATGAAAATTACTTAAAGGAAAAGAATTTGCTCCAGATTTTAAAATGTCAGTGACATTTTAAAAGTTTATTTTGTGCAGGATTCTCTAAAATATTGAATAAATTAGTGGTATTGTCTCTAACTTCTGTATTCAGTTTTGAGATTCATATATTTAATCCCTAAGTGACTTTCAGGGACTCTTTCATTTATTAGAGTATTTTTTTATTTTTCATAAAAGAAAATATATTAAATGCAAAATATAAAAGCAAAATCTTAGAAGGAAATTAGAAGCCCTATCAATTCCACTTTTTTAAAAAAAATTGGCAAAAACCAGTGTGCAATTTAAGATAATTACATGTAATCCTTAGTAATCCTCCGCAGACAGCATGAACTGGCAGTCATTAGTATGCTTTGAGCCTATTATTTTGCATACACACCAGGATATGCAGAATATTAGTGCCCTTGCTGACTTTCCTACTAAAACATGGAAAATAAAGTAAGATCATATCAAATCACTTCACAACTTCATTTGAGAACTGGGAAAAAAAAAATAGTGAGTAACATGAAGCAATAACTTTTTTTCCTCTCAAAGACTTAAGTAAAAATACAGAAGTTTGTTTTGGGGGATCTTCTATTTCAAATATAATTGGTAAATAAGTACTTGCTGTTCTGACAGTTTTAAAAGAAATAAATTCAGTACAATATACTTAATTCAGTTTAGGGATTAATTTTTTTTATCCATTTCTTGAAAATCAAAGAAGTGTTCAAATTCAAGACAAGGGTACTGTCTCAAGTCCACACATTTTAAAAGGAAATTTTTAAAGGTATTACTATACCATTCAGCATTCATTATTTCCTGCCTCCTATCACAAACCTTGTAATTCAGGCACTCAGCTGGGAAGAGGAGGTAGGTGGCTACCAGGTTCTGAATTAATAAGCATTCAATTAATACAAAATGGAACAGCTTCACACTCCAGGCTGCTCTATAACTTGCAGAGTAAGGCATTTTGCTGAGAGAGGGAAAATTTCTGTTGAGGTTTGTGTTCTGAACTAGGAAGAGACAGAACTCTACAGTAACCTGTCTCTTCAAATAAACTTCCCTCTGCCTGTCTTAGTAATTCTGGTCTGAATTTGTGGAATTACACCTGGATCCCAATAAGTCCTCCTGCCGAGCAAAATCAGAATATGTCAGCTAAGAATGGCTGCAATTATCTCCTCCGATTTTTTTAATGTTTCATTTGTTGTTTTTCAATTGAACTTGTATATTCAATCTAAATTTGTGAGTACAGCTACGAGAAAAATTTGGGTGAATAAGTTCTTTTCAAAAAAGAACAGCAAAAAACCACACACGCACAAAAAAAAAAACAAAAACCAAAAAACAAACAAACAAAAAAGAAAAACAAGTAAAACCCCAAAACCGAAACCAACCAACCAAAAAACAAACGAAACCAACCAACCAAAAAAAGTCCTTTCAGGTCAATCTTTTCACTCAGTCAACATCACTCTTAAAGGCATTGTGATTGTTCTATTCTAACATATTAAACCTTGACAAATCTTTCCTTATTTGGTTAAGTAGTTAGAGTAGTGCTTTGGCATGAATTTGGCCTGATCAAACCAGTATTCTCCCAGATGCGGCTTGAAGTTTGTACGAAGGGCAAGAGAATTTCCAGTTCCTAGTTTGAGTGCAGATACCATACTCTAAAGGGTAAGAAAGTCTAGTAATGGCAAACTAACTATGGCTTATTTGTGTCAATTGGCCTCAAAGCCAGAGAACAGGTCTTGACAGTGTTTAATTTACTGCTTCTGATGTAGCTATGTGTCCTGGTTTCTCAGAACGTGCCTTTTTTTTTTCCACTTCCTAGAGGAAAAGGTATTTATCTTGGTGGGAAAGGAGGAATTTGGTCATATGTATTGGATTCACAGAAGTACAGTTGCTCCATCAGGGCAAGAGCAATTAAAATAAATTAAAACAAAAAGCAATTAAAACTCTCTGGAATTGCATAGAGCTGAAATTGTCGGGAATGCACTGATTGTTCACACTCTGTATCAGTAAATGTTTAACACAGCTGACATATTTAGAGAATGCTGAACTGGCTGCACACAGATTCAGTGTTCACATGGTGCATGTAGAATACGTTAAGTTCAGCAATCAAATATTGCACAGTTCACAGTATGTTCATTCTGCTTAGGATTGTGTAATGTAGAAAAAAGTATGTGTAGAGGAAGAAGAGAGAAGTCTCATCATTCAGAGTAGCTATAGAGAAGTTCACTGTGGCACAAAGAAGGTGCAAAACAATTATGGTCCTAGGCATATATCTTTTCTTAAGGGATTCTTGAACAGATTAAATAAAACACAGTGGGAAATGGAAGATCGTCTTCCAACCTGCATATAATCAGTCAAGAAAAGTGTACATTATACGATAACCAAATAGATACTCTAAAGGGGGGTAAATATTCATCATGAATACAATATGAGTATGTATTCCTACACTGCATGGAATTATTTCAGTATACAAAAACTAAATCATATTAAGTAACCTATCAGTACAACATTTCTTAGAAAAGGTAGAACATTCACGGTGGTTTAATAATGATGCAAACATATTCAGCACTTGATACATTGACACATTTAAATCAGTTCTCATAACAGATTAAATTTTAAAACTCTTTAAAAGCTCTTTAAACCTGTGTTAAACCAGTCTGAATATGAGGTATTGTTTAAAATGATTGAATTCATAGTCTGACATACATCAATACACTTTCATATATCGTTTGCAACACTGAAAATATCTGATCAAGGCATCTTTGAAGTTTATATTCATTTCCTAAAGAACTCGTGATGTTGTTCAAAATTACTATTTATAGTATTACAGAATTCAGACAGGTATATATTCTATGACATATTCTGAAGTATTGCTTTTTTCTTATTTCAAAGCATATCCACTGGCTTTCTCAGCCCTTTCTTGTACCATTGAGTGCTATAGTGAAAGAAGCATTTTACCACTAGTAGGACTTGAAGCTGCTGCAAGTGGGTTTTCTACAACTGGCATCAAGCTAGTTCCAAATTTGAGTTCTACATCTCTTTTCACAGGTACAAAAAAATGCCTCTATATATAACATTCAATTATGGGAAAACAAAAACATGCAGAAATAAGTTTAACATTTATACAACACCATTTATTAACACAAATGAGAAAAACACCCCTCTGGAAGTAGACCATTACATCTTAAGCAAAGAAAAAGTGACAGAGAGTGAAACAAAAGATAGAACACCTTCTTACTCTGTGGAAGGAAAGTGACAAAATTAATTAGATAATATTTTCTAAAATAAAAATGGGACAATCATTACAGCAAATACTTTGAACTATTAGAATATTACAATATGCTTTCATTTTTAATT
Organism: Myiotriccus ornatus; assembly: GCA_036023395.1. Classification (NCBI taxonomy): domain Eukaryota; kingdom Metazoa; phylum Chordata; class Aves; order Passeriformes; family Tyrannidae; genus Myiotriccus; species Myiotriccus ornatus. The sequence continues at coordinate 76,305,677 of JAYRBT010000114.1, read as the reverse complement.
TGAATTTTTTTTTTTTTTTGGTAATGATAACCTGTAAGTGCTGGAAAGTGAACTTTAATTGTCTGTTCTCAAATAACATTGGCTCTGTCAAATTAAGCAAAATTGAATGTGTTTATAAAGTCATGAATTTCTTGTCTCAACTCCCACCATGTGTTACAACAATAAAGAAATAACGTTCAGCAGTAAAGATGTTACTCAAAAGGAAAAGAACAGTAGATTAAATTACTAACCTTTGATTCTATGTATCACACCTTTTAAATGCCAGATGATGTCAAAAAAACATTAATCTGATAATATAATTCTATTATCCACTAACCTGCTTTATGAAAAGCCTCTAGAATTTGCAACAGCTGACATTTCCTGCCAACTAGGCTTTTCATAATATTTTAGGTGTATTATTTTAATATATTTTTATTTGCTGACTTACAGAAAAAAGCATTCATTCATTCTTTCATTGCAATATACATATATGGTCATATTTGTGGGATTCAGCTTAGAAATTGAAGCCACTCTGACTTCACTCTAACTTCCCTTGAAATTTTCACTCAGAAATAGAAGCCATATGGAATATTTCTGGTGCACCTACAATATTTGTGTCCTATGAACTTTCTGATCAAATCATACTTTCGTTGACTTGTGGTGCCTCACTGTGTTCTGACAGGGTAGAACGTTTTCTGTTGTTTCTACGGCTTTAAAATTTCTGGATCTACTTATTGTGAACTACTTACTGGAATCAACTGGATCTGATGGTCAATAAGCAATTGAAAATAATCAATCCAGATTAGTCTGCAAGCATATCATACCCATGTGTAATATTTCTGTAATGCACCTGTTTATTACATTTTCCAGTTATATACTTGTCTTGTATTGCTATAGGAATGGCCTGACTTGTAGTAGGGGACGTTCAACACTGTAGCTTTTCATCAACTCAAATAAAACCTAATTGCCTGTGATCTCAGTTCATTATCACCTTTAACGTCCAGTAGTTCACAAACAGTAATTCTTGGTTTATCCCAGCAAAACAAACAAAACAAAACCTAAGAAAACAATAAAAATCAACTGGTGGAAAAAAAGAAAAAAAAAACGCAAACCCCTCACATAAAACCAAAACCCCCAAAACAAAACAATACCTCTCAAAGGATCTACATTTAGCGTGGATTTTACAAAGTCCTCTACTAAATTTTCCTCTTCCAGGAATGCCGTTGTTTGAAGAAGGTTGTCTACCCCCACCTAGTGGGCAACGCGTTTAATGACCCGGTGAAAGAGCACTGCCTGCGTTCTGCCAAACTGCGGCAGCAATTGTTTCTATTGTGCCTAAATAATTAATACAACTTACAACATCTGCGTGAACCAAATAATTGAGACTCGTGAGTTCTCATGACACCTGTGATCTAAAGTGGACTTTAAATGGTTCTAACGAGCAATACTGCGTGTTGTAGCTGCTGTTTCAGCTTTGTGAAACTCCACACATAAAAATATGAGGGCTGTGTCCCGAAGGTATCACACATCTACAGTCAGTAAATACCTATGCATATTTTTCACAAGCTGTGTGAAAATCCTTTCACAAAGGATTATGGGGGAGGAGGAGGGGGGAATCTATAAATAATGCCCTTCAAGGGGTCTTTGCATCTTCCTTTTATCAAAATTCAGAATAGAATATTAGAGTCTACCTTATCTCAGTGATTACCTCTCATTTGGACCGGTGAATGGAATGCAAAGTCTTCAGTACAAATTAGCCAGGGTTTATGAAGAGCCTTGTCTATTAAAATAGGTGCAATCTGCACTGTAGAATCACATAATCAGGAAACTGGAGATATCTTTCATCTCTTCAAACTGAATGAAGGTGAGTTCACCTACTTTGAATATACAGGGTAAAACATGCTTTCAAGGAACTGAGCAGTTCTTATTCTCTTTGAAATTATAAGAAGGAGAGAAATGGAGGTGATATTTGCTGGTTCTACATTGCCTTAAGAACACTTGTCAAGCAAGTAAGACTCACAGATTTAGTTTTCTCTTCGTTCACAGAGTGCTTTAAACTCCACTGACAAGGTCACTTGTCTTTCACTTGTTCTCTTTCTGGATTTCTCAATCAAGTATTCCTGACTGCAGAGTGGCACAGCTTCAGAAAAAAAAAAAAAAAAAAAGAATGATAAGTACATGGAGCACCCCAGAAACTCATGATCATGGTATTAATGACTATGTCTAGTCTACTAATTTAGGTAGAGCCAGGACATGGGGTCTAATACTGGTATATTCTCTTTCATAGTAGTCTGTCATCAGCATGTTTTCAGCATCATTTCTTGCCCATACCAGCACTTCCCTAGGCACAATCCCAGTTGTTGCCAGACAAGGATTTGTTACAGTTAAACAGTATGAATGGGACCACTAAGAGAGTATCACCATGAGGACATAATGTATGTCACACTACTTACCCTTGTGGTCATAGTGCATTTTATTTATTGTTTCAGAACAGATGGAGGAGATGGAAGGTCAGACCTTTCCAGGTTAAGGAGAACTGAACCAAGTACTATGCTGCCTGCAGTGTATTCCTACCACTGAAGCATTTTCCAGAAAGGCAGAATTTTTACCTGCTTGTACTCTAAGTGAAAAGCGTGACCTGTGCATATGAACTGAAATGGAAGTTGAAAACCCTGAATCCCAGTTGCACGGAAGTCGCTAAGCAAGATCCTGAAAAAAGGCACTTCAGATGAACTTCTTTGATGCTTTTTATTCTAAAATGCTAAGAAAAGTATCCCAGAATTCAGCATTCTGTTCAGTTTTCTCTGCATCAGCCTCTGTCTAATTGTATTCCATCCTAGAGGTGCAGGTGCAGGGATGCCTCTAACACCTCAGTGGGAAAACTGAATTATAGTCTCAGATTTACATGCCTGACTTGTAGACTTTATAACTCAAAGTGTCATGAGATCTAAATCTAGTTACCCAGGTGACTATGGATATTTTGAGAATAATGTCAAGATATAAACTTGAAGATTAAGTGGTGAAAATACAAATGTTTTCAAAACATTTTAAAAAAAATATTTAGATGTTTAATGTCTACATGTAATATTAAGCGCCTAAAATCTTCAAATAGCAGGTACATATTCCCAGTTATAACGAACTAGTCTTAATTTCTAATATAGGAAATGTATTTAAGAGATCAACAAAGCATTCAAGGCTTTCAAATTTTTTAATTTTTCTTTTTATTTTTCTGTAAGTCTTTCTTTAAAATACTACAAAACTAAAAGACAGTGTTTAGCCATGTAGAAATGGATAAGTTGTGTGGGTAGTGGTTAGGCAGGATGGTGAGCAACAATATTTGAAATTAAGACAATAGTTAGATAAGAGAAAGAACAAAAATGTTATGCTCAGAGTATTAGTTGTATTTAATCTATTTTTCAATATGCCTTTAATTGTAACAGATTCATAGAGTAGAATAAACCTTATTATACACATTTTGCTGTTGCAAGAGCAGCTGGCAGCAGTCACATGATGAGATACAGATTTTCTTTTATATTTCTCTTCCTTTCAGATTTTCACGGCTTTAAAAATTCACCCTTGCCCACTGTGCCAGGATCTTGCTCTGGAATTCTGCCCAACCATTCAGATATACAAATAAAGTTTCATCTTACACCTGAAATGTGCCTTTGATATAAACATGAATAGGGAAGACAACTGTAAAAATAGCTCCTAAGGATTTTTCAGCTGTAAAAATGCTATATCCCTGTTCACTGTACAGAATGTATACTCTCAGGAGATAACAGGAAATGTTCCAGTGGAAGGATAGCACAAAGACCTAGGTAAAATTTTCACTAAATAACTTTTCTTATGTTCGGTTTAAGAAACAGGCATTCCCAAATGCCTAATTATACTCTAGATGCAATCACTGACCTTTTTAATTGCAAACTTTAACACTTGAAGTTTAGCCTAATGATCATTAGCACAGGTCATACATAATACTAATACATATAAGATTTGTTGTCTGAAATTTGTTGAGACTTTGAATGCAAACTCAATAAAAATAATTTGAATGTATTAGAGAAAATAATTTTCAAAAACTACTTAGGAATTTATTTTAAAATTGCAAAATCTCATGTATAATTTGGCAGTGTAATCTGACACAGTGACAAAGCACCAACAGTCCTTTTTAATATGGTGTCTGCAAACATTAAAAGTTGAGCTACAAAATATTGAGGCTTTTTCATGTTACCTCCCTTGTCCAATTGCAGACTATTAGTTAGAGGTCATGAAATGATTCCAGCAAGAAATGCTGAGTCCCCTTTCCTATCAAGGGAAAAAGAAACTTTGCCAAGCAAAAAAAGAAATCTACTTTAATCTACAATAAAGTATTTCTAGATTGATTCAAAGATCCTGTAGTAGATAATGAATTAGAGCTTCTCCACTTCACTTTGTCCTTTTAGTCTTAGCATTTCAAGAAATTGAATTCTTTTGCAATGTGGTCTTTAAGAAAAGGGAGCTTTGGTTTAAAAAACAACAATGCATTCCATAAAAACTTTTAACCATGCTAATTACTTATTGACCTAACAGTCATTCTTTGAGACAATGGCAAATACTTGTAAAGTAGTATTCAATACAACATGTAGGATCATGAGTTCAAAGACTATGAGACTTTTCCTGTGTAAGGGCTAAGGCTGAATGACATTAAATATGGACTTGGAGATTTAGTGCATGGGCATGTAACTTAGAGATTATTAAATTTTACTTACTGAAGGTTTTATCTTATTGTAGGTTTGCTAAGAAAGAAACAGTGTAATTCTTAAAATCAGTCAAGAGCACTCAAGATTGAAAGTTCTTTACCTGTTGTATGAAAAAAAGCCAAGAGTAAGAAACATGCATTTTAGAAATTGAAGACTTGAATCATAAAATACATGTAATCCTCTATATTCAATTGAAAAATCAGTAATGCAGGAGTTCCGTGTGGACAGGTCTTTTCCTGTTCTTCCAGATTCCTACATCAGTAGAACAATGTCGCAACAATCAGCGGCAGACCCTCTTCTTTTTTTGGGGAGAAAGACTAGTTTGATTTCCTATCTAATGAAGACCATTACTGGAAATCTTATCATAACAAAAGGGGTGCAAAAAAGCCAAGTGCATCACCACAGCCTGTTAGACAGGATTATTTTTTCTTCTATAAGTGTGTTAGCTTGCTATTATGACTTTCTGCAGAAGTAAATGGCATATTGAGATAAAAACACATTCAATATAAAGAAGAAAGGCAGTGTCAAGTTATCAGGAATAACATTAACAACACTTGCAAATATGGCCAGTTAAGTTCCCTGTGCTGCATTTACTGACTAGCAGTAACTGAGGGAAAGATGTCTCAAGCAGATTAAGTCATTTTAAAAACATGCTACTGCAGCTAAAGATAGACCACCCACATGCTGCATTTTCCCTTGGCCGTGCCTGCCTCCCAGCCTTCGCCTACTAGAAAACAAAAAAAAAAAAGTTAAGAGGTTGTCAGTGTAAGGAAAGCAACAGAAACATGTAGTCAGGGTATAAGTGAGCTGGGAAACAACTGAGGGGACAATTCGATGCCAGTTCCAGACCATGATTATGGTAATTTAATGAGATTGTTGCAGGTTTTTATGTAAAGCTATATGAAGATCAAGATAAGACACGTTTAGGGAGTATTTCATGATTTGAAATTTACTAGTTTTGCAAAATGGACGTTTCCCTTCTCATGAAGTTTCCTTCAGTTTTCTGTTCACAGTTAGGGCCAGGGTCTCCTGGAGGGCCAGCAGGCAGTGCCAATCCCACTGCCTCAGGCAGGAGCAGGGCAGCCAGGGGGCACAAGGCACCTCCCTGGGGATGAGGACAGGTCAAGGTTGAGCTGGGACGTGAGTCTATGAGTGGGTCTGGCTCAGGGGGCCTAAGGTCAGACAGGCCAGGGCTGCTGGGGAGCTGGAGACAGGTCCTGCTGTGGTATAGGAAGGGTGGGCTGGGACAGTAAGGGTTAGTGGTGTGCTCGGGTGCCCTCAAAATCAACAGCTTTGTCTGCAGTAATTGTTCAGTGTGAGAAAATGCAGGCTGTGCATTTCAGAAGACGGAGAAACAGAGGAACATGAGCAGGTCAAAACTGAAACAATTGTTAAACTATTTTAAAGAGCTCATTAATACCCTTTCTGGTTTTTCTCCTTTAGCATTAAATATAAGGAAGTGAAAATTTAGACAGATCTTGCTGCTTGTGGAAAGCTGCTGAAAGGCTACTAATCCTTGGGCTAAATCCAACAACTTCTAGGCAGATACCTCAGAAAAAGTCTTACATGAACAGTTGTGAATGGACCTCGTGCAGACTGCTTGGGGCACTTGAAGCCTTTGGGCTCTGACTGGTGAACTGAGATAAGTAACGTGGTGTAGAGCAACATGGGTGACTATGCACCCCTTCACCCATTCTGGAAGCCACAGCCCCTCTGTGTGACTCAGAATATTCATCTCCCTCTTCCTTCTTTCACAATTGGGGGTAATTTTTCCGTCTGGCAGCTTGGCCCCACTGTGCTTGGGGATGCTGCCAGCTCGGGGCTGAACTGCCATCACCAGCCATACAGGGTTTACTGAACAGATTGATTTTAAAGTAAATGTATGTATTTCTTAGGGCCAAGGGAATGTTAGAGAATTTTGTTTTAAATGTTAAAGGAGGGGGGAGAAATCTAAGTTAGAGTTATACAGTTGCTGGGCAAGTTTTATCATCTTCTTTTTTATCACTATTTGGAAGGAAATGGAAAAGGATTAAACAAGCGAGAAAAGATGGAGAATCCTTACATGCTCACCCAGAGGGAAGATGGAAAAGAGAAAGCAAAGAGCAAGTAAAGTATTAGGCTATGAGTTTCTTCTCTGGTTTTTCTCACAGAAATGGAGCCAAATGAGGTAATGTGAAAAGCAGCAGCACCAACTAACCATAAAAAAAAATGTCTGACTGTAGCTTGACCTGAAAATAATGATAGGTGATGTATACAGGGTTTAAGACACAGAAACAGCAACATCCTGGAGGTCTAATGTGAATTACCACTGTGGGGGGAATGACACCGGGGAACATATACAAATAAAGAACATCAAAATTCTGCAGCTATGACAACTGTCTTGGAGCGTGTCCAGCAGCCTCCTTGGGGCTCAGTAAGTTCAAATAGTAAACCTTGCTGTGCCTGGACAGGCCAAGCAGACTCCCAGGGGTTCCTTGAATATTTCAGACATAGTGGAAAAACAGAAGCAATGGACAGCTAGTATAAAATCACAGTCACTGTCAAAACAAAAATCAGCGTCTCTTCTCTAGATATATTACTCTTATGAGACAGAAGTGAGCTGGTATCCCAATGTAGTTAGCATATACAACCAGAGGGGGGAAGACGCAAGTTTAAATTTCTTTCTGAATAAGACAAAGACAGACCACAGAATCAGAGCTGGTCTAGGCATCAGCATGAAAGCTGCTTATTAAGCATCATAATGGATATTTTTCCTGTTAGAGTGGATTTGCTCTGTAAGGATGGTTTGTATATTCTGTGAGTCAGGAACTTATACACTGGAATCTTCCTTTGGGTTTTATCTGATGTATTCATTGGAAAATGTGGTGATATCAATTGGGTGTTAGAACTGCCAATTATTTATATGGCAAGAGTTGGTTTCCTTCCTCCACCTCGCCATTCTTGAACCTTAACTCAAAATCAGAGGTAACATTATAGGTGTTAGTATGCCTTCAGCTCTCTTCAAACAAAGTAGGGACCTGAATTCATGTCTCACAGTCTTGAGGAAATGCTGTAATTCCCAAATTGCTGGATGAAATATGTGTTCAATAAATCCATTTTTCTTTACCTTTAGATTTCATTTTATAGCATTTTATAACATTTTATTTTCAATTCTGACAGAACAATGCATTCAATAACTAATGAAACACAGTTGTACATATCTCTGCATGATTAAAAAAAAAAAAATTTGCTATCTTTAAGGAGAAAAAACCCACAAAACAACAACAAAAACCTCTGTGTGACAATTGCCTTTTAAATAACAAATTGTGGGTGTTTAAAAATAGCACACTAAATCTTAACAGATTGTTTTTTACAACATTGGAAAAATACAGCAGGGTGTGATGTTTTGAATGTGTGCAGGTGTGAATAATTAAAAAAACACATGTGTCTTTGATTACACAATCATTCTCATAGTTACAAGTGATTCTAATCAGCTACACTGAGATGATGGGACCTTTATAAATAGCATATACAGTAAATTTATATAACCTCTGTGTAGTTTGGTCTTTTTTTAACATGCACAATACTGAACAATAATAAAGCTTTAACAATAGCCTTTATATTTTTTTCTCTCAAAATAACTATCTTTTCAAGGTTGAATTGTTGTAAAATAGTAATTTCCTTCCTCCAAACTGATCCAAAACACACACTGACATTTTAAATGTCTTCATGACAATTTAATTATAACAAGCCAACAGATATTTTTTATTTCAATAAGCAGAAAAGGCCCATTCTGGGTGAAGTCCTCCTCTCTTTTCCTCTAGAAAGGAAAGGAAAAACAAACAAACAAACCTATGACACAGTTTTGAATGTCTGCCTTACCTAATCCAAAGAAAGAATGATCACTCATTCATAGATCAAAGCTTCTTCATGAGCAGTGCACCTCTGGTATGCTTTTGTACTCACACACAATCAACTTTTTGACAGCTCATGAGGATTATGCTTTCCCTTAGTCAACTTTGTCTTGATTTGCCTACTGCTTCTTTAGAGAAGTGACATGCTGACCTTTTGCGTTTCCAATGGTTCTACACTCACCAATGTTGTAGGTGATGTTTTCTATCCAGCCACCACTCAGCTGTCTTTATTAATGCACCAGTACTTTGAGTGTCTCAAGGAAATAAAGGACCCAATGTCCCAACCACTTTACACGTTGCTCATGCCACAGTGAATTAAATAGTCTCAATACACACAAAGAACATAGTAGTTAGAAACCTAAAAAAGTAGAAGAAGAAAAGACCAAATTTACTCTTTTGGGATTTATTATGGATTAATAGAAACAGAATTTGGATCTCAGGATACCTATTCAGTGCCTGGTCCCATCAGAATTACAGCATAAGCTACCTTCAATTCATTATTTGTAAGACTTAAGGATCAATAAAGTTTTCTGATATAGACTAACCAGGTGGGAAATAATAAAACAGGAGGTGATCAATAGGAAAAATAAGTTTTCTCCTCATGAAATCAGGAGTTAATCTGGTCCTTCTTTGCATCTTAAATTCTTCCAGGTTCATTTTCCCTCTCCCAGATAAGATCTTTTTACTAAAGGGGTAAGAGTAGGCTTTGGCAAACTTTCAAAATAGGACAAGACATCTGTATGGGAAAAATCAGGCATACTTAAGACTTGTCTAAAGTCATGAGGCTAAACATAAGAGGTTTGATTCATTCCCACACAATCAACAAGGTTCAAAGCCTGCTACTCAAGTTTCACACTGATCAAGTAAGTTTCAGTTAAAGGTGTGCAAAACACAACCTTAGACTAAATGTGATTTTTTTATTATTATTAAATAGACACTAGAAATGAATTTATAAAAGTGAAGGAATTCTAAAGACCCTAAGGATGTGTTATGGAATCTGTTACTAAATGAATTTAACTTGCTACCAAAACTATTTAAAAATGAATTTTTATATTACTCCTTTGATAACATATTAACAATCTGTGCTATACTACTGCAACCATGAGGCAGCTGCTTTCTTAGTTTCACAATACTACATGACTGTTATAAATAACACAATTATCTGACTGTTCATCTGTGAGTTGTGAAGATAATTTGCATTAACTTCTACTCCACACAAGCACAAAAAAGCTAAGTAAAGCAACAGGATTTCAGTAAGACACCCATATGTCCAAATTGTTCCTTTATCTATGCGTGTAGAACTTCTTGTCTTTGCTTTAGCAAAGGTGTACAGAGCTTTTGGTAAACTTCGTAAAAGAGTGTGGCGAAACAAACACGTGAAGAGAACTACAAAGATCAGCGTTTACAGAGCCATTGTACTGTCTACTCTTTTATACGGATCTGAATCGTGGGTCATTTACCGCCACCACTTGCGTCT
>JAYRBT010000114.1:76266706-76283188 GCA_036023395.1 Myiotriccus ornatus | reverse complement strand
CAGCAAAAGACCTTGTCTCATTTAAACTGGGACATAGATACTATAAATATGGTACCCAATCTAAATTACTTCTCCCAATTTCTTCTAAGACAATGGAGAGAGGGAGTCACTTCCTCTGCTTATTTATTACCTCTCTTTTAAACACCTGTTTTAGAATAGGATGAAATGGCTTCTAGAGATGCCTCTCTCTCTAATTATGTAGTTAAACAGTGTCCCCAACTTACACACATGAATTAAGCAGCAGAGAAACCAAGGTCACACACAAAATCTGGACCTGAGCAGGATTCAATGCAATATTCCTGAATGTCACCAATATACTCCATGTACTGGGTCAGCAAAATACAAAATTCATTCCTCAATTCCTCTTTCTCTCTTTCTTTTGCATGATTACCCTATTTTTTAGAAAATACCTTTCTTCATATGAAAAAAATTTCTTTGGGTTGTTACCTGCTTACAATCTCTGTCTTAGAATCTGCTTTTCATAAAAGGAGAGAATTCTTAAAAGAAAAGAGTAAAAAATGGAGTCTTAGCACCAGAGGAAGTGAACTGTCTAATGACTTATGAACAAAAATAAGAAAATAAATTAATAATTAAACAAGGACAATAAAAGCCAAATCCAAAGGTGGTTTTGCTGAGAAAAACTTATGAAAGACATGGAAACATGTATTTTAACTTTTTATGCAGACAGATTGAATACCCAAAAGGCATACACAGAAGAATTTTTTTTCAGTAGAAGAAAGTTTAGCTCATCTGTCAGATCTGTAATCCATCTGTCACTGAAGAAACGACCACAAAATTTCAACCAAAATGATTCAGACACTTCTAAGAACAAGTGAAGTGAAAATATTTTCTTTACCTATGTTAAAAATACTTTGGCAGATTTTTCTTGAGAATGCTTAGCAATTCTTATTTCAGGGTGACAAGGTATGCATTGCTGACTGATGGAGATGATCTTTGTGTCTGAGATGTGTCTTTACTGCTGCTCAAAATCCATGTGTGAAGTCAACTGTTCCAGGTTTGGGGAAAAGGAAAAAAAAAAGTTTTCAGAAGTTTCATAGGTATTCTGTTCTACAAAAAAATTAAAGGAGGAAGTTGAAGGAAACTGCTTGACATTTCCACACTACACAGTGTTTGATTTTGCTGTATGTTCTCTAATGTCTTTCTTTATATGTGTGATTTTGAGAATACATACACTCGTGTGTGTGTATGATTGTGCTGTGTGTTTGACACTGGTGTTTATTTAGTTCTTTGGGAAAAAAAAATAAAACTGTCTTTTTCACGTGTTCAGAAACAGACACCTGAGGTGTTACAGACACAAAACTCAGTATATCCAGGACCAGTAGTATTTTACTAAAATGTTATGTTTTATTGAAGTTACCTTGCACCAATTTCTTTATTCAGGGTGGATGTACACCGAAGTTTATCTATTTACTGTAAATATTGACAGTAGCGCATTTTTCCCTCATGCACACATATGCCAACAGGAAGTGAAATCCCCACCAATATTCTTGGTACACTGTTTGAGACACTTAATATTCTGTCTTTTGAGTTTAAAAAAGAGTGTTTGAAGAGTGCAAAAATTGCACAGAAGAAAACTCAGCATATTGCATGCAAACCTATTTCAAATCAAATGGACTGTGAAAGCATTTTAGAGCTGCCTGTTTCAAAGTGAAGAATTGGGATATTTTAGAATAAATACAACTCTTTATCTGGCACCTTTATTCTTCCTTGGCCAGAAACTGTAGCACAGCTCACAAGCCAATCCTAAACCAATTTCAGGTTTAGCAAAGAGAAGGAAAGAAAAAAAAAAAAGAAGGAAAGCAATAAAAGAATTACTTAAATGTAGAACACCCTCCAAAGACACTGTTTTATTTATAGCAACAGAGATCAATTAACAGAGAAGATGAGAAAAGCCCTTGTGTACTCAGTTGTAAGGCTGGCCTGTATTTGACAGAAGCTGACTGACCCTGACCCTACCATTTTCATTAAACATAATAAGAAAAGATTAGCAACTGGAGAAGAATTTACAGATTTGGTGGGGTTTTCTTTTGTTTGTCTGGGTTTTTTTTGTTTTGGGGTCGGGTTTTTTTTTTTTTGGCCTAACATTGGCTAAGGGAAGGACAGGAAAATAACTGCTGGTAAGTCCTGGCATCTCATGTTTCTCTTCTGAAAGGACAAGCAGAACAAGTTGTTTTTAGGATGAAACCTACATCCATCCTTCTGGGTTGATGCTCAGAAAGAATTCAAATAAGAGTATGAACAGGGGATTCATACGCAGTCCTCTCACATGTCCGACATTAACAGAATGGAGATAAAAATGAAACATATTTATTTATTCTGATCAATAAAACCCTGAATAAATTTAGTTGCTGTTTTTTACCATTTATTTTTTATTACTAAAGAACAATATTGAGTTTCCAGTAATGTTCTTATTTTAAGCATGCTCTTCAGAAGTTTTTTTTCCTCCTATTACATTTATCCTTGTGTCTGTTATTTTCCATTTTGAGCACCATAAAAGCTGTTTTATTTGCAGTACTGGCCCTTTTAAGAGAGCTCAGTAAGACTGCTCAATCTAGAAAAGATGCTTGGTTCTTATTAGCCAGAATAGATCATGAATATGTCTGGTTTTCAACATTTGATTTTAAATTTTAAAAATTAAATTTTAAAATAACCACATGACAAAAGATCTCTAGGAAGATGCAGACTCTTGCTGAATTTCTACAGTCCTAATAAAAGATGATTCTGCTGAAGTGTTGAATGATTTTCTTTTGTTTGATTGCTAAGACAAACAATGCAGACTTTTATATGCAACATCTCTAAATATGTTAGGCTAAATAACCTTTTCCATTTATAAATTATGTTATTGCCTTAAAATGAAAAAAAAAACATGAAAATGAGGAGGAACGATGTCAATAAAAGATAACTGTTTTATCTGCATCTTAATCCCTTGAATATCAGGCTGCAATTTCCCTTTAGGAGATGAAATATTTTGAAATGGCGCTGCTAATTTGAGTGGAATATCAGGACATTAATCAAACAACTGTAGTACCACTTTGCTGGGTAGACATGACAAGCCTTTAGGGAATTGAGCTGGCAACCTGAATATCTAAGGCATCTGGAAACACAAATAGTGCAGTGGATAGTTAAAAGTCTACATGAACTGAGGTGTGGGACAATCACATTTATGTGCATATTCCAAGGTTAAATGAGTTGTGGAGAATTAAAGCAGCTTTGTTTGTAGTTACTATGCTAAAAACAATGTGCTTGAAGCCTTGACTAGCTATATTTTTTATATTTTAATTCAGCTGTCAAAATAGAACTGCCCTCAGCACGTATAAAATAACTCACTAAAAGGTCATCTTTGAATGTATTTTCATATTGCAGGTAAACAAAACAGAAAGTAGTAGAGTTTTTTTGGTAACTGATGGCAAAGCAGATATGGAATAGGATCACTGGGATGCGATGATGTGATTAGTCCTAATGAAATACCACTAAAGCAACTAACCATTTAGAATGGAAAACAGACTCGTGGGACCTAATGTTTCACTCATGGTAAAGCTTGATTTTCTGGCTCAGTAGCTGCCAGCCACAGGGGTGGTGTTACATTTAACTGATACAGTGACTGAAACACACCACTTCACTCTGTTCTTCCTCTCTATTCCTTTGGAATTGTCAGGGTTATAAAGGCAGCTCTTTTATGCTGCATAATTCACGGTGTGTGGTTTTCTTAAAATGCAATATTATACTTACATTTACAGACTAATAATTTGGGTTTGAGAAGACAGTAATATTCGTTAAAGTGCTCTTTCTCTTGGCATATTGTTGGATACTCAGCTTCAGACTAATTACATATTTTTGCATTTAAGTAAACTGGGAATGAATGAAAACGCCCAATATGAACAGCTGCCTGCCTCATAAGACCCCGTGCTCATTCAAAAGACTGAGGATCAGGGCTCTGATGTAACGTGGCAGGAAACAAAAATATTAGGAAAAATATCACTTTTGTTCCATTCATCAAAATCTTCTTTGGGGGAACTATACTTAGATTATCACCAAAAGTCTGAGTTTGGAATGGACATCTGGAGATCACCAAGTCCATCCCTCCTGCACAGACTAGGCTCTTAAAGGATGTGAGCAGGTTGCTCAGCAATGTTTCCAATAGGTTTTTGAGCATCTCCAAGGGTGGAGACTCCACAATTTCTCTGGAATACATATTAATCATTTCCAACCCATGGTATTATCTTGTTTGTCAATCAGTAGAAGTTTGAGCAGGTCAAGAAAGCAGGATTCATCCTCTGTAAACAACAGAAATAAATTCATTCAAACACATCTGCAATATCTCCACATTTAAACCTAAAGCTTTTTTTTTGCCTTTTTTTTCTATTCAGTATTTCAATCTTTCTCATATGTTTCACAGTTTAAGGAAGAACCAGGAATAGAAATAAATACTTTATAAACTGCCACACTCCTGGCGAAGCAACAGAGTACCAAAAGCAAGCAATCTCTTCAACATTAATGGGAGCCTAGTCAATTCATTTGAGAACTCCAGTTTGGTTTGCTAAGCTGGACAGCTCAGATATGGTTCAGATTTGCATATCTGAGCTAGAAAATTTAATTTTTTCAAGCTGTGTTCCCCATTTATTTGTGTTAGTTAATGATTTTTTTGTTTTTTATTTAAACTTTGAACAACAAAAGTTTTCTGCATTATTAGTCATTTTAATAATATTTACACCAAATTGTCAGGAACATCTTTCAAAATTGATCATATTATCTAGTTATACAAATCTGCTTTCAATAATAAGAAGGAATGGACTGGGTTAGCTGTTGATGAATGAGTTAGAGTTTAGTTCAGGAAAAAATCAAAGACTGCAGTTTTTCATGAAAAACAGCAGCTGCAAATTATGGTTACAATAGTTATTATTTGATATGTTTAAATATAAGAATTCTCTCAAACAAAAGTAAATTAACAAGAAATATTCTTGGAATTTACTGAACTGTGCTTACTTCAATGAACTTTTGATCTGTTTGTCATTCCTTAAAAAGAGCTTATAAGCTCCAAACTAGAGCTTCCAAACCAAACCTTCAAAGCTTCCCATCTGTAGCTCTCAGAGTCAGACCAGCATGAATCACAAGGAACCAATTACTGCAAAGTGTTTCCATGCCAGCAGTGGCATTCACTTTTCTTTAATATTTTCACTAACCTTATTTCCCCTGTGAGCAAAATAGGGGCTGCTGTTTGTTCAAACTTGGCAGCCTTGGTAGGACTAGCTGTCAGACAGCCTGAGCTCCTCTTGCTAATTTCAAGCTCTGTTGAGCAGTACTGTGATGGCAAGACTATCATTCAGTGCTTAGGAACAGCCCCAGCAGGACGTGAAAAAAAAAAAAAAAATTAAGGAAATATATAGATTTTGTTTATCAGGGAAAAAATGTTGGAGTTTTTTATGGAAGAATTCACTGTAACTCACTTCTTTAAGAAAAAATTACTAGAAGACACTGAACAGCACCAGCTGCCACCATACGCTAACCCATGGTATAGGTTCAATTACAATGATCAGAAATGTTAAGAATATCTGAATGAGAATAATTTAACTTCCTGAAATTATCAATTCTACAATATCAAAGTAGAACCTATCTGAGCAACATTGATACAGAAAGACAAATATAAATTTAGAATTAAAGAGAATGGCATAGCGATGTAGAATATACCTACCATTGATCACAGTCAAACCACATTGTTGTCCTTTTTTGTCTTTTATTTTTCATTTTTATAAGTGACATAAATTTTATGTGGCACTATTATCCACAGTGAAAGTGCACAGACATCCTGTGCACAGACAGGCCATTAGCAAATACTGTCACTGGGGGAAAACATTTCCTAGCAGGAGGATATCAAGTTCTGTAAGGGGAAATGCAAAGCCATAACCCTGGAAAGAAATAAGACCATGCACCAGTAAACACTGAGGAGCCAAGCATTTGAAAGGCAAATATGCAGAAAAGGACCCGGGGGTCTGCTTGGACAGCAGGTTGAACATGATCCAGTGATGTACCCCTACAGCAAAGCAGGAACAAAAGCATCTGCAGTTCCGTTAGGTGAAAAGCATTGTTAAAAGCCTGAAGGAGGGGACCTTTTCACTTTACTCAGCACTAGTGAGACATATGGATTGCTGGGTTCAGATCTCCATTTCCCAGTACATGAGAAACACGGAAAAATTCAGGCGAGTCCAGCAGAGTCTCAGGAAACTGATGAAGGGACTGATGCAACTGGCACACAGGAAAAGATTGAGAGGGCTTATATCAGGTTATATCATATCAAGTTATACAAATACCTGATGGACATGAGGGAAAGAAGAGAGACTCCTCAGGTGCCCAATGACAGGACAAGATGCAGGGGCCAAGTGGGCATAAGCTGAAACATGGGAATTCCTATTTAAATCCAGGAGTTTTTTTATTGTGAAGGTGATTGAGCACTGGAACAGGCTGAAGAGAGATGTTGTGGAGTCTCAATCCTTGGAGATATTAAAAACCTGACCGGACATGGTACTGGTGGACTCTGTTGTGAGCAGTGGGGTGGATTCCTGACCTCTAGTGATCCCTTCCTACCTCGATTGTTCTAGGATTCTGTGTTTCTATAAAAGGCTGAAAATATTTAGCAAACAAGATCTGAATAGATTGAAAATAATATCCTGAGCCTCTAGTACAACCTTGTGAAGTGATGAAGTAAATAATAGGACATAGAATGGGTGGGTAGAAAGATATGTCTGTGATTACAGTAGTGAGACTATGATAAAAATGCAGCGAAGAACCTCATGGTCTAGATAGTTCTCAGATGGAAATAGTGGTCATGGCTTATATTTGTAGCGTGGCATGGGACAGGAGAATAGAGATTCTGGAGCAAAATTAAATGAAAGTGTGAGAAGACCAAGACTGACCAAAGTCATGCACCAGTCTGGATGGACTAAGTTTCTGTTCCTATGTGAGACAATTGTGTGGGGAAAACGTAATCAAACGCAATAAAACTTTTACACTAAGCAATATGAGAAAGTTCAGAGCTGCAGAAGAGCATTCAGATCCCATTGAAATAAACTTTTTAAGTAAAGAGGAGTAAGAATCTTATAAAATCATGAGGAATTAAAAAGACAAGTTTATTTGCTAAAGTAAAACTCCTTTTCAGGAAATCGTATATGAGCAGACAAGAGGACATGGACACATTCACCCATTTAACTGTTTGAAGTGTAAAGCAAAAAACAGGTGAATTTAAATGCCTGATTTTTAATGAGGACAGTAACTTAAGAGACTTATGAACTTGGGGAAAGAAAACTACTCTTTCAAACATGTCATGCCAGGTTACAAATTAATTAAGCAGGTCAAACAAAGGTTTTGGCTAGAGCATATAGTAATAAGCCACATGACTAAATTAGTAATAATAATTAAAAAGAAAAAGAGTTCTGTAAACAGGGAGAGAATGATATTAAAACTGTCCTATTAATTTTCAGAAACTAATTGTGACTAAGACAGACTAGAAAAACTGCTGGAGCAAGAAACACTGTAATGATGGGAACTTGTAGTTATTTCCATGAAGATTAAGATAGACATCTGAACAAGTGGTACAGAACAAATTTCAGATGATGGAAGTTATTTTGTTAGACTTCAGCTTTTTGAAGAAGTTATCCAGAAATCCTACTCTTGGGAGTAAGCAATTCTTGTAAGATCTACACTAAACTTGTTTCAGAAAGCACCTGTCCAAAAAGCCTTTCCAAAGGCGATGCACTCTCATTCAAAACTATAACAGGATTGAATCATACACACAAAATAAACCACTACAGATACCTTCACTTTCAAAAAGGGAAATTATGCAAAACCAGAAAACTTGCTAGAAGTAATCTAAAAGAACCGGACAAAGAACAAAACTTTTTTAGATAGTATGGAGTTTCCTTCAAGACACCTTATTAAAGGGACAAAGTACCTATAAAATATGTCTAGCTAAAGAATAGAAACACTAGACAATAACAATAAACATTAAAAAAAATTTAAAAAGTGGATAATGAGTGTTTTGTCCAGATAAGGTGACTGGAAAAGAAATAAGCTCTGGTAAATTAAATCTGAGATTTTAATAAGCTAAAAAATTACTTTGAAGAACAATTTGCCAAAGGCATGAAGTTATTAATTAGATGTTTTCAAGCATGTTAGAAGCAAAATACTTGACACAAAGTCTGCAGGGTCAACAGATACTTATTATAGCAAAGGATGGGTTCTTAATATAGGAAAGGAACAAGACCATGGTAGAAAATCTGAGGCAGTGATTTGCATCACTTTTAATTTCAGAAAAACTTAGGAAGAGTCCCATGTGGGAGCTTTTCCTCACAGGAAGTGTCCTGGAGCACTGTCTCAAATTACATTGCAAGCTGAATACAAGAATGAATAGATAAAATAAACAGTAGCTTCATGCTAGGTAGTATTTAATTCTAAGCATTAAAGGAAGGTAGAATTTAAAATTATTTAACTAATAATTGTTTTATAGACTAATATTTAAATTAGCTGGAGAGTTGGAGGAATGAATGGATAAAATTATAGCAACTTTGGAAAAGTGCTTCAGGGGCATTCAAACTATTACAGACTAGTAAGTTTGATTTCAGAAGTAGGTTAATGTTTAAATTTCTAATAAAGAACAGAATAAGTAAATTTTCAATTAAATAAGCTAAGATAGAGAAAGAAGCAGCACAGCTTTTGTAGAGGGAAACTGTTTCACAAACCCTATTAGGGCTCTCTGAATTGGTCTTCAAGAGTGCAAGGTGATGATCAATTTGTTGAAAACACTAGACTTCCAAAAACTTTTGATAAGAAAGTATCAAAAGAAAAAAAGCTGATTTTGCATAATTATACAGCATGGTAAAAATGAATTTTGACTGCAGAGAGAAGCAGGGAGATCTCACAGTATAACAAAGTGACAAATCGTTATAATATACAAGCCCATGGGTAAACCAGCATTTGGTATTGAGGCACAATCATGTGTTCAAAGTGAACTGTTATCGAATCATATAATCATTTAGGTTGGAAAAGACCTTTAAGATCATTTGGTCCAAGTGTTAACTTAGTACTGTCAAGTCCACCGCTAAACCATGTCCCCAGGAGCCACATCTACACATCTTTTAAATACCTCCAGGGATGGTGACTTCACTTCCCTGGGCATCCTGCTCCAATGTTTGACAAATCTTTCAGCGAATAAATTTTCTCCTAACATTCAATCTAACTCCCCTGTGGTGCAGTTTGAGGCCATCATCATACTTGTCACTTGCTAACTGGGAGAAGAGACCAACCTTCATCTGGCTACAAGCCCCTTTCAGTAGTTGTAGAGGGCCATAAGGTCTCCCTTGAGCCTCCATTTCTCCAGGCTAAACAGCCCAGCTCCCTCAGCCAGTCCTTATAAGACTTGTGCTCCAGATGCTTCACCAGCTTTGATGCCCTTTCTTTGTTCATCCAGGCCGGCCTTCTTCTCCACCGGTTCACATTTTGGCACATGGGGGTGGTCTGCTTCTGAGTCTTTAAGATTTCCTTCTTGAAGAATGTTCAGCCTTCCTGAACTCCTTTACTCTTAAGGACTGCATGCCAATGTATTCTCTCATCCAGTCTCCCTGAGACACCAAAGTCTGCCTTCTGGAAATCCCCCTTTTTAGTTCTTCAATAACTGAAAACTTGATTATTTAATGATCACTATGTCTCAAACGGCTCTAACCATCACATCATCCACAAGTCCTTCTCTGTTTGCAAACAACACGTGACAATTAGCACTCTGAAAGGAGAGCTTGGAGTCCCTGTGGATAGATTTCTAAAGTTATTGAGCTCAGTGCTCAGTGACTTATTGCACTGAAAATGTATTATATTTTGAAAATTAATGGAAAAGGGAAAAGGAACAAAATAGAAAATATCACTGTGTGCCTGTGTAAATCTCTAGAGAGGTTTGAAGTCTGTATGGAAATCTCAAAAGGGACAGTCCTTCAAAGGCCGAAAAAAAAGGGCAGACAAGATCACCAATGGAAGGGCAAGTTTAAGAGAAGGGTAGGTTTCATGTTTAAGTGTCCAAAGAATATTGCATATAAAGCAAATGTAGATTTTTATTGAAAAATATATAAACCTACCTTTACAGGCTCAGGATTTCAGATTTTTCTACAAAGAAAGACAAAACAACCCAAGCAAACAGAACTTCTTTTCTCCAGGACCAGGTCTGGCCTTTGGCCACAGAATAAAAAAATTCAAACGTGTCTAGCCAGGAAATATATAACTTGCTTTGAGTAAGATGTTGGATGTCTGTCACTAGAGTTTATGCATTATTAGTCTAAAATTCAATGCATATGCTACTATTAGTGTGAAAAGAATATGAATTTAGAAAGAGCCTGTCTTTTAAAAAGTGATAAAATTTGAAATTTTATTAACTATTCTGGAGAAGACTACAATATTGAGAGCTGCGTACACAGAGAGACAAGGGACAGTTTATATCATATAAAGATGTTATTTAAAAGAAGAAAGAACAAACATTTTGTAAAGTAATCAGTACAATGTCTTCAGTATTATGATACATAGGACAGAGAAGGACAGAATCAATGACTGCTTAAAGATCCCTGACTACTCTGTGGCCTGAAATTCAACTGAACATTTTCCATCTCCTGGAACATTTTCTATATTTGTCATCAAATGTGAAAAGTATCCAGCAAGCAGTATAAAATCATTAGATGATTTTGGTAGAAGGGTTGAAAGAGAATTGTTGACATTCAATCTTCTGTGTGTAAAACACCTCTATGAAGCCCTGCAATGTGTATAGCCAGGAAAGCCTGACTCCTCTTGCTTCAAGGAATCTGTCCTTTAATGAACAATCTCTTAACTGAAATTAAGTTGATGGGGGAAAAAAAACCTTCTTTGGGACTAGCCATACAGAAAATAGGAAACTCCTTAGATCATATACATTTGAGTTACCCATATTAAGAACTCAATTATTGAATGGGATTCATCCTCTCCTGTTTAGGCATTTAAAACTTAGCCAGCTGAATTTCAGGTGATCTCACAACATTTTCTTTATAACTAAAGGAAAGAAATGGGCTCCTACAGAGAGCAATTCAGCCTCTCACTTTCCCTTACTTTAAAATCCTGTTTTGGAATGAAATAAATAGATGTCTGGATGTGTCTGTTTCTCTTTGCTAACCATGAGCCTTATTAGACCTACATGGCTAACATTTAGATGTCTAAATTTGTGGAGAAGAATCCCATCTTTATTACTCCTTCTTTTCCCTTATGAAATAATTTTTTTGCCATTCTGCATCATTCATATAAAGTAAATTATTTTCTATTAACTTTTAAAGATAAAATGCATTTCTCATAAATGCCAGCCAAGAAAGTTTAGTTTAAAGTCAGTCTTCTCCAAGAAGTTATCTCCAGGTGGAAATACAAGTTTATTATTAAAAGAAATTTTGCAACCTCAAATTATAGAGTTTGACTATAATACACATATGAGAACAAATTATGTTTTGTTGCCAAGACAATAAAAAGTAAAAAGCAAGGAAAGTAATGGAAGCAATTTACAGCTCTGTGGGACAGCCAGAGATACAACAACATACGCCATTTCTTAGAGAGGAAAACAATACTACGTATCAAATGTCTTATTGCAAGAATAGATGCAGCACATGACAATAAGGAAAATCAATAACCCAAAGTAAGGCTTATTTAACAGTTCGTCAGGTGAGTACAAGGAAACATATATACTTCGTATAAGAATTCCATCTCACTCACTCCTACCTATCCTGCCCCAATACCACGGGGACAAAAATGCTAAGTTTAGTTGTTAATATTTTTTTATTGCAGTGGAATCCCTGCTCCTTTATTCTTTCTTCTTCCAACCAGTTTAATACTGTTTTCAGAAACATTTAAAAATTATATCTAGAATAGGGTGATCCAAAATTTCTATTACACAGCTGTTCCTGAGAAAATGATATAGCTTATAGGCCTAGGACACAAAAACACACACCACCACCACCCCAAAAAAACCTGACCTTGCAGCAACAAAAAAAGTCCTGCCTGTCTTTGAGAAAAGATTAAACACTTTTCTTAAACTTATAATCAAATCATGGCCTCTGATTTTAGAGCAGCTTTACGCTTACATATAAAAAGAATTACATGCCCAGTGACTGTCTTCCAATAATTTTCATTGTCACAATCACATTCAAAAAGATGGACAAAAGGGCAAAGCTATAGTCTGAAAATTTTCTTTAAAAAAATTTCAGCAGCATCTAAAATCTAGACCCTAAATAATCTTGCCTGGGTCAAAAGGCGCTACCCGGAGTTCTCCAATAGAATCTATCATTGAAAATTATGTGGTTTTCTGCCATTAGCTTCCTAAAATACAACATCTCAAACAGAGCAGCAATAAAAAAAATCCTCTGAGTCCATACAGTTCCTCCGAGCTGACAACATGTTTGCTGGATCATGAAAAAAATAGGACCAAATGATGAAAACAAATTTAAAGCTACCATATGACTCTAGTGGTAACAAACTGGGTCTCAGATGTTTGTGAATATTTGGAAGGATTGCAGTTTGATTTTTATTTTACACTTCCAGTGACTTAAGATCTCATTGTCATTTTGTGACTGAAAACTAAGTCGTAGCTAAGCCCATATGAAGATGTCTACTGTTTGTTTATAAAATCTCTGGACATTAGTTTACCTGAACTAAATCTATTTAAACCTCAGAAGTAATAAGATAGGAAAACTCAAGTACCATTTTCATACCACGAAGTTCAGAATTACGTTACTCTCATAATATAATTAACTCTCCTATATTATATTCTAAATAGCAGGTTAAGAGAATAGAGCTCATATATTAACATAAACAGAATTAGAGAAATGGCATATACTATATTAATTAAAGCTTCAACAGAAATTGAGTTTCAGGGGAAAATGAGGATGCAAGAAAAATGCATAGTTCTTATACCTAGGGAGTGATCTGAACTATAATTAAAATCACTAACTAGAAATTAATATAGGAATCTGGAAGATGATGGAGATTTTCAAATCACTGATTAATATAGGAAGCAGTAGGAGAAGCACTGAATGAAAAACTGCTTATCTATAGAGAAAAATATATCACTGCTCAAACTAAAATCCCACTGAAAACTGTGAGGTTTTTTCTGCCTCTTGAGTGTATGACAACAGGTCTATAGAAAAGTCAGCAAAATTCAGCTTCCTCTCTAGTAAGCTTATTAAAAATGGAATGTCCTAATTACGAATGATACAGGCTCCTCTGTGAAATCTACTGTCAGCAATGAAATGCACAATAATAGTGTCTCTTCACAGGCTCAATCTGTGAAATACAGTAACTGACTAACAATCTAGTTCCTTTAAAGGTGTAGACAAGATATTCAGCTAAGGTAAACTGATCTACATGATTTCCTTCAGCAAAACTTTATAACTTTTATCAATTGAAATCTGATCCTTTTTTGCAATGTTTCCAGTGCCCAAAAGTTCCAGCTTTGTCTAATAAGGCACACAGCTCCACTCAGTCAGTAAAACAGGAAAGCCCTCTGCTCTTCTGCCACTGTTTCTCTAAACAAACACAGTAACAGCAAGAAAAAATGTTCTGGTGCTGATTTTTTATTTTTATCTTTTTCCTAGATCTGTGAGCTATAAAAGAAACAAATAATACATACAAAACAATTATATGCTTTTTTTCCTTAGGAGTGAATCTCATTGAAAGACTAGAAATTATATTAAGTGCTGACTGCACAAAAATGTGGAGTCATTAGCTTCTGCAGAAATGAGGGTTTGTGTCTTTATGGTTGTTTCCTTTGATTTCTTTCTTCTGGTTTCTTTTCCTTGTTTTACCTTATCTAAATAAACCAAGGCAATGCACTGACTAATGAGCATCTCACTGAACATATCTATGTGAAAGAATAGCTTTGAAACACTTCATTCTCTAAACATGTTCATTATATTTACTTTAGACCATGTGTTTCTATGGCAAATTAAATCACACTACTGAGCTGAAGGCAATTTAGCAAAGACCATTATTGGGGGGTTTTATTATTCTTGTTACAGAATTTGACTTAACTTGAAATCTGCATTACTGCCTTGACAGTGAAGAGCACTGAAATGTTATTCTCAGGAGTACATACCATTTGATAAACCTATCTCTGTGTGTTTATGTATAATTTGTTTTAAACCAGTCATTTTATTTGTCCAGCTAAATACATTTAGATACTGATTGTTTGGTTGATTGTTTGTTTTTTTTCTCCTGAAGGGCATCTTATATTTTATATGGAATGATAATTTCACTGTTTTAACTAAGTATTTCTGTAAAACTCAAACAAACATAGGAAATTTTATGACAATAAAAAGAATTTTTTTACATTTCCACATATGTTTGCCAGGTATAAAAACCAATCTCTCACACTGAAATGATGATGTTTTCAAATTTAAAACTGTTTTTTTCCCATAAAAAAGAACTGTTCATGATTTCCCTATTCACACTTGACCCAATACAGCCAATTAATATAATTTTGAAGCTCCTTTACACTAGTATATCTATAACAGACAAGCGCAATAAAAATGTGCAGCACTATCTTTTTGTAATATTTTATGCAAATAAAGCTTAAAGACTTTACAATATCAAATTAAGTAATGGGTCACATCCAGAATCCACTCTCTAGATGTGTTAAACAACTAGGGCTTTACAAAAGGCTAGATCTGCTCTGGTGTCCAAACATAAAACCCAACAACCAGGCTAAAGAGACAGATCACTGGGAAGAAGAAAACAGGAAAGAACACAGTCCCATTCTCCTTAAATTACCAAGCAGGAAGAGAAAGCACAAGAGCTGTTCCACAACAAAACCACATCTATTAACAGGCTGAGAGTATCCCACCATTATCCTCCTGTCTGTGCAATGTACTACCCTCTGAAAGGCTGAGAATATTATAGAATAAAAAAATAACATCACCTTTTTTTTCTTTTTTTTTTTTTTACTATTAGCTTTAGACCTATCAAACTGAATTTAAGAGATTTTCAGGACTCTTACTTTGCTCTGAAATACTTAATTGAAGAGATTTGATGATAAAATATACCAACCGTTGGCATTGTGATGAAAGAAAAAGGCAGTAATTACAGGTTTGGGAACAACTGTGCATTACCCTGTTTTTATTTTACCAGACATCTCTGCTATATAGTCTCTGAATGTTATTGCCCTGTGAGGGACAGTGTCCTTGAATTTGTTTGAGAGATTTGATTGTTATCTGTGCCAGTACAAGACATAGAAGCGTCTATTTTACACATTGTTTAAAAGCTGTTTCTCAAGAAACAGTATTAGAGTTCTATTTTTAAAAGATGCTGCTTTCCAAAATCTGCTGTAGCACACTCACTATAATAGAACAGTTCAGCATTAAAACAAGTCAGTAGAATTAAAAAAAAGTTTTTAAGCTACAATGTGGCTTAAAGTATTTAAAAGTCTGAGGAAAATGGATTTTTCTCTCCTTTTTTTATTTGATAAAAAATCATTTCTTTCTTGTGATAGTTTACTGAAACAGATTGAATATATGGCAGAGCATCTGTCACTGCTCTTTAGTATAAACAGAAAAATGGAGTTAGTCACTTATTGATAAGATGCTTTTAATTTCAATAATGTTCATACTTTTTTCAAAAACGTTTGTTTGTGTTTTACTGCAAAAATATTGTAAGCAGTTTTCTAAATTAGTCATTTTAACACCATATTTAATCATATAATTATGACTTCCTCCTGTATACAAACAAGTGATAAAAAGTAGGATTCATCTCACCTCTGCTGTCACTCGAAGTAATTTCAAGTAAGAGGAGTTCTTTCTCTCTGGTTAAAGGAGAACAACAAACACATTCATTATATTTGTCAGACACCTATATTAAATATCTATTGTAGGATGGAATTTACTTGTAGAATAATATTAGAAAGCATTGACTATTTCCAACAAAAGAAGCCAAGTCCTGTCCCTAATGAAGTCAGCTGAAATTATGGATTTGATTTATATATCTCTGACTGATTCAAATTATCTAGACATTCACTGTCAGGACTTCTTACAATAGGAGCACTTCCAAGATTATTTTATCAAAGTCAGTTCCATAACCATGGAAAATTTTAGTACAGGAAAAGCACAGAGGAGTAGTTAGGAAAATGAGGACAGATGACCTATAATAAATCAGGTATTATTAATTTACAGTTGGCTGACATGTCATGACATTTGGAAATATACATTATATCCTAAATCATTCTGCAAATCGAGATATCTTTTTACTGAGAGAGACGTCTGCAAAATTGTGAAACATTTGGTCAAAGCAGGACATTAAAATTTAATAGCATTGTTTAGTAACTAAGTAATGGCCAGTCTTCGCGAATGAAGAACCGAGGAAGGTCTTTACACCTTCCAGCCTGCGCATTGGATTTTTTAGGTGAGTTCCAGTGTGCGCGGAACTGAGCCCACC
>JAYRBT010000114.1:76256234-76266606 GCA_036023395.1 Myiotriccus ornatus | reverse complement strand
GCGGAACTGAGCCCACCCTTTAATCCTAAGGTTCATCTGCCGGGGCCAAGCAAGCTTGGATGGTGGCAGTGAGGTCTTCAGGATGTAGATGGATCGCCTTATAGGGCTAACGAGCTCCGTCTGCCCGGGGAGTGGCCCTGACCAGGAATTGAACCCGGGTCTCGGCGGTGACAGCGCCGCGCTTTAACCACTAGATCACCAACCCCCCTAAAAAATTGCATAGTTTCTACACTGGACAACTCAGGAATTTAAATGACATTACAATTATGATAATTAGGCTTTGTAATTCTTTTACACATACTTCATGCAGTTACAAAGTTACACTAATAGGCAAACTTGTTCCCTAAATTTTGATATGCACAGCTAAAGCGAGTATTAATGTGCTGGCTGTTATCAAGTCAATCATTTTCATTTGAAATCCCACAGTGCTTATTACATTTAATAACCGACAAGCAAAGTAACAGCAAATTCTGAAGTTTACAAAATTATTTTTCGTAATCCAAACCAGAGGATTAAGTAAAATGTTAGAGAGAACCAAACAAATGAAGTGAAGGGAGAGATGATATTCAGAATAAAAAAGTGCAAAGTAATTTATACATGAAGAAAATCTTAAATTACTTGCTTACCTCTACCTCAAGAAAGGAACCATTAGTCATTGCAGTAAGTTGGAGTTATTTGCTTAATTTACAACTTCAGTCAGAAATCAAACAAAACAATAGGCTGCATAAGAAGTAATATCATGAATATCACAGAGTTTCAAAGTTCTTTTGTATAAATCAGTATTTATATTTATTATATCTGGAATGCTACATGTATGCATTATGTCACGGTGCTAGGAGATAGATTGACATAAGATCTCAGCTTTTATGTATTATTCCAGCTTCTACCAGACTTCAAAACATCAGGAAAGAGTCTGTGCACAGATGAAGGAAATAGGTTGCCAACATCAAAATAAGACATCTTGGGATGAAGGTGAATGTTACTTAAACGTCTTATTTCCTGTCCCAAGAAGGTCTGTTTTTTACTGTTTACTTACCTCAAAAAATTACATGGAAAAGAGAAGCTTAGAGAGAATGGCTAAGATCAAGGAAGATAATAATTTGAAAGAATATTGAACAGATTGACTTTTTTTTTTACAAAAAATAATTCATAGAAAGAGCTATGGTGTAAGCATATTAAACTGGTCTTATACCACAATTAAAAAGACAGCATAATGATAATAAAAGAATTGAGCATTTTAAAAATCAGTAGGAGAAAATATTTCTTCACATAATATGTAGTTAAGCCATGGGATTCACTTTCAGCATTTTAAAAGTGCTAACAAGGAAACTAAGAATGAATTCTCAAGTCCTTTGTCTCAAGATGTAGTCTGAATGCTTACTATGAGGGATCACTTTAGTGAAATGTTATGCAATTTGTGAGAATATCTGGTTAGTGCATACTCAGCATAAGAGTCTGCATAAGAGCATAAGAGTTCGAGACACTAGAAGGGAGAGAAAGAAAAAAAAACCCCAGTATGCAACCCTTAAGGTACAGGAGATAACAGAGACAACACCAGAGATCAGTACTCAGGTTCCTGATTGATGGGCCATTGAAAGAATCACTGAAAGCCCTGAGGAAGTTCAAACTGAACTTCACAACTGATAAAAAGTGGGAAACAAGATTATTGTCAATCTCATGGGAAAAAGCAGGTCTGTTGTGGGAAAGGTGCCATGAGGTGTCATGTGGGATTATATAAAACTTACTGTGGAACATTTAAAAGAAGAAAGAAGCAAAGGAAGGGAACCAGGGAATTGAAGATCAGCTGTGGGAAAATAGAGAGAAACAAGGATAAAACAGCTGTCTAAACATAAGCAACTCTGTCACTGCTCTTGTATGGCCAAACCCGCACCTCACTGCTCTCCTGTCTTCCCAACTGTTTGCTGTGTGACTGCTCTCCAGTGTGCATGTGTGGTATATGAGTGTAGTCACCAGGAAAATTCAAGCCAGACCAGGTGGCGAGTAGGGTGGCAACAACTAAAGAAGGAGCCATAGGCCACAGAGGTCTGTTTGCTGGTCCCCCAGCTGGTCCCAGGCACCGGAGCCAGTGACTGTCGTGACTGGGATCTGGGGGCCTGCCTTAGA
Organism: Myiotriccus ornatus; assembly: GCA_036023395.1. Taxonomy (NCBI): domain Eukaryota; kingdom Metazoa; phylum Chordata; class Aves; order Passeriformes; family Tyrannidae; genus Myiotriccus; species Myiotriccus ornatus. The sequence goes on along the minus strand of JAYRBT010000114.1, from coordinate 76,264,482 downwards.
TGAATAATATTACCAGGACAACTACAGGGTACATCTCCAAATATGTGTGTGCAGGAGACATTAGCAAAGCCCCACCCTGAACTGCAGAGCTGGGGCCTATGTTCTCCATGTTTATCGAAGTGCTCTTGGGTTTTTTACAGATGGCAATTAGGCATTGTTCTTGTGGCTGCGTTGGGCTGTGTGGTTGGTGGTGATGTTGGTGTGTGCACCTGCATGTTTGGATATCCCTGTTACTGGTCAGACATGCAAATGTAAGCAGCAGCAACTCCTATCAGACAGCAACAGGAATAACTTGCAGGTCCAGGAGCACACTGGGTTTGGAAACTTTTAAGATTTAGAGCAAAATATGTCAAGGACTTCACCTAGTTCTGCTTATGTTGATAAACTTTCCCTTTTTTTGAAGGCCCTGGTGCTGGTAACTGTGCAAGTCAGGCACAGGACCACATAGCTCTCAGGTGTGACAATATACACTAATTTCTTTTTGGAGACTTTCTGTGTGAAAAAATCCTCCTCCTAACTACCAAAACTTGTATGAACAAAAAAAATTAAAAAACCATGGTATTGTGTAAGAAATATTCACAATAAACAAGAAATTATATTGACTCACTTTTGCTTCTAATAATAAAGAAAAAGAACATAAGAACAGTTTGTGCTTAATATTTGTACCATCCTTACCCATAAACTTCCCAGTTCCATTTCACTGTGACAATCAGCCTGTAACAAAGAGATTATATTTACTATGGTAAGTACCATACATAAGCATCATATTCATGGAAGTTATTTTTCAAATTTAATGTTATGTAGGTAGTAGTGTTCATGGTCATAAAATTGAGTTAACTTAAGAGAGACCTATAAAAATTAGATTTTGTATATCAAACACTGTGGTGAAATGTCACACTGAAATCCATTCCAGTAGCCTGTGTAACTGTGTATATTTAGAACATTGGTTCAATTCACTTTGGAATAAATACTTGAGTGTTAAAGGAACTGTGATTTTACAGGAATAAAAAATGGAAAAAAATAGAGATTTAAGTGCTTCTCTATTTTTTGGGGGCATTTTTGCTTTTTTTGTTAACTTGGGAACAAAAAAAATATTCTAGAAGACAGTCAGCAACTTCGAAATAACAAGTGCTTATTGAGATATAGAAACATCGGTTGCTGTAATATAATAAATACGGTCTCAGACCTTGACATATATAGATAGTCGTCCCTGTATGTCTCTTTCAAAATATACAACCACCTGACAGCTGTAAAATAATTGCCACCAACTACTCTAAAATAGTTCATCATAAATTAAGCCAAACTCAAACACCTAAATGTCATGTAAAATGTTCTGTGTTCTATTATTCAAGCCATCAATTACACTAGTCCTCAGCATCTTCTACTTTTGAAAGACAAACTGTAAACATCACCCACTTTATCTTTGGCCATCCTCAAAGATAGCAATGCTTTTACAGCTGGAACACGTTTAATCTGAAAAATTAGAAAACTACATTTTTTTTATATATGGATAGCTGAGACATCATTTCTTGTGCAGATTTACTAACTGTAGTGAGATTTACTAATTGCTGGTTATCTTTTCATCTCCCTTTACTTCTACAATTGTCACTCATCTAATGTACATAAACGTTTAACAGGAAGCAAGACATTCAGATGTTTGAGCTGAGCCTACTCAGGCTTTTTCTTAATATGAGGCCTTCAAAGATGATTTGGAGGCTTATAAAATAAAAAAGGCACATTTTTTTGAATAGTAATAAAAAACTCCATGTTGCAGGTTAGCCTTGCCTAGGGGCCAAAAGCTACCCTGTCATTCTCTCTCTTCTGCTCCTCAGTAGGAAGAGATGGAAAAAATAGCATGAGATAGTTTATGGGTGGAGGTAATGACAGGGGGATCACTTACCAACTATCATCATAGGCTAAACAGACTCAGTTTGGGGAAAGTTAATTTATTGCCAAGTAAAATAGATTTAAGTGGAGAGAAATAAAGTAGAACATTAGAGCCTTTTCTCTGCCCTCTCCCAAGCCCAACTTCATTCCTGTCTCAGCTCATACTCAACTTCTGAGCAGTGCAAAGGGGATGGAGGTCACTCAGTCCATAGCAACTCCTCTCAGCCTCTCCTTCCCCCTTACACTTTTTGCCTGCTCCCACTTATACTCTCTGCAGGACATAATTCCTTCAGGGAATGTGCCAGCTACTCCAGCATGGTCATCCCCAGGCTGCAATATAGTTATCTGTTTCACTGTAATCTTTCTCATGGACTGCAGGGGAAACTATCCTCTGGTACTTGGAGCACCTCCTACCCTACTTCTCTCTGGGATTCATACTTCTGTTTGTCACTTCCCCCACTCCCCCCCCCTCCTCTGTCTTCCCATTAATCAACACCCTTTCTTAAAGATGCTTTCCCAGAGGCATCACCATCTGGGTTGTGGGGCTAGAACTCAGATTTTAAATAGCAAAAAATGTTTTCTGGAGACTTTGATACATGATAAGAAGTGGTCACCATCTCTAGAAGTGTTCAAAAGGCATCTGTATGTGGCATTTAGGGATATGGTTTAGGGGTGATTGTGGTGGGGAGAGGTTGATGGTTGGAATAGATTATACAGAATTTACAGTTGGAGAGGATGCTGACAATTCAAATTTGTAACTACTTGGATCCAGTCTTAAGCTGTTTCAGGAGAGATTTAGGTTAGACATTAGACAGAAATTTTTTACGGAGAGAGTGATCAGACGTTGGAATGGGCTGCCCAGAGAGATGGTGGTCACCATCCCTAGAGGTATTTAAGAATAGGTGAGATGTGGCACTTAGTACTACATTCTAGTTGACAGGGTGCTGTTGGGTCACGGGGTTGGACTCCATGATCTCAGAGGTGTCTTCCAACCTGGCTGATTCCAGGATTCTGTGATTTATCACTATTTAAAAATACTAATTTTTTTAAACTAAAAAATCTGATTTTAAAAAATGCTTAACATAAACATTAACTCATGTAGTTACCGAGCTCTTCTCTATGAATATTATAATACTGGAAAGACTAGTATTCCACTATATTTCAGAAGATTTGAGCCTGATTTTCTCTCAGGAACCACGATGAGAGCTTCCCCCTGTTGAAACTATAAATATTTTTCAGCCATTTTGTGTGGAGAATCAAAACTACTAGATACATTAGTAATAACCTCATTTTGTTCCACATATTGGCTAGAGAACATAATAATCATACAAGTTCTATTTTTGACTTACGTACTCTGCTGAACCAGGACTTCTGGCTTTGCAAGTCTATGAGGGTAATTTTTATTCTTCTATTGTTCTACTCAAAAAATAATGGAATCTACACAAAAAGTACTGGAATCCTTCAGTCAGCACAAGTGGCTTGAACAAATACCAAAACATGTTTAATACAGTGGAAATACATTATACTGTATATATTACAGAGTTACTCTGAAGTTTTATTTTTTTCTCTCTGCAAATAGAGTCTATAAAGCAAGCTGCAATCATAACTCTGAGGCAGATCAATTTATGGCCATAAAATTGTTTTGCTATTTTATTTCCTTACTAGAAGAGAGGAAGAATTTCTGATTGATGATGTTTTCTGATGTATGATTAATTATATATAGTGATAAAGAGACAAAGTTATTAGCTGGGGAACAGTAATATGTTGAAAATATAACAATAAAGCAGTAAGAGATAATCTGTAATAGAAAGATTATTGTGACATTTTCCACCCTATTGTGGTTACAGAAAAATAAAAAATTTGGGTGGTAAGTGACAAGTTTATATGGTGCAACAAACACGAATCTCAGTAAGCTTCTGTGCGAATTCTGTCTTATGGAACAAAGTGTTATACAACAATGGGACCATAGTTGTTTTGTAACACTCCGCAGTCTGAGCCATCCCTGGACATTGAGGCATCTCATATTTCTCCATTATGGAAGGAAGGAATTTTCAGTATTTGAGAAAGAGGTGTCAGGAATGACCAAGTAAGCAGCTTCTCAGAATTAAACAAGTACAATTCCAAATGTAGGCATCATTCAGCATGGTGATTCAGTGAATAATATTTATAATATTTTTAATAGTAAATGGATTCATTTACTAAGACCAGCTGGCACAAAACTATCAGTATCTGTGAGTAACTCTCTTTTTTTCCAGATCAGAGTGACTGTGTAAAAACTGCTTAATGGGAATGGTTCCTAGAATACTCTGATTTTTCAGTGACATTTTAGAATAAATTTGGGAGTATCCATTCTAACAGATTATTACTATGAACAATCACAATTTGGTGCAATTGAACATTTTAAGGTAATGTTTATTTTAACATATGTAGATTTAGAATCAAAAAATATACTCTAAGTCAAGTCAGGCTAGTGTCCAATAGTACAGAAAGTGACAGAAAAGCTATAGAAAGAAATAGAGGGAAAATTTCTGTAGATTTATTCCAGTCAGTAGGGAAGGGTTCCTTGAAGAGCTGAAAAACAGTTTGGGAGTCGTTTTCAAAAAAGGTTATGATTCTTGAAGAAAATGTCAGGAAACTTTTTCTCAGTAAATGAATCCAATTCATACAAGACACAGCACGTGAAGCAAGTCAAAGGTAGAAAAAGTATCATGAGGAACTGACATTTTGCAAAAGAAATTACTTCTAGGGTACTCATGTAAACTATGACAGCTAAGAGACGTAACAAGTGACCCACTTGGATAATTCTGATACTTTTCATTGATTCAAAAGCAAGGGGAAAACATGCAAAAGGTGAGTGAAAAACCAAGCCAATCAAGTTCCTTGCAACCACCTGGAATGTGATTTGACAAACATGAAATGGGACCCAAATAGGAAGAGACTTCCAAAGTATCAGGTATCAACTCCACAGTAAAAATGGTAAAATTAAAGCAAGGCAGTTATCGATCATTACTCAACAAAGGGGAACACTTGATAACAAACAGGTGGCCTAAGTATAATTTAGGACACATTTGCCCAGTTGAAAATAACAATTTCAATCAATATGAACAACAAATGCTGAGTTCTTCCATCAGAAAATTAAAATGGAATATAAGAGCATATTTGTTTTTTTCAGATTGTCTGGGTCTGAAGAATTTTACACTGGGGTAATATAAAGATAGCAGAAATTACACCAGTTATTCTTGAATTAGGAGAGATTAGCAAATAGATGAAAAGACCAGAAAAAGGAAAAATGCTGTGCTGATCTTCTGCAAACCAAAGGAGACTATTTCAAGGATTATATGTTCTTGTTTCAAAAGAACTCCAAAACAAATAACCTAATAGCCAGCTTGTAAATATGAGAAAGATAACAAGTAGATAATGTATCTATATGAGACTAAACTAGGTTAAGCAAAGTGCATTTCTACAACTGACTAATAGATGTTGTGGGTAGAAAATAAGTCATAAAGATATGCATCTTGACTATGGAATGGATTTTCATATTGATTAATATGACAGTATTGTAAGCAAGTTAGGGAAAAAGGGTTCTGGAACAAGTATAAGATCTTCCACAGGCATGGTACACTAATGCAGAAGGAGAACTATGTTATATATAATTCATATATAATTTATTTAAAAATTATAGTGTTGTTTATTCTAAGAAAAGGGAGGAAGGATAAATACTGCTCAGGTACAAAAAAAGCTATTGCAGATGAAGAAGCTGTCTCTTTCTTTTTTCCATAGTGGATATGAGATCTAGAACACTGTACCTAAAAGATTCAGGAAAAGTCTTGGTGAAATGCAACAGTGTTTTTGGAATAGAAAGTCAGACCCAAGGACACCAGGACAGAAAAAGAGTAGGCAGGGCCATCACTGCCATTGGTGGGCTTTAAAAATGGAGAAGGAAAAGGTCTGCCAGGAAAGGAATAGGAAGAGTTTATACTGATTTGAAGGAGTTGCTAGATAAGATTAAATTTAGCACCACACACTTCAATTTTCCTATGATCACTCCCTCACCAACGCCTGTTTACACAGTACAATCCTTCGTGTTCTTTGGTGAGTATGATACATTCAGTTATGAATATCTCTCTAGAAAAAGACAGATATAGCAGCCTCAAAGACATGACAGAAGGATTTGTAATCTGACACAGACGTGCTGCCTCCTTTATGCTTAACCTTAGTGCTGTGAAGCACACATTATCTCACTGCAAAGGTCACATGCCATTGAAAGTAAGGCAGAACTTATTCATGAAGCAGAACACCTCCTTTCAGGCTTTGGAACTCCCTTGTTTATTTGACCCTGTTTGTAAAATGCAGGTGATTGTATTTTCTTATTTCTTGAGCATTTGTGTTGGCATGATGAATTTAATTCAGCCAAGTAACACAAAAAAAAGATTTGATTTGAAAACATACCTTAAACAAAAAAACTAAAGTAGAATGGCTGCTAAAATAGAAAGAAAAATCTATGTTTCTTCTTTTTCTTCTCATTATTGGTTTTGTCTGTTTTTGCAGAAAAAAAAACCCACAAAACAAACAAATAATAAAATCACAACATTTTCAGCCAACTGAAAAGAATTTTAACTTTATTAAGCTTTGGAAACAAAGTAATTTCTGGATAACTTTAAGAATTTATAAAAAGGAAAACCAACTTGACATTGGCTTTGCAGTAATGCAGCTAAAATGAATAAAAGTGCCTTGGGTGACAGAAAATCAAAAAAAATCAAAAAAAATAAATGCAATTCCCTAAATTTCATGTGGTGTTCTACCTTGAGTGATGTTGAGATTACAAAATCAGGCAAGTTCGGAAATCTAGAGGATCCCTCCTTCGTCACTGCCCAGACCCCCAGGGACTGTCTCTAGGATCTGGCTTCCTTGTAGTCTGATTCAGTCACTCAGTCCCTCCAGTAGTGAATCTGAGTATACACCTGATAAGTCATTTACACTATTTACAATATATTTTTACATATACATATATATATATATACACAGACACACATATCTGGCCACAGATCACAGGCAGACGCTCGGATCACTCACATGAACATCAAGGGCACCAATTGTCTCGTTGTCCTCCCCTCTCCGACCAAGCAAGATGCAGTTCTGACAGCCCAAAAATATTTATATGCATATGTAAAAGGTGGGTCCACTCAGCAGTTGGCCTCAGACAGTCATTCTGCCCAATAACTGTCCCTTGATCCCAGTCTGCTCAGTTGCTGGCAGCTGGTATACAATCCCCTAAGGCCTCAGCCCCACTCCAGTGGCTGGTACAGACCCCCTCACTTGCACACGCCTTAGGGACAGAGGTACTTACCCCACCAGAGGTGTCCCTTAGAGGCCCACTCACTCCTGCCTCCCAGGCCATTTCACCTACTTGCTGGCTAGCCCAGGTTTATCTTTGCTATTGTTCACACACTCACTGGAACATCTGCTCTCACCCCCTTGTAGAAAGAGTAAAGTACTCCTTATTGGAAAATAGAAGATAAAAAGGAGATAAGACAAACCGAGGTGATAGGCACAAGGCAGAGCATGGACAGACAAATGTATTGACCAACAAACTATCTGCATGACAATCACTCTATTTCTTATGCTTGTTCCTGCACAGATCAACTAAATATCATCCTTTTTCTGCCTTTGGTTCCTCCTCTAAGCATCCTATAATAAACCTTGTGCATCCCAAACACGCTCTTTCCCTGTATCAAATACTGTACCACACGTCCCTGGAGAGTGACACACACTGTCTCTTTAGTCTGAAAGGTGATTCAGAGAGCTGCCCTCCTTTATTAGGATGGGTCTCACACCTGGACAGCAGATCTGGTGACTCTTCTGGGACAGTCCCAGGAGAGGCCTGGGCAAGGAGGAAATTCCTCCAGAGCCCTTGATTTGGGTTCTTGAATGCCATTGCGCTCCTTTGCTCCTCTGGGCTTCTCGAGATGGAGGTTTTTTTGTAGAAGGTGACCTGGGAGCAGCTGACGCAGATTGCTGAGTTACTCCTTCTGCCATTGTTTCTCTGTTCTTCCTTCACATGTGCAGATGACCCTCTTATTGCTTAACTAGTACAACATGATACTAAGCTATTAATTTACCTGAAATTGGGTAGGGATCATAATAAGTCTACTAGGGAAGGAAGGACTTGTGAATATATTTTAAAGTAGCCTAAGGTAACAATATGAATATTTTCTTAACTACTTTAATAGATTCCACCCAAGTGAATGGCTTAGCCCATAAATACAGCAGTATGTATAGACCTATAGGTATAAAATGCTAAGCAAATTTTCTATGCTGCTTGAGTAGCTGTAGTTTTGCTATTGTCTTTCTGACTAATAGA
>JAYRBT010000114.1:76219334-76237891 GCA_036023395.1 Myiotriccus ornatus | reverse complement strand
GAGTTGAATAAAATCTCCCTAGAAAAAAATGTTTCCCTGTTTTTTTAAAGAATCGCATGCACAAGTCCCAAATCTCTCTATGAAATCAGTGTATTTTCTTGGGCAAGTATTGATTTCTGTCTGTCATTGAGGGAAATGTAATTATGCTTTTTGCATTTAAAAAACACACACCGCTGTATCTAGTTTAATAAAAATTAAGAACCTTACAAATATTCATGGTAAACATTTTATGCAAGTTCTCAGTGTTTCTTGATCTCAAATGTGTTTGTTTGTTTTTAACTCAGTACAGAGGGGGTTTTAACTCTGGTATAGTTAACCAGAAAAGTTTTGAAGGCATGGGTTTCTATTTGAGTGCAAAATTTCAGGGTTGTTCAAAGCCAGTTCCCTGAAAAAACTTGTCCTGAAGAAAGCTAGAGGAAGGCCAAATGCAGGGTCCCCAGAGAGAAGCTCTGCTGAAAAGCCTAGGAATGGGATCTCCTACCCTTTACTTGGAAGCTGATCCTAGAAGAGGTTTTGCTATTCAGCTTCCACTTCAGCTGTTTTGCAGCGGTGCTCGTGCTGTGTTCAACCAGATACCCCACTGCTCCAGATTGTGACCCTCATTCTTACAGCCCTATCTGGTCTTCCTGTGACTTTGTCTGACCCTGAGTTCACTCACCAGACCTGATACTCACCTGTACTTGTGGGCCACTGGCCCAGACTGGCCTCTGACTGTCCCTGTCCCCGGGGTGCCTGATGCCTGAGGCTGCAACTGCCCTTGGTGTCCCTTTGATATCCTGCCTGGTGGGCCAAGTGCTGACTGTCAGGTGCTGCCCTGACGGACCCCAGAGAGACCCTGCAGCCCCAGCCACAGGGAAACCCTGACCCATGAGTCACCCTGGAAATTAGATACAAGAAAAAAATTCTTCAGCAAATCATGGCAGAGGCTTTAGAAATTCCATCTTTAGAGATATTTCAGAGTTCAAATGGACAAAACTCTGAGCTAAGGACTAGTCCACATTGCAGACTTAGAAGCTGACCTTGGTTTTACTGGGATGTTAGAAGAGATCTCTAACTAAACTGAGAAGTGGAAAGAAAATTATGTATGTAAATTAAAGAGCAAAGGCAAGATAACCACAATTTCTAGCATCTGGTTTTAAAAGGACAGTCAAATCATCTGATAATGCCCTAAGAGGTACACCCAGGAATCAGCCACAGTTCTAACTTCGATGGAACTGTAGTGCTTTAAGCACTGCAGTGTAGGAGTTGGCTTAGTATTTGAGTACAATTACTCATGTAAGTACATCAGGTTACAAACCCAGAGCAGGATATTTTAAAATTATCCTTTAGTATACCTGAGTATTTTTGTAGATCTGAACTCTAATGATCACTGTCATTCTAAAATAAAGTATAATAGATGACACTAAAACTTAAAAAGACCTTAAAAAGAGGAAAATTTACTCTATTTGAAATAGTAGCTGATTCTTTGTGTGTTGAATAAAGGGTGTATGAAGTAAATTACTAAGTAGCGAGGAAAAGAGAACATAAAAAGCCCTAACTGATAGCAGGAATCAAGCCCTGCTAGCATAGATACCACATTTCATGGTCTCCAGTTTAAAAACAACTACATTTTTTCATCCTAGAGATTTTCATGCTCACAGAACAGATCCAAAATGAGTGCTCCACTGGTCAGCAACATTAATCTAATTTTCTGCTCTTGTGCTAAAATAATTTTTTAGTTTAAAGAGCATTTCTTCATTCTTTGGATATTTGTAAGCAAATCCATATTTCTTCTCAACTTTGCTTGGATACTCAAGCCAATCTCTTCCGTTAAAAGGTAGGCTCTCCCAAACACTTCAGCAGCCCTTCTCCTTCCCAGTTTCAGTCTCACTTTGCATCACAGGAGGATTCTTATAAGGGTCTTATACAGCAGTAGCTGTATAAAAGAAAAACTTCCCATTTTTTCTATTTTCTTTATTCAATTCAGAATCAAAATTTGCATTTTTAGAAGTGAGTTCCCTCTGAAGCTCTAATGTAGCCCATAGATCAGGTAGAACACCTGAATACAGCCCATTTGCCTTATGTGCGTGATGCTCACCAAGATGAGAGCAAAACTTCCTATTGTGGATCATCATGGGCCAAACCCAACATTTTATGCTTTTTGGTTAGGTCCCTTTTTTATTACTTAATTTATAATTTTTTTTTTAAAGTGGGAAATTGTTTGGTTAGGGGGTTTTATTTATTTTATGAAGTCTACAATCCTCGGCTTTGTGTTAGTATTTCATCAGGACAATATTGTGACACAAAAACAAATATTCAGTATGAAACACCTGAAAGGCACTCTCCTTGGAGATACCTAGAGCTGTTCTATGTTTCAAAGATTTACTGATCCCAGAAAGACTAGTTCAACACTCCAAGTTCTATTAGTTACCTGAACAGACAATCAGTTTTACCAAATCATCTATGGGTTACTTTTGCTTGATGTTTTAACATTGATAATCCATGCATAAGTTGCTTCAGGGAGGTTTAGATCATATACAAGGAAAAAATTCTTCACCGAAAGGGTTGTCAAGCATTGAAACAGGCTGACCAGGGACGTGGTTGAATCACCGGTCCTGAAGGTATTTAAAAGACGTGCAGTTGTGGCACTTGAGGATGTAGTTTAGTTGTGAACTTGGCAATAGTGCATTTAAAGGTTAGACTATGATCTAAAATACCTTTTCGAACCTTAATGATTCTATGATCTCTGGTTCAAAGGTTGAATAAGATCTAAGAGAAATGATTCTATGATACCTTTCTACCTTTATCATCAGTATTCTAACTATACTTTTATTTTCGTTTTCTTTTGTGCTACTCATTTTCATACCCTCAAGAAAATGCAATTCAGTTTAGAATTCAGCTTTTATCCCCTTTCTTTCTGCACCTAAGACAGGTTCTTGATTTGATCTTTCCAAAAATATTTTCCAAACTTATATTCCAAAGATTTTTTTTCCCTCTTTATATATAGCAGTGGTTGACTGACTGGACTAAGAAGTTGTAATTTTAAATGAAAATTGTGTGTGAAATTCTTAGAATATTGTTATGCCAATTAAGAATAAAGCAATGCTGTGCTCTTTTATTTTTCTGAAGGATGAATTCTCTTATGACCTCAAGTATATCTGTTTCTTTTCACACTAAATTCTACCAAATTCAACAAACATTATTGTATTTTAATTGAGAGAAATAGTACACTCTTTTGAATAAGAGTGCTATCCATTTATGGATCACGACTACAGGCACATAAATACTATTTGTTTATTTTAGTGCTAAATAAAAGGAGAAAAAATTCATTGTTATCTCAAGAAAATATAAAAATGTGCCCTGTGTGTTGACAACGTTTGTCATTACATACTTTGCCTAATGTCAGAAAAAATCTAAACAAATCTATCATTATTACATGTAGAAGTTTACAGCTTAGGTCGTCTGTCATAGTATGTGATTATTATACACCAAAGGTCAGATCTATATCAAGAAAATGGAAAGTTTATCTTCCTGGCATCGTATTTTTTAATACTTGTCTTGCTGCAATCCAAACTGTTTAATGTGGACTTTTATAATTTAATTACTCCTGATAAAGAATATACTTTTGAAAGTTTGCTGAACGTAATATATGAAGGATAATGAACATCAGACTCTAGAGGGTAGTGGACAAAAAAATTACCCTCTCAATGGTTATATGCAGTGAGAGTATTGCCCTGTAATGTTTAAAGGGAAAAGAAGGTATGTCAAAAGGCTAGAAATAAACAATCCACTGTAAAAATATGCAAGCAATGAGTAACGGCTTCCAAGTAATTGCAAGTCAAGAATTCACTTCAGCTATATGACAGAGGACAATTAAGTATAGAAATACCAGCAGACAACTGATTGCTTTGCAAATCGAGGTATCTGCGTACTTTGGCAGATTAGTCAGCTGTTTGTGCAGTTGCTTATTGCCTATGGGACTCCAGAGGATTAATTACACTGTGGCAGGAGGCATTTTCGTTACTTAGTTTTGTCTGTACAAGTAATTGAGTGTGCAGCAATGAACAGTGCTTGCTGCTGTGACCATAATAAAGACAGACAGCAAGAGAAAGGCATGCCCTGTCAACACAGCCTACAGACCACAGTGCCATCCCAGAAAGGGGAACCTGGGAGCAAATCACACATTTTCCCTGAGTTTAAGGTTCATTTCTCTTGCCCCAAGACAAGTTGCTCTGGTTAATTGAAAGCAACTTATGTAAAGAGAATAATAAAAAATTCTAGATGGTGCCAGAATCGTTATTGTTTTCATCCAAAGTAGAGTACCTTAGGCCAGATCAATTAGCTGACATAAATTAGCACAGTGAAGCAACATCAACAGCTATATGAGCTTCCACCAAATGAAAATCTAAGGAGCTGAGTTTAGAAGCTGTGACTCTTTGAATCAAGCCCAGAGTAGTTTAAATTTTACTTAACTCTTTAATGAATAGTTTTCTTGAGGATGTTGGTAAGTTTTCTGCACAGATCCAGGACAAATAATCCCTTTATTAAAAAGGATAAGCTTTTTTTAAAAAAAAAAATAACAATAGCTCTTAGTATTTCTAATTATAAATATTTATTTAAATATTATGCAAATGTTCCAGTCCACATGCTCCAATCCATTACTGTGATACGTGCTAGGTACTGAGGATAGACTGAGCTTTCTGGTGAATTTAATCTTATTCATAGTATAGGATCACACATCTACTCTGAGGTTGCTTTGTTGTCTAAAATAGAAAAAAATTTCTGGACAATATTAGTATAGATAAGGTAGATTTGATGCAGCAAATACATAAAAATGCATGTGAGTGTACAGGGGTTCTACAATTTTACAGCACTAATCCATCTAATCCAAGAATTATCAACCCCCAGGACCTCCACAGATCTGCCCCCTGGTGTGCCTCCCCAGAACTGAGTTGGAGGTCTCCAGATCCTTTCTTCCTCATCCTCCTCCTCTTCACAGCACGCACTGTCTTTGAAGCTCCTCCAAGGTTGCTGGGTCTTCAAGATTGCTTTGACTACAATGATATCCTATGCTCTTCTAGGCATGTGTCCCAAAGATGTGCTTGCTAGAGTCTTTTCCCTTGGAAAGAACATTAAACAAAACCTGAAGAATTTAGCAAATTCAATATGAAGTGTGAGAACAGGGTTTGGTAACTGTCAACTGCTATTCTAAAGTGTCAGAAACTATACAGTCATAATAAAAATCCATTGCTACAAATCTTAAGAATTTTGAGGCATCAGTTTCATCTCCATTTCTCTTTGGATTCTTTCTGTCTCCCTGCAAAAAAATTGCAGCTCACTATTTCTAAACTGCTTCCTTAACTTTGGGTCCTTTATATATACTTCATCTAGACACAATATGTGTTTTCTGCCTCTGTGCAATCATTTTATAGACAGTATAACTTTGGGCTGGAAGACCATATATAGTCTCAGTTTTGGTAAGGAAGTATCATAGAAGAGCTGTAGAAAAAGTTTCCAAAAATACCGAAAATCCTGCAGATCCTGAAAATAACTAGAAGACAGTGGCTTTCTGGAGGAATAAGGAGGACAGGCATGCAGCAGACAGTAGATAGTTGCTGGATTTTCAAGTGAAGAAATAGTAAATCACTGAGACAGAGGCTACAATATCTATCCCACCAGATGGAAACATGACTTGTGTTAAGTATTAGGCAAAAAGTGCTGTATTAGCAAGTAGATTTCAAACTAAGAATAGGAGTTCCTGTTCTTGACTCTTCAGAGGTCTTCTTCTGCAGAATACATCAATATATTTTCCTACCTGTTTTGTTACAGCAATTCTAAAGTCCTTATGTACCACAAAATCCATAATTGGACATACCAGAAGACTGTACATGCTGGCAAACATTTTGTTAGCCTCCACTTTATTTAGTACTTTATTTTGTATTCTGAGTTCCTTAAGATTTTTTTTTTTTTGTTATTCTGGGGATTTTTTTTTCATCTTTGACCTAATGTTTCATCTCTTCTGTAGTCATGAGCACTGGAGAAAGTAGATGAAGAATTTCCACATGAAGTCTGGTAGAAAAGAAATTAAAAGCATCACACTCCAAAGAATTTAATCTAATTTATAGGCTAGGTATAAAGAGATATTATACCAGGACAGAGATGGTATCTAACATACTGGCAAAAGTAATGTCAGAAAGGACAGTTAAAAACTGTTCAGATACTTTTTTTCTACATCAAAAGGGACTTTTACTGTTTTAAAGGCCTAAGCTTTTTCAGCTACTCCTTTGAACACTTTTGGAAGACTAAAAAGTAATTATAAAGAGACTTTGTATCTGATAAGAATTATTTTTACTTGAAAATTTATTACCAAATTAGTATAATATGATCAACTTGTGGGCTATGCATTTCTAAAGAGAGTTGTATGCTCTATAGGTTATGTGCTCTAATAATAATAACCAACCTACCATTTCACCTGAAAATGATAAATTTTTATTTCATCTTCCACTTTTTACAGCTACTGAAAATGAAATTTTAAAAATTGTTTCAGTAACATCACAAGATGTACCTACTTGAATATTGATTCTTCTAGAAATATCTTAGGCATCTAATTCTCTCAGCTGACAAAATTACAGTGTCAGCTGCAATTTTCATAGAATGGAAGCAACAAATACCCCTATACTTTTCTTTAGTTTTTTACTACTACAGCTGTTCTCAGAGCTGCAACAATGTGAATAATTAAAGCAGCAAAGCTACACAGGGACTGATGAGAAATACTACAACAAAGACATCTAGATTAAATAAGTAGGTATTGAATTTCAGCTCATTTTGTAGGTCTTGGCTTATAACATATGGCATCAAGCATAGGGGCTCATGACAAAGTAGTAGGATAGTAACTGGATGATTAGAAAAAGTAACTGGATGGAGTAAGATACTGCACAAATACAAGGATTTCTGAGAGAAGGTCTGAAGCGAGGTGTTTAATGTTATACTCTCTTTTCTCCTTTAGAAGTGCAAGACCGATCAGTTTTCTCTAGGTATGAGGTTAAAGAATTTGCATACTATGAGATTTCATAACATTGCATATTCTTTTTTCTTTCTTACATGTCTGCAACTACATACTTATTATATTTTCTAGTTTTGCTCTCTTAAATATG
Organism: Myiotriccus ornatus; assembly: GCA_036023395.1. NCBI lineage: Eukaryota > Metazoa > Chordata > Aves > Passeriformes > Tyrannidae > Myiotriccus > Myiotriccus ornatus. The sequence continues at coordinate 76,230,758 of JAYRBT010000114.1, read as the reverse complement.
TATTACACAAACACACACAGATACAGACACAAGAACACATGTTTTTATAATGTGTTTTCTGTGATCATTTGAAAAGATGAGCATTTGGTTTCCCGTAAACCCTTGGGAAGTGGCTGATGGGAACAATCTCCCGAGTCTGGAAGGTTGGCCAATTCTTGATTTTGAGGAATATGTACTATACCGCTCCATGAATAAATATACCAATAATCCACTAAGTAAGTTTAACAGACATTTACTCCAGAACACCTTTTAGCAGATCTCAAAGTCCTGGAGTGATTTGAAACTATTTCTCTCATACCAAGAATAAATACTTCTCTTTCTGGTGTATGGTATCAAACAGAAGGTATCAATGTTTTTCGTTACGACATTTCATATATGTCTGGGTATGTTCCTACACTGGCTAATCTACCACAATGTACTATACTTCTTTGTCTTTATTATTGGCAAATAGTTTGAAAATACTGAGTGTTGTAACACCTGAGAGCAGGAGAATATCAATAGCCAGAGAAGGACAATTTGCATGCTTGCAATACAAAAGAAGGATATATTGATTTGCAGGGAGTTCACTCAAATTGGTTGTGCCAGCCAATGGGAAGACACCATCAATTATTTGTTGAACTTGAAAAACATTGGTGTCATGGAAAACAGAATTCTCCAAACAGAGTAAAATAAAATGCAAACTTGTGGAAGAAAAGTGCAGTCATGCATAAATAACTGTGAAGTACAGCAGCTCTATAATTGTTTAAAACAATCTTGTTCTAGTAAAACAGGATAAAAGAGCAGGAAGAAAGGAAATTAGCTAATCAACAGGGTATCTAGTTGTAGGTAAAAAAATGTGTGTAATAGAATTTTATGTATAATACCCAGCAAGATGAAAAAAAAGAATCTAAATATCTAATTAATAATTGTTTTGACGTTTCTTGAAATGAAAAGAAGGTTTGATGATGACTGAAAGCAGTGAAGAGCTAAAGCTGAAAGAAACAGGAGTGATTTCCTATGAAGAAAGACGACAGCTTTTTTTACCAGAATCTATCATAAATGCAGCCAAAAGAGGCAAAAAAGCCAATTTCTGTCTTGGAGCAAATAGTGAAAGATGGTGATCAGTCCAAAGAAAATGATCCAGAGGTTAAAAGTTAAGTTCCAGTCTTCCATGAAACAAGAAATGGAGGAAAACTGTGACATAATAAGTGGGCTCTGGAAACCCTATGCAGATATTAATGAAATAAAGAGTGATGTCATACATGATCATGATAGTCACTGCCAACTTTGGTTAATATTAGTATGTATTGATTTACCAAAAACATGCAAATTCTGTAAAAACTAATTGAGCAGTAATTCTCGTTAACATTTGGTTTCACTTGCAAAGCCTCATACCCATTATGTAAAGGCACCTGGGTAGGTGCAGCAGTCATAGAGGAGTCACACCTGCTGCACTGGGCAGAAACAGTCACCACTGTCCTCTATTTCTAGTTATTGTGTTCAGCTAGGCAGAGAGAAAATAGGGAATTCCCCATACCATGCACCCTATCTGCCTGTAGGGTCTATCTCAGGGAAGTGGTAATACGAAGCTAAGTAAATATATCGAAGTAGGAAAACAAAGGAAAAAAAAACTTAAAATAACCTCATATTCTAAACATTAATAGGGACAAAATCAGAAATGTTTTGTAACTACTTTTTATATTTTAATAATTCAAGATATTTCCAGCTAAGCAGTAAATATTATTGTGAAACTGTTGTAAATAGCCTGTCTACTTACAGTTGTAGGGGTGCTATTCCTAGACTGAGCTTTCCCAAACTCTCATCTGTCATAAGGTGCAAGTCACACTGTATATGTAGTATACCATCACTGAAAATAAGATCCTATTTTAGAAATCAGTCCAACAAGTACACCTCTCAAGGTCAGGAAAATCTAATTCTGTTTGATTTGGTTTTCAATTCAAATGGTTAACTGCTTTTGAAACTAAACCATAGCCAATCCAAAATTATCAAAGTAGTGATGGGAATGCAGTGATTAGTTCCCAATCTGGAAGACAGAAACCTTAATGGTCTACATTAGGAAAAAAAAAGTATCTCTCTAAGCTTCATTCTAGCAACTTGCAGTCACGCACGACCACATATACAACTACAATCATGGCTTGGTTCTGAACAGAGCACATTAACAGGGCAGTGTGGTAAATGTATAATAATCTTTCATTAAATGACAATAAGCACAATTTAATGTAAAAAGTCACATTCAAAGGAGACATTAGTGTGTTAGTAATTACTTTTTCTTCAGAAATGAGCATTTTATGTCACTTAATATGATGGACAATAGATATGGGTCGTACAACAAAACACAAAATATGTTCTGAGTGCCTATTTAAAAGTGAGTAGAAGGTTTATGCTTGGAAAAATGAAGAGTACTGTTTGTTAAAGCACTGAGAACCAACATGCCTTTTTTCCTCATTCACCAATATATCTGATAAGCCCACAAGTTTCCAAATTCAAACTTAACTTTCCTTCTTCACATAAAATTTACATACTATTTAATTAAACATATTTGAGCCTGCTAATCATTTTTATACACTGGTTGACACAATAAATGATTCATAAGAACTTGCTTTAACTTTTATGCTTAGAAACTCAATTACTGGGCCTCCATGTCAAGAAAAACACTGAGGTGCTGAAGCGTGCCCAGAGAAGGGCAATGAAACTGCTGAAGGGTCTGGAGAGTAAATTATATGAGGAGTGGGTGAGGGAGCCTGAAGAAGAGGCTCGGAGGGGACCTTATCACTCTCTACAACTACCTGAGAGGAGGTTGTAGCCAGGTGTGGGTTGGTCTTTCTCGCAGGCAGCTATCAACAGAAAAAGAACAGCCTCAGGCTGTGCCAGGGGAGGTTCAGGATGGACATCAGGAAGAATTTCTTCATTTGAAGGGTCGTTAAGCATTGGAGTGGGCTGCCCAGGGAAGTGGCAGTCACCACACCTGAAAATGTTCAAGAAATGATTGGGCATGGCAATCAGTGCTATGGTTTAGTTGACATGATGACATTTACTCAAAGGTTGGACTTGATGATCCCAAAAGTCTACTCCAACCTGAATGATTCTATGATTTTATACAAGTAAATATTAGATTTAGAAAGTAAGGAAAACAACATTACACTCTCTCCATTACTTGAAAATTTTTGATTTTTTTCTAATTCTGTTAAGAAGGACAATCCTGTATGTATAAGCTTAACTTCGGTAGTATTTTCATAGAAACAGAACAGTTGCGAGGGACCTCTGGAAACTGTCTAGTCCAACTGCCCTGCTCAAAGCTGGATCAGCTAGAAGGCGTTGCTTGGGCCTCTCTGTCCCATTGGGTTTTAACTGATGGAGACTCCACAGCCTTCTTGGGAAACCTGTTCCCATGTTCAAGACCCTCACAGTTAAAAAAAAAAAAAAAAGGGTTCATACTCAGACAGAGCTTCTTGTGCTTTCATTTGTGCCCTTTACATATTGTTTTAGACTCTAATTGAGTAGACAACACTGGCAAGAATCTATTAGTGAGAATAACAAGTAAGAATTTTCTCAGTGGGAACAAGGAGATGCAAAGTACATTTCTTTGACAGAATGACAAAGGTAACCTTTCTAGGCAGTGAGAATAAAACAATACTGATAGGTGGAATTAGCCCAAGAACACAGCTGAGCTTAACTAGCCTGCTTCACAGTCTATAAAACAGGTTGTCGTTTGTCAAGTCTTTGTAAGGTCACAGTTGCAGCCTTGTCTCTAATTCTAGGCATCATACTTCTAGAAAGACCCTATCAGTTACAGCAAAGCATGAGGAAAAAAAAGAACAATGAGAGCTCTATTGGCAAGCCCTCTCAGGACAACTGAATGGTCTTGGTTACTTAGCCTGAGGTACAGAAGACTACAGGCAAAAGAGGCAACTACAAGATGATATTCATGATATACACAATGCATAGACACATATTGCTTCCCTAAGGAGATTTGTTCTTCATGCCTGTGGCAGGCAGAACTAGGGATAATACTTTTGCATTCAACGAGGAAGATTCAGATTAGATATTGGAAAAAATGTATCTTTTGCAAAGGTACTGGTGCACTGAATTAGGTTGCTCTGGAAAGCATCAATCTCCAAAACTGTAAACACATGGAAATATATATTAGAAATGACATAAATATGGATTCCTGTTGATCACAGTCTAAATGACCTCTCAAAATTCATGTAGTCTTATAAGCCCTTCTTTAATTAGAATTAAATAAACATGCACTTATTAATAATACACACATTTAAATAAAGCTAATCTCTACTGATTTAAAAATAAATCAAGAAACATCAGCTTATCTCTTGACAAAAATAAAATTAAACACTGTTTAACCAGAGGAAGGACTAAAATTAATATGCATTCTTGAGAGTAAAAATCAAAACTGGACAAAATTCTAGAATTATAAACTATGTGATATTTTTCTTAAGAGCTAAAGTAGAATGAAATTACTCCCTGAGGAACAGAATAATAACTGGAGTCAGTTTTTTGTTGCAGAATTAAAGCAACACTGCTGTGTTGCTGATGCTGACCCAGTATTTTAGGTTTCCTTAATCTATTTTTTCCTAGATCTATGATTTATGACATTTGAGGATTGACCTTTAAATTTCCACCCTAACAAGCAGGTTTATTTTCACTCCTTGGTAATAAAAAATAAAGGCCTCCAGGCCAGTATGTATTAACTTCTTTAGGCATACCACACTGTCTCACATATAATCTCCTAGAATTTGTTACAAGCAACACTATTTGAGGTCTAACTAGTTTCTAGTCTTTTATAACAAATCTAATTTATACAATCTTGTGTACCTTATTTTGCTACTTAACAGTTATTTCTAAAGGCAGCTGAAAACTAGCCTGCTGAATCAAACTGGCTTCTGAAATGCAATGCAGCAAAGAAAAACACAGAATTTTTTTTTCCCAACATGACTAAGAAATAAGTATGTCTATTAATCTTAGTCTGTCAAACACCACACATATCAGGTGCCTTTCTACTAAAAAACTATAAATGTCAAAATTTCTCTAATTATCTCTTAAGAAATATGACATTGAAGTTAATGAAAGCTGTTATTTAGATGAATTTTTTATAAAGGCCAGAATTCAAGACAGATATTATATACATTGAGTCTGGGATATGGTGGTTTGAAATCCATGTGGCTGTAGATACATATACCACATACTTATACCAGAAGAAAAGATTACTAATTTCTCTTTAGATACCAAATTGTGTTAATGTAACATCAGAATTTAAAGACAGTTGTTTGATTAGATGCATTTGTCTAAATTATTCTGAAAGTCTATATTGTTCTATGTCAGTTATTGAGGTAGAGGCACCTCTGAGAGAAATCTCAGTTTAGTCATTGTGTTACTCCCAAATCTTCGCTTCTAACTTAAAGAGGAAAGAAGGTGGGCCACTGAGGTATAGCTCAGAGCAATGGACAATGCAAAGTCATACGGAGACATGAAGTCTCCAAAAGCATCATTGCATCTAGGGGGAACTTACTTGCCATTATGATGATCCATAGCCTTTAAAAATTAAAAATGCAGATTCACTTGGAATACCAAAACGAAAGACACCATTTCAGCTAGCAGGTGCATCAGACTTCCATTATGTCAATAAAACACAAAAAGGACCCTGAAACCCCTATGGTCACTGAGTTATATGATTTTACAGGCAGTGGCCTACTTCCCCTTCTTTAGCAACGCTGATGAGTAGGTGGCTAGTGGGCAATGAAGAACTGACAGTGGTGAGAAGACCCCTAATTTTTCCCTATGTATTCCTACATTATAATGAGGTTCAATTACACTTCTAAGTCTAGACTCATCACTTCAGTCCAGAAAAAACAAAAGCTGGCTAGGTTCACAGTAAATTTGACTGACAGTTACTTACAGTAAGTTACCCTTACAATATCAACTTCCTTTCTGATATTTATCCATGTTATTTAAAAAAAAAAAGTTAATTTCACTGAGGTATATTAAATAAAATGTGTATGAGTGCTAGTATTACAGACAATAAGCCAATACCACTTGACACAACTGTTCAAATGCTTGAAATTTTAACAATGGATATTCCTAATACAGTTTAACACAGATAAAAAGCACACTTTTCATTAGTTTCATAAAGGGCTAAAGCATTTTGGTGAAGTGGAAGAAAAATTATAATAGAAAAAAACCAAAGCAAATAAACATATATTTTCCCGAGGTGCTGATTTACCTATAGAACCTTGTGCAAACAGCAACAATTTGAACAGGCATTCACCATTCCAGTTTCAATACAGCAGTGAATTTTTATAAAACTCATTAAGTGAGGTTATCAAATCCATCAGAAGATGAATGTGCACATACCCTCATGCATTTAATGTGCTAGATTAAGACAATTTGCAAGAATGTGTGCTGAAAAATGAGTTAGCATTCTTTCTAATTGAATCAATGGGTTATGGAAATGAAGGAAAAGATAACCAGAACTTTCCGCTACATTTGACCAAAGAAGGACTGAAGTAGGATTAAATCTTTTCAGCTATTTAGGTCTGTAAAACTCTGAATACCAAAACTAGATAACGTAGACTTCTAAACATGTGTTTCGTAGAAGTGACAGTGACATCCAAATACTGATCCAAAAGGAATTGGCAAGATAAAATGCCTTTACTTTCTGACAAACATGTAATACATGTTTATTCCAGCAGGACATTCAAAAAAGTAGTTGTTAGTCTCATCATTCAAAAAGTGTTGAAAAGTTCTAAGTTACTTCAAAAAATGATTAAAGTTTAAGGGAAAAATAGAGGTTCATCCAATGACTAATTAAAATGACAGAGGCATTCATCTGACTCATTGGTTAGTCACAGTACCATAAGCAGTAAAAATAGTGTCTCATCAGTCTTTTAAACATTTATTCCTTATTTTACTTGAAATTGATACTTAATCACTTTTCTAGTGTACAGAAGGCACTTATTACACAGGGAAAACTCAAAGAATAGAAAGTTTATAAAATCTCTGTCAATCTCTCCTACATATTAGGAATGATTCATTATAATGGGCCATGAGCAGCAGGATGACTCTGAATGGAAACCTGTAATTAACTTTGTTTCATGTTTTATTGATAGTATTTGATGCTTTCTGAGATCAGATCATGCATCTTGAGCAATGTGCAAACCTATGGATCATACTGTGCTTAGATATCCTGGAACTGGGGGATATGTCCAAAACTAAATAGATCACATGGAAAATGTAGCACATCCCTTGTGATCTGTATACACATTTAAATTCTCCCTTTTCTGACACCTGTTTGTTGTTGTTTCTGTCTCAAAGCACACTTTACATTTAATTTGAAACACGAAAGTCAAAGTTCTTTTTTATTGTCTTGAGCCAATATTTACTTATATCAGTCACGGGCATGCTGAGATAGAATAAGAAAAAATGCATGTTTTCACTTAAAAACAAAAACATTGTACTTTTAAATGTTATAGATCTTAACCTTCAAAGCAAATTTAGAGTTGCAGACAATTTGCAGTTACAAACTTCTGGAGAGATGAATGGGTGGGAATGAGCCTTCTGTTACCCTGGAAGCAAGTCACCCACAAATTGGGAAAAATATGATGCTTTTTTTTTTTTTAATATGGGTAATTTGGCAAAGCTAAAGACAAATTTACAAAATCCTAAAAGACCCTGGATTATTATAAACAGATGGTGTGAAAGGCATTTGAAATCCCTCCTGTAAGCTGTGTTCTACTTCATATAAACAATATCAGCAGAAGCTTACAAACTAGGATCTTCCACAATGTTTTGATCCTAGTCTTCGCATCTGGTATCACATTCCTGATCCTATGGTATACTCCTATGATACATTCACTTTATGTTTCTAAACTTCAGTAGCTTCCTTAACTATAAAGCCTCAGTTAGAGGAGATCCCTGCAGTGTGATGAATGAAGTAAATGTCATTGAGAAAAAAACCAAACCAACCCACAGTACAGTTGCATAACTAAGGACTGCATTAGAGACATAAGAGAAAGAAATTAAAAATGCAGAACCACAAATATTTCTGAATTTTGTAACTATTATAGAGGGTGATGAGGTCTCTCCTGAAAAGAAGGCTCAGAGGAGACCTCATCACTCTCTACAACTACCTGGAAGAGGTTGGAACCGGGGCAGCGGGGGGGGAGTTGGTCTCTTCTCCCAGGCAACCAGCAGTAAGACAAGAGGGCGTGGTCTTAAGCTCTGCCAGGGGAGGTTTGCGTTAGACATTAGGAAAAAATTCTTTACAAGAGGGTAATCAAGCATAGGAATGGGCTGCCCAGGGAGGTGGTGGATTCTCTGTCCCTGGAAATTTTTAAGATGAGACTGGATATGGCACTCAGTGCCATGGTCTAGTAACTGTGGTAGTAGTGGATCAAGGATTGGACTTGATGATCTGAGAGGTCCTTTTCAACCCGGCTGATTCTACGATACTATTGAGTGGTCAATTTGGCAGACTTAATGCTATTACTTTAAAACTATTTTCATGTATGTGTGCTTATTCAAATTCAGACTTGGCTAATGGTGGAAGAAAAGGAAGAAAACTGACAGTGTCACAGACAAATTTAAAACTGACTATATGGAAGATCCTCTTAATTAAAACCAAATAAGGAAAATAAGTGATGGATAATTAGTGATGGAAGCAAAAGCCTTATGTCAGAAACACACTGACAAACCTGAAATATGTGTGAACTGAACCACAATTCTGTATATTGGCAGCCACAGACAGCCACAGAAGTGTGAGTTATGTTTTAAAAACTCATAGACTTGTTTAACAATACATATTTTCCCATTGTCTTTTAGTTCTTCAGTTTTAATAGCACATTTAATTTACATTTCCAAGCATTCTTCTGGCAATATGAGAGGCAGATTCTTGACTGACAGACAACCTCTTGATTCTGTGAGTTAAGGATTTGTGACAACATGCTAAAAAATATGAGCATTGAATGAAATCCCAAGATGGAAAGCATTGCTGCAGCATTATACTGTTTTGAAATAGTTTTTCTTATTTAGTACAATCGTTAGGGAATTTTTGCTCTACTCTTTCAAATAAACAGTTCCCTAATTTGACAGTCTAAGCTGTTTACAGTGACTTTTAATAGCTGTCTATCAATAGCTCGTCTTTTCAAGCAATTTAAAAGTCACACAGGCATATATGTCATTCAACTTGTATTATGATCATTTACTGTGAGTTATAAAGCACTAAAAAAATTTCCTATGAGACAAAACACCTAACACAGTGAAGGCCTAATCTACCTTGAATAAATTACCATCTTCATGCTATGAGTCATTAAGTCATAGTAAAAGTTAGTAATAGCCTGGAGGAGTAAGCCCAGGTTTGCAAACCAGGAAAATCTGAATCCAAAAATTCTACGTGTATCAAAGCTTTGACCCATATTTTTAAAATTACTTTAAAAAAACTCCAACCCACCAAAAAACCAAATCAAACCAACAAACAAAAAACAAAAACAGAAACAAAGAAAAAAAAACCCTTAGTATATACATGGTTTTATAAATAATGATAATGAGTAAGCACCTTCCTTACATGAGCAATGCTAAACAAGATGCTAACATGTAGTGACTCTCATCATCTTAAGCAGACATTATTGCAAAACCCCTGCAGATATTTGACATAAAGATGACAAAATAAGACTTATTCCTGTAAGTTTTTGTTCTTGTTATCTTTCTCATATTAAGGAAAAATGTTGATTTTTTTTAGCCAAATATCAAGAGAACAGAGATGTGGATCACTTGGGTCTGTAGATGGAAATCAGAATACTGATAGTAGGTTACTTTTCCCTAAAAATTTTGAATGATGCCTTTACACAATTTTCTTAGCTGCAAACAAGAACAGCAACAAAAGAAAAAGGGTTCTCCAAATTGGTTTCCATGAATAAAAAACATAGAACAAAATGAGGTTTTGGCCAATGCGTTTTTTTTTAGCTAAACAAATTATTCAAATTATTATAGTCCAGCTTCCGAAATGTTAAAAAAAACCCCACTCTTATTTTATATGTATTTCTATACATATACATATACACACACAGATCTTTTGAGTTGTGTTTCATTGTAAAAACTGAGTGAATAATGGAAAACAATTACTTGTATTGATCTCTTATGTGCATCCATTAAAATGCAAATAACCTTTCAAAATATACTTATTTACGTAACTTTTTTCAAATTTCTGATAACCTTTCAGGAATGTTTTGAAAGCAGTCAGTGTTGCAGCTTTTTTTTTCCCTTTTCCAAATCACAGTCTTTTCTCTTCTATATAGAAGAAATGAGGGAGATGTTATAATCCATTCCAGTGATACTCAGTTGATGCATTTGCCAATTAGTGTACAAACCATCCTCTGAAAGCAATATTTAATTACTGCAGATATTCAGATGATATCATGATATCTCAGCCAAGCCTCAAATACTTTTAAAATTACCTAAGTAACAATTTATTTTTCTTAATTATTAGTCCACTCTCTCTGAAAACCAAGGTCTCTAAATTATAGAAATGTGGTGGATGAAATGTTTTTTTTTGCTACCATCAGCAAAAAGATTTTCCTCTATAAGGTTCTGTCAAATAAAAAAGCTTAGTGGGCCACTAATGGCCATGACCTGTGGCGGGCTTGTTGTACCGAGTAACTGAATTATTTCCTTTTCTAAATCTCTAAGCATGCCACTAAGAGTGCTAGATCAGCATATATAGTAAACAAATCACCAATCACCCAACAAGTGCTGCACCATCTGCCTCCAGAATGAAAGATCTCTTCCCTAGCTTGAACTTGTGGACCTTGAATTTGACCCTGTCTGAACTTTTGTTATGTTAACAAATGATTTTGGTGGTAAAACTGTGAATCTACATACAAGCCTGGTGAGGGAAACACATTAATAAGTAATTACTTACTAAGTCAGGTTGCTTGACCCAAGCATGCAAGCTCTCTAAATTTATTTCCCTCTCACTCTTCCATATTGTCATTGCAGCTTTAATTTCTCCCTTCTCCTCCATGAATCCATTTATACTGATCGCATCACTGCTCTTGGCAATTTATTCAATATTTCTAGTATTCTTTGCATGAAATAGCTCTGCTGGAATTCCTGTTTATTTCTAATTTCATTTTGTTTCCATTTTTTTTTTCAAACAGCAGGTTACAGTTAATTAAACACAGATACATTTAGTATAGGAAATGTTTGCAAATTGATACTTTTTTCTTTAGCAATGTTTTGAAACTGTATGTTATTAATGAAGTTACACAAATAATTACCCTAAATCTCATATTCAGGTAATTACAAAAATAAAATGAACATCTGTTATTACAAATGCATAATGCCAAGTCATAATGTGCAGGTTAGGGGTTAACACAAGTAAATTGGACATGGTCCATAAACACAAGATAAATTATT
>JAYRBT010000114.1:76167787-76210260 GCA_036023395.1 Myiotriccus ornatus | reverse complement strand
GAGGTTTTTAAACAGAGATTGGATGTGGCCCTTAGTACCATGATATAGTAATTGGGAGTTGGATCAGGGGTTGGACTTGATGATCTTGGAGGTCTTTTCCAACCCAATCTATTCTATGATTCTATGAGTCGCCCCATACTTAATTTCATGATCTCTGGTATCATCCACAGCACCTGTAATTGTACAACAAAAGAAAGCAAGATAATCTTGATATTACTTTCTTTCTAGATTATGCTATTTTAACTCTGTGAAATAGCAAGATGACTTGAATGCAGAGAATTTCACTGAAGTTATTTCAAAAGTAAATGTATTTACTTGCTACTACACAGAAATTATATCAGAATTCATTTTCAGGGATTTAAATCTCTCATTTTTAAATGGACAGCTAAATCCAGCTCAAGCTGGAAGCAGTCAACAGCCATCTGATGACTGTTCAATACATGGTGTAAAATTATGTTCAGTATTGGACAATACCCAAATAAAAATATGTATCTTCCCCAACTCAATGAGTGACACTTTCAGTGATGGTATCACCATTAAATCTTGTGTCCCCTTAGGCAGCTCCTCCAGCAATTGGCCTTTTGCCTAGTGAAATTGAGAGGCATCAAAGTTATAACAATTCAACTATGTCCCCATTACTCTCAGTGATTGTGTCAAGACCAAGCATCACTGATTTTATTGGAGCTCTGTGAAAATTTAAGCCTTGTCCACATGGAGCATGTTAAGTGGACAAGCATTGGTTTGTATTTTAGGTCTAGTCTAAAACAGTCAGTTCCCAGCCAAATATCAAGGGAGACAGCTATTCAAGTGAGGATTATGCATTTAAAAAGAAGTATATTTAATTACTGGGCAGTCTGCCACACACTGAATAAATTTCCACTCCTGTACTTCTTCCCTGTGGCTGTGCTCAGAAACTGGTAGTTGTAACATCGAGACTTCCTTAATTTTACCAGTGTTTAGTTATTTGAAAAAGTCACAGCCAACATTTCAGATTTTCCATATAATTGTCAAAAAAAAGGCCTAAATAACATACTAATGTAAACATAAACATGTATCTACCTATGCATTTAGTAGTCTGATCTATAATAATGGCTCCTTGTTACTGTGCAAGAACTAATAATAACACTAGAATGTAAAAAAAAAAATAAAAATAACCACTTCAGTGTCTCATATCCACTAGTGGGCTCTAAACAAGTATTAACTAGAATAAATACATTTTTCAACACAGCATACAGGTAGAAACAATGATTCTAACTTCTCTGCCTTAGTAGAGAGTACTCAGTACCTCCCAAATTAAAAGATTTATTCTTATAGTAATATTTTATCCTTCAATATAATATTTCCTAAACTTCTAATCTAGTTGAAACAAAATCCTTTTCCAGCTCAATTTGATCTAATTTCAAGAACATAGTATTTACAATCATCAAGACATATTTATTTAATGTTTTACTAGAATTTAAAAGGTAAACATTACCTGAAAACCACTATTGTTTTTGTTCTCTGGGAAACTGTAATTTATAGGCTTCTTTAGATTTTGAATTCTGGAACTATAGTGGCCTCTATTGTTGTTATATTAGAATAGCACGTATTGCAAGTGTGAATAAACCACCTTTAGGCATTCTTCATTCATTGAAAATATATGACAATAGTTCCTGTAAATCAACCCATCACCCTGGCTCCAGTATACAGAAAAACTTTTCAAGACATTCCTGTGATAATAACATTCTCCTGCATCAATCTAACATCAGGTCAGTCACAGACATGCTAAGCTTTGTTGTTAAGTGAAATTGGGGTTTCCTTTGAAAATTACAAAAGATGTAAGGCCCACAAAATTTTGGTGAGAATATCAGGAAAGTGACATAAACTAGAAGCAGGTTTTTTTCTTCTTACTGATCAAATGATTGTTTGTGTGAAGACAAAAGATGGAATTGCAGGTAACTTTAGCCATCAGCAAACTCTGGTTAGATCATAGCTTTAATTTAGGATTTTCCACTGCTGTAAACACCTCCATTAATAGGAATATGGAATTTTTTTTTTCAAATTACATTTTAATCAAACATAAAATATAGATATAAATGATATAGATGATATAAATATAGATACAGATTAGATATAGATTAATATATAGATAGATGATACAGATGATATAGATGATAGATATATAGATATAGATATAGATATAGATATAGATAGATATAGATGATATAGATATAGATGATATAGATATAGATATAGATGATAGATGATATAGATATAGATATAGATTAGATATAGATATAGATATAGATATAGATATAGATAGATTAGATATAGATATAGATATAGATATATAGATGATATAGAAATAGATATAGATATAGATTAGATATAGATTAGATATAGATATATATACAGATGATATAGATATAGATATAGATATAGATATAGATTAGATATAGATATAGCTTAGATATAGATAGATATAGATAGATATAAATCTGCTTTTGAGACTACATGTGTCTCTGTCCACAGGCTGGTCAAGAATCCCAGATGGTTTTTTTAGATAATGTTTCTAGGTGAATAAAATTAGTCAAGATGAATGTCACTCTAAAAGATTAAATCTGATGTCAGTTTACTATGAAAAAACAAAATAATAACTCCTTAAAAAATTCTCAAATGTAATTTATGTCAACATTTTATATATCAGAATGAGTTTTCATTGTGAGAAAGTCAAGTACTAATTAATCAGGTTTTGCCCAACACTGTCAGGAGAGAATTAAAATGATACACTGTGTTTCAGTTCTATGAAGTCTGATAGTAAATATTCCATTGAGAATAGACTAAAACTCAACTCCCATTTCATTTCCCCCCAGGAAGCATGACTAATCTTCCTTATTCTCTCTAAAACAAAGTGATTTACTTGCCTTGTGCTTAACATCATTGACAAAATTCTTTCTCAACTTTTGAGCCAAGAATAATCCCCACTATTATAATGTTAAACCTATAAAAAAAAAAGAAGTCTTTTTGCAGAAAATAATGGAACTAAATGTTTAAGATTTCATATTATACAACATCAAATGTTCTTAATATTTGGGGGAGAATTAATATGAAGTTGTATAATAAATAAAGGTCTTCATTACCATATTTGCAGTAAAGTGTGCATGTATTTGTTGATTGGCATTTGGAAAAAAATTGAAAAAATTATTTGTTGATACTGTGAGCTTTAAAAATTAGTAGAGTGGGCTTTTTTCATCAATAGCCAAGGACGTGATGAATGAAGTTTGGGTAATATGAACATACAATTTGGAAAGAAGACAACCTAGCCCAAAGTAATTGAAGATGTTGAGAGATTGCTGTTCTTATATTTCGGTGACTTTGCAACAAATGGATCTGATGTATGCACCGTAAATAGGAAACTTGATTCATGATCTCAGCAGATCACTCTGACAATCTTATATTTTGTGTGGCTGAAAGAAGGCTAATATTATGTCAAATTCAGATTGCAAACTTTCCCAGTTTCTACTTTCTTGACTTATTTAAATCCGCAAAAAATAACAACAATCAGACAGGAAGTAGAAAGAGAACAAAACATACATGTATTAGGTATTTAGCATTGACAGATGTTTGGTCCTTTTCAGGTATCAGTAAAGAAAAAATTAAAGTAGTGTCTGATGGTAAGACTAACTGTAAAACCAAGTCAGTAGCAATGCTTTGTATATGTCAAGGTATATGGCCTTCTGTCAGTATCTTGCTATTTATCCTGAAGAAAGATGATATTAGGTAGGTAGATAATTCAGTAGAAATGATTATTAAGCAAGTAGCATTACTGAAATAAGCACTAGGGCTGTCTCCTAAAAAACTACTTCCTTGCCCTTCCAAGAGCAAATCTGATAGATGTGATAGAATTATAGAACAGCTCAAGAAGAAAGGGAGCTCAAAAGATCACTTAGTCTAATTTTTTGTGGGTAAGGGAACCTGGATGAGATTATCTAGCACCCTGTCCAATTGTATCTTGAAAACATCCAATGACAGAGTCTCTGCCACATTCCTGGGGAGGTTTTTCAATTGAATGATTGTTTTTGCCGTAAAAAATTCCTTTCTTGTATCGTGATAAAACCTCTCCTGGTACAATTTGTATTTATTTGCCTGTGTCTTCTTCATGTTGCTCCTCATGAAGAGAGAGACTCTATCCTCTTTGCAGCTGCCCTTTAAGGCCTGGAATACCATAATGAAGTCCTCTCCTAGGCCTTCTCTTCTCCAGGGCAAAAAAGGCCAAACTCCTTCAGTCTTTTCTAATAGGACAGGTTCTCCCTTCATGGGCCTCCTTCGGACCCTCTCCAATCTTCTTCTCTTCTCTTGAATTGTGGGGGCCATAACCAGGCACAGTGCTCCAGCTGAGGCCTGACAAATGTTGAGTACGGTGGGATGTTCAAGTCTATCTCTGCCAGTAATGCCCCTGCCAATGCAGCCCAGGATCCAACATGCCATGGCTGATGCAACGGCTCACAGCTGACATATTTGGCTCTCCAGCCACACAGATCCTAGCCTGTACTGTTTATGTCATCCCAGGTGCAAGACTGGACTTGTCTTTGTACCGTTACTCCTAGCCCCCTCTTCCAGCTAGTCCAGATCCCTCTTTAGCCTGGCTCTCCCTTCTGGCTTGTCCACTTCACCAGTAGTTTAGTGTTGTCAGCAAACTTTCTGAGTCTGTTTCAAACCCAACATCTAGATCACTTATGAAGATGCTGAGCAGTTTGGGGCTCAGTGTCATTCCCAGGGGGCACGCCTCACTTGTGACAGATTGCCAGCCTGAGTAAAATCTATGGAAATCACCAAGAAATATGACTCTATTACAAACCGAAAATATGTAGTAAGCGATAGGGAAAATGTAAATCTGTACTTTACATAGAACATTACAAGAGAGATTAATTTACAAGAAACTCCATCTTTAAAATGTCTGTAGGGTATGCTGAGCATTTTTTAAGATGTAGCACTTTTTCCTTATTGTAACACCAAGCACTACAGTAGAGATGGCGTGGTGACCTGATTTTAAATGCTTATAGGATTTTTTACCTTTTTATTTTCTTGAATTTTTCTTAAATTAGATAGATTCAGATGCTTGATGGTGTTAATTTCAGTTAAAAGAGTTAAATAAGCTTTTTTTTTTTTCTGTTTAATCCACTTTCATACTTCTTATAAATCTGTGTTTTTCACACAAAACATCTGCACAGTTCTCATTTCCCCCAGGTGTTCATTTGGAGTAGGAAGGGAGAGTTAAGTTCAAATGCAACTTTGTGATTTCAATGTTCAGATGCTGCTAGAGGTTGCCCATCTTTCTCAGAAACTCACAGCACCCTTGGGGTTCTGTTTGCCATTCTAATAGCAGAATTAGGAGAAGACAGATGGTAAGAGAAAGAGTTAGATTTGGAAGCAGCTGTTATGAAATCTGCTTCAAGAATACAATTGCTTATGTAGATTTACTCAGACAAAGCCAAAACAGGAAAACATATTTTTCACTTTGGCACACCAGCTGGTGTCGCTGCTATAGTCAATGTAACCGTACTATTTAGAAAAACACATATTAGGAATTGCATTATCAATGTCAACATGAAAAAGGACACGAATGCAAATTAATATGTATCTCACTCATTCTACCATAAATCTTGAAGCAATTGGATATATGTAAGTGAAACATAACATAACTACAAAAATAAGTTTTAACTTAAGTCAAGGTGTTTAACCCTTGAGCATTCTCACTGGTATGCTTGTCTTACAGTGTTGCTGGAAATAGTGGAAGAGGAACTGATTAAATCAATGTGAGAGTGTGTGAGACACTAGAATAATTATTGGGTCAAAACCAACTCAAGAGTGTGTGTGCGTGTGCATGGGTAAGGAATGAGTTGAATTTCATGGAGGTGAAGTAACGCCATATCCCACACGGCAACCCCCGCAATCTCAGAGCAGCTGTCAGGTAAAGGCAGCCCAGGAGCAAAGCCCGCACCCCACTCCATGGAGCCCCTTAGGTTTCCTGGCATAGTGGGAAAACCACCCCCCACCCTGCTCCGGAGCCCCAGAGTGGCCAGTGGGCCAGAAGTCCTGTCTGGGAGGGGTGGTCACAGGGAGCCAAAGCACAAAAAAACAGACGCATGGCTCCATTTTGCTTGAGACCTGCTACCTGGCCATGTAGAAGCTGGACTTGCACAGGACTCTCTGGTGGTAGCTATTTTTCTCTTATTCTCTCTTTCTTTACTCCTTCCTCTTCTTCTTCTCTTAATCTCTTTTCTTAATATTTTGGATAACTTGTGACCAAATGGGTTGGATTTTGTACGTTCTGTGGGTTAACGTGAAAAGTTATAGTTTTGTGGAAGGCTCTATGTTGGCTGTACATTACCCCTTTAAACTTTTGTCAAGATCTCTTATTTTCTCCCTTATTTTCTGAAGTTATCAGTAAAAGTATCTCCTGAGAAAATGTGTGCTATGTCTTCTGTTTATGCTACCTCAAGAATTTTTGGAGTCTTGTACATTTTTAAAGTAAAACTCCTGGCTGTGCTCATAGCTCCAGGGCTGGGGTGTTACAGGGTGGTAAACAAGAAAATAAGTATTGTCTCTATCAGATAAAGCCGAATTTCTCAACCCCTGTCCTAGAGTGATCCAATCACTTTTCTATGTCACATATCAGCATGAAAAATAGAGCTACCACAGTCTGTAGTAACGTTGTTAATGACATCTCATACAGAAGAGTACCTCAGCTTCCACAGATGCTACAGACATTGTACATACAGTCATAGAACCCTGCCCATAAGTAAGATCTGGCTGGTGAACCACTGGCTGGATCACTCTAATTTACCTCAATATTAGCAAAACATCCATTCTCTGACCTCATCAGAAATATAAAACTTCACACCGCCAGTTACATCATAGGTATGACCGGGAACAGAAGTGATAGGGGTGAGATTGAGTTGTCTAAACAGAACAGCATCGTGTGACATGTCCCAGCATATCTTAACTGGGTTCTCACTGCTACTCCAGATGACTGCAGATCTTCCACCAGTTCTGTGTCATATCCACCAACACCATGCAGTTGGGTCAGACAGCCAAGAGCGACTAAAATAACAGCAAATTACTGTTTTCAAGGAATTGAGAGCTAAGTGGCACTCCTTTAACTAATCTTGAATTTCAGGTGCCACTATAAAATCTCTAAGGCTCACTCTAGTAAATTAAATTTGACTAGGAAGAGTCCTGGGTATGAAGTTAAAAGACATGGAATGCATCCACACTGGTATCTACCTATTCTGGTACTCAAAACTAGGGCTGTCACAATTAAAGCACTTGTTGGCTTTGTCTCAGTATGATGTGGGAAGATACTGACGCAAGCTAAAAGCATACAAGAAGCACTCAGAGCATTTAATAGTGTAGGTGATCATAATTCATTGCCCATTAATGATGCTTATTGTGAGCTACTGATCTTCTCTATTTCTAAAGCAGGCAGGGAGGAGAGTTAAATATCTCGAATGATACTTTCCATAGTTACCCATGGAAATTTTAGTATTTTACTCTTTAGTGACCAGAAAAAGGCTCTCAAATCCATGACACATAAAGAAGGATTATCATCAGAGGTTCTGAGTATCAAAACATCCACCTGAAACAAAACCAAGCACAATGCAAGTGTAAGCAGAAGGTAAGTGTCTGCTTCATTATGGTTACTTGAAAAAGGACCTTTTCAGTCAAAAAGGGATAATAAGCAAGAGAGTAAGCAATAACAAGACCTCAGAGAAACACAAACCCAGTAGGCAAGGGATAACAGAAAATGTCAAAGACAAAAAATCTCCATTTTGGATGACTAGTAAAATAGAGGTTGAAGCCAGAATTTGACAAGTCATCCAAAATGCAATCTCTTCCATGACCTGAGCTAGCTGCAAATGCCCTGCTCTCAAGAAACCACAGAGTCAAGCCTAATTCAAATAAAATATGTATATTTTTTTCATGAAAATATTGTTCTTAATTCAACAAATCCTCTAGCCTTTTGTCATACTGTTCCGAGGTATTTGCAGGCAACAAATATATCCTGCTTTAGCCTGCATTGTGCTGATCTAAAAAAAAAAGAAAAATTAATTAATTTCTACTCCCGTCTTGTAGGTTGTCTAATCTAATGAGAAATTTGTCAGTCCTGTCTTGAACTCAGATGCTCAACTTATCTTTCTTGAACATAACTGTCCCAGTTTAAATGAGACACAGGTTTTTTGCTGAGGATGAGTTATGAGAAAAGACCCAAACTCCTCCCTCTAAACAATTATAAATCCGAAATTAAGAGGCTCCGATTGAACGAAAACAAATTACGGAAAAGGAAAACTAATAGCCCTTTATTAAGAGGTATGTATATATTAACAGAAACATGGAAAAAAACCCAAGTGAAACAACCAAATAATACTCCTATACCCACAAATAATCCCCTTCAAAAGCAAACCAATAAAGAAGCAAATGGAAAAGTAAACAGTTCAGTTTGTGCCCTTTGGTGCAATTCCAACCACAGCCAACAGGGAGAGCCGTTGGGTCACTGGTGATGCAGAGCTTGTAATATCCTGTGCCAGTCACCAGGTGGCGCTGTGGGATCACTGGTCGCCAGCACATTGGGTGGGGTGAGGGAAGAACACCCTCCAGGGTGTGTTGGAGAAACCGAAAAAACTGGGCCCCCCTTCCCTTCCCACACACCGGGAAAGGGGAGAGGGAGTGGGGGAAGGGAAACAACACCAACAACAAAAAATCCTCCCAATGAACAAAAAAAAATAGACAATCCTCACTCCAGCTGGTCAAACTGCTCAGCACAGTCCTTTCTCTCTCCCCCGATGTGCACAAGGACCACCGCCAGGAAAAAAACCAAACTGGAATGGGGAAAAGGGAAAAAGAACCCCCAGAAAAAAACCCAGCTCCTCTTTGATGAAGAATCCAGGCAGGGTCCATCGCTGTCAAGCAGCTGAGGGCAGAGAGCACTACCAACCCTCCACTCCGACCTGTGCTTCAGCCCACAGCCCGCCCACCAAACTCCTCCCCCAACTGCCCAGGAGACGAGAGAAAAAAGTAAACAGTAGCCCCCTCATCTCCCCTGCTTCCTAGGAGACCAATTTCTCAGCAATTAGCCAGCCCGGCTAGTTCTTTTGTATCTCTCAAGTGCTCACTTGATAGCTCTGCACGAAGGGGCAGGGGGAAGGGAAAAAATTCCTGACTGGTTTCCAAAAACCAGCTAAACCATGGCAATAACTAATTACACAATATCATACCATGATAGTGACTTTGTCCTTCTTTAATCTAAATACATCACCTGACATAATTTAGGTTTTAATTAGCTATTTTCTTCTTTGCAGACACTCTTAGTAACTAATCTATGAGCATAATCTACTCTACACTCATACGTTCCTTTGAGGGGCTTACTGGGCAAACGTTTAGCTATTAATGCTAAAGTGCATCACCTCACACTCTGTTGTACAACTTTTCATCTCAAATCATTTAAACGTATTTTAAAGTTAATACTTAAAATTATATGCAGCAAGCTCTGAATCCTTTGTGGCTGAGAAGCACATTCAGCGGCATTTTCAACTCCCTGGGAAAATCCTTTCATTATCCTCTAATCATTAATGAGGGAAACATGACAGTCCACTATTTCCCAAGGCCCCACCTTTGGGGATGTGGCTTGGGTAGTTTGAGATATGTGCTTGCAGAGTTGGCTCAGGTAGATAACCATCAGAGTGGGGAAGGGAATCGAAAATATTCATCTTGGTGTTTCTTTTCTTCACAAGCACACCTCACTGTTAGGAGCCAGGACTCAAGTTCTCTTTGGGGGTTGCTAAGCCTGGTTGAGTATCATTTGCAGGTAATCTTTATTGAATCTAAACTCCCTGAGACCAGTTAAAGTAAGAACTATGGTCTCCTGATATCTTAAGCAGTCATCAAACCTTGGGCAAGGAGGAAAATGATGGGTGCAGAAACACAAAAGCATGAAAGCATTGCGTGGTTCTGAAAGGACTAAAGACTTACAAAACAGGAAAGAAACTTTCATTATATTTAGCTAGTTTAATCAATTAAAACTTTTGAAAACAATATTTTTGCATTCAGTCTTATATAGATGTTAGAAGGATGTCAGAACTGCAACCACAGAGCACCATGTAATAGCTGCAGGTGCAGTGAAAAGAAAAAAATTTCTTCAGAATTAAATGCACTTTCATTCTAGAAGCACTTTAGATTGGCTGAAATTCCTACAGTGATGCAAGATTGTCTCTAGGCAATCCCACTTTTCCTAAAAACACTGACACTATAGAAAAAATGCTAGCTTAGCAAACTGGAAAAAAACTCTCCCTAAACATGATGGATTGCTGTCTTCAGGCAATTTTTCAAAAGCTGTTTATCCTCTATCTAGATATTCATATGACATGGATATAAAAGTTCGAAATATAATTTTAGTCTTTATTAACCTACAGCAATTGTTCCCTAGGGCATATTTTAGTCTTCTAGCATAATTTAATAGAGGAAGAAAAACTAAATAAAGTTAAGTTTGATGTGTTCGTCTGTTTACTAAACTTGCTGTGATTGAAATAATTTAATTATTTTTAGTTGCAGTTTAAATGACCATAATGATATAATTTTCAATATTCAGTATGTAATTTAGACTATTTGCACCATCTGATTAATCTATTTAACAATCACCAACTGATGAGTATATTACAGCATATAACAACAATTCATAAGATTTATGGTGGTCTTCACAAAGAACAAAACTGACATAAAATTTTCCTTTTTGATTTAGTGCTTCTTTTTGTACTACATATAAAGGAAGAAAATGGAAATATTTAGTGTGGTTAAAATATTCACAAAGAAAGAAATAAATTATAATGTTAATAATTACAAGTAGGAAGTAGGGATAAGGGAACCAATTTGATGAAAAAAAAAAATTTAAATCCTCATTATAGTTTATCTCATGTGATGTTCAGAAAAATTGTTTGTATTGATACCAGAATTATGGCACTTTTAATCTGTAAGGCAGCCTGTTCAAAATAAACTTCCTTTTTGTTAACCTTGACTTCAATGCACCATACACAGGGACCTTGCATGTGTTCTGATTCCTGAGTCATTGGAGTTTCTCTAGGTCTGGTTTTGGAGACTTGGACTCCTGACTCCAGGGAGACCAAGCAGTGGTACTGAACTGACAAACACCTCAAAATGTCCCCTGCTCTTGGACAGCACATCCAAAGTTGTGAGAATAGTATTCATCTCACAGCCACCATGATTTAACAGCCTCTTCTATTAGCATCTATTTTCAGTGGCAATTTTTAAGAAGAAATTCATAAATCAGTGACCTGAGGCTCAGTGAACTGTCTCATTTATTCCTCCTACAGGGGCAGAAGCCCTCAGTAGGAAGACAAAACAGGTAGTTCTGGGCAATAATAGCTACAATGGAGCTGCCAAGTTTTTCTGCAGTTCTAGGCAGAGACCTTGTTCACACGTGGCACACAATGTCGAACAGCAGAGTCCACTTGATTATCAACAATGTCTACCATAGATGATCTAGAGCATCATCAGCAATGGCAGTTAAGATCATAAGATCCCTGGGGAAAGAGGCGCTCTTGAATACGTACAAAAAGCAACCGCTTGCCCTTTCCCACCCCACCAACAAAACAAACCGAAACAAAACAACAAAACGGCAGCAAGAAATCAGAGAACCAGCTACAAAGAGAAGAAATTTCTCTTCCAATCTCTTCACTCTCATGACCAGTGACAGGACTTAAGGAAATGGCATGGAGCTGAGCTAGGGTTTAACATTTAGGTTAGATACCCGCAATCACCGAGGTTTCACCAAATTTTCTGGAACGGGCTTCCTAGGGAAGTGGTCAAAGCATCAAGCCTGTCTGAATTCAAGAAGTGTTTGGACAATGCTGTCAGGCACATGGCGTGATTCCTAGGGCTGTCCTGTGCAGGGCCCAGAGCTGGACTTTGCTGATCCTGATGGGTCCCTTCCAATTCAGCATATTTTAAGATTCTATGAACATTCTGTTTACAATTAATTAGGAGAATATTACGTTATTTTCTCTTCCATTTGGACACAAACTCTTTTTATCCCTATTTTTTCACTGGTCTTTATTTTAGAACTTTTGCGGCTTTTAAAAACATTCTGTTACTAAAAAATTTGTTTCTAAAAATAAGCTGTAGAGATATTTTCTCTGATCTTACTACATTTCTCTCAACTTCCTAACCATATTACCCTTGAACCATACCAATTCTTAACCCAGCTTTCTCCTGAGTCATGCCATAGCTGCTTATGCCACTTTGGCAGACCCACAGCCCTTATTCTTCAGGGATGAAATAGCTAAAAGACTCAAGAACAATTTTCCTTACTTGGTGGCTCTTCTGTGCTATCTTTGTATAAAAGTACTCAAAATTACATTGTTTATGGAAAGATCTCTCTACTACTTTTCCGTAAAAAATTCATTATTTTCATAAAATCGGGAATTTCTATAAAAAATACTGTTATTTCATAAAGTAGGAGTGTTTTGGGTGATACACTCACAAATATTAGACTGGAGGAAAGGGGTTTAATAAATAAATATTTATAAACAAACATTTTAGAAGTAAAAATAAAGCACTGGAAGGCACCGTCTGACATTTTCGTTTATTGCAAAGATTTAAGAGCACAAATGAAATAATTTTTTTCTTAAGAATATTTTCATCTATGGAAATTTGTTTGATTATAACATAAGGGAGAGTGGAGTTGTACTTTTGTTACAGTTTTTGGTTTACAGCATCACTTAACTCAGGTTTATTCTAATCCAATCATTCTGAAACCACTGAGTATCATCAATCGATCGATGGTTATTTTCAGGGATTAGTTAAACTGAATGTTTTGGGAACCATGTGGCAGAGAACTGGAAGAGCGTTAATCTACTAACCTTTCATATTGCAATCAGGAAACACCTGCATTCATAGATGCAAGAAACTTTGTATTGAAGTTGACTTTTTGTAGTATCTCCTAAATGTTTATTTTTAGGTTATCTTGGACAGAACACCCCTGAGTACCCTGCATATTTAATCTCTGTTGGTGCTGCACCAAGCATGTTAATTAGGATTATTCCTTATCTTTCATAAGAATATTATGTATTTTATGCTGTATTCTTCCTCCTCTGCAGAGCTCCAAATAAATTGTGGGTGACAACACACCATTCACTTCAGTAAAACTTCACATAATAAAAATACATGAAAATATTGCGAGAGAAAACCAGTATGCTGGAGTAATAAGAATTAAAATATGAATGGTACCACTTCATTCTCGTACTCCCAGAGCACCAAAGCAATGATCAAGGCTCTCTAATATATGTGAAAATAATCCATTCTGTATACCCACAAATCATGCCCCAAATAAACATAATGGGATCATTGTTACAGAATCAAAGAAAATGTTTGCAGCAGATATATGCTGCTCTAGCAAGTGTATTACAACTTCAGTTATTATGTAGCTTTCATTACTTTGTTTTGTTAAATAAAGCAGCAAATTATGCTATCCATAACGTCAGTAGTGTAATTGTTTTGAAGTAAAAGCAAAATATTTGCCAATTCATTTCCTTTCTACTACTTTCAAAGTAAATTCCAGTGACTTTTAGTTTCCCCTTAACAATCTAAGTGAATAAAATATAACCCAAAGACATTGTATTTAAAGATGCAGTCTTAAAAGTGCATCAGTACATACAGACAATAGAAAAAAAAATACTGCCATTTTCAAAAAAAAGTCTTAATTTTTTTGCTTTACAGTTCCACACCAGAATCTAAGTGGATGAATTTGAGTGCACAGTTTAAAAATTAAAATTAAAACCAAGCATTCCTAGGTGATGAAATGGGTTTTCCCCGAACATTTTGTAACCTAAAGAAACCACTAGAGGGCAAAATGTCCATTTCTAAAAGCGTAAGTGACCCAGGCACCTTTATATGAACGAGAAAAGTAATAAAGCAGAAAAATTCCCCAAAATAGCCTTTTTTCTATTCCTCCCCGCCCCCCCCCCGAATTAAACAGAAGCTTTTAATCAATTATCAATCAATAATATAATACTTGTCCCTTAATCTCTGAAAGGATTAGGGGACGTTTCCCATGAGGTCAAATCTATGTTGTTACTTCTTTCTTACTTCTGCAAATAGCTACTTTTTCACACATTTTGGTGTTATCAGCACTAAACCTTTATTTTTAGGATATCTGGAAATAACAGAAACTTGAACTTTCAAATTTACAAAAAGTGGGGGAAAAATAACTAGAAAGTCACAGGAGAGACATCTTAATTTAGCACTAATTTTGTTTTGTCCAGCTGTAAGAGTAAATACACATTACAGTTTTTCAAAGATCCAGCTGTACAGTTAATTTGCTTTTATAACCAAGTGACACATTCAAATTTGAGACTGAAATCTTATTGGGACAGAGCTATTAAAGCTATTGCCAAATTCAAATTTTATGCAACCTTCTCTCCAGCTGAGTCAGAGCCATGAGCTGAGAGGCCAAGCACCACACGGAATACATGGTAAAAGTCTGATGGTGAAAGGTAGAACCACACAGCAGCACATGCTGGGGCCTGCCTGGTAGCAAAACAACTTTTCAGAAAAGTACCTGAGGTCCTGCCGGAGTCAGCAACGAGCCTCTGTTGCAAAGAAGGCAAATGGCATCCTGGGCTGCGGTGGGCAGAGTATTGTCAGCAGATCAAGGCAGATGACTCTTCCCTGCTCCTCAGCACTGGTGAGGCCATGCCTGGAGAACTGTGCATCCAGTTCTGAGCTCTCCAGTACAAGAGAGAGTCTTACCGGACTGAGTCAAGTCTAGGGCCAGTAAGATGATTAACGGAGAGAAGAATATCTCCTTGAGGAAAGACTGAGAGCTGGGACCGTTCAGCCTAGACAAAGGAAAACTCAAGGGGATCTCATCAGTGTCTATAAACATCGGAAGGGAGAGGGCAAAGACATAGAGACAGGCTCTTTTCAGTGGTGCCCAATGACAGGACCAGAGGCATCAGGCACATGCTGAAACACAGGAGATTCCCTCTGAACACTTTTTCATGGTGAGGGTAACCAAGCAGGTTGCCCCGAGAGGTGGTAGAATCCCAGTTCTTGGAGATGCTCAAAAGCCATCAGGACATGGTTCTGAGCAACTGAATGGCATCTCCACTTGAACAGAGGGGTTGGACCAGATGTTCTCCACACGTCCCTTCCAATCTCAACCAGACTTCGATTTTGTGAGCAACACTGAGAGGTAGTGACTCATTCTCAGCTAGCCAGCTATAAATGACCTAGGGTAATAAAGACACATAACTTTATTTTTATGAGATCTAGAAGAAGTCAGTATAAAGAAGGGTAGTCTAAGTATAATTAATGGCTTAATAACTAAATAAATAGTTTTCTTCAGTTTTTAACAGAGCATGACATTGACCTTGCAGAAAACAGTAAGGCAAATAAAAGTATATATTAAAAAAAAGCTAAAAACACAGTAATAGAAGTGAAAACATATCTCAAGGAACGAAGTGTTTATGAATTATTCATAATCATAAGATGAACTCCATCCCAGAATTGTGGAAGAACTGAAAAATTAAATTGAAGGCCAGAGAGCATGTATTTTCAGATAGCTTCCATAAGGGGAGAAGAAATCTGAAGAACAGCAAAATATAAATGAGCTCTAATGGGATCCCTCAATCTTCTTAATGCAGTGTTGGCTTCAATGTACCAAAACTGAAATGTTTCTACACCAATGCACTGAGAACGCAGAACAAACAAACAAACAAGAGTAGTTCAACGCTTTGGCCCAGTACCAGAGATTTGACATCACTGGCATAAATGAAACCTGGTGGGAAGGGTCCTGAGGCTGGTGCGCCCTGTTGGACATTTACAGGCTCTTCAGGAGGGATAGGCAGACTAGAAGAGTTGGAAGGTCACTGTATGTAATAGAAGGGTTAGAATGTATGGAGCTCACAGCTGGAGATGGGACAGTCAAGAGCCTCTGGGTAAGAATCAAGGGGCAAAGAAAAAATACGGATGTCATTGTGGGAGCCTCCCACAGACTTCCCAGCCAGGACAACAGCACAAACAAATTGTTTTTTGAGGAACTAAGTTCCAGGTCATCCTTATGGGGGATTTTGACTTGCCAGAAACTACCTGGAAGCATCACACAGCTGGAACAATTTGGGACAGAAGATTCCTGAAAAACATGGACTACAACTTTATGGAACAGCTCTTAAGGGAGCAGACTTGGAAAGATAACCCTCCTTGATCTGTTGTTTGTCAACAGAGCAGATCTCATAAGTGAAGTGGAGATTTATGGCCATCTTGGTCACAGAAACCATGAGATGATCAAGTTTAAAATCTCTGTTGACTGAAGGAAAAGTGCCAGCAAAACCTCAGCTCTAGATGTGAGAAGAGCAGACTTCAGGCTGCCCAGGGACCATCAGTGCTGGTCACTTTTTAAACATCACCTCCTAAGGGTGCAGGAGCAGGCAATTCTGAAATGTCAGAAATCAAGCAGGCAAGGCAGATGGCTGGCTTGGTTAAACAGGTATCTTCTCTTGGAAATAAGGCAAAAAAGGAAGGTGTATGCCCAGTGGAAGCAAGGTTCAGTGACGGGAAGAATTCAGAAATGCTGCCTGCCACTCTAGGGAGAAAATTTATGTGGCCAAAGCTCAGATGGAGTTGAAGCTTCCAGAAATGTGGGAGACAACAAAAAGAGTTTTTTCAAATACATTACTGACAATAGGCAGTATAGTAATATCATCGACCCATTATAGGATGAGGATGGTCACGTCACAAACAGAGACAGAGATAAGACAGAGATGTCTAATGCTTTCTTTGCCTCTGTCTTCAACACAGGACCAAGGAGGCCTCAGTGTCCTGAGCTGGAGGACCACAACAGCAAGAATAACTCCCAGTCAATGCTGAAATTCTGTGGGATCTCCTGTTCCAGCTGTATCCCTACAAATCTATGGGGCCTGATGAGATTCATCCCAGAATCCTCAAAGAACTAGCTGATGTCATCTCAAAGCCTCTTTCAGTGGTTTTTGAGTGGTCTTGGGAATCCAGATAGCTCCCAGCTTACTAGAATCTGGCCAACATTGTTTGAATTTTCAAGAAGGGCAAGAAGGAGGACTCTGGAAACTACAGGCCTGTCAGTCTCACTTCAGTGCCTGATAAAGTTATGGAGAAGACAACTCTGGGAGATATTTAAAAACACCTGAAAGACAACATATTCATTGATCACAGCCACCACGGCTTCATGAGAGGAAAGTTCTGCTTATCTAACCTAATTTGCTTTTATGACAAGGTGACCCACCTAGCTGATCAGGGGAAGCCAGTTGATGCCATCTTTTTGGATTTCAATAAAGCTTCTGATACTGTCTCTTATAGTATTTTTCTGGACACAGAAACAGCACACAGCTGGATAAACACATCATATGGTGGGTGAGCAATTGGCTCATGGGGTCAAGCACAGAGGGTAATAGTGAATGGCGTAACATTCCCACCGCATTAAAGCAGAAGGATCGGATCATATTTTTTGATTATAGGTTAAGTAATAGAATATTAATGTGATACAACTATCTAAAAGGCAAATGCAATACCGGCACGTCATCATTAAGAATATGGTGATTGACGAACTTAATACATATTAAATAAAAAGGAAGATAATTAAGTAAAAGCTATTAAAATGGGAAGGACAGTGAACAGGCTGCCATAGCAAAGCACTAAAAGACCTCTAGATATTTTCATTGACCAAAATGAAGGCTAAGGTACAATTTAACTCTTCTTTGTATAATACTTAAGAAGATATACACTGAGGAGGAAGAATAGTGACTTCAAGAGAGGAAATTTTTGGCATGAATACAGTCATGAATAAACTGTTAAGGGGAACTTATCAGAAGCCCTCAAGCAGCTTTTCAGTGGGAGCTAGGGCAAAAAGGAATGGGAAGGGAAGTGTGAAAAGTACTATTGAGATGGGATTTGATATAGTTAAGAAAATATTGCTGGCACCATTCACGGAGATCTGTAAAGTCCCTTCTAGTCCTGATTTTCTTTTGTGGGCCTGGTCTGAGATCTCATAAACAGAGGAGTAAAGAAATTGTATGCAGAGAGGTCAGCAAGTACACTGGCATATGGATATGCTTTCAACAGTTTGACAGACTGGGTGAGCATTTGAACAGTTAGTCAATACCTGTACCAGTACTCTGAGGAAATTTAGATATTTTGTTACGTTAGGCAGCACATGAGAGATCTGAGGATCTCAAATGATGCATAAATTTCACTCACTGGTCTGTCAGGGACTCTAGCCCACAGTGAACTACGAGTATGCAGGATAAACTACATGGCACCATACAGCCCCATTACGATAAATCATTTAAATTGCTTTCTGTTCTACTAGCCAAGCTAGCTAGGGCTTCCTATATTGAAGTTTGCACTGTACACACCCCAAAAATGTCTTGCCTGTAATGAGAACGAAATCTGTAGCAGTAGACAGCTATAATAACTTTTGAATATTATTATAAAGTAGTACTCATAGAAAGCCACATCTCTTCCCTCCCAGAATGAACTTTCTAGAAAAAAGTAAGAAAAATCGGGCAGGTACGCTGTAATTGGTTTCTGTGGCTAGGTTTTGATGGCAGAAGGGACTACACGGATGGCTTCTACTAGAAGCTGCTAGAAGCTTCCCTTATATGGTGGAGCCAATGCCTGCCAGCTCCAGGACAGCTTCCTGCCACTGGCCCGGGCCGAGCCAATTAGGAATTATAGTGACACGTCCATGATAAGATATTTAAGAATGGAAAGTTATTGCACAGGTGAAAATTTCATTAAGGGAAGAGCTGAGCAAGAACATGTGAACAATAACGTAGACACCAAGGTCAGTACAGAAGGAGCAGTGAAATGAGCCTATTTTGAATTCACTGAGTAGATTCATTGAATTTGTTATACATTAACAAAACCAAAAACAAAATATCTAGCATTTTGTGTGTTTTTTATGAATGTTGAAACATATGTAACTTCATATGTTACAAATAATGTCTCTTTCAATTGATCTACAGTTTGGAGTTTTGTTTGTGTCATTATGTTGGTAATGCAAAGAAAGACATTTCATGATGAATGCTAAGTACATAGTGTTTAATGAGTTGTAACTTTACGTTGGCCACAAAATTAAATGCTGACACAGTGAAAAGAAAAAAGGAAAGTGCTTTATAAGACCTGTGGCTGGTAAGAAAGGAGCAGGAAGAAGGAAAATTCGTCCTGTTCTGTTAACAATTGGTTTAAAGTTAAATATCAAATTTCTGGATCCAGGTATTCCCCAAACCAAAAGACAGACTGTGACCCCCCTCTTCTGTTTCTGTTGACCCCTCCCTTCAATTTCAGATCACAGAAACAAAAATTAAGGCTGATGACTGTTTTCCACTACTTTTAACTCCTCAGCCTAACCCTGCTGTTCATCTAAAGGTTTTATTTTCTGGAAAAAAAAAAGTGAATGGTCTTGTGCATTCTCAGGAAATCCTTCCTTTGAGAAGGTGAAGATGTTGAATTATGTCAAACTGTCACCCTCGTAATGCAAAACAAAATGATGATGGATAGTCATATAATCAAAAATAGTCATGTACCAGTGTTTAGCAGATGTTGTCTCATTAGCAGAGCTGTTAAGAGAATCTCTCAGCTATTGTACACCTCTGATCTGTTGCAATGGAAAATAAAAGTTTCAGCAAGTTACCATGAAAGTAGACTAGGATAAAATTTAAAAGAAACATATTTACATACATATTTACATTGCATAGGAATATATATTGAAAATTGTTCTGGTGGGTTTTTGGATTGATTTTCTTTTTTTTTTTTTTTTTTAATTATCCCTAAGAATGCCCTCCCTGAGTAACGGCTCCTTTTCTTTGGGGGATGTTTCACACAATAGAGCTGTCTCCAGGTGCACTGAAAACAAATTTGTAATTATCTTTGACATAATTTCCATGGTTTCCAGGATCCTTGATACAGAAAAATCCTTGATATCATTCAAACTATGAATGACCTTCACAAGATCTGTATGGTAGACTGGAAGTCTTTAATATAAAATCAATAATCCTAGTAAAGTCAAATATTTTTGTAATGCCCTGGTAACATTATTAGACTTCATCACTGCCACTATTTCAGCAAAGTACTATGTCTCACTGGGAAAAAAAAAATATATTCAGAAATCATTTGAATCTCTTGCTCTCCCTGTTTCCTAATTTCCATTATTTCTTTACTAGTTTCAGTCTGCGTCCTTTTGACCACAGCTTGTCTGTTTTTCCCACTTCCCCAACTTCATTACTAATAAATCATGCCTTTATAGATTATTTTCCACCTCTCTCATTGATCTTATTTGCTTTGCCTGAATTTTCCAGGGGTTTTTTGTTTGCTGAGGTTCCATTAGCAACTGGAATCATCTAGCTCGATATAATAGGCTAGACCAGGCAGGCCGCTTTTGCATTATAGCATCATAAAACTGCAAGAAGTAAGTGAAAAAAAATAATTTATTGCAGTATTACATTTCAGAAGTTATAGCAGAAATTTGAAAAATTTTTTTGTTTGGTTTTCTTTAAAGAAAATTAAGTAGCTGTTAAATCAGCTAGAATTATTTTCATTTCAATTAAGCAATCATATAAGGCTGCTAAACCATGTATAATACTTTAAATCAAAGTGTTCTGAAGCCTGAAGAGACAGATTTAGCAACATTTTTATTATTATTTTTTTTAGAAATTAATTGGATAGTTTACTATTTTCTTTTTATTTTGTACAACTTTTCTCTTTCCGTATCTCTTTCTATCACCCAAAAGCTGGTGGAGATGTCTGCATCCCAAAAAGCTGTGCTTGTGCCATGTTGCTGTGCACATAAAATCAGTGCTTTGCTACAGGAAGCAGCCAAAGACCCAAAGGTGTCCGGGAAGCAGCCTTTAAACCCTGAGCAGCTTTAACACTTCATTTCATAGAGTTATAGTTGTAATTTCTATAGCAGGCTTGGGAGTTACTGAGCATCCTAGCTCTTGAATCTGAATGTTAGAATGATGCACTCAGAATGTGTATGAGCTAAGCAGATGAAATGGACCATTAAACCATAAAATAAAAGATAGAAAGAAGGGTCAATTCCATCAAGAGAATCCTTAAGGTCAGAGGAATTACTGTGGAGGACAGTGGTAGTCCATTTAATAAATATAAGCTTTCACTGAATGATCAAGTACATCATATGCCTCTTTTTCATCTGATGATCTAACTAATTAGATGGATTACTTAATGCACTTTTTCAGATGCTTCTGGATTCCACTGTGGTCTATGACCACATGGAAAGTGGAAACAAGAGTCTAATAGACTTCCACTTACCAAAAACTTTCATGAGTTTGTGTTCTGTGCACTATCAGAAAAATACAGGAAAAATTGAGACATGAATTCTGCAGGGACAGTAGGTAAGAAATAAAAATTTTATTTTCTCGCATTAACAACATTTCAGACAAGCATCACCCATTTCAGTACCCAAATCTAGATGTCTGTGTTTGTATCAGGGCTGCATCTGATCTTCAGACCCATCCCAGATATATGAGGGGGGGGAAAAAATGTCTCCTGCTGTTCAGTTGTGTTGAGCTAATTTTGTTTAAATAATTTCAACTAACAACATAGTCCTGTGCTCTTCAGCAGGACTTGGACCAAATGACCTTCAGAGGTCCTTTCCAACCTGAATTACTCCATGATTCTGTAACAGTCTTTTTTTCCCACTCTTTTGTGTATGTGTGTGTATGAAAATAGTAGAGAGTTACTAAACTTGATCTCAAATTCATCTCATGAGATGAAATATTTCAGCACAATCTATAGTTACTTGAAAACACATAAGTTTGAAATCTCTTTAGTATAGCACCATGCTTTCAGGACATCTCAGGACATTAAAAATGGGTGGCAAGAGCAGACAGAGAGATTGTTGAAGTTTGCTTTAAAAATAACTTTCAATTATAGATGAGCTCTTAAGTCTGAGGGCATTTAATTTGACAATAAACAAGTAGCAATTTTTTTGACATCTAAATGCCAAGAATCATATTTCCAGCAGTTCGAGGCACATACATGCAGAGTTTTCATCTCCCCTGCTTCCAGCTGGCAGTCCCACGTGGATTTCTAGTGGAAAATTAACTATGTCTGGCACAAAGCATATTCCTGCAGCCAAGGAGATTGGAAGAGGCATGAATATTTTGCCTTGGCTGAAGCTTGTATTAGTTAGTATCTTCAGTTACCTTTAAAGATGGTCTTTCACAGAATGTATTTGTTTATGCTGGAAAGCAGACTCTCGAGTTTTAAATAAATTAGTGTACCATTTTTTAATTATTCTCCTGCCTCTTTTTACATCAGATTCTGTGTATTTACCCAACACTAAATTCATACTTCAGAGAATCACATATATTTTACAGTAGCTTTTCTTGTTTGTATCATTATAAACTAAATCAACGGCTTCATTTTACATACAGAGCAGAGAGTTTATGGTCTTATTAAAACTCCAGTAACAGCATATTCAATTTATTCTTGTGCAAAACAAAAGACATATCTTAAAATGGGAAAGGTTTTATTGTTTGGGGCTTTTTCCCCACGAGTTTCAGCCCAATACTCTCCATCATCATGTCCACCAAACTGGTAAGAGTAAAGATTAAAGGATATGAGGATAGGTAATAATTGAATGATACCATAATTCCTCACTTGCTGAATTCCCATGTGGTACTAGGTAATTCAAGGATATTACAGTCCCTGTATGTAGACACATACAGCTATCTGCTTTCCCTACTATATCAGATCTCCTTGAAAACAACGTCCTGATAATTCACTTCACAAC
This sequence comes from Myiotriccus ornatus, assembly GCA_036023395.1. Lineage (NCBI taxonomy): Eukaryota > Metazoa > Chordata > Aves > Passeriformes > Tyrannidae > Myiotriccus > Myiotriccus ornatus. The sequence goes on along the minus strand of JAYRBT010000114.1, from coordinate 76,187,420 downwards.
CTGTATCTCCTTACTTTCGATTCCCTTCTTCTTGAATCAGTGCCCTCAGAAAGACACTTGCTCTATTGCAAGAGTATGTTTCCCACAACTGGAATTGGCACAGGCCCTTGCATTGCTCTATGATTATGGGAAAACAAGTTTCTGTGTCACAAAAAAGGAAGCTGAATTGATAATTCTGTTTCTCTGTGCTGGCTCTATTCGTCACTGCTTCTGCCCTTCTGTCACAGCTAGAAAGAGCCATTGAGCATTGGCACTCCTTATTGCCTGAAACAGTCCATGAAACAAAAATACCCATTCACACAAGAAAAGGAATTAGAAACACACAGACCTAAAGATGATGAAATCTGTCATATACCTTTTGGCATGAAGTAAATGTGAAAGGTGCTCCCTCCACTGGAAAACTGAGTATTGCTGTGGCACTCCAAGACAGATGGTCTCTCTACAGCTGTCCTTTGAAATAGTGAAGCCTGTAAGCTGAGCAACCTGTGCCATGCTCCCTGACCTGACTGCCCACCCAGGCTCAGACTGCCCACACTGTCATAGAGAGAAAGCCACAACTTTTTGCCATTTGGGGAACCCACTGCAGTATCAGTCTGACCTTCCAACACATAGTGCCAAGAACTGCATGAGAAGGACTCAGCCGACTGTTGTGGCACACATGATGGCAGATGTTGCCAGTGCAAGAATATTGTCTCAAACCTGTACATTAACTTGCCTGTCTGCATTTGAGTATGGGCCTTATTGAAGCACCAACAGAAAAGAGTCACTTGGGCTTAAGGATGGTTTCAGGCTAGCTAGCTGGATCTTAAAATGAAAATGCAAGTAATGACAGTGATGTGTCCACTTCATACAGATTTGTGTTACCTCTGCATTTGGTATAATGAATATACCAACTGTAAAACAACATGCCCTGTTGGTGACCCTGTTTTAAGTAACATGTTAGTGAGATGAACCTGACTAAAGTAACCATTGCAAGGTTTAATTGACTAAGAAGGGTACTCTATACAGAGTTTTAAAGCTCCCTATTCAGCTTATCATGGATCATGCTTTGGAATATCTGAATTTGTCTACATTGAGGCTGTTACTTTTTGATTATCATCTTAAAAAAGCTCTATTTCCTGCATTTTGGCTATCTTTTTGTGTAGTTCTTGGCACATCAGTACCTTGCAACAAATATACAAAAGTTATTAGGTTTTTCATAGCATATATGCTTTTACTAACTCTAAAAATACTAAAAGCTATCATGCATAATATAATTCCTAAATAATTGTGTCACATAAATTAAATGCAGAAAAGGATATAGACAAGTAATCTAAAGTGGTAATAGGTAGCATGACTGTGTATATCAAACACAAGGTATAAATGTGTTTCTCCTTATTTACTACAAGTTCCTGTAAACAAGCCAAAATGAACCCTTAAAACAGCATTGCCTCCCTTAGTATATTAAACTACAAATACATTCTTACAGAAGACATCCTGGCAGCTTCAATACTATCTAGTATCTTCATGTCCAGACTAACAATCAATATTTCCAGTAGATATACTTGAAATGGTTTCCCTCAACTAAGTTGAGAGATTCCTACACTGAAAACAATAAACTGATAATTCATATGTCATCCAAATTATTCCCTTTATATACTACTAAAATTTTCCTTTCTGATGTGCTCTACCCTTTTTAATGTTAAAAAAAATAATCACGACTATTCTTTGCGTTCTTTGGAGTGTATTCCCTAGCTCACAGGGACATGCCAAAATTTTCTCCTGTGCACTTTTCACTTCACAAACAATGAGTGGATTTTCTGAAGTGTAAACACCTATGACCACCCTGCTTGCCTTCGCTCAACCCCAAAATATAGAACCTTTCATTACAAGATCTGAACCTGACAGACAATCCAAGAAATTACCAAAAAATTTGGTACATTCACAAAAACAGATAAGTCTGTTTATATAAGTTCTGAAGACTTCTCATGTAAGGGCCAGTATTTCACATCATCAAGGACAAAACAGCTGACATCCACTTGACCCATAACTCCCACTCAGTCCTCCTCCTGCTCATGCTTCCAGACAAAAGCCATCCAAGCCGCATGAATTGTTTCCACAGCTTCTAAACAGTCATATCTTTCTAAGAGGTATTTCTAAGTTTCCAAAGTGGCAGATCATTAGCCTGCACCATTTGTTCCCCTCTGTCCCCTCCAGGGGATAAGCCATAACTTCAAAACATCAACATTTAAACTTAAAACTGCTGACAGTCCCTTACCTACAACATTTGGCATGATCGTGCAGTAACAGTATAAGAGATTAACGTTTGAAGTTTAGCACTGTTGATGAGTGCCACACATTTCTGAATCAAGCCTGAAATTTCTTGGCCTATATTTTAAATAGAGTTGCTTCTGAATGCCCTCCTTAGAGGAGGAACGGGTAAGCTACCCGGTACCTGCACACAAATTGCTATGTGAGACAAAGCTGTGCTATTAGTGTAATTATATTCTGAAAGCACCAGAGACACCAGGAAAATTTTAGTCCCTAAACCAAAGATATCTAAAAAACATTATCATAAATAATTTTACTTGATGCATAAATCAATTCTCTCTACTTAAATCAAGACATTTTGGCACAACAGAAGACACTGGAAAAAGCAACTGAAGCAATTTGTTGTGGCAGGCTTTTTTTTCACCCCCATCAGTCTTGTTCAGGAGAAGCCACTGAGTGTCATGAATTCCATCATTCAAGCTCCAATGTTGTATTTCATTTTTTTCCCTGCGAAGATCAAAATGAGCACGGGATGTCAGGCACTTAGCACTGCGCATTGCAAAGATATGAGGTCTTTAGACAGACTATTACAAGTTCTTATCAGCACCGCCATATGCTATAAGGCAGAATCCACATAAATCTGTCAACACACATAATTCTCATTTTCCAGTTAAAGAATACCTTACAGAGAAACCACACATTTTTTCCTCCAGCACTATGACCCTGTTTAAAGGTATGCAAACACAATTAATCTACCAGAGAAAATACCAAACCAAACAGCAATTTATCTGAAGTAGGGAGGACTTGATTTGCCCATGACCTATTTCAAGTCAATTTTCTGTATGTAATGTCATTTTCAGACTTCTATCTAAGTGTACATAAGTATTTTCAGTAGCAATATATTAAAAATTCCAAGTCGATTTTTTTTTTTTCAAATTTCCAGAGTTGTTTTTTTTTTTTTGTGATTGTGAAAGTAAAATCTTTCTGGGTATTCAGCAATAATTTTATCACTAGTACAATAAGGAATCTACCAACAAAAAAAATCCTGTTTACAATGTGTGACAAAAAAGCATATTTCCCAAATAGCGTATAAACTCCACTGGTACTTATAATCAGAATTTTTCATAAAACAAAATTGTTATTGCCATTGTAGCTTGATGGTCTGAGAATATTAAGAAAAAATATTTTCTGTTATGTGTAAAAAGATGATCTGAAAAACGGTGACAAAGTGTGGAGACCCCAAGACTCTAAGCAGCTCACGGGTCATCCGTCAGTGAAATTTAGAATTCAGAGGTGGGCAAAAAACTGCTATAGGATAACAAGCAAAATCCCAAAACAAAGAATAAATATCTCACCTACCTAAAACATATGGTGTGTTGTAAATTAGGGTATAACATGGAGTTGCATGCTAGTGGGAAAAAAAAAACAAGATGTAAATCATGTTAGAAAATACTAAAATAGCCCAAGTAGAGATTAGAATGACAAGCAAAAATACGTATACTCCTTCAAAGAGGAGGAAAAAATTCATCACTGTCTTCAACTTCCTCCCTGTCAGGAATTCACTATCCTGACAACACACTGCAACTCCACTCTGACTCCTTTAGGATCAGAGATGCAACAAAAGAAAGGCCATGACACCTGGGGAAAAGAAAAAAAAAAAAAAAAAAAAAGCACTTATTTGGAAGGTTTGATATAACAATTTTAACTATATTACCAATGGGATCTGTTCGATGTTAATTTGGACTGTAACTGCTAGTGTAATTTCAACTGGACTAATTATAACTTTGTTTTGCTTTATTAAAATCTTAGGATTTTAAGGAAATGAACAATAAATTTCTTGTTTCATATGTGAGGTATGTCCTCTGTTTTCCCCATAACAAGATATTGAGTGTAACAACTAGGGCAGGTATATTATATGCAGGAATCTAATTTAAGGGCTACATAGTGTTGCAACATGAAAAACAATATACAACTCAGAAAACAGAAAAGATACAAGTGTCCAGGCATACACACAGCATTGTGGTTTTCCAGTCATTGCTTAGTCTCTAGTTATGCAACAATACTTTGCAGAATGACTTCCTAAATTAACTTGGATAATTATAGTGACAAGACAATAAATCCCATCTATACTGATAATACATATATTTATATTTTCCATACATGTGTATTTTGCCTGGGGAAACATTTACACATTCAAGATAAAACATCTTCTGACCTGGTAGGCACAAATTCCAGCAACAAACAAAATCAGGAACAAGATTAATTAGGTGTTAGTGAAGAAATTAAATAAAGAAAGAAAAGGAATATATTAATTGAATAAGATTGCATACAGGCAGCATTGCAAAGACTCTTCAAAGTGACAAGACACCTTTCAAAGAGGTATTGTATTTGACAATATAACCTTAAATTATTATGTAAATCATGTTTGCATGCATGACACTTGCCAGAAGTTAATTTGACCTGTATTTCCTTTCCTCAGTCATGGAATAAAAACTAATTACAGCATCTAAGGGCAAATTAATATATTTCAACTTTCTGCTTCTGTTCTCCTTAAATTCACCTCTGGCACTCCCTGTATTGACATCTTTTCTGCCCTTAATAACTTTAAATTTACGTGATCCTTAAGGACCTGATTTGTCTTTTCTAATAAAGATTGGAGTCACAATAGCTGGTTATAGGGAACAAACCTGCAAGATCCAGACCATGCAAGATTTACAGGCAGATGTTGCTTCTTGTTCCGGGAATTTAAGTTAAACTGAAAGCTATTTGCACTTCAGTCCAGGCTAAAAGAGCAACAAATGGTGTCACCTGCAGCATGTTATCAGTGCTGTAAGTGGTTTAATGGCAATGTGCCTGGGCCATTCCAATACCAGATTTACTACAATAAGTTAGTTTCAAGGTCTTCTTCTCTTAATTGCTCATTGATTACACACCATTCTTTACAATGAGAACCTCTGAGTTTAATTGGAATCAATGGTGACAAAAGGTATACAGTCCCAAACCCTTACTACTGACTTAATTGGAGAGATATACACTTCCAGTTTTAATTGTAAGCATGAAATGTTACCTCATATGCTTTGCTATTGTGCTTTATAGCAACACTCAGTCCTTTATTGTTTTGTCTGATATTTGGTATTTCAGAATTCTCTGAACTGCATCACTTCAAAATGTTTTGTCTATTTGCTCTTGAACACAGAAGTGTTCTCATGTCATTCAAAACCCATCTGCACCCTTCTACCTGAGAAGGTCCTTAACCTGTGTTCTGCATGCACTTTTCGGTTTTAATATTGAGGCAAAGTAGCAGTTATTTTCAGTGTTCAGCAAAAGCAATGGACTTCACCTAAAGCAGTAGAAATAGGCTTTCATCATGCATATCCATATTACCTTCTAGCTTAGGAAAGGTTAATAGAATATGTACTGTATTTTAGGCTGCAGGAGATCCAATTATGAGGAAAAAGCAGATTATTAGACTAGGTATATCCACACACATCGCTAAAAGCAAATACTAAAGGCAAAGTTTTAGACAGGCGTGCACTGAAGTAATTATATAGTAATTATATATTCTGCAACATTTCTTTCACACCTAATTTAACACATGACGTAACCTATTACAGAGGAAGACAATTTTTAAAATTTTACTGCTGTGTTACTACTAGGAAATAAGAAGCCCTTCAGTAGTGCACCTATACATTATTTTAAGCTTATTTCACACTCAACTAGGAAAAGTCTTGAAAGTGTCAATGGAGTGAAGCAAAATAATACCAGTTAAAATCACCAAGTTCCCAAATGATGTCATAACTTTGAAATCTAGCTTTTAAAATTATAATAAATGATAGATTTATGAGTTTAAGCTAAATCTGATACCTGGTCCTTGGAAAAAAGTTAAATAAATTTAACTGATACAAAACAGAGAGCTAACATTCAGCAGTACTTTAGATTAATAAACATAGTGACTTTGAAACACCCTTCTCAGCTTAATAGTTTGGTTATATTGAGTACACCAAGATTTTCTTTTTAGACATTTTAATTCAGATTGTTGATATAACATTTTGACTGTTATACTTTACCACTTTAATTATTCAGGAAAGGGAGTACAAGGGGAGACAGATCAGGTCTTTTTTGTTCTTGCTGTAAGTAATCTAATATATTGTCTTCCTCCCTGTCCTACTTTCTTTCTTCCCCTCCAGTTTTCATTTTTGATGCTTTTTAATTGATCATAATCTGATTTCAATATTTAGGTTTTTTTTTTTTTAAGTCCTATAAACCAAATAATTAGAGAAAGAGGAGTTACACAAGGGACATAGCAGTGCAGAGCACATTAAGAGATTTCAGAATTTGTGATCTAGCTCTGGTCACCTGCATTAGTCAAAATGATCTTTCAATGTGGTATTTCACCGCTATGGAAGTTTCAGGTATGTAAGGTGGTTACATGGGGCAATATATATCAAAAAATACAGCACCTACTTCTAAAATGTCATTATCACTTTATAATACCATAAGTTTACATTAGTAGGAAATTTAGGATGCCTACTTCAGACGTGGTGTAAATGCAGACACCTGTGTTCTCTGCTGATTATTATGCGTTGGACGAAATGTCCAAATTATTAATTAATGTGATTAATCCCCTGAATTACCCTTTAAGATATTTCTTTGAAAGTGTCTCTCTCATGGTACCTACAAGTGGTAGCCAGTATCTATCTATACCAGTCAAACAAAAAGCAAAGGCTTGCTCACTAACTGCTCTGATAATGAAGATCAAAAGGTCTATACATACCTTTACAAACCTTAGAACAGAGTTTCCAAGTCGAGCCCAGCTTAGCTCTAGGCTGAAGAGCTGTGGTAGAAATAAGGAATTTTACTTCCATGTTTAGACTACCATTTGATTGAATAAAGCTTATTCCCATTTCACCCTGGGAAAATGTCTTCCTCTATTCAGTGTATCTTCTCTTGAAATACATGAGATACTTAGAATCTTTAAAAGTACTTAAGAAGAATGCTAGGGGATGGAAAGCTAGAATAAAATGTTCCCTCTGTTGCACCTCAGCCACTTAATAGAAAAAATATGATGGCTCTTACCACATGTCATTTTATGTCCCCAGGTTGTGTCTCTGTTCCATGTTGAGACAAGCCATTCAACTAATAAACAGTCACATCACCTGCATGGGGACGTTCAGAACACCCAAACTCTTTATGCCATAATGCTCTAACAAAAGAAGCTACTAAAGTATCAGTTGCTCAATAGAGGCAGTGAAAATTTTCAGCTAATATTTGTTAAATAAAACTTGTGATATAATAAACTCTTTTCTGTAAGTTTTTTAGACACAGATTATTACCCTAATTATTGATGTCATTTCCAATAAGGGAATTTTATCATTCTGAGTAATTCTCAGTTTCAAATGGCATTTAAATTTTTAATCTTGTAGGTTGGTATTTTGAATTCTGTTGCATACATCAAGACATGTTAACATAGCTAGGCAACTGAGCGTGGGGCTGAGTCTGGAAACTGATCTCCTCATAACTGAAAAGCCTATACAGTGTAACAGGAATTTATGGGAGTTACAATGGTAAGTCATGTACTTGCAGTAGTCTTTGAATGTTAAGCCGTGTAGGAGTGTGTTTGTCATCTTGAAATACATGGAGAAGCTTAAACAAGTCCAGGGTCCACCGAGGAAGATGAGGGTTGTGATGGACAGTCTTTTAGCACTTTTTTTTTGTTTGTTCTGCTAAGACTCTTGCTATAGCAAGAACACACAACACCATAGCCTAAATTTCACGAAAGCTTTTACACTTACTGTTTCTTACAAGCTAGGCTTAAGTCAAAGTACTTGCACACAGAAAACACTAAACACGGGGAACAGATTGAACTGAGTTCATTCAGATTTGGATTTTTTATTTCTTTTCAAGTTTATTTTTCTGACCCTTCAGTGGTCATCCATAGAAGACTGCATGCTCAGGAACATTCAGGGTGAGACAACAAGGGCCCACTTTGTTTTACTGGAGAGAACTGGAAGTGCTTTCTCAAAACTCCTTTTCATTTCATCATTTGGTTAGCACAGTGAGTTCCTAGTTCAAGAATGGGAAACATTAACTCAACTTTGTTAATGCTCAAAGCTTCACGTATTTATGAAAGATGTGATATCAATATCCTTATAATTTATTAATAATTTCACTAACATGGAGATGACATGGATATATTTTTTTCACAATGAAAGCCTTAAAGCTGGCTGTTGTAATATAGCAGATACATTTTTTTGCATGATAGTGTAGGCAGAACTATAATTTTCAAACCCAAAGATCTATTCAGCAGCTTAGTGGTGTTTATATTTAAACATATCCAATGCTTAAGCATTCCTTTCTTCATTCAGTGGAGAAAAAAAAAGCTTCATAAATAAACATCAATATTGAATCACACCTTCCTAGCAGAACAACAACTGTCTTGCTGGCAAAATCATTAGTGGAATTGGAAACAAAATTGTACAAACTTTCTTAAAAACAAAAGTGATGTAAATGGCAGCTATACGGCAGTGACATGTGAGCTTGTGAAGAAAAATGAAACCTGTCCTAGAAAATGTTCTACGGATTTCTAAGCATTTACAGAACTACAACATTATTAGATGATGTTTGTGCTTCGGCAACACAAACAACACTCTCAACTCCCTGATAATGTGGTGATTGTGACAGGCTGGAATTTGAGCAAATCAGTCAGGTTTGATTCTACTTCCATCTCTGATAAAAAGGAATTGAATCCATGAAAAACTGAATTATAAACCTGACATTTCTATGATTCACATTCATTTTATTAATGGCATTCATGCAAGAGATTAAAAAGATATCAATAAGGATATTGTTTTGCACCTATTTTGAACGGGAGAACTCCAGACATGAGCGAATCATTCAAATTAAGCTAGAGCTTCAAATTATAATTAAGGCACATATATTTTTCAGATAGCGACTGTACAGAAATGGATTGGACTGTGATTTTGGGGCATAATTTTAGAAATTAATTTAAAATTTATTATAGATATTCAAGTGATTCTAGAATCATCAATAAACAAAGAAGACACCACCTCTGTAAATACCAAGCAAATGTGGTTTTTCACCTTCCTGAATTCTGCAATTTTTCATAACTGTTTCCATGTTCTTGGTTTGTGTTGCTGGCAAAGGTTAACAAAACTTCCATCAATTGACACCTCTCTGGAAATGTCTCTTCCCAGGTTTTCCTGGGGTGCTGATGTAGTAGCTTTTACTTTCGTATCACAGGCCTAAATTACTTTTCCAATTTGCCTTAATGGTGGGTTGAAGCTAATAAATTTGCTAACCCCAGCATCTGTAGCAGCCACAGGAGCAAGACAAACCTATTTCCAGCCAGTGATATTATCCAATAACAAATGCTGAACATCTATCAGAATTCATTATGTCTTATTTCACTGAAAAATTGAGATTTCTTTAGTATGAATTATTTAAATATTCCAGTCCTGAATCTTTTCTTCTGGAAAGCATTTTGTTTTCTGAAGTTGTCAAACAAAAATTGATTTAGTTAGCAACACTGCTGTTCTGAGATATAACTACTGAAATTAACTACACCAAAAAAATATTACATGGAGTTCAAACAGAACACTTGGGACCTAGAAATAAATTTTGATACTTAGAGGAATAATAGTGGTATTACTGAAGCTTGATCTTGACTTTAGTAGGATGACCATGCATGATAGACCTTACATAATATAAATCTTAATAAGGCAGCAGAACATGTTAGGAGGCAATGATGTGTTCAGGTAACCTGGGGTCTAGCCTACCCAAGCTATGAATTGCACATCATAGTCTTTTTTTTTTTTTACAGTTGGCAAAGAAACCTAGAATTTTCCAGCTAACCAAATGTTTAAACTGCATCCCAGGATGGCAGGATTGTTTTCTCTTACTTATTTTTATAATTTTTATAATTCACTTGTGTTTAACGCTTTCATTCTAACCTATCCATGCGTATGCTTCCTTGTTGGCAATGATAGCTCAGCAACTATGACAATTTAATAATTTTTTTATTACTTGAAAGGCAACGTTTTTTAAAGGTCCATTACCTTTAACTTTAGACCTTTTGAAAAAATAATCTAGCTAAGAGATGCAAAAAGGCAGATACAGACAGAAGAAGCATACTGCTAGAAGAATGAAAAGGGTAACCAAGTGTAATATGATGATTTTTAGTAACTTTAGAAGATGGGTTTTACTTCAAGGAGTGTTTGGACTGTGAAAGAGAGCATAGAAAGTTAAATTTTAGGAATCAGATATTTTTCACAAAAGAGGAATTTCTTAAATGATAGTTTATCTAGATTAATGACAATAAACAAAGCTAAATCCCTATATGGGTTTTTTATGCAAATTGATGTTGTTTCCTATTTATGAGGGTAGAAGTATGTATGCAAACTTGAACTCTCAAGTCATTAAAGGTGAAGATAACAAAACACAGGATGGAGAAAGAGAAGGATCAGGAAGGTTACCCTTATTCCTTGACAATAGAAATTGGAGAGTGTTTAGTTGGGGCAACCATAGAACTGTAGAGGACAACAGGGTGACTGGAATGAAATTATGGAGTAAATAGAGGGAACATGCTAAAAGCGTATATCAGTAAAGAACAAGCAAGACAGGAGAGAAGACAAGAATGGCAAAGTATGCTGGGATAACAAATGTGAACTGCTTGCTTAATCTATGTATTATTATATTATATTATATACTCTTATGGTAACAAAAAGACAGCTCTCCAGCAATAAGAGCAGAGTAGAACAGCTGAGCAGTTCACAAAGATGAATACAACGACAGACTTGCCTTCTTATTGAATACAAGTTGATTCTCCACAACCAAGGAAATCTTGAGTTTGTTAAGACTCAAGATATTTAATAATTTCCCTACAGCGTTCAAATATAGAATGACACTAGCAGCAGAAAAGGACATGGAGGTGTTGGTCAGCAACCAGCTGAACACGAGCCAGCAGTGAGCCCAGCTGGCCAAGAAGGGCAATGACATCCTGGCCTGTATCAAAAATAGTGTGATCAACAGGATAAGGGCAGTGATTGTCCTCCTGTACTCTGCACTTGTGAGGTCACACCTTGAGTGCTGCGTCCAGTTCTGGGCCACTCACTACAAGAAATACATTAAGGTGCTGGAGAGAGAACAGAGAAAGACAACAAAGATAATGAAGGGTCTCGAGAGTATGTCCTACAAGGATCTGCTGAGGGAGCTGGGGTGATTTAGCCCAGAGAAAAGGAGGTTCAGCAGAAACCTTATCGCTCTCTATAACTACCAGAAAGAAAGTTGTAGCCAGGCAGGTGTCAGCCTTTTCTCCCACACAGCTAGCAACAAGATAAGAAGAAATGGCCTCAAATTGCACCAGGTAGGTTCAGGTTGGACATGGTTGTCAGGAATTGTAATGGACTGCCCAGGGAAGTGGTGGAGTTACCACTCCTGGAAGTGTTCAGGAAACTGGACGTGGCACTTAGTGCTATGGTCTGTCTGACATAGTGGTGCTCAAATGTTGGACTTAACGATCTTGGAGGTCTTTTGCAACCTTAATGATTCTATGAACACTGTCACTAATCTTGGGTATCGCAATTTAAGTCAATCAATACAACATTTTCAGCTACACTGAATATCTATTATTCCCACAAGAGAAATTAACTATAAAACTAAGTTCAGTACATCAATTTGCACAGCACAGAAAACACAATGGTAATTTCCAAAACAAAGAAAACGTCTCCAATACAGAAGTAGTAACTCACATTTATGGCAGCTGTCACATATGTATAATAGTTTATAAAGTGCTGTTCTTCCCATTTCTAGTTACCAGTCTTCATACATTTGAAGAACGACACCCTAGACATTTAAACCTGGGACAAAGCTTCTAACTTGAAATGAAGATCTTTTTTTACTCCATTCTCTATGATTTACTCAACAAATGATAAAAACTGGTTATGAACATGAGCGAATTATGACAGAAAGCTCAATCTCCTGCTGTGCTACATATAACTTTCAAGAGGTAGAATAAAGAAAGAAAAAATAATATTCAAAGTGACAAGAAAGCACATGGTAGTAGCACTAATTAAATAACATTTCACATCTACTTTAAAAAAACTTTTAAAATACAGCTTTTCAAATCTGGAAGAACAATCTCCTATCTATCTTCCTCTCATTTACCAAGCCCTTCAGGCAATTCCTGCAAAAAGAAATATAGTCCATATGCATGTTCTGATACCTCATTTATAGAATATCAGGGATAGTACCTTCAAAGTTATTATATCTGTAAATTACTTTCTGTTAACACAAAATTGAACAATTTATAAAGGCAATATGATTATATACATATATAATTAGAAATAAAATCAGGTCATGGTCAGAAAGCCCTTCTTTTAACCAGAAACATGGCTTCAGGCTAATGATGTTTTTCATCATTAGAAACCCAAAAAAGGCAAGTCAGGCTAATTGCCTTTCCTGATAAGCTGACTATTACCCAATAGCTTTAGTGAATCTAACGGAATTTGGTTACAATCAGAAAACATGAGGCTGACCTGTCAGGCTTTATTTTCTCTGATAAAAAGGAATGAAACTGTAAAACTTAATGTTTTATGATACTGTCATTCCTATCTTTCACTGTTTCCTTCATCAATTACATTTAGGAAAAAAAAGGATCTAAAATGCAAGGATACTGTTTTGCATCCCCTTAAGACTCTTGATGCTAACAGCGTAAACAAGACAGCATTGTGAACTCAAGCTACTTTCTGTGTAATTGTGGACCCAGCCAGGCCTCTGAGGCAAATCATACACCTGGCTGAGTAATTTAGATGTTCAGTCCCCCAGGATGCATTCTGTCTGAGACTTTAGATTTGCCCTATCTCATCTGAAAAGTACTTTGCCTCAAAAACATATGGACATCACGAAGGCTCCCAGATGTTGAAGACATCTTTGAGATGTCTTGAGGTACCTGAAAGACCTTATTCTTCCTGCAAATCCCCTATGGCTCTCCCCTCCCATGTAATTCTGCAAACAGTGAGATAAAGTGTTCCACAGAACAGAAAAGCTCAAAAAAAAAAAATTTTTACAGCTCAATTATCTTATTATAGAAACTTATGCTACTCAAAGTGAAATGGATAATATGTAATTTGTTATTATATTATTGTAATTTGTTATTATATTTTACAAATTCACTCAAATTAATAATTTAATGAAAAAATAAAATTAGAAGAATTAGAAACAAGATTTTAAGCACAGTTGTTGAAACTTTGGTATTTAGAAAGTAACATTACCAGAAAACCCAATCACCAGTACCATTTTGAGTAAAATTCCATAGTTTTTCTAGTTTAGGAGCTAAAATGAAAAGTATTGAATGAAAACATAATTTCCACTTTCCCTTTTGGGATCTCTGTATTCAATTATGAGTAATCAAAACAGTGATTCAACTACTTTCAAAACTAATTATTCTTAAATTATCCACTGGCTGTTCCAACTTTGTTAATTAAGGTAAACAGTAAGCAGCTGTTCTTCCACTGTCACTACCTGCTTCTTTTAACTGAAGCCCTTTTATTTTCTATCTTGATGGATATTAAAATATGCTTTTGATAATTCTATCCAATTATTTTTGCGATCTAATATAAAGAATGCCATTAAATTTCAAACATCTTTGAAGGCAAATGAGGGTGTACACAGAATGAGGGTGCATACATTCAAAAATATAAAATAAAATAGAAATTTATTAAATCTGAAATTATATGGACAGAATCAGAGTATTTATCAAGGAGAGGTCATAAAATATATTTAAAATTTCAATTTCTCCATTAAGTTAAAGAGAAAAAAAAAAACCCCACAGGCCTCTAAAATAAACCTTAACTGCTGCCCAGATTTATAAACAAGTTTTCATTCTTATTTCCTTGGGGAATTCACTGTGATTATAGAATGATGGGAGAAAAAGAAAATTCTTATGACCCTCAGAGGCTTTGAGAAGATCCCATGGAGAAAGGTATGATGTATTTTTAATAAACTCTGTGAATTTAATGAGAGGATTTAAAGCACTGAAGTAATATTTCACTGCAATAAAATAAGTGGTGTTAAATTCTACCCCATTCTAAACAGAAGATGAAAGATTTTTTTCTTGTCTTAAAATCACCCCGGAGATTTATTTTCAAACAATATGCATGTACTTTTAAAAAAAAACCTTTTACTTCAGAAATTACTCTTGTTCTTTAAGACTTTTTTGGCTTTTTTTTCTTAGCTGAATTTTTTGGTTTGGTTTGGTTTGGTTTTGGGGTTTATTTGAGGTGTGTGCACATAAGGGGGACTGCATAGGTAGAAGATACAGAGACTGGCAGAATAAGTAAAGAGAGCAGAAAAGAATTCCACTGAGAGTTTGGTTGTGTCTATCTCTTCCTCAGTTCTTAGGAAAATATATGCCAACAGATGTCATGCTGTGTTCATATAAAATATTGCAGACAAGATTTCTACTATAGTGACAATTATTTCTCGAAAATTCAGATAATGTGCAAAAAAGGCTCTGATGCCTAAAAGTAGCATTTTCTGGTGACAGTAGAATGAATCTTTATTCATAGAGAATTTAGAATTCAAAAAGAAAACCTTCACATCAGAAATTACTTCAGGAAAAAATATGTTATACAGTTAGCACATACACAGCATCAAACTTGTTTTTCCCTCTATCTTATCACCAAGAATTTCCCAGTCTACTTCATCCCCAGGATACACATTTCTGTACTGTAAAGCACTGAATGCTGAGGCAAGGAGGTGTTCTCCACGCTGAACTGGGAATGCAGGGTCATTTATTCATCTAAGGAAATCTGAATTATTTTCTCTCTGACCCTCCTGCTCTCCCCATCAAGTTTCAACACCCAGACTGCCCTGACCTCTCACCTTTCTGCATCTATGCTGTCTTCACTTTCAGGGGATACAGGCTGGATCGTATCCATCCTGCTGAAGCCCCTGTGCTCTTATACTGAGATTCAATCACATCTAAATGATAAGCAAATGGTTGTCTTATTAGGTTACACCTATACCACACATTTAAAGTTGGTTTGACTCTGGGTTTGTACTTGCTTAGTCTCCACGCTGTTAGATAGGTGCCAGTACTCTGTGGGATCCTGCATTTCCACCCACCATGTCAAACTCATGAGCATTTTTGAAAAGCCAGTTTAGAAAGCTACTTTGAAGTTGTTAACTAGAGTTTCCTAAAACCAGGGCAACGGAGAATAACTTCTGTTAGTGGGGCCAGATGAAGTTGAGATGCAACAGCATTCCTTACCAGCTGATATTGCCACCCCTGTTGCAGAGCTGACTGTCACTTCTGCTTCTCCCAAGAGCAGGTAAGCACAAGATGTCGTGAAAAAGTGCTTTTATTTCCCACCTCTCCACTGAGTTCAAAGCACTGATGCAGTAGTACCTATAACTTTCTCCTGCTCCTGGGAGGAGAACGCTTCCAGGACAATGCCTTCAAAAAGTCTGAGTATACATCAACAGTCAAGCATTCTAGTTACAGTTTAAGCATTTAATCCATTAATGCAAGTAAGGGTTCCTAAATTCTGATTTTGCTGGCAGGTAGAAAAGATGAAGGGGTTGTGATATTGGCTGTGACTTCTGTCAGTGCTCCACTGAAATTATACTTCTTTCTCTTTAGCTGGAAATAAATCAAAGTCTCTCTGCTTTCCCTATTATCACACTACACAAAGTATATGGACAGTGCAAAGTGCCAACAAATTCCACCCGTCACAAAAGCTCAAAGAGTAACACGAAGAGCACAATACAAAAAACTTCTAATACACCTAAATATTTTCCCACATGGCAAGAGCAAGGATAAAAGGCTGTGGTCCAATGAACAGGACACAGATTAGGGAACAGAAGATTTTGATTCCCTTTCTAGCTTCACTGCGAATTCAGTCTGCAGTCATACTCGAGTGACCTTAATACCTCATGACTAAGAATTCCCATATAAGCAATAAATGCAATACCCTTTCACAGACAACTTCTGTTGTGTCAGATCTGAAACTCAAAATTTTGACACCTGTTTATTTAAAGCTACAATATCTCTTTAAAGTGTGCAAAATTGAGTAGGAAAGAAGCTGCTTTCAACTTTTAATGTGTCAGTCTCCACCAAGAATCATGTGTCCCTCAATCACCAAAATGCAAATTTAGGAAGCACGGTTTACCTACCCAAACATGAAGATTTTGTTTCAACCCCTATCATCTTAAACTGATAAACTGTAGTCTTTTTTTTTTCCATTTTTCTTTAAAATGATGAATCATATTATTTCAGATTTGGATAAAGAGAAAGCAATTAATCCTTTAACTTGTATCAACGATGTTCAATAGCTCATCATAATATCTTGAAATTTTTCACTAAACTTATATCTCTCCTAAATTGTAGAAAGTGTAGTGAAACGTGTTTTTATATATTGTTGAATGGAATTATTCAGTTTCATGTATATTGGAACCATGAGTTCAGCTATACACAAATATCATATGAACAACAGAGTTTAACTGCCCAATGAAAAGTTTGGACTTTTTTTTGTAATACATCTGTGTACACTTCATTGTTCTCATTTGCAATAGTAGGATTAAGACTGCTGTTTTGTCCTCTCTAAACATTTAAATTATAGCAAGTGCATTAGCAACTGACATATCACCCTCTGAAAGCATTAAGGAATGCCATTACTTTTAACATGTAGTCTTCCACATTTATTAATGAAGCATAATTTGAAGTAAGTGCATGTCTACTGAAAAGCATGACAGCAATCATTTTCCAAGGATGTGTGGATCATTTAATCTATAATTTAGGCTAAAAACCCACGTGCTGATTTCCAGTGTTTGAAAAACATATATAAGGAACACTAAAGACCTGCATTTTGCTACAAAAAGTATAGCAGAGGTGTTAGCTCTTCTGATGACGTCTGCCATCTTGCAGGGACAAATTTCCAAACACTAATCACAGCAATGATAAAATATTTTATGCATAGACAGAAAAATACTAATACATCTGAGCAAAAAAAAATAGTGGTCTTAAATTGATTGTACGTAGAGATTTTCTTAAATTGATTGTACATAGAGATTTCACATGAGCATTTCCAATATTTTATAATATTTACAAAAAACTGCAGAAGCAAACATATAATAATATTAATTTGCTGATGTTGATGTCTCTACTGACAATGCAAGTCTGGCCATTAAATGGTGAAAGAATATAACTTATGCTAAATCTATAAGAACAGAGTGAAACTTAGAAATAGACTAATGGCTTTGTCCATGAAAGCTTTGACTTAATGGACAAGAAAAACAAGTATCTATCTTACTGTTTTGTCAACTCAATTTTCTTTGTGCAGTCAAAGTATCATTATTTAAATAACTTCATCTGGATGATGAAACTGCTGATTTTATTCTAGGCTAAATTACTTTAGAGACTTCTCTGCTTAGTGGCAGTGTATAGCACCTAAGAATATTAAGGCAATCAAGAAACTCCATTACCTGAGCCGGGGACAAAAATGATGCCTCACACAGTCACGCCTAATGTTTCAATGCGCTGTTCCTGCAAGGTAAGATTATTAAACAGCATTGCATAGAGAAACTGTAGCTTCCACTCTAAAGGATGCTTGTTTAGGTATAGATCAAATGTACAGGCTGAGTGGCCAGAAACTTTTTCTGAAAGCAAGCACAACAAAGTCCCTATGAAACTTTAATGCCCACATATTATTAGAATGCAAATTAGAACAAGTTATCTTTTAAAGGGACAAAGCTTGACTCTCTTAGTTGAGACAGATCTACAAGAGATTTAAAAACAATTTTTCTCAGGCCTGTCTGAAAGTTTGCAGAGTCAGTTCTTATCCTAGGAGCTTTCAGTGGCTTTGAATGATGTATGTTATGAATTTATTTTATCATTTAGACATTTTAAGATATTACATAACTATTTTTAATTCATATTTATTATGCATCTCAAAAATTTACCAGAAGGTGATAATGAATGGGAGGACAGGATATTTATAGGACAGATTACAGGTTAAATCAGTAGAAGAAAGGAGCTATACGTGAAATCATGTTGACTATAAATCATCCTTATCAACAAGGAACAGAAAAACTAAATGTACTAAAACCCATAGAAATATAGATAAACGAAAACATTTACGATTATAGTGTTGCCTAAAGACCCAGGATGGTAACAATGAGAACAATTTGCTTCGAAGCCAGAGACAATATTAATGAATTTAGCTGGCATATGTAGACTCCATAACAGTTACACCCACTGGAGGTGACATTTATATCTCCTATTGACAACTCCTTGAAATGATTCATGAGGCACCACACCAGAGGAGGGATTAGTCTTCAGTTTTGCATAAGACTTTGTAGAGAATATGACATTTGAAGATCATAATATACTCAAACTCAACATCATCAAACAAATTTAAAATTTAAAGAAATTAACTATAGTAATATTTTAACTTTTTAAAAAGAATTATACAAATTCAATTTTTTTAAAAAAATATTTTAGAGAATTGATTAAAAGGGAAAAACGTGGGTAGTTTAGACTCTTCTGCTAGTAAATGAATATCAACATACCAATGCAGTCTTTAAATAGTAAGTGTATAGATTATTAAGAGAAACGCTGACCAAAAATAATTGCCTATGATAATAGCTTGTTGTGGCTTTGCCCGCCAGCCCGTCCCTGGAGCTGTGGATGGTTTTGTCCAGGTGGATTTCCGGACAAAAACCCAATCAGAACTCTTAGTGATGCCTTTGCTAATTACATATTTAAGAAAAAACGGAAGAGAAGGTGGATTGAGTAGTTGAAATTAAGAGCAGCAGCCATGTAGAAGAAGCAGTGGGCCCGAGGAGGGCCAGGCCTCCTCCTCCCCCGGCTTGGGCCGGGGGCAGGTGTAGCACTGAAGCCCCCCATCTCTCATGTAAGAGAGTGGAGAAAAAAAAAAATTAAAGGACTAATTGCTTGGACGAAGAAACTGCTGTGAAAGAAATTCTTACGAAGAGACAAGAGAGTGTCCAAGGTTGAAGCTGGCAGCTGAAGCTGCTGCAGGAGAGAGAAGAAAGATTCGAAGAGCTGCTGCTTCTCCCTTTCGCTCTCTCCTTTCAGCAGGGAAAAGACTGAAAAATAGATCCCTGCCACCTGTAGAAGTTTGTTGGAGTGAAGAGACCCCATGTAGCTCGTGAAAGAGCCTACACTGGAGTAAGCTGATGCATGAGAGAAGACTGAAGTGAGGCAGATTCCTGTTGAAGACATGTAACCCTGAAGAAAACCCACGCTGGAGCGAGATGGCCCAGGTGGGATGTTGGGATCCATGTGTGGGATCCATGCTGCTACTGGAAATTTGTGACCCTGAGAGAGACGTGGCTTACGCTG
>JAYRBT010000114.1:76105065-76166956 GCA_036023395.1 Myiotriccus ornatus | reverse complement strand
CATGGTAGGCAAGTGTCCCCTTGCAATCCATGGAAGAGAAGACCTTCAGGGCCTGGGTAACCCCCAGCCTCCGGTCTAGCCCAGGAGAGAGGTAGGCCCAGCCCTGGAGGCTGACACAGAGAGATAGAGTTCCAGCTGCGATGAAAAGGAGTTGTCGTCCTGAGATAACAGAAGAAGGGCTTTAAAGTGCTGCAGAGTTATTGAAAAGACCTGGAGCTCCGAGAATGGGAAAGAGACTGCTTCTTCTCCTGGACTGATAAAAAGGGGGGGAGAGGTATTTCTGTAAATACATAGTACTTTTATTTCATTAAAATTGTTGTAGATGTAGTTTTTTAGTTTTATTTTGCTAGTAATAAATGTTCATATTATTTTCCCAAATCAGGTCTCTTTTGTCTGCATAAACCTTCCCTCAACTTAGAGTAATTGTGTGGGAGGTGTGAGGAAAAATTGACCCAGAGCAGAACCATGACAATTGGTAACTGGCAAAAAGAGAATATGGGCTGAAAAGGACTTTTTGTCTTTCCTAATGCCAAAAAATGTAAAGAATATCAAATTATTTCACAGGCTTGATCCTTGAGGAGATAATGCCTCCTCAAACTCTTCTGAAGTTCTGGAGCGAAGACAGATATCAGCAGTTTGCTCTTTCTCCAGATGGAGGTCATATGTGTTGTTCACAAAGCTCACAACTCAGATGTGCAAAATACAATTTTCTCCAGCAGCTAAAATAATTGCAAAACTTGGCAGCAATATAAGCACTTTCTTCTGACCTTATTTTCTCCTAAATTAGTACAAAACAACATGAACACTAAACAGTAGCACAGCTGCAATACTAATAACAGAGCAAAATATGCCACCTGCCATACAATCTTTCATTGTAAGAAAAAAAAATGGAATCAATCAGCACACAACAAATGCTGCTCACAAGTTTAATGAAATACTGGATAATAGTTGTTAAAGTGATAAACAGTATATCATCCTATGTAAAACAGGTAGAATCAGCTTGTTATTTCATACCATAAAAATTGAGTGATTAAAAAAAAACAACGAAGTTGTAGGATACTTTATTTGCTTCTGCTTTATATCAAAATCCATTCTGTGAAACTAAAGGAAAATGTAAGACCTTTCTTAAGTCAATGGCCTAGAAAGTCATTATGAAACTCTGCTATACAATATATTTTCTGCTATTCGGTATTGAAGCTTCTCAGGGGACTACGGTTTTCTTAAACTATTTGATTTTACTTAAGTCTTACGAAATACCTTATGAAACAGTAATTGCAGATTTGAATGATACCTTTCTTAGCAAATTACAGTTACAATTTCAATAGAGATGTTCAAATTTATCTTGTAGTACATTAGAGACAATGTGATACTGTACTTTTCACTTTTCAAGCTGTCAGCAAAAATACCATGTTAGAGAAATCTAAATTTCTACACTGAGAAAACATGAACATTCCTTGCTTATGTGATCTATTTATTCCTTTTATTTTCCACTATTTTATGCTGTATCATGGGCCTACATATATTTGGCAAAGTTCGTAATGGGTTAGGTTGCTGTTCATTAGGAAAGCCAGTTGTAACAAAGGCAATAGAGATAATATTTGAAGACTGTTATAACTGTTTAATAATTAAAGATATGCTTCTTTGAAGATAATGAAGAGAGAAAAGTTCAATTCCCATTTTCCTTTTCTCTTGCTATAGCATTCTTTTTCTCTTTCCGTATTATCTCGCATCAGAAATCCTAACTAATAGACTCTCATCCCTGAAAGCACTGTTTAGTTTTCCATTCATTTTACTCTTCATATTCATTATTTTTATGCATCTTCTCACCCACTGATCCTCCTAAAGTAATTATTTCCATGTTTTGTCTGATTTTAGCTGACCTTGTGTGTCACCTGCTTTCCAAAAGCCCTTTTGTGTGGTGACATCTAAGCAGTATTACACATAGCTGCAGTCTTCCCCAAACTTGAAGTTCATTTTCTCAATAAACACCACCCTTTGGCCTCAGAACAGCAGTATTTCATCCAAGAATTCACATTACCCACTTCTTTACCCTCCTGCAAATCCTCCACTCTAGTCTGCTTCAGTCAGGCTCTGCAAATTGACATCCATATACACCCCATCCAAGTATTTCTCTCTCCTACCATATTCCAGCCTCATCTCTTATTTTGAACCTAGGCACAATAAGTACTTTCTAAAATTGTGCCTAGGTGGCAATAAGAGAAGTGAGAGCTTCCCAAATAATGATGTCGAATTTATTTATTAATTTATTTATTTATTTGCAACTTGCATTGTAATGTATAGATTTTATTTTAATTTTAAAAGTTGATGTTAAACCAACAAGGATAACATATTTGTTGGGTGAGTGTGATAATGTCCATTTGCAGGCACCATCAGGAATTCAAACAAAAGCAGTAGAGATATCTAAAAATATTCAAGAATGCAGATATTCAAAACATAAGCAACCTGCAACATAAGTGAAAAAAATGATAATATTAATGCTGGCAGGAAGTATTCATTGACAAGTCTCATTAGAAATTTATTTAATGGTTTGGAAGCAGACTGTCAAGAGTGTGTTGCAACACATAGAACAGTTAAAAGTCACTTTACCATAGCAAGCTAAGTTCTTGCTCTACAAAGCAGTATGTTACATGCAAAACTTTATTTATAAGCTCATCTTTTAAAGTCTAACAGTGAGCTGGGTTTTTTTCAGGTTATCTTTTTATAGTTTTGCAAAATATTATTTAGCCATGGAATCCTCTCTCCCTTTTTAATGTAAATAATCTCAGGAAAACAGGCAGATCCACCTCAAAGCTTTAGCCTCAGTTACTTTGAGGTCTGTATGTCTAAAACAAATCTGCAATTTTACAAGAAAAAAAACTATTTGTTGATCATTAGGGACAGGAAGAGACACACAAAAGCAATACAAACATACAAACTACTTCTCTTAGTCATTTGTGCAAAAGAGGTGTGGATTCTACCTACAGCGCTAAGGATATTTTTGAAACTACTCCTAGTTGCCTTACTATTTTACAAATAAGAATATGTTAATTTATTGTGCATTCATTTATTATCATGACAAAAAAGAGCAACATGATACATTTCCCTTTTTTATTTACAAGTTATTTGAAGTAGATTTTCTAGGTAATAAAAATGAGTTATGGTCCCGCTGGGTAAACCAAACTATGATAAACACATCCAAAAAGACCAGAAGAGTTGAATTTCCCTACTTTGGGAGAAGGTATTTCTCAGCATGGAAAAGAGACTAACGGTCTAATTTTATATATTTTCTACTTACTTCCTAGGGACTGACAATTTAATGTATTGCACTTTTATTCCAATCCCTTCTTGATCATTCTGAATATTCCTCTATGTGATTGTACGTACCACATACTAGTCCTCCAAGATCAAGAAGCCTCTGTGGGGCTAGTTGCCAAATGAAGATTACAAAATTTGGAGCAATTAGTCAAACAGGAAAATAAAACCCACATAATGGCAAATAAGGGAAGGAAATTGCTTTTTCCTTCCTTGTTAAAATAGGAAATAAATTTCTAAGGATGCCATAGTCCTCAGCATTATAGTCAGAAATGATGTAAAGAATATTCCTGATGCAGAACAGGAGTGACAAAATCCCTGATTTGCCTTTCACGTGGAAGGATGAAACTTGAGTGCTCTAGAAACCTTATACAGGTGAACCTATAATTTTCACCTTAAAAATAAACACTTAAGGACTTAAAAGAAACTGTCACTACTATTAGCATGCTGGTGAACAAAATATTTTCTAGTCTGATCACCATCAAAATGGCAGTAATTATGGTTTCATGTTAGATAAAAAGAAAAGCAACCTTAACATTTTGGTAAGGAAGAATGCAAAACTAAACTGGATCACCATCAGTACTGCAGAAAATGATTTAATATTACACTGTATCATAGTCTCTGAACAAAGGTTAACATCATCATTTTCTTATGATAAAATGTAATTCTGGGATTTATATGCAAGAGTGGTGCATTAAAGAACATTCAGAATACATTTTTTAGGCACCTCAATACTCTTAGAGCATCTGCTGGCCTTTTTTTGTATTTTGAAGGACTATGGCTTAGGAAGGATATGGAATAATTTGAGACAGTCCAAAAGAGGCAAATAAAAGTGATAATTGGTATATATGTATATGTATATCTTGACCTCCAATTTACTTGATAAATCTGTCAAGAATATGAGGGGTGTTAAAGAAGAAAATTCATCAATCTTTGTGTAGCCTGAAGACAAAATAAAATAGCAATAAGCTAAATTCTAGAAAAGGAGATTTAAATTAGAAATCATGAAAATATCTTGAAGAGTGAGGAGTGTGCAAGCAACAAGAACAGGTTGCTAAGGAAAGCTGTGCAATCTGTTAGAGGGAATTTTTTACAATCATCCTTAAAGAATGACACAGTTATAGTATACACTGTCTTCATGCAAGAAATCTACCCAAGGACTAGATAACCTTTTGTAGTCCTATTTATTAACCCTGTGATCAAATATACTTGTAAATACACCCTTATATGATGTAAGTCTTTTCCATGGAAGGAAATGTTACTGGGAAAAAAATGTTTTCAGTTAACATAATGTATCTAGTTCTTATGCCTAGAGTTCACACTAGACAGAGCAGAGAAAATTTCAGGATGATTCACAAGAATGATCAAAGCCATGTGAGGCATCTCTTCTAGAGGTATGAATTAAATTTAACTTATCAGATGAAAGAACAAAGAGTGACTTAGTCTCTCTACCTTTATAAGAACATAAATTTAAAAAATAAGGGGATCTTCAAAGCAGCAGACTAGAATATAAGGCATTACAGCAGCTAATGAATGCGGAACACAAATTTTTAACAATTAAACATCAAAGTAATTTACCAGGGACTACAAGAGGACATATATACTTATAGAAAGAGATCAGAAAATTATGCTCTACTTTAACTACAAATTTAGACTCAGAAAAAGAACTTGGTATTGACCCATTGAAATTTGAACTTTTGAACTTTCTTTCAACACTGCAGGTGCAATGTCAGCATGCAGGAGCTTAGATGCTGAAGTGTTCACAGCACCTGGTGAACTTTGAATTAAAAAAGAAATACGACACAATATATAGTTAACCTTGGCTTATCCAGAAAGTGAACCTGGATTTCAGGATTGCATAAATATCTACATCACCCTTGAAGGGGGGACTGAAACTCTGGAGTTCCATGTAGAAGGTAGAAAACACTAGGAAGGCAACTCATATGGAATTTGGTTGTCTAAACATACTCATACAGTGCTCTTTTTTATGTGACTCAAGATATCTCTGCTAAAATCTACAGTGGAGGGCAAAAATCTGTAGTTGTGTTGAAAATTCCAGCTCCAAACTTACGGGGGTTTTATAATTTAGTGCACGTTAGATGGCACTGAGTGTCTTTGTTTAGGTAACTAAATCCAAACCTTGAACCTTCAGTGAAGTCACTAGGCAGTGAATCCATAACTACTTATTTTTTAATCCTTCCATCAGAAGGGATTGTTAACATTTTAGTCCATCACACCAGATTCTCACTGTCTCCTTCTGTAAAACAGACATGCCTCAGAATTAAGTGTGCTGAACAAGAAGACATCACAAGGCTGTGTGCTCGTAATTTATTTCAAAAACCTTTTGGTGATATTTTTGTCATAGCTGTGGTGGAGATAAATTAGGTTAGTACAGACAGTATCTAAAACAATTTTTATAAACTGAATGACTGAGGACTTGAAAGAAATATTTTCTACCTCAGACTAAAAACAGAAGTAATGAAGGGAAATACTGTCAGAAAAACATGTTTGTACAACACATTATTTTAATTTTAGTAGCCTGCACAGGCTGTAATCGAGGATTAAACCATACTTGTCCTACATAGTTTGCATATACAAAACACAAAGGTCATTCCTACTCTTTAAAATTTTAATGCTTAGAGTCTATCAGGCTTCCCTGATAAATAGCGAATTACAAGTTATTGAATAGGAGGGCTTTTTCTTCATGCTATTTTCTAATGCACTGTTATGTAACTTAGTTCCCAGTACGTTGTTAACCACTCGTAAAAGAACATGGTCAGAATGTGTGTTTAAACTCTGATTCCAACAGGCAAAGAATCTCTATGCATATAGTAGATCATATTTCATATATACATTTTTACACATTTTGCTACTTTCTTTTCTCAGTAGAGAGAACGTATCACTTCCAACCTCACTAAGAAAAGCAAATACAATGAACTATCATTTGCCTCTCTTTTCCTCATCCATTTTTCATGTGAGGCTGAAGCAAACAATTGTTTCCAAGCATCTGCTGTTTTCTTCACAAATTAACACAACAAAAGTCTACGAGGTCATCCAAATTTCCAAATTACTTTCAGAAAGTAGCAACTGGAATGTATTAGTGCTAACATTAAACTCTTACTTATCTCCCTCTTTGCACCACATTGTTTCAGCTTTGCATGAAAACGTATTGGAAGATGGCTTATAAATTATTGTCTTTGATTCAGTAATTTTTGTGCTAGTTAAATGAGTCTTTGTTTGCAGGGTTTTTTAAAGCTTGTATTAAAACATCCCTAGAACATAAAAGAAAAAAAAAACATATAAATAGTATGATGTCTATTCATGGCTCTGGTTAACAAGCATTTTACTCCCTAATACACCTTCAAGGTTGGAGGATTAACCACCTGTGTAGATCTCATACTTCAAGCTTGTGTAAAGCAATGCCCTTGAACCAAGAGTAGAGGCTGAAACGTGCCTACAGCTGAGGAGCTTATTTGAACACTCTTACAGTTGTGTTAGCTTTTTATAGCATACCTGCCCCTCTGCTGACTCCTGTGGATAAAATGCTTTTTACAGTGTTTTCTACCGTAGCAAAACAGAAAGCACAATTTCTCTTCATCTGCTACTTATTTGTATGAAAATTGCAAAAATTATGAAATGTACTGAATTATTTTTAATCAAGAGATATGTTTATTCCCTAAGACATGATTGGTTTTTTATCTACAGTGACTTCCTGTAAGGAATTCAGTCTTGCAGCAGAGTTGCCAATCAACGTCTACATTGCCTTCAGCATAATACTGTATCACTAAGCAGGACTAACTATCTTTACAATAGAAAATCAGTAACTATAAAATGATTTTCAAGTCATCATCTATGTTGTGAACTGTATTTTGATTAACTTCCTCACTCACGTAAGCTGATTATAAGAAGTCTGCAGAAAGTGAGTCTTAAACTCTTAAAAGTGAACAGCCTGGATATTTAATTTCAGATAGTAGAGAAAATTCTTCTTTCCCAATGAAGAACACTAAAGAAAAATCAAGAAATCAAAACATTTCCATGTGAGCACCAACTGGAATGTCATCTCTTGACAGTACTGTTCCCTGAGAATAAGCCAGAAACAGCTATATACCTGACTACTGTATTTGTTTTAGTAGAACAACAACAAAAAGGCAAGATCTGTACATATACTTTCTTCTGTACTGACCTGCAGTGCCACTAAGATCCACATTCAGATCAATTTATTTTGCAGATCCTACAAGAAGTTAGCCAACTAAAACTGGCGCCTTATTCCATTTTTGGTCATACCAATATGGAAATAACAGTTATACAGGATAAAGCCATCAATGCCTATGACTGTGTCTCACTTCTAACACCACACTGAATCATGAAACTTGAGAAGTTTCTAAGCCCTTAGAACAGGCAGTATAATTTTTCATCTATTTTGAGAAGAATTTCATCTAATTAGGTATTACTGCAAACAAATTCTTATTTTCATTTTTAAAGAGGCACTGACCAATGGAGATTCATGCTCTGTCAATAATCTAACATCAAAAGTGTTAGTGACTGTAATATTGAAAGTTGCAGTGCTTGACAATTTGCTAGCTCAGTGAGGGTTCCACTTTGTGATAAATCAAATGACAAGTTTGTCTACAGTCTTGAGGCAACTACTAACAAACTGCATGGAGTTCATCCCTCTCTCATCCCATAAAACAATATGATCTTCAAATTAATCAGGTGCCTTCACGATGCAGACAGTTTTAACTGCATAATTATGGAAATTACTGCACACACTTGGCAACTTTCCAGGCACTAATGCTTGGCTATACAGTACACAGATTTTTTTTTTTTTTTTGTGAACTGATTCACCTTATTAGCAATTCCTGGTCTCTGTGATTTTGCTTTGCTGCTCCAAATTCTAACAGTGTTACTAAATGAGACTCCCAGTACAGGAAAACATTTTTGTAGGTAGAATAGATCTCCAACTACAGTTTGTGTAGAGAATGGCTGAAAGAACAAAACAGATTCTATGCCTGTAGTATGCACCTAATGTTTTATGCATCTCAGTTACATCCACACAGACATACAGATGGAAAAAATGTTGTTTTATAGAACAACACTGTAATAAAAATGGTAAAACGCTTCCCATTCTAGTTTATGAGCTCAAACTAACTGGAATGAATGGCACAAATACTTTAACCCAAACACACTTTTTTTCTTTTCTTTATGAGGAAAATCGGTGCTTCACAGTGCTTCCACTATTAGAAGTTCTCATTCCATAGTCTAATTCCACGTATTTCCTCCCCTTCCTTTGTGACTCCTTCAATCCCAGCACCTTTAACAGCGCAGCCTGATTAGGCAGAATATACAGTTTTGTAGTTTTTTGTCGTCACAGCTGCACGACTATTATCAGGTCATTCAATACTTTTTGGTGGTTTAAGATACTGCATAGTATATTACATAGATACTGCATGGATATTGGCTTGCCTTGAGCTAGTATTTATGCTTAATATATGAAAACTTGCTTACTGGGAAATAAGACAAATATTTTATGTCAACCAGCAATCCCTTTAATAAATTAAAAATTGTATTTTTCTTACCATCCATTCACCTATAAAGTAGTCATGTACCTTGTGGTCAAAATTAAAACCTAGTCACCTTACAATGATAGTTACATGTTTCAGTGTGAAATTTATAAGTGACTCATGTATTCCTAAAATAAGAGCTAGCAAAAAGTTGGAAGTGCAAACATAGCACATTGTTTGATACTTGTACATTTTCATCCCGACATTCCACCAAATAAAAGGAGTCGCACTATTATGACAGTACCGATTTGTACAGGCAGCAATTAAGTACCTGGTCCCTTTGAATCTCACAATCTTGAACACTGGTGGTAGTTTATTTAACTTTGCAGGGGGTTAAGCAATCTCAATCTTCACTGGGTCCCTTACAAGACTACAAGAACTTTTTTTCACCCTGCAGAGCTATCCTGACCACAACACAAAATCACTAGGCTGCTGTATCTTCAGAAGCTTAACTGGCACTCTAAAATGGGGCTTTTTAAAAGTCCAAGATTACAGCCTGTTTGAACATACAGCAAGCGAAATGTATGCTTGCATTTTACCTGTAAATTGTCTTGCATGTCAATGAGTACTTATTTCTTCTGGAAGTTTGTATGCTTTAATGCATACCTAGCAACTGAAATGCTTGATTACGCTTTTAAGTGTGATGAAATACTATTCAGCTAATTTACTTCCTTTCCTTAATACTAACCCAACTAAGGATGCTTGAATGGTATTGAAACACTCTGAATACAAATGGTTATGTTTTTAAAGAGTACCCACAGGCTCCGTGTCATATTTTTTAAAACTCTCCATTGCTTTGGCTCCTTTTCTTACCAGTATTGCCTAATTCAGGTATTCTTAAAGCAAATATCACCCTGTGGTCTGAACATTCTTTTTCCTTTGAAGAACTATTTCTTCCTCACAATTGCTGGGGGGAAAAAAAAAAAAAATCAGTGCACAAGACTACCTGAGTTGAATTATGCTTTCTGCCAGAAGAAGAAAACATCATTGTCCCATCACAGTTCATTTAAACCGAGAGGAAGCACAAATGAGCCTTCTAATTTCTGGTGGAGATGAGAATCCAAATAAAATACATCTGCAGATAGATAAGTACTCCAAGGAAAATATTGAAAACAATACATAAATTCTTTCTCTACCATTTTCTTTATGGGCAGAGAGAAAAAAATTGTTTCCCCTCATCCCCTAAGATGTTATCTAACTTTATTTCTAACAAGAGTATTAGAAAGAGTTATGTTTTATCTGGCTATACCTTTCCAGGAACAGTCTCAAAACTTAGTATGAAATGAAAGAAGGAAAAAGTACGTCCCAATATATGCTAACGTAAGTGGTGTGCAATGTATTTTCCGTACTCATTGCCCAATGAATAACCTTCATACAAATCCAATATATACAATGCTACACAGATGAATGAGCTTGGTAGGCACTCCTATATTAACAAAGTATACAACATTTTGGCCTTGTGAAATTATTAGCTACATTAGATTATTTTTCTTTGTAAGTAAAGGAAATTTCTATTTGCATACATTGTCTTCACATGCAAAAAGAAAATGGGACTTTCTGTGGTGAGTATAGTACATTATCAGTGGCTATAACTACAACCCTTTTTTCTAGTTTACCCTATTGAATTGTTTTGGGTTTTTTAATCTCACAACATAATTTAAAATTATGCAAACCTCATTGTTTTCCGAGGTGAAGCACCGGTTTTCTAAACTTCAAAATTTCAATAGATTGACATAACTTCTATATGTATTGAATAGTTTCATTTCTGAAAGGCTGGAACAAATCTAATACACTGTGGGGGTTTTGACTGGGATAGAGTTAATTTTCTTCATACCAGAAAAACATATGGGCTATGTTTTGGATTTGTGCTGGAAACAGTATTGAGTGCTGTATTTCATTACTGCTGAGCAGTACTCGCACTGAGTCAAGGAATTTTCTGCTTTTCACATTATCCCACCAGGGATTAGTTTTATGACAGAAAATGAGTGTCAGTTTTAATAAAGCTTGTTTATATTTGCAGTTTGAAGATCTACAGATGTCTTTGTCCCTGGCTGTGTATTATTGAAGTCTTCATAATCAAAGTTTCATGGTTCTAAATAATCTGCACAGCCAATTTTTACTGTTTCAAAGTTATCTTTTGAAACCTGTAAGAAGTATGAGTATAGCTATCCAAATCTAACCAAAATGTTACAGTATCTCCACTGGTATTGAAAACTCTCAGTGAAAAATGGAACATCACTTTGCCACTGGTTTTTGTGGCACAAAAGAAAGTTTGTCTTTAGCTTCTGCCCAGGAAAAATGTGGGATGGAGGAATAAGAGGCTCTTGGAAGAAGAAATCAAAGAGATAGCTATGTCTCAGATAAAGTGGCAGAGATTCACGAAACTTCGAGCGGGGGCCTCTGGATTAAGAGTGATTACTGGAATGAAAATAGAGAGATTCACGATTTGGAGACACACAGGATTACTGAGAATAGAAGGGAAGGGTACAAGCACAGACTATTCCCTCTTTTGTGTTTGTTCTGAAGCCAGAAGAGTGTATCATAGCTATTATATCCATTTAAAAAAAAAATATATGAGAAGACATAGGATATAAAGAAGGAGAAAATTATGGAAGCTACACTACAGGAAGAATAAGAATATCAGAAAGCAGGCTAGGGAAAAGTACATCTTGACCTAACACAGAAAAAATTAGAAATCATAAGACCAAGGAGGAAAAAGAAATGTAACACAAAACATTAAAAAAGAAAGTTAATAATATTACCACAGTCACATTAACATCCCTTGTTCCACCTAAACTTAAACTGAGCATAATTACTTTATTTCCTTAATATGCAGAAAGGCTTGGAAGAAATTGTGTGATATAGGTTTCCTCTTATTGCTTTCTGAAATCTTACCCAGTAGACTGATCAGCAAAAATGCTCCAGCGTAGCAGAATTATGCCAGAACAACAAATGTTAGGAATTTTTCCCTCTAATTATTTTTCAATATTTATTTCCTAACACTAGTATACTTTTAGCCTGTAAACACATACGCTTAATGAAACATGATTAAATGAAGATTCAGATTTACTTTTTACACTCTTAAACTTTCTGATTACCTTATTTTCAAACAATCTTTCTCAGTTCCATTAGGAGTTCTCCCATATGGTAAAGAGAAAGTGTAAATTAAAGTTATGTCCTCCATAAAATAGAAGTGAAGAGCACCCTTATACTACCTTTTCTTTTGAAAGAGCGAAGCAAAGAAGGAAAGAATTAAAAAAAAAAAAAAAAGGAGAAAGAAAAAAGACAGAAGCAAGAAAGAAGACAACCAAAAAAAGAAAACAATAAAGAAAAAATTGTAAGACTGCAAGGAAATTATACGAATATCAAGTTTTGTTATTTTGATCTCCAGTCTATTCATATGCCAACTCATTTATTATTAAAGCATGACATTTCTGAATCATTTACAACATACTCCCTGTTAATGAAATTATTCAGATACATACAAGAAATAATATCAGAAATTAGAATTGATGCAAATATTTTTCTCATCGGAGCACTCAGACAACACAAAGAAAACATCATGCAACAATTCCTTCAAATGTCTAAGAACTCAAAGAGAACGACAGGAGCTATTGAATTTCCTTGTTTGTATCTACAGTATGATACAGTATGAGACACTCATTCCAAGTCTTTTCGTTCACGTAAGAGGTGAAATACTGTCTCTGTTGAAATAATTGAGAGTTTTGCTATTGATTTCAACGAAAACATAATTCTGGTCACTGTACTTTCTCTCACAGCTTAGAGAGATTCTTAACAAAAAATCAGGCAAACTACACCACAGGGATCCAACTCATTATGGTTATTTTCCATCCCACAGAGGGAAGGAACGTTTTCATTCAATCAGAAGACTGTGCTGTTTACCTAGTGCAACAATTTGTATTGAGTCAATCCACAGTGTTAATACACAAGGGTTCTCCTTTACTTCTGATGTTACAGTAGACAATGAGAATGTATTTTTTTTTTCATTGATTTGGTTACTGTTCTTGTTAGGACAACTATTCATAGCCCATTTTCATTGCTTAAAAAGAAAAAGAGTAAAGCACACACGAAATGTTAACTTATGAAATATCAGTGAAACCATTTTTACATTCTTGCAATTATATGTAACTACAAAATGACATATCAGGAGAATGCAACACACTTCCATCTATGCATTTTTTTCCTGATTTGTTCCCATATGGCTGACAGGGTATAAGGGCGGGCAATTACCCCACTGGACTGATTTTGTCAGTGCATCACCTACTCTAACGTAAAATGAACACTCTACTGTAAAATACCACCCTTAGGGTGTTGAGCTGCCACTCTCTTATGCAGCACTGCCCACAGATTCAAGCCACAGGCTTTCTCCTGCCATTACTTGCCTATCTCTGCACGGAGAAGGGCAACGAAACTGGTGAAAGGCCTGGAGCGCATGTCCTATGAGGAGTGGCTGAGGGCGCTTCGATTGTTTAGCCTGGAGGATGCTCGGGGGTAACCTTATCACTCTCTAGAACTACCTGAAAGGAGGTTGTAGCCACGTGGGGGTCACTCTCCTCTCACATGCAACTAGTGACAGGACAAGAGGACACAGCCTTAAGCTACCTGAGGGGAGGTTTAGTTTGGACACAATGAGGAATTTCTTCACAGAAAGGGGTGATTAGA
This sequence comes from Myiotriccus ornatus, assembly GCA_036023395.1. Taxonomy (NCBI): domain Eukaryota; kingdom Metazoa; phylum Chordata; class Aves; order Passeriformes; family Tyrannidae; genus Myiotriccus; species Myiotriccus ornatus. Next base: position 76,153,400 of record JAYRBT010000114.1, on the reverse strand, counting down.
TACTGGAATGGGCTGCCCAGGGAGGCGGTGGAGTCACTGTCCGTTGATGCGCTTAAGGAAAGGCTGGACGTGGCACTTGGTGCCTTGGTCTGGCGGCCGTGGTGCTGCTGGGCCATAGGTCGGACTCGATGAGCTCAGAGGTCTTTTCCAAACTAACTGATTCTGTGGTTTCTGTGATTTTTTTGGTTACCACTGAACAAGCCTTTTCCACCATCCGAAAAAGCAACCAGCAATCCCGCAAAGGCTTTTTAAAGAACTGAAAGATTTTTAGGCCTTCTGGGTAAAGCAAGCAAACAAACAAAAACAAACAAACGTAAAACAAACAAACAAACAAGGTCAAGGAAAGAAGAAAAAGAAAAGCTATTTGAAAGCCCAGCGGCGGGCTTGGGCATTTCAGCAGCGGCGCAGGCGCGCTCTTCCCAGAGGGAAGGGGCAGGGATCTCCCGGCAGGTTCCCCGCGGGATAACGGGGCACCGCCGCCTCTGCCCGGCGCGAGCCGAGCGCGCCGCCCCGGCCCCGCGCATGCGCCCCGCCTGGCGCACGCGCGGCTGGCGGCCGGCGCCGTTGGAGCGGCGGGAGCGGCCCGGCCCGCCCGGGTGCCCCGCGGGCACCGGCACCGGCCTCGGGCAGCGCCCCTGCCCCCCGCGGTGAGTAAGGGCGGCGGCCCGCCCGGCAGTCCCCGCCCGGACACGGGGGAAGGGGCTCCGCGGGTCCGGGAGAGGCCGCGAGAGGAAGGGACGACGCCCGCCCCCGCCAGCGGCCGCTGTCGGAGGGTGCCGTCCCTCTGCCCTCCTCCCCCTGCGGGAGCCCCGCGTCTCCTCCCGCCCGCGGCTGATGCCCCTGTTGTGGCAGAGAAGTGCGGACGCTGGAAGTGCGGTGGCTGGCTCGGGGGAGGGGAGCAGGCGCTGCGAATGTGGGTCCGCTCCCCTCTCTCTCGCTTTCGGCTCTTGTCAGAAAGCCTCGCCGTGCGGCTGCCCGCGCTGTGAACTGCCCCGGGGGGGGTTCGCAGGCAGCTCCGTGTGGTGGAGCTGTCTGAAGGTCGCCTTCTTTCCATGGCCTGTAGTTCCTCAGAGTTAGGTGTGTGTTTCCGTGTCCTTTCAAAGTAGGAGAACGTTGGCATGTCGAGGTCAGGTACTCCTATATGATATAACGCTGCCTTTCCACCTTTGTTTAGAAGCAAGAGTCCAGCACGATAGCGTTTTGTTGCTGCTGCTGCCTTTCTTAAATTCAAGTCACTTTTCTGTTTTTTGAGTGATCCGTGTTAGGATTGTCATATTTCAAATACCTCTTTCTGAATTAGGCGGACCAAAAAGAAATCTATTATTGGAATTCGTTAAAAAAAAAACCTATTTAGTATCTAAGCACAGCTGTAAAGACCATATTTAATGTCTTCTTCCATCTTTAATGATTTTCAAGGTGTTTAAAAAAAAAACTTTAGAAAAAGATTTTTCATATGCAGAGACTTTTTGACAAATTAACTGGTTTTTCTTTTTCTAATGCTAGAAACATTTACAAGAAACATATGGTCAGCTTCTGTTGCTTTTATTATATGTGCTTTTATTATGTGTTCCCGAGACCAGAATGTGTTATGTAAATGTAGTGGTTTAGACACTGTTACCAGCCCTCAGGAAAGTTTGCAGAATCTCACCTGGTCGATCACTTTGGAACCAAAGTAATGTTTCTAGGTGCACATCTGCACTGTAGCTCCAGAATGAAGGGCTTTTAAGACCTAGGAGCTCCAGCTCTGTCCAGAGCTGATCTGTCACTTCAGGGTTTTCAGGTTCTTTGAGCTGGGAAAGCTTAGTAGGACATAAGCTTAGATAATTTAGCTGAGAAGTTCTGATTCCATCCATGATCTACCAGCCTCAGTGACTTCTGGATGACCTTACCCCGATCAATAAAATCAGATTTTCAGACCTCTATTCTTTATTGGATTTCCATTTGTTGTGTTTAGGGAACATCAGAGTAAGTAAATTACAGTATTTGCTTGTTCTTACTAAAATAGATAAACCTGAACATACTTTCTTTGCATTGCGTATTTCTCTTTTGGAATCAGTAAAGCTGGAAAACAAAACCCATTGGGCAGGGCACAGAAGCTTGAATTTCATCAGAATCATCTGACCAAAATTATCTAGAATTATTAAAGTCCCTATCTTTTTGTTTGTTTGTTTGTGTTTGGTTTGTTTGGTTTTTGTTTTATTTGCCTTTTTTGACTAAAGAAACATCCTTATTTTGGGAAACAGGTTGGGGAAAAAACCTCTCATCATCTGTCCATCTGTACGCTTTTTTTCTTCATATAGTGGAAAGGATAAACAGAAGGTTTGCCTGCAGGGTAACTTAGGGGTATAAAAAGCTACAGTGAGGGAGAAAAAAAGGGTAGTGTCAAGTGAGAGCTCAAATGAGAGAAGTTATCCTTGAGACAGAGTTTCTGTAAAGTTTGGAGAAGAATTAAGAAAATACTTCCCTTTTTTTTCATTTTTTTTTTTTTTATTTCTTCATGGAGGTATTAATTGTTTTAAGAAGAACATCTGGAGATTTTGCCTGCTGTGATGAGTTTCATACTATTTATTACCAAGGAAAAATAAATTAATTTGGAACAGAAATGGTCATGGTGGGATAGATATGCTCATCTTGTGCTTTTAATTCTGTATAGCAGCTTGCAAACTAAAAAGTAAAATAACTGTGTCAGATTATTTTTTTTTTTTGAGAAGGGGACTGAATGTTATGGAATTGTAGGTTCTACCCTTTCGTGGTAAAGCTTCATATTTTTCTGATGTGTAATGAAGGAAACTGTAGTATCTGTACTCATTAAAGGAGAAACCAAAAGGCATGTAATCTAACTTACTCTTCCTTCTAACCTTTTACAAATGGCTTTTTTCTTTTAAAATAATTGAGTAGGCGAGAGAAAGAGCTCAAACTACTTAGAGTTTTGGTTGGTACACCAAACAACAAACCTGAAGTTAGAATCCAAAGGCTTCTGAGTCAGGGTAACTGCATGTGAGATGTTAATCTGCATAAAGCTGAAGTTATTCAGGCTGACTTTTTCCTAGTGAGAAAGGCAATTGCTGTTAGATCCAAATGCACCCAAAAGTCCAAGACAAGGTACTTCATAAGTATAAAGGAATGAGATATACCTCAGTAAATTGCAGTCATACTCCAAAATTTGAATGTCCGTGACAAATGCAAAATCACAGCTATGCTTTCTTTAATGACTGTTGAATCAGAAATGTATTCTAGGCTTTTTCCAGCTCCAAGGATAGATATAACTTCTGATAGCTGTTTCACAGGGCATGTTTGCTCAGTTTGTTTCCCTTGTATTACCATTCTGCTGTGGCACCAGCGTTGATGAGGGTAGTTTATCTGTCACTGAATCTGAAGAGTAGATCTGAACAAGAGTAAAAGACAAATGAAGCACTGCCTACCTGTAGCTCTTCAATGCAGCTTTTACAGCATATGTGTCTATGCCAGGGCTAAATTATCATCATCACTGAGACTGATGTCTTCCCAAAACAGTAGCCTTTACCATAGATATCAGTTATTTGTTCTAGAAATTTTGCACTTTGATGCTGAACCTCTGTATAAGCATACTAGGGGTTCATTAGCCAGGTGAATAATATCGTTTCCTTAAAAAAAAAAATCCTGATCCTTTAGAAAATTACAGTTTGTCTGATCTGAAAATTGACTTAAACTACCAAGGAGGGGTAGCGTAATATTCTCAAAAGAAGACTGAAAGGGTCATGAAAAGTATTAGGAGTAGTTTGAATGTATTTAATTTCTTGTTAGAAGAAAGATGTTCTGCACTCCAAATAATTTCTTTGACAGAATTCTAAGATTTTGGGATGGGTTGTTAGCTATAGAAAGACAACCCTGTAATTTGATGTAAAATGATGTGAAATCTTAATTCAAAGTCTTAAGTACTATAAGCATATATGCTGTTAAATCATTTTCCCTGACAGTAGCCGAAGGTATGATTTCAAACAAGCCAGTTGGGCAAAATTAACAGCATCATTTTTGTATTCTTGCATTCCTCCCTCTGTTCTTCTTTGTTGACTTTAGTGCTGTGATAATCATTCAGCTGAGTCAGCTCTCTAACAAGGTCGGAGTGCACAGGGGTTTTCTTGTTGTTTATTTTTGAAATGTTAACAGAGGTTTGCTGTTAAAGTGAATGAGTGACCTTGCTGTGAAAACAAAATGAATCCCAGAAGCAACTAGGAATAGACAGTAGTATGAAGGAATTAATATTGGAAATGGAAGCAGAACTTCCCCTTTTTGCAGTGTATTACTGCTAATCCAGTTCAGGGTATAGTGTTGAAAACCATATTCTGAAATTCCTCATCTAAAATTATCACGGGAGTAGCAAACACTGTGTTGTGACAACTCAATTATATGTTAATGTGCTATAACATTAGTAAAGAGCATTGATAGAAAAGTAAGGTAAGATAGTTTATAAATATCTTAAAATGACTTGTGTACATCTCAGTAAATTAAAATAAGATTCTAAAATTTGGAGGTCATTGACAGAAATACAAAATCACAGCTATGTTATGTGTATTGGCTCTTGAATCAGAAATTTATTCTTAGATTTTCCAGTTTGGTGTTGTCAGTTTTATGCATAATCTTGTTCCACATAATTCGGTGGTAACCTAAATTTTGTTAATCCTTTTCTCTGGTTCTCTTGTGATAATGTTGAACAGGACTTAAAGTTATAAATAAAGCAATCGGGCATTCCATTATACTGATTTTCTCCCCCCCTACTTTCAGGGCTCAAATCTTGCTGTGTGCTGTTGATCTTGTTTTGAATTTAGCCCTGGAATTCTACATGAAAGGCCAGGCAGCTGTGACATTGTACTAACTGGCTGTCAGCAGCTAACTTGCAGGCTTTCTGCTTGAGGTACATCCTTAGTGCTATGTTGGTTTTTACTTACATAATTCGGAAAGCAAATTAGAATCTTAGATCTATGAAGTTGCAAAACATCATTTTTTTGAGTTTAATTTGCTGAAGTATTTAGTTAATGTATTGGGTAACTGAATACAAGGTGGTTGGTCTGAAGGCAGTAAATAGGTTAGTAAATGAAACCTGCATTCTGAACGTAGGGTGTAGTTCCATCATGTCCCATTTTGTCCTTTACTCTTGCTCTGCTCTGTTAGTCTCCTTTCATGGCTTCTGCTTTTTAATTTTCTGTGCTATTTCTGCCAGAATAACACTTGTCAAAGCATGGTAGTTCTGAAATAATGTAACTACAATTTCCATTTCATGGGATTTACCTGGGTTAGGATAACAATGAAGTTCAAAAGTAAGATATTTTATGAAATATTTGAGTCCTTGGTGGTAGAACCTCAGAATCTCATGTTCTCAAATAAAAAAATGGGGTTTTGTTTGTGTGTCCCCCCACAAAGGTCTGTTAGTTACACAGTCAGTGTGTGCATCACAGTTGTCTGCATGTTATTTCTATTATGTAGAGACTTTATGAAGCATTTCATACTGTTGAATTAGGTAATAAGAAATCTGACTTTCAAATATTTGTCTTTTGATCAGTTGTGGCCAAAATCCTTCTCTTGGGATTCTGAACTATGACATCATGGCAAGATTTCGCAGAAGAACATGCATCATTTTGTTGCTTTTTATTTTGTTTATTTGCTCCATAATGATGGCTTTGAAGACGTTGAGACCTGACAGAGCTGGCTTTGGGGATCCGTTTGGACTTGGTTTGTTGCCTGAGCTTCAGCAACGGACAGTTCTCTTAGACAGTAAACAGAATTCACTAAATAGGATTCAAGGAGATACTGTAACACGTGTCACTAATTTGCACGGTATTGCTGTCAATACAATGAAAGCATCTATGCCTCCTGTAAATAAGATGGAAGAGGAACTGTCTTCTCCTAATTATAACTTTCACATATTTTACTATACTTGGTATGGAAATCCACAGTTTGATGGTAAATATATTCACTGGAACCATCCACTGTTGCCACACTGGGATCCTAAAATTGCAAATAATTATCCAAAGGGAAGGCATAATCCTCCTGAGGACATTGGGGCCAACTTTTATCCTGAACTCGGATCTTACAGTTCCAAAGACCCTACTGTCATAGAAGCCCACATGACACAAATGCGTTCAGCTTCAACTGGTAATGAGTGTTAACATTTCATCATGTTGTTCATTTATCCAGCCTTACGTATGTCAGTGAACGCAACTGACCCATTCTTCCATTTTTTTCTGTGAAATTCAGGAAATGGTCTGAAATTAGTAAATGTCTTTGTATCTCTGAGTTTTAACCCCCAGCTGAAACCTACATCTTCAAAGCTTTGTCTGATGAGTGTCACAGCACAGAAATACAAGAACAGTATTTGTAATCCTGTTAGGTACATATTTTTTGTGACTTACTGTTAAGCATTGGTAACATATTTGGAAAATACAGAAACCATTTCTGGAATATATTGTCTGTGTATTAAATTTTTGGAGATGAATACTTCAGTTTTAAGACCAGGTTTCAGAAAATCATGTTAACATGCTTATGGAGCAGTCTGTTCAATGACTGAGTGGGTTTTTTTCTCTGAATTCTGTGTATGCAGTAACAAATAGATATTAATTAATTAATTGTCCAAAAGTATCTTCTTTCAATAGAAATTGATGTTCCCTTTTTCTAAGTAAGACGAACTATATACATAAGAATATTCAATATGTTTTTGGTGTCATTCTTTGTTCTTGAGCTTTCTGGTCCTTTTTATGTTAATCCTCTTTAAATTAGCAGTTATATAGACTAATATTAAACTCTGAACAACTTCTGTAAATGTAGTTGGAGCAACATGACCAGAGCTCATAGCATTATTCAGACTGCTAATCACCTGGTATTGAATCCCTTTCATTGACCTAATCATTAAGGTTTTAAACATTTTTAAACAATATTGTTTTTAGTGTCAAATCCATTCTCTTTTAGACTCCTGAAGTGGTACACAACTTTATTTCTTAACCACAGGAAAGAAAATATTAACTAATCTTTCTCAGGGAAAGATAAATGCAAATGAGAGTTTAAGTCCCTTGATCAGCAATTCTGTCACCTGAACTTGTATGTGTTTCCTAAAGGTATAGAAGAGTCTTGTCAGAGGTATTCAAGATACCCAAGTTTGTTGCTGCTGTTCTGATTGTTCTTTCCGTCTTACTCATTTGAATTTGGTCCTTTTCTTTTGCGTAAAATAAAAGATAATGTGATGAAATGCAGTAAAATATTGCATTTTTCTTGTCCTTGAGCAGACTGTCCCTTGTGATGATCTGTTATTTGTGATTCTCTTCTTATAAAGTGTGGAGGGAATGGAGATAGCTGAACTACCTTCTATATATAGTAAGCTCAGACTTCTGGTTTGGATGTTCAAATGTGATTATGTATTGACTCTAATTTATGCTTTCTTTTTCCTAATTTTGGAATTGTTTGTTTGGAAAATTTTAGTCAGAAATGTTATAATTTTATTAAAGTAGATGGAATTTAGAGTATGTACTTCCTACATACTTATTTGTGTCCTTAAATCTTTACCTAGTTAAAAAGAATCATGTTGACTTATTCTTCCATATGTTTTAAATAACATTATTAGGAAAATATTTCTACATCAGTTATTTCATGTATTTCTTTCAGATTTACCTTCTTCTTGACATTATTTCCAACTGTACATCTAAAAAATCTAATTTGTTTATCTGACAGCATTTTATTTTACAGGGAAAGGGTTTAGCCTTTCTGAAGAGGTATGTGTTCTTTTGCTTTCATGGAGAGCTTTAGAAAAATTTACAGTATCAGGTCATTCTATTTGTTGTCTTTTTTTTCACAGGACTAGTAACATACTTCAGTTATTGAGAGTTACTCAAGCATTTTTGAAGATAATAAATTTAAAAACTAATTTCATGTGCTTGGAAGTGTGGATTACACCAGAGAAACTGCTTTTAGCAAGAAAGAAGGTTGTGAGATTACAGTCACTGCTTCTAACATTCAGTGTGTTTTTTTGTGGTAGAGCCAGGGGTACAATGAAGAAATATGTTGGAGAATAAATTTTCATAAAATAAGAATCTGTCATCACATGCATAGCCCTCTCCTCTTGCGTGTTCTATAACCCTATGTTATACATATACCCTATGTATCTTCATATTCTCTGCCTCTATTTTGGCATAGCTGTGATGCCTTATTAGGGAGCACGCTTTTCCTCTTGGTACAACCTGAAGGTTAGAATGCTGTGCCGAAAAGTGGGAGGGAACGGCTTTGAGTGTTAGGCTTGGGGCGCTGAGCACAGATCTGTTCCCTTGACAGATGATCTAACCACTGTTTGTTTTGTAGTCCTGTAAACAAAGAGAGGAGTTAAAATCCACTCTGAGAATACTGAGATTTTGTAACTGGTTAAAAAGTAATGTGAGATTCTGATTTATATTATGTAGGTTTCACATCAAACAATAATTTTTAACTCATATAACGGGACATGTTACAGTGTGCATGTAATATGTTAAACAACAATCAAAACTGAAGTTTTGTATTTTCAGGTGTAATAGTGCTTTCATGGTACCCACCAGGTATGGCTGATGAAAATGGAGAACCAACTGATGATTTGGTGCCTGTTATTTTGGACTATGCACACAAATACAATCTAAAGGTAAAGTATTTTTAGATTATAAAATAGTACTAATTAGGAAAGTAAACCTTGCTAAGAGTTTACAACTTTGACTCAAGGTGTAGAGCAGGGAGGCCTGTCATATAATGGTGGCTTCTGTTTCTGTCTCCTATTATACTGCGCTTCTTTTGGGTCATAGAAGCCTTTGAATTACACTGAATTTTGGTAGGACCTGAGAAATTGCCTTATAAGTAAAATAAATACTGTAATCTGCTTTAGCATGCAGAATCTAAGGTATAGTGTTGAGGGTATTTATTTTCTATTTCTTTTCAGGAAACAGTTTTTAAAATAAGACGAAATGTTGTTTCCCAGTGAGGCTTAGCAGTTGAAGGAAGTATTACATTTCACAAAATACTTTGGAATACAGTGGTCTATAAACTAAGGAACTTGGAGAAACAAGAACTGTCTTCATGTTTTGCATTTCATAACTTGCTGGCGCCTCATCACAAAGATCAGGAGCAAGTATATTAAGTAATAAAGGCAGATTTAGAAGATTTAGTTTGAATGAATGTCTTTATTCCAGAAATTACCAGGAACTTTTGCCTTGGACTGTAAGGTCAGAGAGGTACTGTTCTGACGTTATGGTTATTCCAGGGCATGACAGGATAAAACGGCTAAGTTACTGCTTGAAATAGGTGAAATACCAGGTCAATTAAAGATTACATGAATTGATCAGTAGAATCTAAAATTGTCCCTTGATTATTTTTTTATTTTATTTTCAGAATAAAACTTCTGTTTTCCTTTTGTGATAATGAAAATGTGCACTGCATTTTAATCTTGCCAAGTCATAAATTTAAATTTTAAGTAGCTGTATATGTTTCATCTCTGGAGGATGTTGCTGTACTCTGTACTGAAAACACAGCCTGTTCATAAGCTCTGGTTTTAGTTGGTCACGCAAGTTGCAGATTCTCAGAGAAATTGCCTGTCACTGGGAGCAACTGTTCCTTGGCAAGCAGGAGGAAAGTAGGAAGATTAAATCAGATACAGAAGTAATTTTGAAACTGTTAAAAATACTGAGTGAATTGCGTTAGGGGACATAGGTTGCACTATGTAATAGCAAACTATTAAAATGAAAGAAAAAAGTATTTTCAGATCATCATCGCCTTGCTCTCACCTAAAGAATTTGTTAACATCCAAGTATCAAAGGAACCAAGGAAAAGTGAAATAAGGAACCAAGGAAAAGTGAAATAAGGTACCAAGGAAAATGCATGTAATAGTATGGTAATGATTTGAATATGAATCAAACTGCTGTTACTGCTTGGAATAATTGCTGGAATACAGATATTCAGTGTAGATACTACTAGGAAATGCTACTTGTAATGTTTTTAAACATTCTTGCATTATTAAGTTATTACAGTAAGTGTTAGGAGTGTCAGTAGACCAAAACCAATATCTAAAATACATTTCTGTTATATCTTCTAAATAAGTCTGTGAAAAGATATGCCCCTTTGATTTGCCTAGTTTTGATAGTTGGAAATGAAAGATGAAATTATAATACTCTTCAACCTGTACTGTCCATCCTAGTGATTTAGTCTGATACTATTTTTCTATTGTTTCTACTTAATAGAAATAGATATTGGCTCTGCAATGGAAATTTTCTACTGTTGCAGAGTTGTCAAAGACTTTATTAAATGCATTTTGTTCTAAAATTGCTTCTGAAAAACTAGTTGCTTTGATTAATATAATGTACTCTTCCGTAATTGTATATTTGAAAACAAATGCGTTTTTACGTTGGAATTACTTCACATATATAGGTTAATTAATTCCATAAGCTCCAAGCTTGACATTCAGAGCAGTAGCAGTACATTATATTAGATTTAGTTGCAAGAGGTTATTGCTCTAGATAAATCTATAAAATTCTAAATAAAAGTTTTCATATCCCATATCTTAAAATCTGTTTTGACACTGAAAACTATCTGTGGAGCATTATCTATAGAAAATTTAATACATTGGTTAGAAATTAAATATTAAAATGTTTCATTAGTTAATCAGTTCTTTTGACATTCAAATAATTAATATTTTATTTCCAGTTTTAGTTTCTGTAGTTTTCCAAGTTTTCCGAAGTATCATGACCATTTACTAGGGAATACAAAAGCAGTGTTTTGTTTTAATGTAAAAACCCTAAATATTTACTCTAATACCAATCTTCCTGGGATCTGAAGCTTCTAATCTTACCAGTGCAGGAGTTGTATTGATGAAAATGTCTGGTCTGTAAGGAAGAAGTATATTTTTTGTGACTGGTACTTGCTTCATTTAATACACAGTGCCCATATATTCAATAGTGTTTTACGTTTGTGTTGCTTTTACGTTTTCACCTTTCAGGTCACTTTTCATATTGAACCTTACAAAGATAGAGATGATCGCAGTATGTACCACAATGTCAAGTACATCATTGACAAGTGAGTCATTTTGGGATGTTTTCCTTTGGGGTTTGTTACATGCTGGTTTAGGGGACATATGTATATGATCTAAAGGTTGTAAGAATATATAAAGATCTACTGAGACTGAAGAGAACTGGAAGGAACTTTGTTCATATTTCAGTGGTGCAAAACTCAGTCTGTTTTTTAAATATTAAAATGTGAATTTTACATAGATACTCAAATGTAAGTTGCTTTCAATGTTCATTAATACCAGATTAAAGCATTTAAGATTCAGATTAAAGCATTTAAAATATTAGCCACGTAATACATAAATTAAATATACATTCTTATAGTGACAAACTTGCACCTAGAGCTTTAATGTGTTGACTTCTAATGATTTTAATTCATCTTGACAAATTCTTTGTAGCTACTAGTTGTTTTATTTGTCAGTGCTGCTTAGACTGTCTTATTTCATACTGAATAGTAGAATTGCCCTTCAGAGGAAACTGATAACTGTAGCACAGTTTGGCGCTAAGTTACTGTCGTGGTTTAACCCCAACCAGCAGCGAGGTGCCACGCAGCTGCTTGCTTACTTCCTCCCCCGCCGGCCCCATAGCACTGTGGGGTGAATGAGAAGGAAAAGATAAACTTCATCGGTTGAGATAAGAACAATTTAATGATTGAAACAAAATAGTATTACAATAATTATGCTAATAGTATTATTAGTAGCGTTAACAATAAAGAGAAGGAAAGAGAGTAACAGAACCCAAGATGAATTGCTCACCACCTGCAGATCACCAGGCCAGCCCTAAGCAACGCTCAGCCCCCTTCCAGGTAACTCCCCCAGTTTATATACTGGGCATGGCATTCTGCAGTGTGGACTATACCTTTGACCAGGTCGGCTGTCCTGGCCATGCTCCCTCCCAGCTTTTTGTGCAGCTCCTCACTGGCAGAGCATGAGACACTGAGAAGTCCTTAGGGTAAGCACTGCTTAGCAACAGCCAAAACATCAGTGTGTTATCAATGTTATTCTCATGCTAAATCAAAAAAACACAGCGCTTTAGCAGCTACTAAGAAAAAACTAACCCTGTTCCAGCCAAAACCAGGACAGTTACTAATTTGTAGTAATTGAAAGGTTCGTTGAAGATTCATTATTTGATACTTCACCAAACACTGTACTGAAAGTGGATATGAATTGCTATGTTTTGAAGTCCATTCAACAGTATTTTCCAAATGTCAAATCTTGTCTTAACGATACTTGTTTGTTTTGTAGATATGGAGGCCATCCAGCCTTTTACAGGCATAAGACCAGCACAGGCAGATTTCTTCCCATGTTTTACGTTTATGATTCTTACGTAACAATTCCTGAAATATGGGCAAATCTGCTAACTGCTTCTGGATCCCAGAGTATTCGAAATACTCCATATGATGCGTTATTCATTGCACTTCTTGTAGAAGAAAGACATAAGCATGACATTCACAGAAGTGGTTTTGATGGAATGTACACGTACTTTGCCACCAATGGCTTCTCCTATGGCTCATCTCATCATAATTGGGCAAGTTTAAAAGCCTTTTGTGATAGTAACAACTTAATGTTTATTCCAAGTGTGGGCCCAGGCTATATTGATACCAGTATCCGACCATGGAACAACCACAACACCCGTAATCGTGTCAATGGGAAGTACTACGAGACTGCCTTCAGCGCAGCCCTTCTGGTGCGACCGGAAATCATCTCTATTACATCCTTTAATGAATGGCACGAGGGAACTCAGATTGAAAAAGCTGTCCCTAAACGGACTGGACAGGTGATTTACCTTGATTATAAACCACATAAACCAAATATTTACCTAGAGCTAACTCAGAAGTGGTCTGAGAAGTACAGAAAAGAACAAGAACAGTGGCTTATGTGAGCTGTCCCTGCTGCAGTTGTTTCCTAATGCATTTGACTGTATTGAGAAAGAAATTGAGAGCTGAAGAATCTGTTATTAAATGTCTTTATTATATCTGTTGAATGTATATGCACTACTACTGAGTTTTAATTTTGGAAAGTAAAAAGACTATGAGAATATTGGCAATTCTATCTTATTGGATATTTTATTTCAAGAATATTCAAGGAAATCTGAAAGGTTATTTGTTTGGTTTTTTTTTGTTTTTAAACTTCATGGCTTGCATGCTGAGCTTTCAGAACATCTGCATGGGATAACTCTACATGACCAAAGTATTAAAAGAAATTGGCATAGTTCTACTTACTTCCTTTATTCTTGTAGTTATGTTTCTAATAAAAGTGATGCTGTAATCTAAATTTTTATGCTCATAGCTTCTTGCAGGATGCATGTCTATACTGTATGGAATAATCTACATCTACTGTTTTTAATGCTTTGCACACAGGGACTTCTTGACATATGACTAGGTTGTGATAAAAGCACTGAAGAGGTATGTGTGATGCAAAATCACTGTGTTTTTTTGAAAAAAGAAAAGTATTTGAAAGAAAGTTCCAAAGAACTGCTGAAAGACTTCTAGTTTACTTATATTTTTTCTGTTTGGTACATGGTGTAGTCTTTTCCAGATTACTGGGTATTGACCAAGAACTTTTTTTTTCTATATTACTTTGAATATTAAAAAAATAATGTGTGGAACAGAGTGGAAAATATTTTTTGAGTGGGAAAAACTCCTAAACTTGCAAAAAATGTTACTAAACCTTCCACTGTTATTTATTGTCTGCTAATTGACTGCAGATACAGATATAGTGTGTTTTTTAAAATGTTTAAACTTTCTAAACCTAATACCTTACTAGTCCTCAATAAATATAATTGTAGGAAGTACTTTTTTTGTTTCTAATTTAGGAGCAGCCTAGTTTGGTAGCAACTAGGTAGCAATATGACAGCAACTACCCATTAGTTTAATTTGAAATCTGAGATTTCTATTTTTCATATAGTTTATTTAGTTGTTCCAGGATTCAGAATAGTAGATACTAAAATCTTGCTGCCATTCAGATGAGCACCCTACCAATGCTACCTGTAACGCTGTGGTATGGCTGGAAATGAGTACTTTAAGTCCTAAGAATCTCACCTTTTATATGTTGTGATTATTAACTGGGTTTTGTATGGGGTTTGAAAGGTTCAAGTCACACCGACATATCTCCTCAGCAGTCCTTTTTTTGGGATTTTCATAGAATTTCATAACAAAGTCCTGAACTTTGGATTAGTAAAAATGGCACTGTTTTGTTTATTTGCAGAAAGTGTCTAATTCATAACAAAAAGGATTTTTAAAAAATTGTTTATTTTATTTTTTAATATATATATAAGGTGCTGATCCTGTGGTTTAGTTCATATGCTGAAACTGTTGTGACCACTAGTAACCACTAGAATTCCATTGATTTCAGCAGGACCCATGAAAATCACATTCTTTAACTCAGTTCTTACTGTAATCTGTCCATGAAGTTGTAAGGTGAATGTGAGGACTTCTGGTTAAAAAAGAAACCAAGCCAAACCACTATGTTTTTTCCAGAAAACCTTCTCATTCCAAATAAACATAGGCCAGTTACTACTAATATTTTTTAGAGCCTTTCTGGTATGAAAAAGGATTGCTTATGTATCTGTCACTTATTTACAGTTTAGTTTTTTTGTCATTTCCCTGCAGTTGTTGAAGAGATGAGGTGTCATATAATGCCCTCAGCTGCTTGAAAAAAAGTGCAGAAATTGGGTGACAGATATATAACCTGGCGTGTTGAAGTGTGCCTCCAGAGTTACTGAATTCCTATTAATCTCTCTTCGTATTTTTTTACATTTTCCTACTGCATGTCTGTGAGGTCTGAAATGCTCCTGAAAGAAATGTTTACTAATGGTTATTTTATTTTACTTATACTCAGGTGAATAAACTGACATAGACATAGGTATGACCACAGTCACAAAATAGTGTCTGAGACATAAGAAGCACTTGTTCTAACCACTTCCAGCTTAACTACTCCCTTTATTAAGGAAAATTATATTACTTATTTTACTATAAATCCCTTAAATAGCTACACATAATTTGTTTTTATAATTTGTTTTATGTTTATGTCTTTACAGCCCAAAGAGTCTATTTATTTATTTTAAATGTGAGGGAACAATTACATTTTTTGCATATGTTATTAAAAAATCTTCCGAAATCAAACCTTTTGAAAGAACAAGTCTCCTTGTTTTCCCTTTGCTTAAACTTTTGTCATCCGCTGGTCTTTTCTCACTATAGTGGTCTGAGCACTGTACTGATCTTGACAACTTTGGACCCACCTTTCAGCTTTTTCTTTCTTCAGGGGGTGGTTTATTTTCTCTGTGACAGTAAAAGTCACTCCTTTGTTGCTGTGTACAGAAACATTTGAAATTTGTTGCAGAGTATTGTGCAACTGAGTTGATCTATATTGCTTAAACTACAAATCATGGTAACAATGTAATATATCTTCATTACTCTGAAAGACTTTTGTAATTGCTGTGAAGGTATCATTTAGCCCTTGTCATGAAGTGGTTCAGGCCATGGCACAGTGATATCTAATGAGACTTTTAAAAGAATTTACAGAATTTCTGTTAAAAAAATGGAAATTAAGTGCCTAGAAATTCATCACCCCTGAACACTTACTGTATTTTTATGTGCTTGAAATGTTTTAAAACATAAATATGCAACCAGATATAATATTTCAGAGTTGAGAACTGAATTTGATGATGCTGAGGAAAGATGATGAAATAGGAGCTACTAGAACTACCCCACCTGCTTGTCCAATATTTCCTCTGTACATAGAGCTACATAATTACAGTGCTACTTCTTGTTACATAGAATGGAGAGTTTTGCTTACAGACTGTTGCTGCAGTCATGATAATTTTTAAAATTTGAGTAAAAATAGGTCTGTGGGAAATGATTGGTACAAATGCAAATGAATACAGTTGTTATAAAGGCACAGTTACTAGGGTGAGGGGGGAGAAACATGAATATATTTAAGAAGGTGGTTGCTCCAAGCTTTAAGGTTATAGTAGGGGGGAAAAATGTGCTACCAAAACTGTGAGGGAGAGAAGAACATTTGTAATAATTTTGAGATCTGAAACAGAATTTAAGGGATATCCAGATTCTATTTCACTTTGGCTTCCAACTCCTTTTATTTCTTGAATAATTGAAAAAATTATTGTAATGATTGTTTTTAATATCTTTACACCGATTAATTGCATTTGACCCATCTTGTTATGGTATTTTATAGTACTTGGAGTCATATACTAAATTTATATTGACTAGGCAAGAAACACTGGGAAGTTTTGTAAGAGATCATGCCAGGCTATGCCTCTGCAAATACAGAAATACCTATAGTAATCAATGACATACTACTGACTGAGCATTCTCAGAGGGGAAATGATTTCTGAGAAAAGTACCAAGTCTTTGTGGTAAAAGAGCATAGTTTTAAAAGTAAATCTATAGCTTCATTTCTGCTTCTGTCAGTTGTGATCAAGTAAATTATTTGAGTTCTGTGAGCTGTCTCAGAACTGAAGCTTAATACATCAACTCTGGAATAAGAATATGCATTAAATTTTATATAGTAGTGCATGTTTCTCAGATCTATAATCTTGTACTGAATTTTGTGGGAAAACGTGCATATGCTGTTACTATTTTAGTGGCAAGCTATAGATTATTGTGACTATACTTTCTGTACTGATGTTCATCGTATTTGTCTAGTGCATTTCTTTTGAGGTGCAAATGATTTGTCTCTTAAGAGGTTGTTGAAGCAGAAGGTCCTTTAGTGGAAGCATTTTTATTATAAAACTTGATATGTATATGCTCTGCAAACTTTGAATTAACACACTTCACATGTGGCTCTTGGGTTCTCTTGAAAACATTTTACAGGAGTGTTTTCAGCACTCTCTTCCTAGTAAAATGAACTTACTGTAATTTAGAGCACTTTTTTTGTGAATCTTGTGAACCTAAAAAGAGGAAATAAAGTATTTACAGACAAATTGTCAGTTAATATAAGCTGACAGTCTCTCTCCCAGTCTTAAAGTATCTTATGAGTCCTGGTTCTCACCTTTCTACTTGGTTAAGATTGTGTCACTGTTTCATTCCTTTTTTATCTTTTACTTTTGACCAGCATGTTAAATGTTGCATAAATTTCTAAAGTGACACTATTTCTAAGATTTCATAGCTGTAATATTCAGTGAAGAGAATCTACAAGGTTATTGGCACAGCAGAAGAGCCTGATGTGAATTTGATATTGTATAGATATCAATTTGTTGTGAATGGATAGTGTATCTTCAATACGTATTGAACACAAATAAAAAATTCATTTTTTAATACCCTCCATGGCTGTGACAGAGATGCATTTGCTTACATAAATATATAAAAACCTGTGTTTAACTGTATATAAATGTGCATACAACTGAAGTAATTATTTTTAAAGTACTGTATCATCATAATAAAATTACAAGCTGGATTCTGCTACTTTTAAGTAAGCAGTGGTTTTAATTCCCTATGATGTTTACAGAAGACCTTTTGGTTATGAATGCTTTCATGAACAATAAATATATGCCCAAAAATTGTAATTTTAAAAGAGTGTGCGATAGTGGGTTTTTTTAATAATATAAGTTTAGAAAGTTAATTTTAATTTTGCTATTACTATATGTGTGTAGAATTTAATTAGACTGAAAAACAACAGGCTTATCACAATGCTTTTAAACAGAAAAAACTCCTGAAGTTTTTAGGCATATTTTTTATTACATCTTCTTAGGCTACTGAGTTCACTACTGCATAGCATTGCAAGCGCCTCTTGAGTTCTGAGTACAACGGTATGTTGACAAAGTAAAACTGAAGTTTACACTTCATACAGAAGTTTAAGAGAGATGGGCACACAAATAGTTAGGCTTGGAGGAGAATAGTTTACAACTGTTTACTACAACAGGGTCAAAGAAATATTTGTTGCATTCTGATAGTATATTGTGCTTTGAGGTATAAAAAGTCTTAAAGGTAAGTGTTGCCATTTTATTTATCAGAGCAATGTGACGTTACCTCCTTGGTGTTTGAAACGTGTGTCTTGTTAGTCCAGCAAACTAACTGCACTGATACGAAAGAAATCTAATTCACACACATAGTATTGTGTATTTCTGTGCATGAGTCAAAAGTATTTTAAAATATAGAGTATTTTAATTTCATATGTCTTCTGTGTATGACACTGTGAGTCCCTCCTGTAGTTAAGGTATTTTGCTCCATGATGCAAAAGATCTTCTGAAAATTTCCTGTGTTGGGAAATGAAAAAGCTAATCAACACTACGTCTGTTTAAAATTTGAACTTATACACGTACCTGTAATTGACACTTTAGTGGGAGACACTGAGAAATTTCTCCATTTTAGTAAATAAAATATCTTTTAGGGTATTTCATGTCACTTGTTCTGAACTTAGTAGAAGAGATAATAAAGAAACAGTGTTTATTGCTTCTTGTTTATCTAATCAGATCACTTTCTATACAGTATATGGAATGTGTATTTGTACAACCTTTATGTGAAAGATAAATAAGACTAGAGTACATTTATGTTTGTTTTCTTCAGCACGGCAATGTAGATAGAGGGAACAGTAAGACAACAAAAAGCACCTATAGCTTTCATTTTTTAAATTTCAGTTTAGTCACATTTTTAAAAAAATATTGTGAAAATAGTGGAATATACAGAAGTTTGCTGCAATAAAAAATTTGAAAAATTAATTCCCTGACCCAGTTTGCTGATAGATTTGGAGGAAAAATATCTCGTACCTATCACAATTCCTTCAGTGTTTTTCAAATAGAAAGATACAGTCTGTTAAGCTGAAGTCAAGAAAGAAGTTACTTACGTTATCATACAGTGTGATGAGGATTCTTTTCTGTATATTCCATTATTGCTACTATTCAAAGCTGGCTTAGCACATTGAAAAATGAGGAAGTTTTGTAAAATGAATTTTGATCTTAGAATACAGTATACAGATTTACCCACACACAGATTTTTTTTCCCTGTTTCTTTGTGAAAAATGTAATTGCCCTTGAATGGATAGAGAAAGTCTCTTGCAGTTTTAAGAAGTTCCCAGATCTGTGCTTGTCAGTGCTTGTCATGGAGTGATCCAGAATGGCTCACTTTTTGATCCTAATGGTTAAGTAGTAATCAGAATTAATCAGAAGTGATCAAGAGTATTCAAGTTCATTTCCTATGACTTTTATCTAAAATTATGATATAAATATACTGAACTTTTTACAATTTAGAGAACTTTGGAAGTGATTAAATGAAACTGCTTTATTAGATAATCTTGATGTCTGCTATGACATTCAAAGCTGATTTACCACTTTTTGAAAATTTTCTGTTCCTTATACCAATTAAATGTTTAATTATTGTTTTTCTTTATGTACCCTTTTATGTTTTTATATTGAATTTCGTCTGCAAACTTATTTCATAGTACAGTTAAGTTTTATAAAGTCTTTTTGCAGAATTCATGCTCTTCTGCAAATTGGCCTGTGACTAATCCTAATTCATGAAAAGAGTAAATAAATTCTTTTAGTCATTGTGGTCAGAAGTCTTTGAACTCCTCACTGTTAGTTAACACTTGTAAAAAAGCTAGGTAAGTGATTGTGGAGTCACTTCTAGGATATTTTACTAGGAAATAAAGCATGGCTTAAACTATATTCAGATACATCTGAGGTGAGAAACTGGATTAAATTAATTGAGAGTGGAAATACGTTAGGTCTTTATTGGAACACAACATTAGAGGAGCAATATGACACTATTCATGTGATGTGAAGTAGCAAATTCTTTCTTACAGTGAGATATTTTGAACCATATTTCTTATTCATCCAAAAGCCGTTTGAATTAATCTACAAAACCCAATGATTGGGCCATTAACTTTATCAACTGAAGTCTCAGATTTGGAAATAATTTTCCTCTAAAACTCTGAAAATTAGAAACTAATGAAAAATTGACTAGTTATATGAGTAGCAATACTGTAGTTGGCATGTAAAACACATGCAAGTTAGCTATTATTTTGTAAAACATGTTTAATGGAGAAAAGTTCAAGTGTCACAAAGGGAAAAAAGCTGAGGTTATAACTTTCCATCAATAACATCTGAAAATGCTGCTCAATATTATCATAATTTCTGAAACAAGGGAAGGATTGTTTGCATAGTTATCTGTAGAGAACCATGTGCTTGTTAAGAATTTGGAAAATGGCATTTTTAATTTTTGCAACAGCTTATCTGAAAAATGTTTTTTCTGTGGTGAAGTAATTCCTTCTTTGTTTTTGTTCTTATTTTCTCCTTTCTCATTTGAAATTGATTCATGTCTGTGTTCTTAGTTTTATGTACACAGCTGATACTTCTCAGGCCCATATGGGTTATCCTGATTTTAAGTATATATTTATTCATTATAGGGATCAATATTGTTTCTTTTATCTGTATCAGGAAGGAGAGAAGGATTGCACATCCCATTGATGCCTCTTGAATATGTGTAATGCACGGGGACAAAGGAGTTGTTGATAATTTCACACAGATCAATTAATACTTTTCTCTCTCTAAAAATCTAATGCTTATAGAAATTTTCTCCAAATTTTTTTGGTAGACATATAAAGAATTTGTGATACTGAAGAAATGTTCATTTTCCAATTATATTTTTATTATTGTCTACATTTTTGCCAAATATGATTCTGTGTTCAAAAGTACTTAGATCTCTTTTCATGGTTTGGAATCTTAACTACATTTCTCTGCCAAGTCTATATTGATAGGAAAAAAAAAGAATTTGAAATTATAAGATTAATTGAAATACATTTAAAAAAGCCCTTAGAGCTAACCTGCAAATTTTTCATACTTGGTGTAATTATAAGTATTTTCTTCTGCCAGTATTCAGCCTCTAGTTAGGATACTTATGACAGGAAAGTGAACAATCAGTGCAGAATACAGGGGATTTTGTTCCTTTTTGCCTGTTGGTGCTAGAAACCTACAAAATAAGACTGTCATACTATACAGGATTTGTGTGCTCAACTCTACACACTAAATCCTTTCCTTAGTTGAGATTTCATGAAATGTTAACTTTTAGCATGTACAGGGCATTAGAATACTAGGGCCTATTTGTGATTTTTGAGCTTTGTCCTTAAACAGATTTCCCAAAATCTTTAAAATAATATAGAAGCCAGTATATGGCCAGTAACAATACTTAACATGCTATGTACATAAAAGCACAACAGTAACAGCTAAAAAGAATTTTAATGAGAGAAAAGATAAATGAACTTTTTTTAATGTTGCTTCTTTAAACCACATTTTTAACGTTACTGCTTTCTAGTGATCAAAAAGCTACCTGTGAGGGTGCTAGCTAGTGGCAATATTCATATGCTTTCAAGCTACAGTAAAATCTGAAATCCTAAAATGTTGGGTTTCAAACCCCTCTTCCATGTATTGACAACATGCTCAGCTTTTGTGCATTTACTGTTATATAGATGTTTCCCATAAGCCCTTTCTCCTCTCTCTCTGTCTTTACAGTTACATGGTTTATTGTACCACAGATGCAGAAGGTATCATACATAAGATATTTTGGTGAGATTCTTAGAGGAAGGGTAATTTTTTTTATTTTATTTGAATGGGACTCAAGATGCAAGATTAAGTTCTCAGCTGTGTTACAGTAATTTACTGGCCTCAGGCAATTGCCTTAGTCCCCTGTGTCTAAAACAGCAGTAATATTCTGTATCTATTACGATCTGGCTGTCTGATTTATTCAGTTGTCAGAAGTTTTCTTTTCAAGCCAAGACAGTTGCTTACGACAATTTGTGTGCAGAACACAAAGGGTATCCTGTCACTGTTACATGCTTATCTAGGTGCTGCTAAAACAAGCTGTTATCATAAGCCAAAAATCTCAGAGATTTTGTCTGGAGGTGCCTGATTTTTCTGCTTTGTATGCAGAGTAGTTAAAGTTCAGTTTTAGATGCAGCTGCATAAGAATAAAGGTCGTCTAACCCATACTTTTTTTCCCTAATCTAAGAAAAAAGATACTATCAGAAGAATGCTTTTATCATCAGATATCGTAATTATACCATCTGGACTGCTGAAGATTACTTCAGTGAGAAGCAGAAGAGAGATTTGCTGGAGTGAAAGAGTTGATCTTTGAGAAACTCAAAAAAAAAAAAACCTGCTTTCCTTTGAATGGAAAAGCATTCAGCAAGGCATAAACTGAGGAGTGGTGTGCAGGCATGGAGGGTAACCTCAGCACTGGACTGCAACATGGCACCCAGGTGATTAGCCACAAAACTGAGTCCAGTTCATTCAGTATGTAAAGTAAGAGGTTGTCCTCTAACACTTTGCTGACAGACAAATCCAGTCTCAAGTGCAGGATGAAAAACAACCCTGAACTGCCAGTATCTTAAGTACATTTCAAAGTATAGTTTGCTGTTTTGAAGTTTCTGATTAGATATTAATCTGCCAGTAAGAGGAAAAGTTCTGAGTGTATGTGCTGCCTGCATCCTCAGACATTTAATGCATAAACAAGATTTACTCAGAAGGAAGAAAATCAGTTAAATACATTACGGACAAGAAATCGTGCAGTGAAATTCAGAAACTCTGTCAGAGTATGGGTAGAGAGGATCTAAGGAAACAGATTAAAGAGGGCAGGATAAGGTTGATGACATGAACTGTCAGAAAAGTGAACGAACAGCAAGTATAGCAAGACGTACTGTTACAGTCTACCTGGTGTTCCCTTTGTGAAAACAGCAGTGGTTGCACAAGGTATTGAGTGCATGCACTCAGGAATTCAGTTAGCTGGGTTCAGCCAAGGCTTGTGCCATGGAGAGTAAAGAAAAAGCTTGATAAAAACTGGGAAAAGCTCCTTAGAAGTTTGTGGTTGACAGAGTTTGGAAAGATTGCTTCCATTTACTTTTATGCCTTCTTTGCTCAAATTGCTAAATGGATGACTCACTGTGGATTGCTTGTTGCTGTCAGAACTATTGCACAAGAACAGGAGCAGTTTGTATGAAATGGTAACCCTTTATTGCATTTTCAAGTATGTTCCTTCCTTCCTAGCACAGGTTATGATGAACTGAATGACTTGGTTGTTGGATACTGTGTTTCTAGTGTCCTTAGCACTTTGCTCTCTTACATAGCGTAAGAAGACATTCATTGGTTGTATGTGGTAACCTCAGTTGATATCCTCACTGAGCTTTTAAATGAATGAGTTTTTAAGATGTAACTATAGAGTAGCTTTATGCACACATAGATACTTATTCACAGACTTTTTATGTAGATACAGAGACTCATTTAATTCTTTGCATCCCTTACAGCACTTTATTCACCTCCTAATAGCCAAGTGCTTCAGTTTACTCTCTCGTTTTAAATGGGTTTAAATAATTTTGATGGTTTGACAAGCTCTGCTGGTTTTGTTACTGAATCAAGATGAAGCTTAGTCTGGAATTGTAGTTCATTTTGTAAGTGAAGTGTGGAAGTTGTTATTGGCTCCACATTGCTGTTTATCATTATTAGTTATCCTGATATTTTAGGACAGTAGTGCTTGAGGATAAAGAGTGAAATCTCTGCAGTTTCTGTTTAGTTTTATCACCTTCTAGTCTCACAGAGGAAAGAACTGCATACCATACCTTATCCTGTCCTGTATGATAAGCACGTGTGCAGAGAAGGAAGCTGTGGCTTTATAACAATAAAGTTATACAGTGGTAATGGCACACTCATGAGGCAATGAGCTTGTATACAAACAATAAATTGGTTACCTGTTGGAAGCACTGGGCTAATAGCTGTTCAGTGAAGGAGCATAAAAAGAATTGTGTACCGTGAAGGAACCAAATGCAATGCATGTGTGCAGGGCTGAGCTATTGCACGTGCCCAGGGTGGCTGGCGTGCAGAGGAACAGCCAGACTTCGGTAGGACCAAGCAACCCACAAAAATTCAGCAACTCCAGAGCTCCCAGGACCTGCCAGTTCTGTGCTGGTCCAAGGGTGCAAGATGAGAAAGGCCTGAGACCCCTCCAAAAGGGCAGCTAGGAGCTAGGTGCTCTTGTATCCCTCTCCAGAACAGTCCCTGCAGGTGTCCTCAGATGAAGTGGGGGCAGCACCCAGAGGGTACAGAAATCGAATAGAAACCCATGCAAACCGTAAGGCAGGTGTGATTGAGAACAAATACTCGTAACCACCGTTCCTAGGTTGACTGCAATAACATTTTTATTTGTTAATTCATTTCTGCTGGCAATCAGTCTCAAACTATAGTCTGTACAGATCTCAGCAATCTATTCAGCACTTAACACAGACACAGTGTATTAAATTGCTCTGGTTAAGTGGAATGTCATCAGTATTTATTACAAAATTATGCTCTACCTAGAACATTTTACATAATGTTTTGCTAGTATTCCATTAATTTATTATATTTTTGTTTCATAATTTAGAACATGTTGGGTAAATTATCTAAATTCTCTTTTTCATATTAATTTACATAATCATAATTTTAAAAAAACATGTCTGATTTATAACTTTTTATACAAATAAACAAGAGTATCTGTGGTATAAATTAGAGAAGCTATTTAGGAGTTCAGACAACATTTGGAGAATTAAAAAGGTTTGGATAACTTAGTTAATATAATTCCACATGCAAAACATACTGATTTTTTCTAAAAAATTTTTAAATACCTGTATTTTTTTATTTAATAAAATGCAGGAAAGGGGATATGTTTAGCTGAACCTTGCAAATTAGTGTATCATTGCACATGATTAAAACTTGAAAATTAACAAAAAGGCAAATAAACATTCAAAACACAAGTATAACCTATTACAATAATAAATTGTATTTACTTCTGTTTAAGTGCATCATCAACAATATTTAATTGAATTGTCCAGGACAGTCAAAACAAAAATGCTGTACAGATACTGTAGCACACCTCTACCATTGTTTCCTTAAGTCATTTAGTTGATTTGGAGGGAGAGGTGACGGGGGAGGTGGGGGGTGGGCTGGTTGGATGAAAGGTGAGGGTTTACCGTAGTGCCTTCTTTGCGTAATGCATGTACTTAGTACTTGGTATCTCATACCTGTGCTTTGAAATTTCTCATTACTTGGCTGTATCCTGTGTTCCCAGTGTTAAGGTATTTCCTGAACTTTCATCTCCTTTCAGCTAGAATGCTCAAAATATTAGGCAAAGAGAAGAAATACAATAAATGAAACTCAACATGTATGTGTGTGTATATATATATATATGTTTGGTGCCACATTCTTTTTTTTACATGCTTTTGAGAAAACAGAACTCATATTGGCCTTTATTTAGCCTTTCTACCAAGCAAGATAGTTGTGATATCACTTTACTACTCTGTTCCTGACCCTGTCACTAGTCTTCAGCATGGCTTCTGGAAAGCCATGTTCCCACTTTGTGTTTGGCCTTGCATTTGAGACTAATAATATTGATTCTTCTTTATACAGCACTGTGAGATCTACAGATGACCCGTGCTTTGCAAAAGGGTTCCTTTGTTGGCCATATTTTGTCTTTTTTGGAGATCCTAGCTTTTGTGTCCCAGCTCAGCTGATAAATAATGAAGGAATATTCACATAATGTTCATTTTACATATATAAAAATAGGGTTATGGAGAAACTAAAAAATGTTGTTGCCTGGGTGCTTTGCATCATTACTGGTGAAAGCAGAGAGGTTTAGGAGAAGGTTTAGAACAAAGTAGATTCCATTAATATCCCATTCAAAATATATTACATTTTCCCGGGCCAGAGAGGGCTCAGCAGAAGTTGAGGAGTGGAGATGTGAATGGGATAAAGAGGGTGAAACCAAAGGAAAATACACATAGAAACTGGGAAGAAAATAGAATGAGAATAACAGAAAATAAGCAAAAAAATAGGCTTAGATTTTAAACTAAATATTTCCTTCCTAATCTGATGGCTCATTTTTGCAAGTCTTTTTAATGTAATTTGAAATTGATAATTTAATTAAAATTTCATCCTAGTAATAGCTTGAGGTTGCTTTTTGATAATTTAGCAGTAGTAATCCTATCCTGCTCCTGTAAACTGTGAGGCTTTTGGCCTCAGAGATTAACGTGAATATTATTATTCTCTAAAAATAGGGAACTTCCTCAAGCTATCATTATATTATTTATAAATCTTCAGACCACACTAGTTACTGTCCTGTTTTACCTTGTGAAAGGAATAAAAACATAGTTATACCATGTTGCTATGTAGATCACTCTCTGTCAAGTCAGAGGTAGAGAGAAATTTTTGGGAGAATCTTACTATGTGGCCTTCCAGTACCTAAAGGAAGCTCACAAGAAGGCTGGGGAGGGAAGTTGCACAAGAGCATGTAGTGGTAGGACAGGGGGGAATGGAAGGAGGGTAGGTTTAGATTAGATATGAGGAAAAAAATCTATACTCTAAGAGTGGTGAGGCACTGGAATAGTTTGCCCAAAGAATTACCTGGAGGTGTTCAAGATCAAACTGAATGGGGCTCTGAGGAAGGCCATTCTCTCTATAATTAACAAAATGCTCATAACTTCCTTAATATCAGCTGCAGATTTATTCTTCCCATGTGTGATCTTCTGACAGAAGTGAATGTCAAGACAAGGTGTCTCATTTTCTCTCATATGTTGTAATGGATTGCATTTGCTTCTCTCATGCCTTTAAAAGATCTATATCTACAATAGAAGTTTCATAATGTCATGGGTCTTGCTGTGTTTGTATTCCGTTCACACCCACAGTAATCCTTTAGGACACAGCACTGCAAGGTGCTGAGCAAACCCAGGGAGTTACTGAGCAATGCCAGTTCTCATAGAAACCAGTGAAGTTAAGGGCAGTTTCCTACCCAAGGAGACCTTTAGTACTTCGGAGTTAGTTAATCCATTTGTCTAGTAAAATAAATGGATAAGACTGGTGAGGAAAGCATCTTACCTGTGGCTCCCCTGAGGTGTATCTGTGCTGCAGTCACAGGACTGCAGGCAGACTGCTTAGGCACAAAGCTCTACATGGGCTTCAAAACCTGTCTTGGAGAGAGAACAGCACCTGCCACCAAAGTTGACATGATGGGCATGCGACAGAGTTTTCAGAAAACATCTGCCAAATCCAGTCACTGTTAAATGATAGTTTCTGAATCTGACAAAGCACAGCCATGAGCTGAACCTGAGTGTGCAATGTGCTTGGGCCTGTTGGGACTTGGACAACTCTAGGAATATGCAGAAGTAAAAAATCTTCAGTCTAGACTAGGTACCATTTCTTAGGTATTACATGCTAAGATGCCCCATATGCACTGTAATGTTGCAATCTGCTGACCGCTGTTCCAAAGTAGGCAGCCAAGCCTGGATTCGTAATCTTCATCACAGGCACTTCACTAACCCTTGTTTTCTCACACCCTCTCTACAGACAATAGAGAAATACTGAAATCTCTCACTTCCAAATTGCCTGTGTAGGCTTTGCTTGGTAAGTAAAACAAACTGTATTAGGAAGTGTTTCTCGGTGCTGCTGCTGATAACCTGCGCTGTTGATGCCTTTGGATCGACTTGGCACAGTTTTAGCCAATGCTAATTGCTGCCTTCTCATCCCTACTGCTTCCATGTCTTCAACAGCTTCTGGGTATAATTTGGGCATCAACACAATCAATAATTTCCAAGTGGAAGTTTTGTTGTGCCCCAGTTGTGGATGGTGAGAGTGTTTAGCAGTGTGGCTGCAGGCCGTTATCTGTCAGCCAGCTGCATCAGCAGACAGAGACTGCAAGTATATTATATTTGCAGTTGGAGACAGCTTTTCATTCTAATACAAAGCACAGGTGGAAGAAGTGACACCAACTGTCACTTAAGCGTGTTGTAATTCCAGCATTCATACAGGAAGAAAGATCCTTAGCACCTAGTTTCTCCTGAGCATTTGGTTTCCAAACATGTTCTTGTGTTTCCTTAGAGGCTCTTCTAATTGTCGGACTACTGGCATAGATTGGATTGGGAACAAAGCTATTTGTCACTTAATTTAAAACTAAGTCACATGAATTCAAGCAATGAGGATAGTGTCTAGGAGTGTGGTGTCCTGTGTTCGAGTCCTAATTGTAGAGGTTACTTTTGAATGGTCTAAACAAGGTCTTCGTTTCTCAAGCCAGAGAATCAGTTTTCACTAGGAGTAACATCTTGAACTCAGAATAAGGAGAGCCAAAATTCTTTTGAAAATGTACTGACCACTGAATTTCATGACCAAATGTGGCCACAAATCCTTTCAGTTTCAGGTGCTGTTCAAGGGACCCTGACCTCCTGAACTGTGATTAGATGGAGATAACAAATGGCACGACCGAGTCAAACACTCTATATTCAGCATTTCTCAAGCTCATCTGCAATATTTTTTTCCTTAAACCTTTGTTTCTGAGAGTTACCCTCATTTTTGCAAGAAATCTAATTTATCTCAAGAGACTACTAATAAATTTGTTATTATTCAGATAGCATTTTGAATCCTGCTATGCTCTTTTACCTCAAAGAAGTTAAATTCTTCTATGTATAACCTCATTAGTTTTGCTAGTTTTAAATGTATGCCTAGCGTTGTTCTTGGTTTTGGGAAAAGCTGAGCAACATTTGCAGAATCATGTTTAATGAAGTTTTGGCATTTAAGGGTATTGCAAATGCAAATATCATGTTATGAAAGTAACATTTGTGTGTTATAGGAGGTGAATCCTGAAATATATTTAAATATAATAATATGACACTTGGGCCTTTCCTTGAAGTTTACCAATATCTGCCAAATGTCAGAGTAGAGAAGAGGAGAGGGAAAAGGAAGGAAAGGAAAAAGGAAGAGAAAAAGAAAGGCAACTGTAGCATGCAGGAATGTAATTTTGGAAATTTGTTGAAAGTGATCCACTTCTGCACCTAAAGTATAGAACCTAGTCTTTTTGTTTGGGTACTGAATATCTACTGTTAGTTTTTACTTGGTAAAAAATCTTATCTTTTATACAGCAGAAATGCAGGGAAAGGCAAATGAATTCATGTGAATAGCATATCCAGCCTGTCCTGGATGCTAGGGTACATGTACAGCTTCCTCGTAACATAAGAAGTAATTGTAATTACAATATAATGTATAATTTTAAGAGTATAATAATCTAATATGGCAATACTACAACATATATACAGGGGAGCTTCTTTTTATACGTATACATATGTACATATATATACAGATACATAATTATATATAATTAGTAGGTGATATATAAAGCATAAAGGAGCATAAAGATTTGAATTCACTAGTCATTTTAAGCTGGCTCATGAGTTATTTTGTTTTTTTTTTATTCTTACAATAGCATTTGAAATACCATTGTATTCTGCTTCAAAGTCAGGTTAGTGCTGCTGTATATAAGCACATTCCTTTTGCCATTTTTGAATACGGGGTCAGCCAATTTTGTTGGGGGCAAGGCTATGAGGAACTATAAGCAGGAGTGCTCTGATGACCTTTGCTATACATTCATACATTCTCTGGAGCATGTCACTTCTTTTTTGTCCCAGTTACACTGTTCAAATGCACTGTCTTGTTTTCCCACTGTCATACGAGAGTATGTAGATGTCAGGACTGTTGGCCATAATCGTTGTTCCAATCATGGAAATTCACAATTTGCCCCTCTTCTTGAACTCTTATAAGGCTTAGGATGATCTGGCAGTTTTCAGCTCCCGGTTGTGATTTATATTCGTGTTCACTGTCAAGCATGTGTGTGCACACATATGTCTGTCCGTGAAGGTAGGACAGCTAATGGATCACTGTTTGGGAATGACTGCTCAGGCTAAGCTTGCACAGCCATTCTAGCTAAAGATAACATGTAGTTCTCCTCACACTGCCTGCATGGCCCAAATACATTTTCAAAGTGTCAGTCTCAATTTCTGTCTTTCTCTCTGCCCTTCCTACTCTCCAGTGCATGTAGCTGACACCGTGAAATGGATTTTTCTTGCATTTGAATTTCACTGCTTTCCTAAATCCTGTTTGCCTGGAGGCAGAATGACAACATGAATTTCTTCCTTTTCCACTTGTCTCTTAGATATAGTGCTCGGGACAACACTATATGTTGGCACTTAAGCATGACCAGAACTACTCCCCACTGGAGCCAGCTCTTCATCTTATTTTCCTTTAATATTTTTACAAAAACTTCACTGCTGTTTCTTGTGCCCATTCAGTCCTTGCTGCTTTGTGTCCTGAGCCACTGCTCAGATCATAGAGAGAGGCCATGTCAGAGAGCTGTTGCCAGCCCAGCCAGTTATATTGATGGAGGGTATGAAGAGCTCACCCCACCAAACTGACATTATGCTGTTCCCACAGCTCCTGTGAACTTCTGGTTGTTTTCTTAGTTTATGGCTTTTTCTGGCTTTGGACTGCTGCTGGGGATAGAGCCTGGTTTCTTCTTACGTAATTTTTTTGCAGGATCTTCACCCCTGAAACTGTCACATGGACAGAGGTTTTGAAAAAAATCCAGAAACAGGACACATGCTCTTATATCAAAGGTAAGCACCAGATTCAAAACTGCACCCTTGAACTCCTTTCTCCTTCCTACACTCAAATGGCAGCTGCTTAGTCTTGGATCAGTAAACATATTTTGTTTCATTTTTTTAACTCCAAATGCATAGAGTTCCCCTTTCTATATGTGATCAGACTACAGTAACCTTGCATAGCTAAGTAGTTCAGTGCCTACACTGAGTTGGTGTCCAACAAGGATCTATCAGAAGGAGAGATCTTCTCAGAGCATCCTGAGACACAGCAGAGGGATTGTCCTGCTTTAAAAACATTGTTATGATGACTGCTTTCTTTTGAGGACTAGAGTGAAAATTGCTCTCTGTTTCAGAAAACAGCCTACTACACATTTGCCAGGGAAGTGGGAGAACCAGCTCTGCTGAGGGTGCCCTGTAACCTACAAGACTTTCTTAGTACTGTGTTACAACTTCTTTAAATTAATGAAGAGCATATTCAACCTTCCCTCTTAATGCTATATCATAGTGGAAAAAACGCATAAAGATTCACTGGCAAAAGAGAGGGAGAGGATGAACATTTAGAAGAGAGCATGATAGCCATTTACTGGGCCTTGCTTCAATAACCGGTTATTCTGTCAGAGACATCATGGAAGAAAAATGTAACAGACCATTGGATCAAGCAAAGGAAGTGGGTGATGTCTTTGATCAGAGGATTGAATTTTAAACTTAAGTTAATAAAAACTCAGTAGAAAGTTAGAGGCCCATGAATTATTCCAGGTGTAAAGCAGAATTGTAAGGAAGGTAATTTTGGCCTTTGGTACCAATATTTATCCAAACACAACTAAATGGATTGATTTGTTTCCTTTATTTTTTTATTTATTTAGTACTTCGAGCAGTTTGGTTTGTTTGGGTTTTTTTAAGTACTTTTTCAATAATATAAAGTGCACTTTGTCTGTGACTATTTTGGCACTGTGGGAATTACCAGTGATACCTTTGTGCTGACCTAAAGTTCATTCTTAGGAGGCCTTCAAGCTGTATAGTGCTTCAGGGCATCTGTTGCAGGTATTAATTTTTAGTGAACTCTTCCTCTAATTAGAACCAGCCACACAGCAGTTGTCTGAACTCTGTATTAAACTTTGTGTAAAAATCTCATTGTCTCTGTAGGAGCATAGCTACCAGGAAACTCAGGGGACAACCATGTCAGACCTCTGAACATTTCAAAAATTGAAAAACAGTGTGCTCCAAGGAGTCTGCATAAAATCTTACCCTTGGATTCAGCTGATGTTACTGTGTCAGCATGAATTACTTTAGGGAGGAGGGAACAGCACTGCTATTCTATTTCTAAACATTCTCCTTTACATTAGTTTATGCAGCATAGTTTCACTTCAATCTATGCAGTGTTATACTGTTGGCATGTTACTTTAACTATTCGCTTAAAATAGAGAATATAATGCAGGGAAAGTAAACTGCAGTGAGGGGGACGGATGGAATTTTTCCTGTTACGTAAAAAATACAAAGTAATGAATATGTATGCAATCACTTTTTTACTGCATGACGTACAATGAATAGGTCTTTGTGCCTCTGTCAGAGCCCCCTAAAGGGCTACAACCTCACAGGGATTCCTATATAAATCAAGTGATGCAGAAGAATCTAGTGTCTTCTCATTAGCAACCAGGAAAGAGTTCTTGCAGGGAGCGGCAAAAAAAATCCCATAAAATATTTTAAAATATTAAAGGTGTATCTTTGTAGACTAAAAAAAAAAAGAATGCCATAATAGATACAAGTAGCCTAGGAAGGAAACACAGCACACTTTCATCAAGTGCTCTCTTCTACCCTCTATCAGTCCTTCTGCAGCAGCCATCATCCAAATAGCTGAAGGGCTTGTGTTAAGCCTCTCTCTGCATCTCTTTATAGCTGTTTTCTCTATTAACTTAAAAACCTGTGAAAGAAAATGTAATTGCACAAAGTAAGGATTCACATTCTGCAATATTTTCCCAGGAAATTAGGGTCTTATTCTGTAAACAGATGACAGAAATTATATGCAATAAAGTACTTGGTCATGTCGTTTAAACAGTCAAATACAGTGAAAAGTTCATTAAATAGATCTTGATGAAAATATACATTGTCAAAACAAAACCTTCAAGCTAGACATATATTTGAATACCTCTGAAGCACCACTGTACTTAATAACTATTCAAAATAAGAAGTAAAATACACAAAAGTGAATTTTCAGTTGAGTCTAGTGAGACAATCTTCAATCACTTTGTTTGTCTCTTACTTTTGGGTGATCTGAACATGAATGATTTTATTTTTCCTATAAAAATAAGTGCAGAAGAAGGCAAATCCTAGACCATTAAGTGAAATTCAGTGACTGAGTGAACAGTAGCTCAATCCATATCCTCTGCAATATCTAAGCATGGCCCAGGAGTGCTGTTGGAAAAGCTGAACTCAGAATGCTTTTTGGGCTGAATTCTTCCTTCTATGCCTACCTTGCACTGCCTGTGAACCCACAAACCTAATGCCTAATAGATTGCTTGAAAGCAAGCATGGCAGATTCTTATCTAATATTTAAACTGTGAGACTCTTACGAAATGTAGTGTATTTCTTACAGTTTCTGTTTCCTGGCCAATTTCTGTTTGCCAGGTTACTGTACGTGTGCATTTATTTTAGAACCTACTGTTCACTGTTTGGTTAAGTCATAATTGCTAAGCAAATACATAATTTCAGTTACCATAACATAGAGCTATTGTTTTGAAAATTCATGCTGCTTAATTTACAAATCCAAGATGATTTAATCTGTTGTCTTCTCCGGCAACACAATGGACTTTGCCAATCATCACAGTAAATTTGCTTAAGAGATAAGAGCTAATATGAGCTTGTTCAGCTTTGCCATCTCTCATGCAGTAGCATCGATTGTCCTGTTTAGTATGCAGCATAATTAAATGTTGTCCTTGAGGAGTTTACATATTGCTTATTTGCATTCGCTTGTTATAATAGGAAAATTGCTTCACCTCATAAGCTTGATCTCCACATTCCCATATCAAAGACATTTTTATTTACCGTATTTTAAAATAAAAGAGATATATTCCAGAAGGTAAAGATGTTGTAAATGTGTTTGCTTTAACTGAGCAAAATAGGAGCATACCTGAGAGAACAAATGTTGGGAGTGCTCGCTGAGTTGAACCACCCTTGGAGAGCCAGCCCTGGGCAGTCCTGCTCCTGCTTGGCTGCTGCAGTGGTGGTGAGGCAACCCTGAGGTCAAGCTGGTCCAGTAAAGTCCGTGGCCAGGCATAGTCACTGGTTTATCCTCAATGCAGTTGAAGGCACAGGCTCCAGCTCCAGCTGCCAAGTGGAGGGACCACAGCTTCCCACAGCTGTTGCTCAGACAGCCTGGCTGCATCATCTCAGAGCTGGCCTGAGTGCCTGCAGCCAGAGCCCCAGGAAGGGCAGAGAGGCTGCAGAGCTTGTTGATGCTCTCAGGGCCCCAATAAAGAGGATAAAGAAGACTGCTGAGGCTGCAATAAAGTGCTGTAGTGGCCCAGTATTTTAGAGCATCCCAGAATGATTCTCACAAAGTTTCCACAGGAAAGTATCATACTCTTCAGCCTATCCTGAGTAAAGCTGTAAAGTCAATGATAATGTGAATCTTTACCTGTATGTAGAGCTAAGAATGTCTATAACTGTTTCCAAGTCCACATTTCATAGAATCATAGAATGGATTGAGTTGGAAGGGACCTTAAAGATCATCTATGTACAGTCACCCTGCCATGGGCCTTGCACTGAACCAGGTTACACAAGGTCCCATCCAACCTGGCCTTGAACACTTCAAGGGATGGGGCATCCACAGCTTCTCTGGACAACCTGTTCCAGTGCTTCACCACTCTCACAGTAAATAATTACTAATTTACACCTACTGCCTTTCAGTTTGAAGCCGGTTCAGTTTGAAGGGCAAGACCTACCACTACACTACACTACATGCCCTTGTAAATAGTCTCTCTCCAGCTTGTTTCTAAAACCCCTTTGGGTACTGGAAGACTGCCATAAGGTCCTGCTGGCACCTTCTCTTCTCCAGGCTGAACTGCTCCCACTCTCTAAGCCTGTCTTCATAAGAGGAGTGCTCCAGAGCTCTGCTCGTTGTTGTGGCCCTCCTCTGGACTCAGTTCAGCAGGTCCACATCTTTCCTGCACTGGGGGCCCCAGAGCTGGTTGAAATTGAGTTGTTATTTTAAAAATTCATTGACTATTTGAGTTGCTTTGCTTTTAGAAAATCAGAATTTAAACACGCACTGCACTTTGCGGGTTTTGCAAGTACAACCCATATAGGACTAATGCAGTGTACAAATAGAAACTACTTACGGCATGATTTTAAAGTATTTTTCATCCTATATCAACACTGAGGTCTTTATATATTTTGTATGCCAGCAGATTTGTAGATATATATAATTTATCATAGTTTCATACAACATTTATTTGCTGATTAAAAGCTGGGGGGTAATGAGCAGAGAATCATTAGTTTAGTGAATGTTTTGAGAAAAATTACTGTTATAAGGAATTATTTGGAAATACCAGGAAATGTTCAAATCCACAGGAAAAACAAAAAGACGCACAGACAAAAAAGACATGAAGAGCAGCAAGAAAATTATTATGAAGTCATGAATCCACAGTGTATGAAAACTTCTGGTTTTCCAAGTGATCAGAGAAAGAGCATAAAGGGCAGAGTTTGCATACATGAAAACCATTCCCTTGCAATGCCCAATTCAAAATTGTTTGCAGCTTAAGAGAGAATTTGGACTTTTCGGAAAGGTGCTGGTTGAACATCACTGTTACTGAGAAATATGTGTAATGTACCATCAAATAGCAGCAGGAACATAAAATTAGAGAAAAGCAGACCTGCATTTGTAACTTTAACCATAGATTTTTTTTTCCTCCTTTCTACTTCTTGATATACAAGATGGAGATTTTATACAATTTAAATAATTTTAAGTGCTCCAGGAGTATTTAGAGTAAATTTTCTGATCATGTTTGCCTAAGTTCTTGAGCAGATATCCTGGTCAGTAATATTGGGAGGCTCTTACTTGAAATTAGTCCCTAAAATACCTGGGTCAATCCAGCAGGACAAACAGTATTAAAATGTAAGTGGTTGAAAATATTCAAATCTCATACCTTTAAGTAATAAGGGGAACAATAAAAGAGGTTTCTGGAACTTTACAAGTTCTTTGAAATAAAACACATAATATTATCCTCTCTTGGTAAAGGGATTGCAACATCTGACAAAAATGAGAAAAAAAATAAAGTATTAATTAATTCTGATGTCTGGCCCAAAGAAGTTGAAAAGCCACAGGTAAAAGCTATGAGACAAACTCAGCATAGATAGAGTCAAAGAGATTTTTCAGATATTTAGCAGGGAAGGAGAGGGTTGTCACCACACATCACACAGCCTAGGCCAAGAGTCCCTGTTTCCTTTACACTTTCACTGCTTGGTCTAGTTCAAACATGTCCTTTGAAGCCATAATTTTGGGAACTGTTTCACACATATCACCTGCCAATAGATGGGACAGAAGTAGAACAAAGAGCTCTGTTTTTCTTCATGGCTGCAGTGGCTTTGAAGGAATCTAATGTTAGGAAACTAAACCTCCTCAACATTCAGGAGTATCCAGTATTAAAGCCCATATATCACCTACTTTATCAGCACTCTTGTGAGAACATCTGTTTAAAGTGCCTAGGTGTAGTTAGTTGACTCAGACTTTCACACGAGAGTATGATCAAAATTTTGCTGAATTGTATTTGATAGATCCTAACTCTTAGGCAGAAATTCCCTCAAAACTGATTGGAAAATACATCAACAAGCCATACTTCAGAACTGTCCATTGATGTTGTTCACTTGCCTTGCGTTTTCTCCATAAAATGTCAGGGACAGAGCTGCTGTCCATCAGGAAGGTGTGCTTCCCATTCAGGCCAGCTTGTTTACAGATATGCTCAGCACAGCCCTACACCAGGGTCGAAGATGAACAGTAGTTTATATTATATTTCACCCACCTGAATACCACCTTGCTTTTAAAGTGTGTGTTTATAATGGAGACAGAGGAGAATGAGAATGTTCCTTCAAATATTAAGAAAATTTCTGATTAATGTCTCTGAGTTAAGGGCTGCAGACTCACTCTGATCTGAAATCTGAAGATTTACATGGGGTTTGTTTGGGGCTTTTTCTTTTTCTTTATTTTTTTCCCCTCATTGCCCTCAATACCTTCTTGCTGACAGCTTTGCACAGAAGTTAAATCTCCAAGGTGCCTTAGACACTAGCCATGTTTTTGACACAAATTCCTCACTTGGATAATTTTTTCAGGTGAATTGTTTTAGGTTCCAATTTTGTGAGAGCTAAAGAAATAATGATAATTTCACGTATATCAGGAACTTGATGGAGGGTTGCCATGAACTTGGCTTGTAGTGCTTTGCTGTTTCATTTCATGGGCAAACTGGAGCTCCAGTTGATGGAGGGTTACCATCAGTTGTGGGTTACACAGGTTCTGTTTTCACCTCCCAAGAATATAACTAGTGAGACTGAGCCAAGAATAGTTAATTTTCTTTCTGAAGGATGATAGATATATGCTACGATCCAGCATCAGAGTTGACAGCTGTACCTTTCCAGTTCTGTAGCTATCTCCTTTCTCAGGTGTATTGGCAGCACTGTTTCTCAGTGTTTACAGCAGAACTGAGAAACAGAGTGTCTGAATGAGGGAGGAAATTTCAGCTCACACTGGGAATGACATTGATTCCTGACAATTTTTGTGTGACTAAGATTATGGGAAACAGTGATTTTTTTTTCTCCTGCTGCATGAAACAAAGCCATCATTAATTTATTCTGTCAAAGAATATTGTTACTACAGGACAGTGTCTATACACCATTTTAAAGAATAACAAAACTTTACTTTTATATTGAATTGCTTTTTTTTCTCTAAATGTTGTGTCCTAGTTTGTACATAATTAATTCAAGGACAACATAAAGGTATCTGTTATATGTGAGCTCAGATTTGACCATCCTGATGATCATATCTATATACCTATCCATACTGCTAGACACAGAAAATTCATAAAGGCTCCTTCAGATTGAAGGATCTATACTTTATTTTGACAAGACCCAAGGATAAATCTCAAACCTATAAAACAAGCTGGGAACCATAATACCAAGAATATTTAGAAAACTGCCAAGGTGAATTGATCATTAATGAGTAGTTTTTTGTAACATACAAGTACTATCTGAATGTAATTTATAGACAATATGCCATATGAAAAGGTATATTAACACAATCCAAGTCTAATTAATTACAATTCAGATTCATTAAAATCTAATTATCCATATAGATTTGCATGACTAGGACCTGAAATTAGTGATGGAGATTTGTTTCTGTGATGTGTTTGCTACCCTTAGCTGAAGATACTTCAGCCACAACAGAAAGGCATCCAGGATTTCGGATTATTTTTTCAAAATACTCATCTTCTGATGACTCTATGAGAGTTATTGCTATACCTTTCTTCCATTGCTAATGTTATTTCTCAGAGATATCTGTATATTTCTGTGTGGTTGATGTGATCCTACTAGCAGTCAGAGATCATTTGTGCATTAATTTTTCCCTGTTTTCAAAGCTAACATTCTTTCTTCTTTCCATGAATACTTTTAAATTTATGAATAGAGATGAAGTAGCAGCTGTTGTAGGAATGTTTTCGGAGCTGCAGGATACTGAACACTTCCAAGCTATTTCATCTAGATGCTTTAAAAGGAAGGGAGCCACCTGAAAGATTTGGCAGAGCCTGCAGTAGTTTTGCCCTCCGTCTGTTTCACAGGCTGGGCAGTGGCAATGATATTCCCTTGCCAGGAACACAGGAATGATACATCAATTAATAGGTGTTTGTATTTAACATCTTTTACACTTTTACGTAAAAGAATCTTCTTTGTTCCTTTCATTTCAACAGACATAAAAGCAAACAAAAAAAAAAAAATCTTTGAACATTTTTGTCGATTTTACCAAATTCCATTTGTGTGGAGAAATGCTTATAGAGAAGTTTATAGCTGTTTCCTAGTCAGACAAGTACTAAGCCGTTCTTCATTAACCATCGAGGTTGGATTAGTCACTTTTTTAATCTCAGATGTATTTTTTCCAGTGGCATAGGACTCTTTAGAAGAAATCTGAACAATACTGGCAACTCTGTTTTGACCTATCTTTGCATAAATGGGCACAAACATAATGATGGTGAACTGAGATCCTTTTAGTTTCACAATTTAGTCTATAATACCTATGTTATTGCAGAAAAGCACAATAAATTTGTGAAGGTAGGTAAAATCAATGTACTGGGGTTTTGTTGTTTCTTTCACCTTCACAGCCAGGAACACTCACAGTCACTCTCATCAACACTGTAAGTGTACCCTACCTAGCTATAATACTTTCCTTCTCACAGTACAGAAGCTAGACTGGACAAAACACTGCTAAGAATATAATACACATCATTCCACCTTAGGCACAGATATAGATTACACATTCGAGCAGTCTTTCCTATGTCTAATATTCATTAAAGAGATTATACTTAAAAGCATCTGCTGATAAATTAAGAACCCAGTACCTTGCCTTACCTTGCTAATTTTACACACTTTATGCCTGCATGGGGTTGCTAGTACAGATTAGGTTAGGATATTAATTTCTAACATGAGAAAGCATTGGATCTTAATAACTTCCAGCAGAGTCTTCAAAATGAAGTTTTAGCATGGAAGGAGAATATCAAAAGCATAGATCTGAGCTGAGGATCATTATCTTAAAGCAGGACAGCTTCACTTGACCAGGGTGATAATGAAAAGCTTTCTGTTCCATACTTTGTTCTTGAGATTAGTATTAATTTTCTTGGGCCTTCTATGTGCCATGGAAGTCTAATTTTTCCTAGGTGGCCTAACAGCAGTTTTCTATTAAAGCAAATGGGAATAAGCAGACCAGGCTCTTCTGTAGTCTTTCATATGATATAGGTGCTCTTCACCTTCCAAGAATTACTATTCTCACTGCTAAAACCAAATAACAATATTCTGGCTCATTCTCTCTAGAGATCTCCAGAGGAGGACCAACCATACAAATACTAAGCATAATTGTTAGTCTCTGCAAGTGGACCCCTTGAATCATACAAATTAAGTAGATATTGCACTCTTTTCTTCATAGCCCACTCCCAGTGTTGCATTGGCTACATTTCCAGACCCTTTGAACTACCCAGTTTTTAATGAACTTGCAGCAGAACTTATTTGTTACAGAAAGTTCATATCCAAAAAGTAACATTGGAGACAATCTACTAAAATAACTTCCCCTACTCTGACAAGCAGAGAGAAGAAGCTCTAATCACTTCTTTCAAATGCATTCTCCATTGGAAAGGGCTTAGTTAGCAGATGAATCTATCTGGCACTCATTGTCCTTGCTTTAAAAAGTTCAAAAACACCTCATAGAAAGATAGTGAACTAACAACTGAATAGAGCTAATATTGGGGTAGAAACTATATATAATAAAAAAATCTTTCCACTGCAATTTCAGGGGGTGGTAATTATAATTAAATATTTAGTAAAATAACTATA
Organism: Myiotriccus ornatus; assembly: GCA_036023395.1. Classification (NCBI taxonomy): domain Eukaryota; kingdom Metazoa; phylum Chordata; class Aves; order Passeriformes; family Tyrannidae; genus Myiotriccus; species Myiotriccus ornatus. Next base: position 76,113,400 of record JAYRBT010000114.1, on the reverse strand, counting down.
TTGATATTATTATTATTGAATTTTTAATTATCTTGGTGGATAGAATTAACTTACTCTTTTCCTATCAGTCATTATCCCTAAGTGAACTTACAAACTGAGGGCAACAGTCAGTCTTTACATGGGATGAGCTGACAACTGTTGTCAAGCCTGTTATTGAAGTAGAATTAGAGAGTTCTCAGGAATTGGAGGCATTTGCTTTCCTTCCCAGTGAAAGGGCTGTTTGGGGGAATGGTGACACTAAACGCCATCTCACTGGAAAATAACCTCTTCTGGCAGGCAATAATCAAAACTCTTTGGCCAGCGTCAAGAAGGATCTTTAAATGGCTTCTGACTTGGAGAATAAGGCTGCTCATGTCTTATCTATTTTCAGACAAAAAGCTACAGGGGGACTCAAAAATCCTGCTTATGCCTTGCTATGTTGTTCCTCCAACAGATATTGGGGTGCTTGAAGTCCCCCCATGAGGATCAGGGCTTGTGAATGTGAGGCTGCTCCTGTAGAGAGCCTCATACACTCAATCTTTCTGGTTAGGTAGCTCGTAGCAGATTTCCCACTATGATGTCACCTGTTCCTGCCCTACCTTTAATACTGACCCGTATCTCTCAGTCAGCTCCTCATCCACCCACAGGGAAGTTCCATGCATTCCAGCTGGACAAAAAGGGCAGCACCGCCTCCTTTTCTCCCCTCCTGTCCTTCCTAAGGAGCCTGAATCATTCTGTTTTAACACTCCAGTCATAGGAGCCATACCACCACATCTCCCTGAGGCCAGTAAGATCATAGTCCTGCAGGCATGCACGTTTTTAGCTCTCATTGTTTATTGCCCATACTGCGTGTGTCTGCATAGAGGCATTTAAGTTGGGCCCTCAATGAAGCTGCAGTGGTTAGAATGACCCTGAGATTAGCTCATGTGGTTAGAGCATGGTGCTAATAATGCCATGTCTGTGGGTTTGTATCCCCATATGGGCCATTCTGTTGAGTTGTGGATCCCTGCCAACTAAGAAAATTCTGTGAATAACTGTGCTGCTCTTCAGATGCTCTCCTACTGACCTGTGATCTCTCTCCAGGCTCTAGGCATCTATTGCTGGACTTGGCATCAAACTCTTGTGAGTGGTATGGACTGAGATCCTGTTCCCCTGGCAACTTTAGTTTAAGGTCTCCTTCAACAACTTGACAAGTCTATGACTGAACATACAATTTACCTTCCTGACAGATGGACCTCATCATTCCCCCATAGACAAGGTTGCTCAAAATGAGTCCCCACGGTCTCAGCCACTGGTTGTGGCACCAGTTCTGTAATCATTTGTTAATTTTCCAGATTCGACTTTCAAACATCTTACCTTTGACCTGGAGGACTGATGGGAAAACTACCTGTGCTCCAGAGTCCCTTACTGCTGCTCTCAGGGGTCAAGGATCAAGTAGTCCTCGAAACTTGTCAGACTGCTCTTGGCAGTATCAGTGGTGCCCACAGGAAACAACAGCACCACGTAATAGTCAGTGGACTGTATGAGACCTCAGTTTCTCAGTGACAACTTTGATACAAGCCCCCAGTAAGCAGCACACATCTTTAGGGAGCCCACCAGGTCAGCAAATGGGCACCTTCGTACCTCTTGTAATAGAGTTGCCTACTACTATCACCCATCACCTTTTTTCAGTTGCACTCATTGTTATACACGGGAGCAGACGAGGCTGCCCTCTCAACTCCATCGTCTCTTCTCACTTATGACAAGAAAGTTTGCATTATCCTTACCCTATGTCTTTACATAACATTCTTTGTATTTCACACTTCAGAGTAACCATCATTAGGTAAAGCCCTAATATACAAGAGATTTAATAGAAGGACCTTCCATTCTATATGCATACAGAAAGGACCAACTTTCAGCACACTTACTGCATAAAAATCCCCTTGATTAAATGTGTAGTCATAATTGCATACATATCAAAGTGCTAATCATCTTGGCTGACAGTACCAGTGATGCAAAGCACTAATATTCCCTTTGAAAAATGCCCTCTCTGACTGTGAAACACAGACATGCTTTGCATTCACTGGCTTAATGTTTTTGGAGGTTCATAAAGCTGTATTTCTATCTTACAAGTTTTTCTTGGCAGATGTTTATCAATCAGCATCTTTTCATTTAACCGGCAGCCACTGTAAAAGCCATTTAATCTCTGAGCAGTTCCGTCCTAGGGGAGCTGTCCTTCAGTACAGATCTTTGTAGACGTGCTTGTACCAAAAGATCCTTTTAAAAGCTCATGGCCCAAAGCTCTAATTCTGTAATGACCCCTCTGCTCAAAGATTTCTGAGTAATTTATTATTTTGGTCTCTACCCATAAAGAGTTTTCAGGAAAGTGAGATCTAATGATAAATTAAGTAATCTGGGATTCAGAGCAACATTCAAGGAAGGAAAATATAGTAACATATTTTTGCATGTTTAAGGTGAAAAAAGGGTACTAACTGCTTTTAGGTATATTCATGTCAATGATAAGCTGGCAGGCATACTGGCAGAGTACTGTACTGTATTTTTCAGTAGTCCATTAAAGATTTGGGTTCTAAACAAGTGTAAAAGGTGCAGCACTCAAACAGGCATCAGCAAAGCTCGGAGCTCCTAGAAGACACTGCCATGACTAGGCTTGTGGGCTTTGTTAGCTTGAATTCTTGTTACAGGTATTTCGTGATAAGAAGTTGAAAGGTGTTTTCACAAGCCAGAAGAAAATAAAAACATGAAAAGATTAGAATGTTATGAGAATAAGAAGATTGCTTTGTATTCATTAGCAATCGAATTATCAGGATAATGAATGCCTGTCTTGGGTCATGAGCCTATTTATTCTATAGCAACGTTGTTATGATTTAATAATAGGCAATAAAGAAGCAAGCTGCAGCAGCCACAATTGTCCAAACACATGAACAAGACTAGTTTGTGTTAAAGTAGAAATATCTTTTTTAGATCAGCTGACAGATCTTGTAAAAAAACTGTGTCTTTCCTCCAGGTTGGAATCAGGAGCCAAAAGTTTTTACATTGTACATAGGACAAGAACAAGTAGTTTCTACTAAACTTCTGCTAAGCTACTCCTACACTAGTTTATATGACCAAGTTCTGATAGCACAAGTGGAGCATCACATTGCAATTTGCGACAATATGTGACAGGATGATTAGGTCCCAGTCTTGGAAGATAACAAGAAATATCACCCAAATCTTGAGAAATATTGAGGAATTACTTCAGGATCAGAAGAGAAGGAAGAAATTGTATGTTTTGCATTGACAAAACAATACTTCTTTGGGTCTATATTGCATCTATGACTTTAAGTACTTGGTAGAATTACAAATTTTAGTTCCCAGGTTTGTCTTTGGAAGTATTTTTTAGGTTTCCTCTGACTATCACGACTGAATTGTCAAAGATGAAGTAGCTGACCTGCAGAAAAGTTTTTCTCATTGGTAGCTGTATTTTTATGTCCTGTGTCAATTGCATGTGTGAATTCATTTTCATACACAGTGGGTGTGTTGTTTTATCCAAGTAATTTCAGGGATGCCATTTTGTGCACTAGATGAAAGAATGGACGTGTTTAGATGTTTACTGTGAGCAAGAACACTGACCTGTGTTGCTATGGATTATTAAATTGGGCAACCAAAGATCAACATACTTGCCTCAAGAAAACCAGTTCCCCAAAAGTAATGATTTACAGCTACTTTTGTATTTGATCCACAATTGATCTGCGAAGAGCACACACAAAATCCCCTTAATCATTCTAAAGATGATAATTGCCAAAAATGGGTATTCTTCTAAGAAAACAGCCTTACATTGCACCAGGAGAGGTTTAGATTAGAGACTGGATATTAGGAAAAACTTCCTCACCAAAAGGATTGTCAAGAATGCTCAAGTTACATGGTTTAGTGATGGACTTGACAGTGCTAGATTAATGGTCTTTTCTACTCTAATTGAATCTATGATTCTGTGTTCTACTTGATATCACTACATCAGTGCTTAACATACTCCTATCACACAGGATGGAGAATAAAAAAATCTTTTTATTACACTAAATTCAATAACCCACTTCCTGGATATTAGCTTTCTCAAATACTTGCATTCTAGGAAATTGCTGCCTGCTGCCCTGCCCAGGCAGAGGGGCCCCCTTTCACACATTCAGAAGGGGAAAATGCACCTTGAAATTCAGTAGTTAAGGCAGTGAAAAGAAAAGAAATTGGAGTAAAAGCTTGGAAAAGGTAAAGATTTTCCTTGCCTTGTCAATCCATGTAACTATTACCTATTTCTGAGGCTGATGTTGGGGTATGGTTTCAGCAGCACAATGCAGTGAAGCCCAGTTTGGATGTTGCTGCAATTTATAGTTAAGAGGCCAGTAGGAATGTGAACTTTCTAGACAGTTAGTGACATTTTGTTGTTCCAGCAGCACAGTTTGTCTCCCTCCAGGCATAAAAATAATTTAGAGAGAGTACTGCAATTGTGCTCTTACATAAGCTCCTGTGTGCAATTGAGATATCTCTATATTAAGGGTAGTAACCAGCCTTAGAGAGAGAGTTGGAAACTCCTTCCTTAAAGTGATGAACTCTTCACTAACTTGTCCCTGACATAAAAAAGGCAAAATGATGTATTTTTGAAAATTGTTGACTCTAAGTATTCCTTGTTTGTAAGTGCATAAATACAATATCTGCCACAGAACTACTAAATTGTAGTATTTCCTATGTTGCAATCTGTTTTCCTTCAGCAACTCTCTTTTGTGCTGTGTTGAAAATTCAAGAGCCATAGCTTCAGCTTATACTACAGTTACAAAGAGCAAAATATTTATAATATTACTTATTTTTCCTTATTCCAATATTCTTAGGAGTTTAGATCAAGAGGATTCTTTGACATTTGCTTGTACATGTCTACCAGACACCATAAATAAATTCCATGTGACTGAGAACTTCATTATTTCTGACTGTTCTGGTTTTGCAATAAAAACAATCTAATATGTAACATGCCTGGAATAACTAGAGAGAACATTTAGTTTTTCAACCAATTCTATTTAGGCAAGTCAAAATGCCTGTTCGGTTTTTTTGTTTGTTGGTTTTTGTTTTGTTGTTTGTTGTTTTTATGGGAATCATGTTGCCAAATATAATTTTGTTGCAGTTTGATAGAGGACTGACCAAAGCTGCAAATAAGATCAAGCACAATCTATCTATCTAAATATTTATCACAATAAATGTAGGATAGCTAATCATATTATTTCTACTTGAAGGCAATTCTGGAATCTCACCATTTTAAAGGCCAGGAATATATTTTTTTTAATTATTTATTTTCAGTCTATGTGTATGGTTTATATATACCTTGTTCTTGCACCAATATTGCCTCAGCTTAGATAACTGTTTCTCCGACAGACGTGATACCCTCCTGATACGTGTAGACAAAGCAACAAATTGTGTATGGATTTGTTGTACTCTCAGACTTTTTTTGAGTTTAAAGAACCTATGTTGTCTGAGGGGGTCTTCCTTTTTTTTTTTTTTGTTACATCTCTAATGTTTTTCAATTCCATCTTTCATGAAAATGAGATTGGGCTTCCCACCATGTTGCGTGAATTATAGTCTTACCTTACTTCTTTCTATTAAATTTCAGCCTCAGGATAAATGTGAAGTTAAAGCCTGAAATTCATTTTCTGTGAACTTTTCCAATAATTATCTATTCTCAGTCAGATATTCAAGGGCAGAAGAGTAAATTGTCCTGAATTGTCAAATACAATCACTCGGTTTTCAGTAGAAAAGTGGAAACTGTTGCATTGTAACCAGCCAGGCTTCACTATCTTGGGTCTGTCACCAATTCTGGCCTCACCAAAGCTCTTTCACACAAATTCGTGTTTTCATCTATTTGTATGTAATTCTGGATACTGGTACATAGTCAAGCATAAAGTAAATCCTGAGGACAGGACCAACACCTTATTGATAGATTTTCGAATTCTGGGGGGGTGTTTAAAACCTTGACCTTTTTGTGGAGAGCAGTATTTCTAGAGGACAAGGAAACCCGAACAAATTATTGTATACTGGATTACATTTATGCTTATTCTGCCTAAAGACTTACTCCAAATGCCACATAGAGAGGTTAAGGTTTGGTCTTTTTTGGCCATCAAGATCACATGGTTCAAAGGATTTGGTTGTGTACGTTTATCTCCTGGTTAAAAGTTTGATTTAACTATGTCATCAGACTTTGATTTCTGCATAATTTTGGCCTCCTAAATTCCAAAAAATCATCATAACTGGAATAGTATAAAATGGAAATTAATAGAAATAATTATCTGTATAAACTCTGTGTTCCTAATGCACCTGTAAATTTTATCTGTTTGATTTTAAAATGAAAATTATTTCTTAGATGAGAAATAATAGAAAAAACCTGTTTATTTCTTCCCAATTTTGGTGTAGAATTGATGGCCCAGTACCAGTAAATTATGATATATTTTAAATAGGGTTTAAATTTAGCTGATATGCACATTCTTCCCTATTTCACAATCTGTTCTCTCTTTCAACTTTTCTCTGTTAAAAAGGTCAACGAAGTAATTTAGCCTGCAAGCTGAAGAAATAAATGGTACCATCAGAGGTAGTAAAATTTGTATATCAGTTTATCTGTGTGCCTACTGTATGTTTTCTGCAATGACCTTTCCACATAAATAGTTGTAAAAAGCCATTCTCTAAAATGAAAGCTGGATCCCACAGTATCATTTTCATTTGTACATCTTCTACCACTGCTCCTATTCACATGCTGATGGATTTTATTTTTTTTTTTTTCCATTTGGTCTGCTTTAAAATATCTTTTTTATTTCAGGCTTAAAGTAAAAATATCACATTTATCAGAGTAAAGAGTGAAGACTGTTGGTGACTACAGGTGAGATGCTATAGATCCGGAGACACTGGGAATGTTACAGAATGTCTATAATAGAAGCTGTTGGATTATTTTATCTCAAAGATGCAAAACAACAATGACACTGAACAAAAGGAAAACTTTTAGAAACTCAGTGAGAGAGTCCAATCAGATCAATTACAAATGAGGCAGAAAGCATCACCTGTCATGAGAAAACAAGTTTTTGAAAGGACAAGGGTTTTGCAAAGTGCTAATTAAATGTAATGTGCTGTGTGATGATGCACAAATGTGAAATGCTTCAATGAAGAAGATGAACAACAGGTCCTCCATCACATCAGAAAAACATCAAATTATTATTGCTGAGGTCCATTATCATTAAAAGTTGTTAGCATTTGTAAAAGTCGTTTGCATTAAGAAGAAAAAAGTAGGCAAGGAATACTGTGAGAGGGATGATCAAGATTCCAAATGTGCTAAAAGACTAAAATCTCTGAATTACTTGCATTCATCAAAACCAATCTGTTTCCTAATCCCCCTTACTAACAAGTCATACCAAATCTGATTCTATCTGCGAACCATCACAAAAGATGCTAAATAAAAGGTTTAACCATGAACCACATCCATCAAAAACTGAAGGTCAATTTGAAGGAATCCTTCATATTATCCACACAGACTCAGGAATATTTATTTTCTATCCAGGATAAATTTGACATAGATTATCTACTGCTGCAAAGGGAAGAGTTGAAAGGAGCCAAGCCAAAAGCAATAAATAACCACACAGTTTTAAGAGGAGCTAATTTACAGACAAGCATTAACATTAAAGTTAAAAGCGCAGAGGAGTTCTGGTATTCTCTACATTCAATTCTGAATCAGCGCTCAATAAATTTTCATGCCAAAGGATTAATTAAATTCATTAGTTAGGGCTGGAAAATTGATAATGTTATTTTGTCAAAACAGTTTCTACAGTCACATGTGGAAAAAATCCACAAAAGCATCTGACATTTATTCAGAAGTTAATAACTATCAAATGTGAAGTTCATTGAATACTAAAAGAGATGGAAGAGAAATTGCAGTTTATTCCCTAACTGGAGAAACTGACAGAGCCCTGTACTTTAAGAAGCATGATTTGTGCTTAATTCACTTCTATGGCCCTGTCTTAGGACAATGTCTACGGACCCAGTGAGACAGTAAGCTCAGGGGAGTGTTCCACCAGTGTAAATGGAACCCAGTGGTCAGATCACATTCACTGGACTGCAGCATGAAACAGCATTAGTTAATTTTATGAACATTAAACAGAAAACAAGATGCATCGTAGTGTTGCCTTTCCCAAACCAGTCTCCAGTGCTGAAGAAAGGTTCTAATACTTGAAATATAGATCTAGAAAGATCTAGAATCACAGAATATCTCCAGTTAGAGTGGATCCATAAGTATCATAGAATCATAGAATAGATTGGGTTGGAAAAGACCTCCAAGATCATCAAGTCCAACCCCTGATCCAACTCC
>JAYRBT010000114.1:76092417-76104965 GCA_036023395.1 Myiotriccus ornatus | reverse complement strand
TTTTGTTTTTCTGGAAACCATTGCTAGCTTTAAAAAGCACACTCACCTACAAGAAGTGGGAGCTGGTTGTGCTCTGCTGCTTGAAAGGCCGTGCAAATTGCTGTGCCACGCCCCTGCTTGTCTGCTCCTGGAAGCTCTTATATATCCTCCCCTAGCACTTGCTAACAAGCCTGACCCACTCCTCACTCAGCTGAATCGGTTCCAAGGAGGAGCCAAGCCTGGGCAAGCCTGGGCAGCAAATCATCAAGTCCAACTCTCTGTTTCTCACTTAAAACTAAGTGCTATGACTGAGAATGTGATCCAGATACTAGAACTCCAACAAGCTTGGTGTCATGACAACTTCCCTGGGGATCCTATTGCACTGACTGATCACCCTTTCAGGGAAGAGCCTTTTCCTAATGGCCAGGCCGAACTTCCCCTGATGCAACTTCATTCCATTTCCTCTTGTCTTGTCTTTGGTCACCATGGAGAGGAGATCAGCACTACTCCCCTCCACCTGCCCACCTTGAGAAAATTACAGATTGCAATTAGGTTGCCCCTCAGCCTTTCTTCTCCAGGTTAAACAAGTCAAATGATGTCAGTTGCTCCTTGTAAGTCTTGCCCTCGAGACCTTTCACTGTCTTTGTTGCCTTCTTCTGGATGCACTCAAGTAGTTTGATGTTTTCCTTACACTGAAGAACCAAAAACTGCACAGTGCTTAAAGGGGGACTGCACCAGAGCAGTGTAGAGTGGGAATGAAGTGGAGGAAGGTCACACCCTTACTATGGTTCATGGATCAAAGAAGAAGAATCTGTTACAGATCATTCCTTCTTTATATAAAAAAATAATCCAGACTGGATTAGATTTTACATTCTGATCGATTGTGTTATCTCAGTCAGATGGAATAGAACAGGCTACCTACCCACTCTTGGTATCCTAGCGCCAAAGGTGCCTTTCATCCATCTCCACTACGAACCAAAGCTACACAGTGCAACTGTATGTTTGCCACAGACAGTGATGAAGGAATACCATGAGACATCTAGAATATATCTCCATACTTCATTCTCAGAATGAATAGGTTGTGCAACATCTGAAATTTCATATTTGAGATGTTACTTTTCAAAAACTATGTGAGGAATCTAGTTTAAGTACCTACTCAAGGATAGTGGGTAGGAGCATCAATGCTGAAGTTAGGCTTCATAAAGTCATACATGAGGCACATCTCTAGATGTCTATGGAGAGAATTTTTTCCTTGGTTACAAAACAATTACCTTATTGATGTGTTTCACTTGGAAAAGACACCTAAATTCATCAGCAGTGATGACATGTGCCAAATAAATGGCAATGTTGTAATTTAAAATTATTTATTTTCATGAATCGTGTGAATTGCTGTGATTTTTTTTTTATTATGATCTGCTGACAAGAGGAAACATTCTGATTTTGTTACATTTCTATCAGACTGAGGTTAGAGTAGCCTTCAGAGAACAAGACTGATTACCCTATTGCATCTCTCAATTCTCTTGGATTCTGTATACAAGTTAAACTAAGTATAATACATATCACTATAATCTAATAATTCCTTATACTGGCTATTATATTTCCTAAACATAGGTTTGTCTCAGTTTATCTGTGACGTTCAAGCTCATTTTACAACTGTTGATGTCTAGAGGGTACAATGTTACAACGTGGTATCTGAGGTATGATTCTGCTATATAAAGAGTGAAAAATTTTTAAATATTTTTCTTTTAATTCAGATTTGCAGATCCTTAGTGTTTAAAAAGCAAGACAGATGTTGAAATTTTGCTTGAAGTGCTTTAGGATAACTGGATGATGTTATACAGTGTGCATTCATAACAGAGCTATAAGGACTGTGTATTTCTGTATTTCTGTATGCACTTTCTCCAAACTACTGACCAAAATGTGGAAATGTTCCCTCCTGTAAACTTCTACCTCATAATGATTCCTGACTTATGAGTGGCGGTCATGAGTACTGAAGTCAAAATATGAAGGAAAACCACCTATTTGTATCTTCTATCTAGAGCAGAAAAAACGTGGTAACCTGAAGGCTTTTTTAACTTTCTGGACTCTGGTTTGTTTCTGACATTTATGTGCAGTACACATTGCTCATTATGTGTTCATTGACTTTTGGCCTTCAATAACATGTCTCCAATCAAACAGATTTTGCCAACCCTTTTGATACATGTTACCACAGCAGTAAGACTGAGAAAATGAAATATCCATTTGGGGGTTTTTGCTTGCAACGGAGTTTTTAGCTTCTAATGCAGGTATAAAATGCAAAAAAACAATTGTCAATGATATATGGTGGCCTATAAATTTTTCTACTACCCTAAAGCAAAAAAGGAAAACAATACATCACTGCTACGTTTTTTCTGTGGGACGTGGACATTAGGGATTAAATTGCTTGTACTAGACAAAAGTATACAGGCTGTGAACAGATTCAGTCCGGGAAGAAAATTGACTCAGAGAGTAGCTGCAACAGAAGTAATAAAAGAAAAGCTGAGCAAGGAAAAGCTACTTGGAAACACTCTGTTTTTTAATTAATAAGAGAATAAATCCCTTACACTCTAATTCTATAGAATATCAACTTTAGAAGAGATATTTGAACTCTTGGGGGAGAAATGCTGTGAGTCATTAATGCAATGAATACTTTTTTCTCTTTTAATATAATGTGAAATGGAAAAATCAGTATTTTTATTCAATATTGGACATTCTCTGCTGGCAGCCAGCAGAGAAATATTCCCGTTGTTTCTAAAGGCTCAGATGTAGCTCATGTCATTGCCCATGATGAGTGGTCATGTTTGAGGGACCATCAAACCAGCTTTATTGCCAGAGCTACAGGTGATCTGAGCGGAGATTCCAGAGAACTGGAGCTAAGAAATGGAATATTATTACCTGAGAAAACTGCTACCATAAAGAACCAGACGAAGTATACAACTTAACAAGAACAAATGCTTTTACATATTTTCCCTGGTTTTCTTTGCAAAATCACAGAATCACAGACTGGTTAAGATTGGAAAGGACCTCTAGAGATACCCAAGTCCAGCTCCCCTGCTCAAGCAGGGACACATGGAGTCAGATGCCCATGACCATGCTCAGGCAGCTTTTGAATACCTCCAAGGATGGAAACTCCATAACCTCTCTGATCAACCTGTACCAGCGCTCAGTCATCTTCAGAGTGAAAAGAGTGTTTCCTGATGTTCCTAGAGAATCTATTGAGTTTCTGTTTGTGCTTGTTGCTTTTGGCCCTGTCACTGGGTACCACTGAAAACAGCCTGTCCTTTATGCTCCTTTCCTCCAGATATTTATATATATTGATGAGATTCCAGGGAGTTTTCCCTGCTCCAGACTGAACAGTCCCAGCTCTCTCGACCTTTCCTCACAGGTGAGAGGCTCTGGTCCCTTAATAGTCTGGCCTTTCACTGGACTAAGTCCAGTGAGACCACGTCTCTCTTGTACTGGGGAGACAGAACTGCATGCACAGTTCTCCAGGTGTGACCTCACCAGTGCTGAGTAGAGGGAAAACATTATTTTAATAAATAATACAATAAATAATACAATAATTTTAGCGTAAACTTTGCAGGACCAAAAATTTCAGCTGACAACATAACTGTTTTAGTGGGTTAACCCTGACTAAATACCAAAGCCACTCTCTCACTCTTCTCTGCAACTGGACAGAGGAGACAAAATATGACATAGGGTTCATGAGCTGAAATAAGGATCAGAAAAGATCACTTACCAATCACTGTCATGGGCAAAACAGACTATAATTGGGGATATTAATTGAATTAATTACTAACAGAATCAGACCAGGATAATGAGAAGCAAAATAAATCTTAAAACCACTTTGTCCCTACCCCCCCTCCTTCCAAAGTTCTACCCTGGGGATGGGGAATGGGGGTTATGGTCAGTTGTTGTTTCTGCCACTGCTCAGGGAGAGGAGTCCCTCCCCTGCTCCCATGGGGTGCATCCCATGGGAAATAGTCCTTCATGAATTTTTCCAAAATGAGTCCTTCCCACAGGCAATAGTTCTTCACAAACTACTGCAATGTTGGTCACTCTTTTGAGGGGTGCAGTCCTTCAGGCACAGGCTGCTCCACTGTGGGTCCCCTCCATGGGCTGCAGATGGATCTCTGCACCCCTGTGGTCCTCCACAGACAGCAGGAGGACAGCCTGCCTCACCATGGTTTTCACCACAGGCTGTGGAGGAACCTCTTGTTGTTTTTCTTCTTCTGCTATTTCAGCAGTGTACAGTCATAGGAGACTGTCACCTTACGTTTGATTATGGAACTCTTATTATACATTACCTTAAAGCAATATATTTGTTTGTTTGAATCATTTAGATACAACCTTATAGCACCATCCACTTTCACCCGAAAGATATAACAATAGTGAAAAAATGCACTGGTTTAATGAAATCATTGTTTCTTTTCCCTGTGTAAGGGCAAAACTGACTAGAAGTGTTCATTTGTTAGCAAGGTAGGGACAGGAGGTTGCTGTTATTATTATTGTTGTTACCAGGAGAGTAATTGAATAGGGCTTTCAGTACAATAGTCATTCTTGGATTATTTTTCTACATATTCCCAGATCCTTTTATTGGTTTTGATGCTACTTAAACTCTCTTCTACTATTTCTTATTTTAATTTCAAAATTAAAACCTTTAAGAATCTTGCATCAATTACAATACATGTTTATTGGATATCAGAGCTTTGGTGCTCTTTTTATTTTTAATAAAATGTTTCCATCAATAGCTCTGCATGTATCTGCAAAAAAAGATTTTGCTTTAATTTTAATACAACTTTAAGTCTTACTGGAGTGTATATTTCATAGATAATGTGAACTTTTGACCTGAGTGTACTTGACAAAATCAGTAACAGGATCCTGCAAGACACGGCATTCCTTCAAAGCATTTCCTTTGCTGAGCGTGGGTTCCATGGCTTTAATAGTGTCATCCAACTAGCAAGAAAGATTTTTGAAATTGTTCATGCATCAGGAGAAAGTACAGACTTTGACAGATAAATAAATTCTGTATTGTTGTTTTCCTTGATGTGTTAAGTTCACAGATGTTCATGTCAAACAGAAAACTGGCATCATGATTAAAGCAAAATGGTGCCCTTTTATTTGGCTAGGGGTAGAAATGCACGTGAGTGATATCACACACAGATATAAGTATTGCAGGAATAAATTATGTGAGAATTCTTTAGAAGGCTGTCTTTACGTGTGTACTGGGGATTTTGAAAGAAATATGCGTTAGAAGAAACATTTGTTGATGGTTTCAGTCTGCTGCCATTGTTGCCTCGGTAAAACTCTCACTGGTTGACAAGCAATTGCAGTAAAGCAACACTTTTGGAAGTCACAACTACAGCTACATACAATTGCAAATACTTTTTGACTGTGAACTTCAAAGAAAAACAAAGAATCTTTTTTTATCAGAGCAAGTTAAGGGAATAACTTTAATTTTCTTTTCCAAAGTCTTCAGCACTGGTCCCCTCAGAACGCAGTGGTTCTGCAAGAGAGCAGAATTATGGAGACAGAGATTGTCAAGTGACAAGTTTTGTGGGAGAAGATAGAGTAGAGCCTTGAATGGCTATTAATGTGTTCTGAGATCTTTTAATTTAGAGCAAGTATAATTTTTACAGAATTTAATTTTTGGCCACAGTACATACATATATTTTTGTTTCCATGTAAACATCTCTCACCCTTTCTTTTCTACTGGACATATCTGATCTAATCATCAGTTGTCAGTAATTGAATATCCTTGAGTTTGAACTGTTACAGAGCCAATGATATATGTCTTTTCCTGTTATTTTTGACTTCAGAAAGACAGATCTTATATGTAATTGCCCTAGGTGGTTCAGCGTTCAAACTCACTTTGTTCACCATCTATATATATGCATAAAAAGACACATGATACCACAGCAAAATCAGTGACAGCAGAACATACTCTATTATTTGCTATTCCATTTAGACATTCCATTCACATCTTTTGGATAATTCATTGTGGTGGGTTGACCCTGTCTGGATGAAAGATATCCACCTAACCCACTTTATCACTCCTCTCCTAAGCTGGACCGAGGAGAGAAAACAAAACAAAAGTCTTGTGGGTTAAGATAAGGACAGGAAGTGTTTTGCCATCATGGGCAAAACAGACCTGACTTGGAAAAAAATTAATTTAATTCATTACCAATGAGATCAGAATGAGAATTACCAATCAAATCAGGGTAATGAGAAACAACAATCCTTGTGAGGCTATTTTTACTAGTTAGTTGCAGGCAGAGATGCATTCAACATATTGGTAGGTTCGAGGTGCTTGTCTCTCTCTAAACATTTTGTTTAATCCAGAAGCACAAATTAAGTGTACTGGATGTCTCGCTGACACAATTAAAAGTTAGAGGGATGAGAAGACATTCTTCCTGGGATCTATTCCTTAGTGCTAAAATTCATCATGACATTTAATTGACCTAATGCCCTTAGCCACAGATTTAATATGCTTCCACATGAAAACTTTGTGGGCCAAAGTTCATGCTATTACAGCTCCTACATTAAAAGGACAAAGATTAACATGGTGATAAAGAGACAACCCAGAAGTGCAAATTGAAGCATTTCAGTGACAGCATGACAGTATGGGTGCAATATTTTTCTGACGGTACAGCAGAGAGAAGTATCCTTCTGCATCATACATATGGCTAGCTAGCAAAATAGAGACACAGTGCTAAGAGGGGAGGAAGAAACTAGCCAGATGAAAGTATAAAACTGGCTATGGAAGAAGAACCCAGTGATGCAAGAAAACTTTAGTTCACCTAGTTACTCTAATCACTGTACTGTAATGACAAGCAATTTGGATCTCCTACTTCCACACTCTAACTCTTTATGTTTAAATTCTTTAAGCTGCAGCAGAGAGAGTTGCAGATAGCAAGCTTGCCAGATAATTTAAAGACAGACAAATAATAAATGGCTTAAAAGTGTCTTTCTGAATCTCCTTATTGACAGGCATGGCCTTTTAGGCATTTAGGGACAAGCCAAACAAGTCATAGCCTCACTCCTGAGCAATGTTATCTGCTGCTGCTGCTTACACACTCACCAGTGAGTTAAATAGATCACTATCTTCTTCAGTCTGGGACTTGCTGCAAATGTTCTATCTACACCTTGTGTTATAAACCTGTCCTTTATGGGATACCTTCCCTGCAGAGGTAGGGGATTTTCTGTTTTGTCCATGTTTTTTCATGCATTTTTGGTTTAACACCAACACAGTAGACTTATTTTGCTTATTTTCACTGCCTAATGTCTAACTTTGTAATGTTGCTTTTACTAGCTTGTGCTAACAGTCTTTAAATCATTGCCATTTTCTATTAAAGCAGAAGATTTCTGTGGTGCAAGGCAAGAGCCTGGATCAAGTTATCACCTGATATGCCTTTCAGTATTCCAGTGAAATTGTTTTGGCCACTCCACTCACATGCTGAAACTGATATAAATGCGCAACCATAGGCACAAAGTTAAAATTTTATTCATGACTCAACAAATGGAAAATAGCAGAATACTAATAGGGGATGTACATAGAGTTAAATATATTTATATTGTGAGGTTAAATGAGTCCTTCTATGCATTTATTTTGACTCCTTTCCCTCTACGAATTTAGTTGTCCAGTAAATACATGCACAATGTAACAGTTTGTGCAATGCCTGAAATAATAAATATGATCTTTAGATATATTTACATTGAATGAAATATGTATGCGGTATGCAGGCACAGATAGAAAGAACAAAAGAATTTTGGGCATTAGGTGTTGAATTCAGGAAGCTTTACTTATGCAAGTGTGCAAAGTTTGGTCAATAAGTAAGCCTAGCCAATAAGTAATAAACTTTGGTCAAAGTTTATTACAGGAGGTTCCCTGAAAAGTAAAGTCTGAAAGTATCTTTTTGGCCAAGCTAAATTTAAAGTAGGCACTTCATATGTTTTTGAAAGATGTGATTCCACAAGTTTTTTTTTTTGCTCACTAAGTTGAGGATTTAGGGTGTTGTCTATAAGTATGTTTAATCACACTGCAATATATGCCTTAAGGATTTGGAGCAAAATACTGGAGTTATTATTACTTGATTTAGTTTTGTGTCTGTAGCACAACACATAAGATGAGTTGTTTGAAGAGTTGTTTGAAACTTTGTTGCAGTAAGGAAAAAAAGGTAAATTTTAGAGAAATTAATTTGGCATAGTTTCAGGGAACTGTAGCAAAACTGTGGTGATGCACAGAATTTGGGAAGGAGATGCCTCAGCTCTACTTTTAGTTATGACTGTGATCATCCTTTGCACAGAAACATTCAACAGTGTCAGAATTTTTCAGCATTTCTTTTTAAATCATTGGGGTGCATTACTTTTCTATAATTTTCCAGAGTGTGTATTTCATTCCCAGGTGAGCACACTTTAGTATTAAAAGTCAGGGGATGAATTTGCTTTTAAGGTTTCCCTTTCATCCACAGAGGCAAGGGGGAATATCAGATCTATCCCTTTAAACCCAAAATCTTGCACATAATCTCTTGCACATAATAGAAGCAGCATATGAGAGTAACTAGCTGAAGCCCATTCACTGCTTTACTACGTAAAAGGAATTGCAGTAAGTCAGGTGTTGGTACCTGTATTGAAGACAGGTATTTATCAGCTGGGAGACCATACTGAAGACACTGACATTCCATACCAGGTGGAAGACAGACTTACTGAAGTAATTACTAATCACTGAGGATCAGACTGTCAGCTGATTATGAATCTGCAAAATACTTCTTATAGGAAGGCTCTGTTTACTTGGTAGAATAGAAGCTTTGTACCAAACCAATCAGCTCAGTGTTTACTAAGTATTCGCTCTTCAGTGGTGAAAGCTTTAATTTCTAATAATGCAAAATGTCTTTTCTCATACTATGGAAGCATCAATTACAAATACGTGGTGTGTTCCTCCATCTCACCTAAAACTGTAATTTATAGTACTAACTTCTGAACAAAAAAAAAGATATAACTGTGTTTTAAGAAAAAAGAAAAAAACATGCTGAATTGAGTTTCAATTTTAACTTGGCAATAACTTTACATATATTTATTCAAAAGATCATAGTATGTATAATGGAAATTTAATATAATATCACTAACTATTTTGATGCTTCTGCTTAAGACTGGACTATAACAGAAGACAAATACAGGAATGGAGTGACTGATATATAACAAAAGTGACACATGATGGAAAGCCTAAATAAATTATGTAGGACAGAGTCTGACCTTGATCTTGATGTGTTTTTGACCATCATCACCTGAATCAGCATTTGCTCAGCAATCTTCAGTTCTGTGATGCCTTTTAATTCTGGCTGAATATTTCAAAAATCTCGTGAATATTGAAGAGTTAACTGAGAAAGCTTAATCAGTACAAAGATTTATTACACTAATGAAGTAGGTTATCAAATGACATCTTAATTGTCTGAAGTATTCACCAACCCAAGCACCATATAAAAGTTTTGTTCATTCCCACAATTGTTAATTTTTTTCTAATTCATGCTGTCTTAGCCACAGTAATGACTCATTTGGAAGAGCTCTGAGACAAACATTATTTAAAACACTTGATCCGTTTACTAAGTTGCTGAAAAATCAACAGGAGCATTGTTTAATATATAATTTTTTTTAGTAGCATGAGTTGAGTTAGGGAACTTTTATAGAAGCCTGAATACATAAGGGCACTGAGAAATACTACAGGAGAAGGAGCAAAAACAATAAGGAATGTGATCTGTGTGAATACTTATTTTTCAGTTGGCAGAAAGAAAAATCTAATCAGATAAGCTTTTTTTTTTCTTTCTTAAAATAAAAACTAATGGAAAAGACCTCTAAAAATTAAAAACTGGAATATGCCTTCAAGGTATTCTAAGGCCAAACAGTTTAATTTCATTTCAAGTAAGTTTGGCAAAACAAAGAAATGGAATTGAAGAGATAAATTTGGCAAACCACCCCAAAACCAGACATGAGAAGAAACAGCCCCTCACTTTTTACTCATTGGCACTCACAGAATGCAGAGCTCAAATTTATTTCTCTCCTCTACTTCAGGGAGTATAATTTTCCAATCACCTGCTTAAGAACTTGGTGAGCTGTGCAGACTACTCTCCATCTTTTAGTTTCAGGCTGGTCAATTTGGTCTAAAATATTTACAAGTTATTTTGATCTGTGACTGGAAGCGAAGTGTTCTCACTTGCTATCTCCGCTTAAATCCCCCAAGTACCATCCCCTACAGCTCTTCTGATTCTCTTTCTTTCTAACTGAATTAATCTTCAATTATTGCATGCAAGGTGGAACAGTTCAAGAATAAAAGATAAATTGGCCGTGGCTTCATGGCTCAGTCACTAGTATGTAAGAATTTAGTTCAAATACCTCAGCTCTAAACACAGAAGAACTTAGGCTTGAGGGCAGTCAGGTTTTATGAGAGCCTTAGGAAATATTCAAAGGAGGAGAGACTCCATCAGTCTCTCCTGTTGGGTGCCCTATAACATGAAAGAGGCAGGTTCATATATCTTTTGGCAGAAGATAAATATGAAGGGGAACTTCTCATAGGTATTCAAATGATTCAACAGAGTGTGTGGGAAAGTCCTACACACTCCATGTTGATCACAGAAAAGCAATCTTGAAAAAAGAAAACTACAAAAATACTGACCACGCAAACAGATTGAGGAGGCCAGACCAAACAACTCACACTTTTCAAGGAATAACTTGTTTGTGATAGAGATTTGAAATAATGTATCTTCTTCCAGTCCATATTTTTCCAATATTTAGCATGCCTCTCTTGTTCTAGATTTTTCTTCTCAAGATCAGTATTTTATTTGCCTAAACATCTGAGAAATTACCATTTACACTCAAATGGGTATTTTGAAAATAAAATGACACCTTATGAGATAGTCACTCCCAACCAAGTGATATGGAGCAAAGGGGAACCTTCAACAAATGTTAGGAAATTTTTGAGTGAGATCGTATTAATTTCAGGGTGAGAAAATTCATGAAAATAACTACATTTTAAAGGGATTTTGTGATCAATATTTGTTAAGTGTCCTATAGTATGATAACTTCAATACTTGTCTGTAATATAAACATACACAGATTCTTACAAGACAAAATTTATTTGGATCGCTTGGTGTGTTCAGCCTGGAGAAGAGGAGACTGAGGGGAGACCCCATTGCAGTTACAACGTCCTTGTGAGGGGAAGAGGAGGGGCAGGCATTGGTCTCTTCTCTGTGGTGACCGGTGACAGGACCCGAGGGAATGGCCTGAAGCTGTGTCAGGGGAGGTTTAGGCTGGATATTAGGAAAAGGTTCTTCACCCAGAGGGTGGTTGGGCACTGGAACAGGCTCCCCAGGGAAGTGGTCACAGCTCCAGGCCTGACAGAGTTCAAGAAGCACTTGGATGATACTCTCAGGTACATGATGTGATTCTTTCAGCTGTCCTGTACAAGGCTAGGAGTTGGAATCCATGATCTTTGTGACTCCTTTCCAACTCAGCATATTCTGTGATTTAATTCAAAATATGCTTCTAGAGACAAAAGCTCAATAAATCAGGGGTGGGGGGGAAAGACATATACCAGCAAAGTGATAAAGGGAGAAAGTAAAGTCTCAAAAATACATAATTAAAGAGGTTTCGCTCAGGGGGAAAAAAACAAACAAACAAAAAACCAAAACAAAACAAAAAAAGAAAACGAAAAACCAAACAAAAAAAGGAAAAACAAACAAACAAACAAAAACAAACAAAAAAACAGATGTCTTGTGTGTGTTAGTATAAATTATCATTAATGCTGGGTAACACTATACTTTTTACAGAACTATTCCACGAAAAGTGATATCAGGTCTATTTATCTGAAGCTGTACCACTAGACCTTATTCCCTACAGACTTGCCCCAGAATAAAAGTAATTGCATTAAATTTCCAGAAAACTCCAATAGCAGCCTGATTCCTATTCTGGGCCCCATTGTTTATTTCTATCTATTCTTGCAGGGAATCAATATTTAATTTTCAATTTTTAAATTCATCCAGAAGACTGCAGAAAAGCCCAAACACTCCTGTGACAAATTAAAAACAAGAACTGGTAAATGTTTTATCAAAAATTTAATTCCCATTAAAAAAAAAATTATGTATACTTTCTGTAACAGGACACTAGCAAATTGCAATGTTTTCAGGTTGTCAAGGGTAGACTATTATTGCAAGATTATTTCACACTGGATTCTTAGTTTGAATTTTTTTTCCAGCGTTCACAACTGTCTTGTTATCTAAAACATACTAAGACATATTTTATAAATGTGTCCAGACAGAAGTGTCAATACAGTGCAGATGAAAGATGGATTTTTCTTTCTGGCATGCAATTTTTTAGGATTTATATGAAACAAGCATGACAAGGGCCATTTCCACATGCAGATGTGTATCTATATTAACACAATTCTGTATTTTTGCTTTTGCTCTCCTTGAGCAGCTGTACCTAAAAACAAAAATATTAGATTCAGTGAAAGGCCAATAAGTCCAAACCACAGTTTTCTTGCTTAAAACCAAGACACCTCT
>JAYRBT010000114.1:76056255-76091632 GCA_036023395.1 Myiotriccus ornatus | reverse complement strand
GATATTTTACTAAAGATAGTATGAGCTGAAGAAAGCTCACATAGTATGCTACAAGGGCATTTTCTGTACTTGACAGGGTCTGTAGAAACAAAGCGATTATTTTCTCCTTTTGCTAAGATTTGTTCCAGGTATCTTGAATGTTTGTGGGAAATACCTAAATATGCCAAAATTCCTTACAGGGACTGGATACATTGGTGAAGAACACTCTTTATTAAAAAGAACAATAAAATGGTTTGTGTCCCATAAGATACCTAAAAGGAACAGCTCCTTTCCAATGTTGTTTGGCCTTCTGATGGCCAGGATATTATCCCAGTACACCACAACAGTGTTGTCACTGCTCTTGAGACGTGGTTCCTTTTCTGTTTTCTATCAAAGATAATCTGAAGGCCTTCAGGATCAAGGCCCTTTGCAGGTATCTCCACCTTACCAATGAAGCCTTCACTGATTACTGAAATGTCAGCTCTCATTTCCAGTCAGTCTGAGAAGTCAGCTTCACTCTAACATTTGTTTAAAAAAAAAGCAAAACCAAACCACAAACTTTGATCTTTTTTATCCAAATTCATACCTCAGATTTACTTCTCAAGACATCAGCAGAGCTGTTTATGATCCTTTATTGTCCCAGTGACTGCAAGCTCGACAGTATTTAAATTACTGCTCTTGCCTTTGAGAACAAAGTATCATGAGTTATTTTTTTGACTCCTCTTTCTTATTTCTTGGGTCATCTCTTGCCTTGACCTTATATATACTTAGAAAACTCTTGAAGGCACAGACTGTACCTTTTTGTTCTACAATGTCTAGGCATAACAAAAAGTAATGATCCATGACTACTTCTGGTTTAGCAAGCTCTCAGAGAGTCTAGGTAAGACTCTAGCTATAGATCCATCTGTCTATTTATATCTATCTAGGTATCTGCCTAAATGCATCTATTATATATTAATATTAATATCAATACTTAATATTAATAGGAAAGACAAGCAAGGTGGTAGGGCTTTCAAATTCAACAGGAAATCTGAATCTGAGCTGAGGTCGTTTAATCAGTAAGATCAGGATTAATATTGAAGAAAATTGCAAATTAGTCAGTTTCTTAATATCTCAAGTAGAGCAATGAAAATACAAGTTAAAAAGAAAGATGAAAGCCTCACCTTGATTTATTTGATACCTCTATTCATGCAACAATTGCTAGAGGGTAGAAACTTCTGCAGCAAAAGCTTAACTAATTTCTATTATTTAGCACATCACTGACTAACTGAAAACTTTTAAATTTACACTCCACGGTGTTTCCATTACCTTTACAGTGCTGCTTGCAAGAGTTCCAAAATGCTCATTTTGGACATTTTTTCAGTCTTAGGGGTGTTGCAGGTAGTCAAATGAAGTGACTTCTGGGAAATGCTGATAGACCAGAAGCATATTCTTCAGGTGGAAAGCTAACCTACCAAAGGAAACCTAATTAGCCCTGACCCTGCTTAGTCAAACAGGGACATAAAGCTCTTTGATAAAATACCATAACCTCTTCTCGAGTCTCAGCTTACAAGATCAGAAATAGAGAAATCATTACAGTTTATCCAGTATTCTCTTCTAACCTTAAGTAAGAGTCAAAAGAAAAAGGAGAACATTGTGACTGACCTGTGTCTTAAGAAAAAATAAGCTACGTAAGGTGATAAATTCATGTATAACTCTTAACCTAAAGCAGAAAAAGAAATCATAATCTAGGAGATACCATGAAGTCACAGTTCATCACAGTTAATAACCTGAAATGGTAAATTATCACAGAATGGGTAAGGCTGAAAGGGACTACAGTGGGTCATCTGGTCCTCTCTATTCAAGCAAGGTCATCCCAGAGAACATTCCACAGAACTGTATCCAGACAGCTCTTGAATATCTCCAGTGAGGGAGACTTCACAACTTCTTTGGGCATATCCTGGAAGTGCAGCCTAGCTCTGAGCAATGACTGTGTGTGACAGACAGCGGGTCTATATACATTGTTCCTTTCCTTTCACGTATCAGTACATGTATTGTACACTGCATATTTTGTTTAAAATATTGTGAGAACAGAAAGCTAATATATGTTTTGGAGGGGCTATTTGTTGCCTTTTCCCCAAGGTTTTTTAACCGTTTTTTAACCCTTTTGATTTGTCTCATACAGTGGTTGCAAACCATTTTCCTGCATTAAAAAGCTATTATACGCCAGATTACTGCTTTGTGCCCTAATATAGTCTATCATGGGAGATTAAAAGCCTTTGGGCTCTTTTGGTAGTTTCACTAACAAGACAAAACTATGGAGGCTTTTCTCTCTCTTAGCTCTGGTTAATTTAAAACCTTCCATACAGACCGTTTCTAAAGTTGGGGGTTTTTTTTAATATTCATTTAGTTACGTGTGCTGTCTTGTATCTTCAGTGTGAAGGAAAAATTCAGTGACTGAAGTCATTGAAAAGTTCACCCTAAAATATAAGAATCAATCACATGTGATTAGTTTAAAATATTAATGTGTAACCACTAAAGTTTCCTTTAGAGCTAAAAATATCTTTGATTCTTAAAGAACGGAGAAGAAAAAAAATCACAGGAAATTAAATATTGATTTAACAAAAATAGGCCTTTTTATGCCATTTCCCATTCATAGATGCATCATCATTTTACAAGCAAAACAATTAACACAAAACATGATTTTACAGACAAACTTCTCTTGAACTTTATAAAAAAGACTCAGGACTACACCAAACCCAGCTTTCCATCCACAGCCTGGTCTCACAGCCAGATACATGCTCTGTTGGCAGAGCAGTGGAGCCGTGTGTGACTCTGTCCCTCCTGGGTGCAGGTGAGCATCAACACAAATCAATCTTCTGGGCAGTTTCTTCTACTGCGTCAGGCACTGGCATAGCTGAAGTATTGGCATATTTTTTGATAGGCTTTGTTACAGGTCTGGAGACGGCCAGCTGAAGCTAGTGACTTCTTAAATCATTCCATCAAAATTCAGTAGAAGTCATTTGCCTGAGCCCTGAAACAGCAAAGCAAGATGATTTGGCCAGCATCCCATTACAGATCATTTGAGGAACTGAGAAGAAAATTATGATCTCCTCCCTTGCAGATTTACTTTCTGCAGTGTAAAATATCCTCTGTGTACTGAATGCTTCTTTCATTAGACTCAGCTGAGAAAATCCACTCACCTCAGCCTCCATCAATTAAACAAATTGAAGCAGTAGGTTTAGCCTAGTTCGCGATTCACGACTGGGCAATTGTTGGGGAAAAAAAACAGCTCTCAAGCTCGAAAAGCCTTACTTCATTGAAAATAAAAAAAAAAAAAAAAAGAGAGAGAAATAATAAAAGAGGCTACAGTTGCAGAGTCACCATGTTGTCAGGCAGACTAAATGACATGCAGACCCAAGAGTCATTTGTGATAAATTCTTTCACATAACTTAAGACAGATTTGAGGTGATTTTTTTGTCTCTGAAGGAATTCAGCCCAAACTATTTATTATTACATTTTATCCACCTGAAAGGGCTGTTCCTCAAGATGAAGATTAGTATTATAGAACTATATATATATTAGTACTATAAGAAATATTGTTTATAGTTATTCCCCCCTTGGAGGAAAGAGAAGCATGTGAAGTGACAGGCATGCAGGTTTCCAGGTGAACTATACCTCTAACTGTTTAAGATGTGCATTTCTTCTGTGCAATTTTAATATTGCATGTATTGAAAACTATCCAGATTACTTTTTTATTAAGCCCCTGATTATTTTTTTAGGAAAGTATTACTATGTATGTCACAAAACTACTGTTTTTCACTGTGTTTGGATTAGTTTTGAGGAAAATCTCTCTTTCTCAAGGATACCACATATTGACACATTTTTTGCTTTTCTATTCTCGGATCTGGGTGTTCTCTCAGATGATACAAGTGCTGATGTGTAGAGCTTTTAGGAGCTCTTTGTAAGATAATCAGAAGAGGTTTCAGGCCAAGATCCCAAAGCAGAGAAACAAGTGTGCTACTTTGGCACATCGGCCTGTTATTTTGACTCAGTAAGCATATTGACTGATTTGTCTTTCAGATTCAATGAATGATTTTATAATCTGTCCTACCAGTTTATTTAAACATTCTTTTTCCTTTTAGAAGAATTTTTAGTTTTACACTCTGTTCATTTGATCATTTCAGCAGAGTACAAAATTGTGCCTTCAGGCTCAGCCTGTTGCAAGAAGCTGTGTGAAGATGCACTGCCTCGTGGGGCAGGAAAAGATGCTTCCTTCCTTACTGAGTTATCTCTCAAAGAAGCTTGGTTGCACTGCAGGGAAATATTCAATACTCATTTTTAGATGGCTGCAGTATATTTGAATTTCAGTGCTATTCACTTGCAATTGACAGGTGTAGATAGAGGTTTGTTTCTGACTCTTAATTGGCAAGTTTCCCACAGGATGGCAGTCAACTGTGCTTTCCCAAGAACATGGGTTTCTGCTCTGTTTGGCCCCAATCTCTGTGAAGTTGCCAGACCTTTACTTGCAGAAGTATCACTGAGTCCTCATGGGAAACTGAAAAATAAACTTTCATTGGTTTTCCAAAGCTTAAGCAGAGAGTTAATCTACTTTGGGCTTTGCTTGAACAACTCAGAGTAGCTGCTCATTCAGTTTTCAGGTTTAAGAAAACTCAAAAAGGCTCTGTAATGATTCCTGAAAAACTCTTCCTCAGAGAAGATCATATTATTTTCAGCTCAGTTAATTACCCAGCATTTGGCCCTGCGGCTTGTTCTTGTTAGAAAAGACAATTAGACAGCCTATTTTTGATGGTGGTCAAGCTCAAATAACAACTGCCTTTGCTCAATCTTCCACGTGTCTTCCTTTCCAGCATTTACACCAAAAATTCACTTTGCCTTCCCCCTTGCATTCCCTCTCCCCACTTTCCTATTCCTTCTTCTTCCTCCACTGGCTGTCTGTGATCCCTATATCAGCTAAAGATTCGGTACTTGAAAACCACCCATCTCAGTGTAACAACAATTTTCATTAGCATCTGAACATTTATGTTTTGGCAGTGAATAGAGATGTTTGACCAGTCCATCAGTATTTCCTATGTTTGATTAATTCACTGAGAACAGCTTACTGAAAAATTCAAAAGTGTTCTTTAAAAGATTCAATGCTGTTATTTACTGAGGTAGAATGTATCCTATGGCCCTACAAAGGTCACCTTGAAATTTAGAAAAACAGGGCGTGGACAGCTGAAATTGGCAATTAGAAAATTAATTCCACAGTCAAGATATCAGACTAAATTAGCATGCTATGGAAGATCCATTTAAGATTAAGTTTACTGCCCTGAGAAATAATTTGTCATTTCCATTGATAACCACCCAACACAGTTTATTCCTAACACAGCAGAATTCTTTCTGCTCCTCACCACCAGTATTAGCTGTGACAACCCTGTTTCTGCCAAGCCTTTACCTCAAAGGTACCTTATTTTCAGAGCTTTCTTAAGTAAATTCTTGAGGTACCAAATCTTGCCCCTCAATCTTGCTCAGTAGTATACTGTAGCTTTATGGATTTTGATGAAGCTACGTTAGTGTAAGGCACTAACTTAGATGCTTTTGAAGTTCAGTCCGATTGGACTATATGTATTTGCCTTAGTTAAAACTGAATAAGTACTTTATAAGGACTGAAATGCTAAAATCCTCTCTGTTTCTACTTTAATTACCCAACACGGTCCTAATATACAAGCTGGGTATGATAAAGAATCACCTTATTTGAAGATAGATAACCTGGCCTGCTGACAGAATTACTTGTATTATATTGAATTTTCTAGGGAAAGAGACACTTTCTTTCTGAAATACATGTGAAACTCTGAAGCTACAGTAATTGAAAAGAAACAGGGAGCACTGCCACCAGCTTCAGTGGGAGTGAGCAAGATATCACTGCAAACTTCTGGTACTTTCAGCAGATTTTTTAGTCTAGAGTGTCAAGAGATGACATTTAAATTCTGGTCTGTTAGGGTTTCTTTAATTATTATCTCCTACCCTGTATCATAGTTTTATGTTTCTAAATGTATTTTTCACAAATTTTAATTGAGATTTCTTTTTACTTCATTTCCTTTCTGGCTTGCACACGTTGCATAAAGGATAACTTTTCAAAAGCAGCTAGGAA
This sequence comes from Myiotriccus ornatus, assembly GCA_036023395.1. NCBI lineage: Eukaryota > Metazoa > Chordata > Aves > Passeriformes > Tyrannidae > Myiotriccus > Myiotriccus ornatus. Next base: position 76,085,520 of record JAYRBT010000114.1, on the reverse strand, counting down.
TTTAGGTTCCATTTTCAAAAAGTATTTATGGACTTAAGAACACTTAGGTTCAGTGACTTGAGCTCTTAGTCCATTTGGAAAAATGATCTGAGTGCATTTGAAAATCACAAATAAAACCAATCATTCCAGCAAAAACTGAGATTCAAGCAGGCAGGAAAAAAGTATTCTGTGATGAATGAGATGAATGAGAACATTACAGTAGATAAAAGAAAACATGTAAACTGAAAATTAGGTATAAAAAGCATCTCAAACAATCTGAGAAACTAAATGCAGGGTAGCTGAAAAGAGGAAGAAAAGCTGTGTTGATGCTACTGACTGAAACTTTCATTGGTTTTTACACAACTTTCTTTTCTTTTTTTTTCCAAATCCTAATTTTTTCCTTCACGCTGACAAAATGAACTTGCATATACAGGGTCAGACACTTGTTTCATAGCTACAGACCTTGTAAGTAGCCCTCTTCAGAAATGTAATATGTACATTTCCCTCACTTACTAGGCATGTGCACAGAAGTGGATATTCTTGAAGACTCATTTCAAAGGAGAGGCTGGACCGATGACCTCCAGGGGTCCCTTCAAAGTTTCTATGATTGTGTTGCTGCTTGCAGGTTTTTAACACGGCTTATCGATGCATTCTAAAAACTCCATCTCTTATAATATACCTTAATTTCACCGAGATTTTCGGGTAAAAAGGATAATGTACTGTGTTGTGTGTATCTGCAGCTACAGTGAAATTGTGATAATTTGAAAATTTATTGATTCCATTTAACACTTAAGAGAAGAGTAACAGGTTCTACACAACATGCTGAAGGTGTTTTAAATCAGGAAACTTACATCCTCTTTTCAGGAAATAAAAAGAAAGTCAAAGATCTTGAAGAGCATCAGGAAATAACTTGACAGAATGATGAATAATATCTGTCTTTTATATCTCCTGAGGGCAAGAGAAAGCATCACTTCTGTCACTCAGAACTGGAAGAACAGGAAAAGGAAATGGCATGTTCTCTCTCCAGAAACACCTTACGCTTCTGAAATGTGCAGTACTACCTGGGAACTTTGTTGTGTCATTTTTGGTTGACATAGCATGGTACTTACTAGGCAAGGCCAATAAAGGAAAAAAGGCAGTGTGTATGAATTGATGAAAGAGAAATTATAACAATTTGGAGATAAAAAGTACAGAAAATCAATTGGTCATTTATGTCAGGATGAAATTAAGATGACTGTATGCAGAATCAGAGCCATTTCTGTCACATTTCTTTCTGTGAAAGTGTTACCAAATATTACACCAGGAACTGGCATAGTTAGAAGTTTCCTAGATTGATCAGAAAGTTAGTTTTACTTAAGCAACGGTTTTACTTAAGCAACATCCAATTGCTTAATTCGACTTGTACTTTGTACAGCTGGAAGCTCTTAGATCCTAAATTTAAAATTAACTGGGTACAAACAGGGAAGCAGGCTGGAATTTGTGGATTTTTCCCCCTGGTTAATGTGAAAACACATTTATGTCTTGAAGGCCCAGTATTCTACAGGTATTACAAAGCCTGTTTGTTTGTCTTTCATTTAACCCCGAGTTCTGGTGGTCCATAACTGAGCCATGGAACATTGAGAGTGCTTGCCAGAAATCACCCTGTTTGAATGAAGATACTTAGTAACTCCTAAATTCCTCACAGAAAATCAGGTGAGTTCTATGTTGCTGATGCTATTGGCTCTGATAGAGTTAATTGGTGATGACTGTTCTCTGGTGACACATCACCTTACCCCCCCCTTACACTCTTTCAAACCTGCATCTCCTTTTTTTTTTTTGGTCAGAACACCATTCAGTAAAATTGATTTTATCTCTTTAATAACTTCACTTTTCTTTCATTTCTGTAGAGGAAGGCAGCTATAAAAGCTGATTGTTTCCCAGTTAACATAGTCTGTAAGTTGGTGAGGAGATAAGAATTGCTCCAATCTTTTTACGTTTGACAAAAACAGGAAATTTTCATTTTAAAAGAAAATGTACTTCAAATAAAAGAGTGAAATATTTTAGAGTTTATTAACTGTGTTTACATCCCTGTCAGTCCTATTACAAGTGATAAAAATTCTTTCTGTTCTAAAATCCAGAAGGAGAATAATTCAACCCTAAACCTGTATGCATGCTGGGGTGGGTATGTGTGTGTAAATATTTATACTGATGTTTTCCCTGGAGGTTAGACTGCGATTTTGGGGCTGCCTGTGTGCTTTCCCCTTAGCTGCTGATAAGGAGGGAACTGTGCTGGCAGCGGCCCATGCCCTGACAGTGACACATGCAGGGGTGCACACGGGTGGGGTGGTGGTGTTTGTGATCTGGGGGATGGTGGCAGAGTGGGGCTACCTGGGGACTCAGGGGGTCACAAGGGGAGGAGTATTGCTGGAGATTAGTTACTGTGACTGGGAAATAAATGCGTAGTTGTTTATTAATGCTCTGTAAGTGTCTGGTATCATCATTTATTTGTTGTATTGCCCATATCGACTCTGAATATACAGTACACTGGTTGTCCTGGTTATCTGGATATGTGGTACACTGTGAGTTGCAATGTGTAATTAATAAGTCAATAAACAGCTTTGATCATGATTTATATTAAACCTCATGAGCTGAGATGGTTTTCTCCCTGCAGCAACAGCCATTGCAACAGGTGCTTTGTGCAGACAGCATCTCAGGAAGCAGTGACTTACAAGCAAAATGCTTCTTGCTCTGCTCTGGCCTGCTGCAGAAGCCAGAATGTGCACTGCCTCCAGGATGGGAGCAGCCCAGGTCCTGCAGGAATGTGGCTTTTCAAAAATTACCAAATTGCCATTCCACCGAACATTTGCTTCTGACTCCTTTTGCACCAGCACCATTTTGCAGGAGGAGCTGAGAAGTGTGCATATTTCCTATTTCCCTTTGGTGAACTGATTTGCATCACTCCAAGCCTGTCTCTAATGGAGATGCTAATCCCCATGCAGAAGTGTCTTTGATGTGTATTTTGGCTAGGAGAAGATTTCAGTAGCCAATTTCAATTTTCTTAGCTTAGCAAATCTGGCTAGGTAATTGGAAAGAGCATAACCATAACCTAAGAACAGCTGCTGTTCAAGGAAGGCTTGGGTTTCGAGTTGTTCTGAGTCCTTCAAAGACTCTAGTTTAAAGAAAATTGTTGAGTTTAACAAAGGATTTTCAGCTTGTAAGAACATCAAATATCCATTTTTACTATGACCACAGGTCTACCAAAGCCTTTTTGCTGGAAATTAAACCTATAGCCTTCTATCCAGCTTGACTGGAACCTGTAGGTTGTGGCACACTAGCAGTCCTATAAATCATGGGTGCTCTTTTCTAAGCCCATCTCTTATTTAACTCTACTTTGAGCTGCTGTCTTTGTGAGAAATAATGTAAAATCTTAACTGTCTGATACTTTGATTCCAAGAAAAAAAAATCCATATTGACAACACTCAGCCTCTAAATTATACAGCAAATCTCTAGCATCCTGTGGTATAACTCCTGCATTACATGTAAAGACATAGTTAAAAAACTAGAGAACAGACTTTTAAAGTCCCAAGCGGAAAATTAAATATTAGAAGAAAGAATAAGTCCTTCTTTATCTCTCACTGCTCTTAAACTCAGTAATGGTTAGGCAAATTACCTTTAAAAAAAGGGGAGGTGGTGTTTACTTCTGCATTTGTTAATGTGTGCCCTTCTGTTCCTCAAAGTCAGCTCAGGATCTTTCAGCCTGATCAGGAGTGTCTCCTCATGAATGTGAGGTGTCCTTGCTATTATCTTTGTTGATTCAGTCCATAAAAAGGTGTCAATAACTTGAATATAAGTCAAAACTGTACAGCAGTGTCTCCTGCAGGTTTAGTATCACTTAACCCCCATACAGAGAAAACTAAATGAGATGGACTTGAATTCTAACAGCATCAGAATTCACTGGCAGTTTCTAATAAAGTAAACCGATACACCTGATCTATAGAAGAGTTGATCATGATGATTAAAACTTGGTTTTGAAGCATGCTATTTCAATTTCTTATGCTACTGCAAATTACTGTTCTTGAATGTTTGACTGATCACTGAACAGTAAAGGCTTACCGCTAAATACTGACACAAAATTTTATCAGTAGCATGTTATTCCATTCTTTTCCTTTATAATAAAATTAGTCACTTCTTCAGGTGCTGGAAAGGAAGATATATACTAATTTCTAAACTTGAATGAAGAATCATAGCAAAAGTTAATTTGCCAGACAGCTAAAGAACTTCAGTTTATTGCTGGGGATGATGTGAAAGTATAAAATATTTCCCAATTTTACAATAGCAGGATGAACAATAAAAGAGGATGTTTCCAGTCAGTTTGTTGTTTTCCAGCCAGTACTTTTAGACTAGTAATGCCTTAATTGTTTGCCTTGTTGCTGTTCTTGCTTGGTCCATATTAATTTCCAGTTCCTCCATTTTCCTAGGTGAACTCACTCTGAAAAAAATCTCCACTGAAAGACACAAATCAAGCTCAATAACTTCCAGTGAAGAATTAGCACATGCTAAAACTTCAGGCTGCCTCAAGCACATAAGTCTGATTTGCATACCCTGCTTTATAAAATAAAAAAAAGGGCTATTAACCTCCAACCACGCAAGAGTAATGAACAGTTTTAGCATAAGCTTTAATTATAAAAAATCCCATTTTTTTTGTATCTCTGTGTTGTAATAATTTTTAGCAATGATGTTTGAAAATGTTTCTTTCTTCCCATGTAGGATTCCTGCCAATATTTCTTATAAATGGAGAGGTTTTATATACTGGAAATGATGGATATGAACCATGTAATTTTATAACTGTTCTCAACAGTGTGTCAAGGGAAAAAATGCAAGCATGGCAGAAAATGCATGCTTAAAAAAGTAAGAGTATTCAGAGTTATTTAAATATGACTCAGTACATAGGGTAAATAATCTTTCATTTTAGAATGAATTGACCTTTCATATTAAGACTGTCCTTAGTTCAAAATTGCCACTAAAAATACTTAAAGGAATTGCCTATTGCTTTCAATTTATTCATCACTGCCGAAAGTCAGAACTTCTAGACACAGCCAGTATCAATTGCCTAGAAAAGAAATACTGTGGGAGATTCAAGGGACTGTAACTTCTTCCTCCACAAAGAGGGAGCTCTGAGTTCATTAGCACTCTCACTATACAGAATATTTTTGCACCTGTGTGTGCTCAGAGAATAGGGCATGTCACATATGGCCATCAGCAGCTGCCAAACACTGAAAACAAAGACATTGCAGTGAGCATTTGGGTCTGGAATTTGGCCTTTTCCTTCTTGAATGCAGCTTCTAAAGATGTATGCAGTCATATTTGACGAATATGTGGACAGCAATGACCCCGTGCTGGAAACTCACCCATTCTCAGAAATTCATAGGTGTGACCAAGGAAGTGTGAACTTAAATAGGGTGATATAAGAAGGACAAATTATCACTCACAGCACAGATTAGCAGATTGTGTTGCTTTTATCAGGTTAGAGACATAGCTTCACAGGAGTCCATCTCTAAAAGCAGCAAAACATTGCATAGGAGGCCTGGTATTCACCTGTACACAGGTGAAAACACAGAAGCTCAGTAACATTTGGTAAGCTAGAGGTAGAAAGATGAGTGCTGTCCTCTTAACTCCTGGGAAATGTGTATCAGGTAACATAGTAGGGAAGGGGACAATTTTAATGCTGTCCTGGTTTTGTCAATTCTTACTGAAAAATGAAGGTCAAATCTTAGCCATAACTTTCAACAAGATGGAGAGAAGGAAAAGTCACTCTGTGGGGTACAGAAAAGAGAAGTGTTGATATAACAAACAAATATTGAAACATCTTCACCTTTCTTTTAGTGTATAATTTACTAAATATGTTATATATAGTATATATATGAGGTTTATATATTTTAGTGTATTTTATATATATATATATATATGCTATAGCCCATGCACTTACATACTCTGTTTTCAGTGAGGTTGTTACTGACTGAATCACAAGGGAAAAATCAGTAATTTTTTTATGCTCCTGGTATTTCATTTTTCTCTTCCTTCCATTGTATCCAAATATTTCATCCATTCTTGTTTTTGTGGATAATGATTCAAGAGCGATAGTAATTCATAGTGAGATGGATTTTTTTTCCCCCTTCACTGAAAAATCAAAACAAACCTAATGTGATCCCAACATTTTCACTGCTCTGGGAGACAGCCAAACCTTACCTATGGATGTTATTGCTGAGATTTATAAATCGTGATCAAAAAGGGGGAAAAAAATCTCTCTGTTCCTGTTAATATATTGTAAAATACCAGGATAAACAACAGCTTAAAAGACCTGTTAAATTGTTTGTACCACCAGTAGAAAGCAAAGTCCATTGAGCCTTCCTTTGTCACAAAAAGCTGTTCAGTCTGTTCTGTTTGGCAGAAGGTAACAAACTAGGCAAAATACTGGTCTAGGTGCTCCAAAAACAATTTTGTAATAGTGTCACTAGTAGAAATGGTATGTTCCTTTTATATGCAAGTTTCTCACAGATGAAGCATATAGGTTACATCCAAATAAGGGCAGAGCTTTTCTGTGTATTGCAGGCAGTGGAATCCAAAACTGAAGACTTTTGCTGCATTCTCCCACTGACCTGAAAATTCTCTTTTTATTTCTCAAATTCCTGCAGCCGCTTCTTATGCTACCCACACCTCATGGCTAGGAATGAGGCATTACGTTAGGTTAGTCAATGAGTCAAAGCAATGGTACGCTCTCTCTTTAAGAAGAATTCCTGCTCCTTAGAAATAAGCTATAAAGCAAGTTATTGCCACAGCTGATGATGTTCTGTGCCTTCCTTAGCCTTGAGGGATTCAGGAGCTTACATAATGCTTATCTGTGCCCCCAAACACAGAGCTGGTTAGGAGACACCAAGCCATGCCATGTGTCTCCTTTTTTTCACAGCACAGAAGTAGCATCAGTTTTGGGCAAAAAGCAATGCCTTCTTAACCTTCTTATGAGGCTAATATTCTTAGACTTAGATATCCACATATAGAAGTCCATACAATATCAGATGCTTAAATTTCCACTGCTGTCAGTGGAGTTGGAGAATGCTTGAGCTGGCCTCTGAGTGCCTGCTTTAGGGTGAACTTCACTTGTGTAGTTTTCCTGAGCTGTTGGGAGCAGATCTGACTGGATCAGAGGTTTGGTACCTTGGGCACCAGAAAAATAAAAGGTCACAGGAGTCACAAGTTTACAGAATTTGCCCAGGAAAATAGAGCTCTCAATTCTTTGGCTTTTCTAGTTTTGTAGCAAGTACTGTTCAGTGTGACAAACAGGGCTCCCTGCACTTAGAGGGATGCTCTCAGATGAAAAAAAAAAAAAAAAAAGGCAGTCTCTTCTGTCTTCTCTCATGCCAGTTTTATTAGCTGTTGTGTCTGATCACTTTCTGGTCAGTTTTATCACTTTTAACTGGTATGAGTAGGACTTGTCTTACAGAGCTCTTTTATTCTACATTTCCGCCCTGGAACAGATTTATAAGCAATCAAATGTCTCCTATCTGGTAAAAGTAAAATGCTTTTCACTTTAAGTGAAAGTTGCAGACATTCATGAACAGCTCACAGTTCCCAAATCAATTCATTTCAGTACTGGAACAGCCTCTGAGAAACCTCTGTCTCCTGCAGACAGAACTGTAACTTCATAGTGGTAACTCCACTGTGAAAATAGAGTTTGCCAGGGTGAAATTGTTGAATTCAGTCTTTGTTTCAGACCAAAAGGATACTATTTCATGTACTAGATGCCAAGGAGCTCAATTATTTATTGCTTTATAATTTAAACTGGAAAATGACCCAGATTACTTATCTATTCTCAAATACTTGAACAAATGAAGAAAGCAGGGGAAATTTATTAGAATGAATAAATAACTAGTGAATGGAGAGTTCTTTCTCAAAAAATTGTGGTCAATATCCTAGATAACTTTTATTCCTTGGCTGGTTCATATAGTATCTAATACCCTCATATCAGCTAGAAATATGGCAAGGATACTTCTCTGTTTGTTATTGTATACCTCACTGTTGTACACTTGTAGAGCAAGGAAGTGAAAGAGAACAGAACACCATAGAGGCTTGGGAAAAAGTAGTTTTCAGCTAGTAATGTTAGTTTGAACATTTGTTAACTTTAGATGGGTGAATAAAACTTCAGTCCATATTATAGCTTAATCTAGTCAATCCTTGGAAAATGGAACAGTTTTTCAGTCATTATCTATTTTTGCATCAAGATAATTGCACATGCTTTTTTCTTTGCCAAGAGTGACTGTTGACAAAAAAAAAAAAAAAGCTTCTGTGCAGAAACAGTAGCCCTTACTTGCATTAAGGAAATGATCTTTAAAAACACTTTTCTTTCGTTCAAATTACAGAATGGAAGAGGTACCTTAGCTAACACAAAAAGATGTACAGCAGAGCTCCTGTGGTGGGAATGTCAGCTTATTTTGATATGTTCAGCATTCAAAAGAACCTATTTTAATTCATAGTGTGTGTCTACAAAAAACCTCGCTGTGAGAGCAGTGCTGACTCATTGTGCAGAGTTTATGGCCAATCTGGGCAGACACATCGGCTTTCTGAGGGGCAGAAATGTCAAGTTTAACAGAGTCTGGGGTTGTTTCCAGCCACTACCAATTCTTATTATCAGCAGGCTTTCTCTTTGCCTTTCATCCACAAGGATTTTAATGTCTGGAAAACTACAACTGCTTGTCTCAAGGCTTTCTGCATCTAGCTGCTGCTCTGTTCTAACTGATTGTAAAGTAATGACGTTTCTGACTTTATCCAGAGACCCAAATGGAAGATACTATTGAGCCTAAGTTTGCAAAATCCTTACAGATCAAAGAACTTCCTTCTTTTACAGACAGAGACTGCATATTAGGATATGTAAATAGATTAAATCTCTTCATCCTCTCTTCCATAATGCTTTCAGCTGTTACAAAACTTTGCCTCAATGCAAAATACCTATAGATAGCATTTTGATGATACTTTTTATATCAAAGCACAAGAAATGAAAGCTCATGATTCAGAAAATGAGCATCATGGTTTTAGGAATTATAATAATAGGTAGTGAAGTTTGACTGAATCGATTAGCCTCTTTCAGTGACCATTCATGGCAGAATTACCAATGGTTTTCTACCTAGCAGAATAAGATTAGACAAAAAGTTACTGCCTTAGAGAACTTCAAAGAAATCCTTTATCCTCTGTTCACTGAGAATGATACTATGGTCATGCCGATTACAAATAGTTTGTTCACCTGCCTTTGAAGAATCAAGTCCTTGGAGGATTTGATTCTCAAAAAAGTGTGAGGACATTTGTGCCTGATTGAATGAAGGCAGTGTTGCCTATTATTCAAAGATTATTTCCCATTCCTATGGAAGGGACATATAGCTAGACAGCTGACAAGGATTTGTGAAGTTATTAGCAATAGCACAAAGTCTCCCTGACTTACAGATGGGCATCCAATTCCATTTTCACTCATATACTGACAGTATAAAGTATTATCAATACCTACAAAGCTGGCCCAGCCTGTACACATTCCCCTTTCTGGTATTTCTCTGAACTCCTTCTCACTCTAGTATTTCATTTCCTTGCCAGCTTCCCTGCTAGACCCAAGATTTCTTGATTTTAATAAGGTTTACCATCTTTCTAAATTATGCTATAATGTTTAGGTCATGGGTTGATCCAAACTCTCTTTTCCCCTTGACTCCAGAAAAACAAAAACTCCTTTACATCAGGTTTTGCTGACTTGTTATGTGACATAGCCCTTTATTGAGAGCAAAACCTCAGGAGTCCAAGGACACTTAGTAAAGATACAATGGGCTCATCTGAGAGCTGCTCTTATCTGTGCAGACAGGTCTGCCTGTCCTAATCCTTGGCGTTTAGCTCCCACCCAGAAAGTGCTGGTTTTGTGAATCCACCATGAGCTGGTTCACCAACAAACTGGAAAGTAACTTAACAAAGACACAGAATATTTTTCTGAGGTTTAACACTGTTTGGTCATTTTAGGTTGGCTTGTTATGAGGTGGCACAAGAGCCAAGAAAAGGGAGATGGTGGGAGTCTGCTGCCAGGGACAGGCCAGGGATGGGAGCACTTCACCATCAGACAGACTCAGCCAACTTTGTATTTGGAACATGATGCCAAATCCCTTCATATTTAGAATAACAGGACCTCAGGGGTTAGTAAAGAATGTATAAACAGGTATTTTACAACAGATCTGATATTTGATTAAACTATTTCATTGGACTATTGCATTAAGCTGTTTTACAATACTCCGGTTTTATTTGCAGCCATGGCATCTATTTATGTCTTATACATGATGTCTGTAAGATAAATTTGCAATTTTTATATAAGTTGCTAGACTTTATCAGGAAAATCAATGCCTCGCAGAGATATTCAGGAATTTCCTTGATCAGCTTTAGAATGTTGATTCATTAGGCAAAAGCATGAAAAATACCATCCACTTTCAAATACACATTATGTCTTCTCACTGCAAAAAATCAAATTCTCAAAATGGAATAAGCATGTCAGTCACAAAATTAAGTTTTGATTTACAGTTTCCAGGGAACAACAGTCTTTATTAATGAAAAACAGTATGGCTAAATCTTCCTTACTTTTCTCATATAATTAAGCTTATTACGGACTTGTTCTGACATTCCTGGAAAGATTTAATATGATTTCCAAAGACCCTGAATCAGTCTCAAAATTATTATTTTTCTTTTTCTTCAGAGAGAATGTGATGCAAGATCTTTTAATTCGAACAAGCACTTAGAGCTTTCAGTCATAAAGATTAATGGACATATATTTTTAATGGCTTCATCATGTGATATTTGCCCCTAAACTAAAGCAGCCCCTAACCCAACCCTAAGGAACAAACCAGAGAACACTACAGAGTATTTGGCAATCTATAAGATTCGACTATTGCTTTCCAAGTTGCTTTATTATGGAAAATGCAATGTGTGAGAGAGCAACGTTTCCTGTGAAATTTCTGTTGTTTCTGCTGGTCAGGAACTGAAAGAGGAATCTTTACATTCACAAGCTTTGCAAACAGCAACTTGAGACTTTAGGCTTATTCTCACTAAGTTATCAAGAATAAAATTACTCTTCATTTCCACATCTTCCAAAGCCAAGTTTGCATTACTGATTTCAGAAAGTTTGTTCCTGGCTTCTGTTTTTGTGACTTAAGAGGCAAACAAATACAACCAATTTTATTTACTTTTCCTGCTTCATACAGTCCATATTTTTTCTTTCATCTTGTCTACAGAAGTATAGAAACCTGTTTGGAGACAGCAAATGCTTCCAGACAAGTCTGCGGCAGAGAAGGAAACAATAAACACCAAAAACTATACAGTGTCAGTATGATCATTTCATGCCATCACTCCAGACTTTGCTGCACTTCCAGACACTTTTACAACAGTGCTGACTGACAGTATTTCAACATAGTTACAAATTGTTTATTAGACTTCCAGCTGTTCTGTATAGAGCAAGTGGGAAGACAACAAAATTGTATCAAACTTGTTACATATTAATTTTTTTTTTTTTTCAGCTACTATTCTTTTGAGGGCTAATCTTACCAAAGGAGAATTATGGTATTCCCAAGGGAGCTACTGTGTGCAGAATGCAACTATTGAAACACTTTTGTCTCTTAGGTCCTACAATGGATGTGCTTTTGCATTTTGCTGCATACAAATGATGGTGAATACAAGATTTGGTGGTAATTCGTCCAAAAACACCAGTCATGCACTTCTACATTTTGCTTAAGTGTTATGCCCTGAACAAGTTACTGGCAGCTATACAGGTTGTAGGCCTGGATCTAAAGGTCACAAATGACAGCTGGATACTTACTACTTTCATCCTCAGTTGCAAGTCATTGCTTAACTGCCACTTGTGCCTGTTAGGTGTTTTGCTGAATCAGACCCTACACATGGTCTAGCTCCCTCCGTACAGTAGAGGGTGAAATGTGTAGCTAAAGGCTTCACAGGAATAAGAAAACAACTATTTTTTGACACATAACTCTCTTTCTTTGTTGTATGTAACTTCAACGAGGATAAAATGTTACTCAGCTCCAAGAGATAACAGAGAATAAAAATGGTATAAAAAAATCCTTGCAGGACAGTGCAGGAATATATGTGGTCCCACTGCTGAGAGGTATCTCAGGGAACAGCAATAGTTTACTGAAATCAAAGGAGTCTTAACGTGTTGCTAGTCTTGATGGGGAAAGAAAACAGAAGTCATATTATTCAGCTGACTGATCTTTGTCAAATTACACAGATGATGAGATGTAGACCTTCACTGCAGTGAGAACAGTTGAGCTTGTGACATTCCTACAGCCTATTAATTCTACCTGTCTTAGCAGGTCCTGCAAGCTGGTGGGTCAAGAAGCCCTGGGGACTCCTGACCGCTTTCAAAGTTCAGATATTAGATGTGAATAAAATATTTGAAAAATTTATTCACAGAAAAAGCCCTGGTAACAATATTTGTATTAGGGAAATACAGTTGGTGAAGAAAGGAGCAGGCTAACAATAAACAAAAATATTCCTGGAGTTTGAAGAAAGTAATTTAGATATACTTTCTCCAGTGCTGAGTTCCTCTTCACTGATGTCTATTAGCACTTTCTTATTCATTGTTGGTATTGTTCTTTTCCTGATCATATGCAAAACTCTCCTTCTCTTTCACCATGTGAAATTCTACTTCAAGAATTTGACATTTTAGACCCCTTGCAGATGTCCACCCATCAAACAGTCACAAATGTCTTGTCTCTGAGTCATATTAATTATTTATCATGCACAAAAATCATCCCATACTTGAGATTTTCATAACCAAAATATCCATATTCTACTTATTTTTGGTTTAATCTGTAGAGTATGTTCATATAAGCAGGACAAATTGTATTTTTGTGTTCTGAATTGCAGATTGAGACCTGAATGTGGGGGTTTTTTTAACTTTCTTCCCCAGTCAAAAAAAAAATGCTCATTTTCATTGGGTTTTGTCATATCTTGACAAATATGAGCTCCAATTTATGAGCTCCAATTTTGATTACTCAGCTTCAGTTGGGAGTATTTCTGTATTTTGGGTTTACCAGATGATTTATTTCTTGTAGCTGGTACATCTATCAGTCTTACATCATTCATTCAAATTTACCTGGTCTTAGTAAGACATTTTCATGGTTTCAGTTGGGATAGAATTAATTTCTTCTCAGCAGCTCCTACAGTGCAGTGGTTTGGATTCCAAATGAGAATGGCATTGATAACACACTGATGTTTTGTTTCTCTCTAAGTCATGTTTATTCTAAGTCAAGGATTCTTATTTTTTTTTCTATCTCATGCTCTGCCAGTGAGTAGGTATGCAAAGGAAACTGGGAAGGGAGCACAGCCGGGACAGTTGACCCAAACTGGTCAAAGGGATATTCCACCCCACAGAAAGTCATGCCCTGTACATAAACTGGGGGGAGTCACCCCGAAGAGAGGCCAATCTGCACTAGGGAAGGAGGGGTCTGGCATAAGTCAGTGGGTGGTGAGGAATTGTATTGAGAATAACTTCATTTATTGTTCTCTTTCCCTTGTTATTATCATTATTATTATTTTCATTTACCATTATTACTGTTTTTTACTTTGTTTTAATTTATTAAACTGTTCTTTTCTCAACCTATAAGTTTTACTTTGATTCTCCTCCCCATTCTAAAAGGGTGGGGGGAAGAGAGGAGGGTTGAGCAAGTGGCTGCATGGTTCTTGATTTCCAGCTAGGCTTAAACCATGACAGATGCCAAAAAAGTTTCTGAGTAAGACCACATAACAAATGTTCAAAGCAGTAAAATATCAGCAGTGACTTCTCCTCTTGTTATATTATTGGCAACCATAACAACGCAAAATATTATTCCATTAGTGATCAGCTTTGTGAACATTCACAGTAGAAACATTAAACACTATCTACTATAATTTTTGTTTTTATTATATAGACACAAAGTGGTATTTAGTATAAATACATCATGAAATAAACATGGTTTTTAAAAATAATTATTATAATGCTGAGTGGGACATAGATCAAATGGAAAAAGAGATGGAACCATCCTGTTTTCATTAATAGAAGTTGTTTCAACTTGGCAAGTTCAAGGTTAGATTTTTCTAGTATTGTTTTTCCAAGCATTATATGGCCATATTTTCACACTGCTTGGAATCAGTGTGTTAAGGCAAGAACTCTAAGCCTTAATATCTTCTGGCTTGTGCCAGAACAAGTACTGCTCAGAGCAGTGAACAACAAATGGGCACAAAATGCAACTAGATCAGCATGACAGTGTTATGGGCCCGTTTTGCAGAAGAAGGAGTAGTTTGCAAGTCAAAGGATTGCAGAAAGTCATTCTTCTTTATGTATACTTCAAAAGACTGAGGACAGTGTTGGTGACTAAAATTACTGACAATAACAAATGTCTTCTGAAAGTAATATATTCTTTTTCTTCACTTCAGTCAATGTTACTAGAATACCTAACAGTGAGGCTTTTTGGTATCTAAATACTGTTGGTGCTCTCCAGACCATGCATCATCAGAGTGCTCAAAAACATTGCAAGGTTTTAAGAAAGGGAGCATGGCTCAGTCTACCATACGTTTAAAATTTGAAAACTTGCTAAAATGCAAAGTGCAAGATTTATCATAGTGGTACTTAGGTGTATTCCCCTGGTGAAGGGGGTGGCATCTCTCCTACAGTACTTCTAATTTTCCACTGGCCTCATCCTAGAGAGTGTGCGTGAGTAAATGTGTTTCTCCATCAGAAGACTCACTCTTCCTGCCGAGTCTGCTAAGCCAGTGCCATTTGTGATGCACTACTACAATGGGTGGAATTACCAAATTCTATGTAAACCCTCAAATAAAGTCCATGGATAAAAAAGTCAAAAAAGCCAAACGCATAGAAACATGCTTATTCATAAGTTGCCTTTCCTTGAATGTGTCTATATCCTTTATGTTACCCAGTTTTTTCACTTTTATGTGTCCCAAGCATCACTGGATATGACTTTGCACAGGTTTACTCCACCTCAGTTTGAAAAACTCAGCCATTGCCATAGGCCAAACCAGAGCAGAACTGACAAGCTTTGTGGTTTTGTCCTCATATGCATTCTTCGGGAATGGTCATTACCTTGGACCCCTCAAGAAAGATAGCAGTCACAAGGTAAATGTCAGACTTTCTGGGATCTCAAATTTCCAGGCAAAATGTCTGCATCTTATGGTTTCACAATGCAGAACTATGTTTTCCCACTGTCAGATATGCTTGTTAAACAAGAGAGGTAATGGAGCTTTTCACTGTGTTTCTGCTGCCCAGCATATTCTCACGCAATTTTCCAGGCAAACGACCTATGGCAGCACCTACTCACACACCATACTCGTGCCAGACCTGCCTTTTGCATATATGTCCGTACTCACATAGCAGATCCAACTACCACCAGAGCCCAGGCGCACCAAATGCTCGTCCCAGTGAGTGAGCATCAAGGCAAACATGCCTGTTTTGTAAATCTTACTGTGATTTACACAAAGGGATAGCACCAGTATCAAGTTCTTCTGCACTGTTAATATTGGGCACACCAAATTGCAAATAAACAGGAAATGTCTATGTAAAAAATTAAACATCTTCTGGATAATGCATTGCTGTATTCAGGTGTAAATTTCCTCAGTTTTGCATTTTGGCTAACAATTGCTGCCTTATTTTTGTGTAGCAAACTCTGTTGTAGAGCTACTTCTTTTCCCCCTTTAAAGCCTGAATGTAGAAAATACTCTCTACAGTGAAGCCAGTACCCAGAGAAGCAAAACCGCCCTCTCTATATAACATTAAATCTGATGATAGAAAACTCGACATCTCACATTCCATTTTCTTTGCAGTTTGGGCCAATAGCCTTGTGGTATGAACATCCTGTGTGGAGCAAAATCTATGCTTTTATCTATCTGAATCTCAGATATCTTATTTCTAGGGCAAGGTGATAACCTCTGTTAAGAGTTGAGACACAGTCCTTGCTATAATTTCCTGTTGTTTATCACTAATGTGGTTGAACTAAATGCTTCAAAATTTATAATCTTGTCAGTATTACACAACATCCTTTCCTGGTCTGCAGAGACATTAACTCTTCCAGGAAAACACCTGCACAATATAGTCTTGATTTTGTACAAACCAAAGTATATAAACTGTAAAGAATGAATAGCCAACAGCTGAACTGCATTTTGTACATCTGTGCCCATTCTTTCACTTTAAAGTGTTTGTAATTATGTCTATTCAAACTCAGGATAGATGTGGAGAAAGTAATAGCGAACTCTCACTTCAGTTCCTCGTTGTAAAAGAATCAAGGACATAAAAAGAAATATCAGGTAATTGCCCTAAAATGATTGTCTCATCAATGCCTCAAATATGAAAACTTAAAGCTAAAGTGACGAAAATAACACAAAATTATACACATAAGAAGGTAATTGCATGTAACAGGGAAAAATACTCTTTCACAACCATAACTATAGCAGCACCTTGCAACAAAATATCTATTTTATAGGTATGGTATTATTCAATAACAACAAAAAAAAATCATCTAAATGTCTCTCAGCATATAACAGTACTGAAAACCACAGTATAAAAAAAACAAGAGCGTGTTTCTCTTTCTCACTGACTTGAACCTGAGTGCCAGGAGGGGATTCAGCTTCAGATACCGACACTGTCATCAAGGTATCTTTGTATGGGTATCTGCATATAAGGTAAATATTCCAGCTCCCCCTGTCATCAGAGGTCTAGTCAAAAGAATCAGAGTAATTCAACTAATGCTTCAATAGACAGTGGCATTTGATTAGCTGAATTGTTGCCTCAGCTGTATCTTGACAAAGAACTAAATGTCATTGCCTAAACTTAGTTTAAGTTCATACTGTTTTGGATGCATTACAACCTTGCCCTGGTTTCTGCTTAGCCCACCAAAGAACACAGGTCTTTGTTCATCCCATGAAGAAGGCTGAGGTACTACAGGGTGCTTGAAATAGCATGAGGTGCCTATATTTAGAAAACTGCATTTGTTTACTCTATGAATTGAAATAGTAATCATGTTTTATTCAGTTTAACGTTTGTGCTTCAGTTTGCTCAGACAGATCTTTCTCCTCTAATCATATGAGGGACCTTGATAGTTAGTTAGGTTTTCCCTTAGTCCTCAAACACTTAGGCCTAAGCATCTCCGTTGTGAATAAAAGAACAAATTATAAAGTCATAAAATATGTCCACCAGATTTTATACTTTTAAGGCTTTATTTTAATGCAATAAGAATAAAGAGTAGTTTATTTTATACTACTAGTTAATGCCAGTTTACGAATACGTAATAGATATAAGACCAGTGGAGACATTCCTTTAAGAAAAGCACAATATGAAATCCATATTTCATATTGGAAGAACCAAAAATAATGGATCGTCCAGTAGAACTGCATTATGACTCCTCTAAGAAGTGTGAGCATTACATTCATTGTACACATTCACTTCCTTTGCTTTGTTTTATTCATCACAGCTTTTAGTCAGAGAAAAATTATAATTTATTTTGAATCAGTGCTGACATGTGGCCATTAAGGGTCTGCATCAATAATAAAGGAAAAATTCTTACCAGGGATAATTCACTCAATGTTTAGCAAAAATGATGTATTGAGCTTGATTTTAGATTGCAATATTAGTAATACGTATATTTAGTTCAGAACTTGATTCCCCCTAACGTGAGTAAGCACCCAAGGCCTCTCTAGGACTCTGGCTCACTTTAATAGTACAGGTCCCATAAGCTGGACAAATTCAGAAACCAGATGGAGGAACAGTGGCACCATAACTTATTTACCTTGAGATAGCTCTGATCCCATGAACTGATCACACTGATAATTAAGATACTTCTTGATTTGCCTTGAACTACCCATGCAAACTGCCCTTCCCTGCTGTGTCATACCCTGAGACCAGTACAGTGGCCAGACACCTTATGTGTCTTGGTTTTTAAGCAGAAACTTTTTAGGAGTGAGTCTGCTGGTCTTCATCCTTTCTGAGCTGTTTACAGCTGTTTACTCAGAAAGGACATGTTTTGGAGAAGGATTAAAAGTCAGGGAAAAAAAATACGAGATAGCTGTTAGCTAGTAGTTGCACAATTAATGTATTACGAGCATATTAAATGTACTGAAAGGTAAATAGAAACACAATAATTCCTAATGCTTTGTCAGTTAAAGTTTGAATAATTATCTATAATAGTATTTTTACTGTTGATCTGCTATATTCAATTGCACATCTATTACATTTCTTTAGATAGTCAGACATAGGTGTGGCTTTAAAAATCTTAAGGTCTTTTTTCAGATTCTCTGTGTTTCATAGTGAAGAAGTATATTCAGTTTCCTAATGTATATTCAATTTCATATTTCCTAATGAAGAAGTACTATACTGCAATATAATTACGTCTCTGTTAGCAATTACAATATTAACCTTGACCAAGGAAACGCCTTTAAAAAACATTTTTCATGTGTCTGATATCATAGTGCCATATTCTAATTAGGCAAACAAATGCAATTTCAATTATGATACCTCTGACAAAGCTATAACAAACATGACATATTATGGAAATTACTCTTCTCCTCTGAAAATAGTCCAGAACAAACTCCCTCCTCTTTTCAAGAGCCTGTCGGATTCTCTCATAAGAAATGTTCATACAATGATTCTCTTCTTTATCACATTTCCATATCACTGAATAGTCTGTCTTCCCCCCTTTCATAATTTCTTAACATTGTTACAACAGATGTGATTGAATGTATGGCAAAGTGACATTAGGAAAGTGATTTGTCTGTTTCTAGAATGTTTTAAGGGAATTAAAGTGTTGAAAAAAGAAAAATGAACTAAAAGAAGAAAAAAGCTGATATCAGGACTCCAAAAGCACCACTAGGATTTAATTGCTCTGACCAATCGTGTACTCAGTAAACAATCTTGTCATGTTTTTCTATTTTGATACTTAGGCATTTCTGAGTCACGATGGTTAGTAACATATACGCATCTACTTCTTTTTTTTTTTTTTTTAGCTAAATGGTAGTCTTCTTTGAAATGTTTTTTGCTACTCTGCCACCACAGTGATTTCCTCTGGATGCCCTCTCTAATCCTGATTTTTTTATTAATTTTAATTAGGAAAATTGTTTTGCCCAATTTCACATTGTCTGTCATTTTTCCATTACATAGTGCCAGTTACACAATAGCCTTTTTCTGTGCCAATATATTTTTCAGATGCAAATAGGCAGATTACAGATGAGAGGCAGAAAGGATGCCTTTTGTGAAATTCACAAACTTCTCACTGTCTTTTCTTTTCATCAAAGCTATTAGTCTTCCAATTAGCCCAAAAGTGACAGTTTCTGTGCATCATGTTAATTTTCTATTCTTTTGCATTTCTACTTTTCATTTTTATTTCACTTCAATTCACTTGACTTTTGAACAGGTTTTTCTTTGTAAATTCAATGCATGTGCTATACTTCTTGGTTTTTTTACTTGAAGCTTTCTCAATCTATGGTAACTCTTTTACAAGCAAAAGACTCAAAGATGTTGATGTTACATTAGCTTTCGATGCCTATGTATTTGCCAGAAATTCCACACCAGAGTTTATCAGATTCCTCTCTGTATGAGAATTTTGAAAAGCACATGCAGCATTTTTTTTCTCATTTGAAAATATATAACATCTCTGGGGAAATTCTACCAAACTGCAGAGATAGAAAATAGAATAAAGATAGTATACTTTGTGTTCAGGGCATTTTTACTTCAGTGTAACAGATAAAAATAAGGAGGAGCCAGTGATTTATGGCTTCTTCATTGAGCACTGCTTCCCTATGCTGCATATTGATGGTTGGTAGTTGGTGCTAGGAATGGAAAGCACCTGTTTGAAAAGTGACTATGTTATTCACTCGTGTCCATTTGTCTTGCTTTATTCCAAATGTCTTGCTTTATTTTCAGTTGTCTTGCTTTTTTTTCAAGTGTTCTTGTCCTGTATTCATCACCATATTATTCTGGTATATGTTAAGACTGGAGACTACATGTGTGCTACTTGCTCTTTAGTCAGAAGTCTGGAGCCAAATTAGTTGCTCTGCCTGATCATCTTTTCTCCAGAAAAAAAGTCACAGTATGCATGTTGGTAATTTAGAAAGGGGGAAAGTCCAAAAAGTGCTGTGTGCTCTAGAGTATGATCCTGTTTTAAATCGTGCTAGTTCTCAGGTGAGGTTGTTAGTTTGTGAATAGTTTGTGTGATCATCTGTGGACAGGAACATTACATTCTATAGGATTTTTATTGTGTCTTTTGCTGCATAGAAGCAACTATGGAATTGGGGAATATTTCCCCCATCTTTATTATGTCATATTTGTTTCATCGTGGGAGACAGCAAGTAGTGTTTTCAGGTCCATTAATAACATCACAAATCTTGCTGACATGTGCATTAAAAAATTTTCATGGTCTCCTGTGGCACTATTCTGAAGTCTTCCAAAGACTTACCATTTCCCTTAAATTTAGTGGGTGCAGCGTAATTGAATACAATAGTATATTCTTTTGTATCTATTGGTGCCCAAGAGAATGAGAACCAATAGATAAGGGAAGTTAAATAGTACTGATGTAAATATAAACAATGTGTCATAGTAAGAATGAGAACAATACTTCAGGGTAAGAAAAGAGCAGAGAGGAAGAGGAAAATGTGAGGTAGTATAGGCAATACAAAAGAAAAGCTGAAAGGATACAAGGAGAATTTAAGACAGAAGAAAGTGCAGGAAAGGTCTGGAAAGACAGAGAAGTTTTAGGACAAATCTCCAATCAGTGGAGAAGGTGTCTGTGTTGTGGAACATACAGTCAAATTGGCAGTGAACACTTCATGTCAATACAGTGTAATCAAAAGCAATGATTCAAACCAAAGTTAATACAAATATTCTCTGTGGTTACACTTTGCCAGCTGACATAAACCATGGTTACATAACCAGAGAAACTGGGAGAGGAACAGATAGAATCAAGGCTATATCTGAAAAATATATTGTATAAAAAACCAAACAGAAAAAAAGCACCTTATTCCTTTGTTATATATCAGAATAATGAAATTTATTAGCTTGCCTACATTAATTTAAATTTATTTACTATGGCAAAACTTTATTCATCATTTTGGTCATACAAAATCCCACACTCCCCCCTGTTTTGAACTAAATCCATTAAATTTAGGGGAAATGAAAAGAAAATGAGAAGAGAAAAAAAAAAAAATTGAAAAAGAAGATAGAAAGCCACATAGGAAAGAGAAGGGACCATTAGGCATGGACTCATGTATTAAATATACATACTTTTTTACATGAAAATGGGATGTTGACTCTTCCAGCCGGTCACATAGTTGCAGAGGGCACAACCTCCCCCTGCACACTCTGGTGATAACTGTAATGCATGTGAGATGACGTGACTGGTGCCAGGACTGCACCTACTTCTTTTGGTGAGGAACCCTGAAAATCTATTTCCAAAATAGCCTGGCAGGAGCCCACAAAAAAGAAGAATTGAATGAGAGTGAAAAATGCATCACAATACTTTTTGTATTCTGCCCAGCAGAAATTCCATATGGAGAAAAAATCAGAATAGAAAACTGGGCACATCCATCCAGCAAGCTGGTAGATAGAAAGGCTGGAGTGTCTGCACAAGTTCAGGAGCCCTCTATAGTTGGTTGATGGGTATTTTGATAGATTATGGGTATTAAAAACCGACTATATTGCTGTATTTTCTGTAAACAAAAGAGTCTGATTAACTTTCTAAGAAGCTTCAAATCTCTTAAAAGCTTATAACAGAGTTTCATATTTTAAATCAGAAAATACAGAGTGATGGTCTAGTTTGAACAAAATAATTCACAGTTTTTCTCCATTATCTGTTACACTTCCAATGTAGTCTTTTTTAGGAGGCTGAGTAGAATTTTCATACCGGCTTTCATTGCTGACCCGTGTAATTGCCTTTAGTCTTATGTTAGGTGAAAATCCATCTTTTGAGTTGTCTGATGACAGAAAGGCAGATTTGTTTCCCATTATTGCAAGCAACCTTTACCAGAAAGAAATCACTAAAACACTAGCAGGTATTCTGCTAGTGATTCTGATTTACTCAGCCAAAAAAAAAAAAATAAATGGGAAATACCACATTTAAGCTGCTTCTTTTTCCATAAACCAGCTTTTTTATCAGCTCTAAAGTGGATGTGTCTGCACTCATAATAAAGTTTGATAAAATACAGTTTTATCGACCTGAACAAAGCTTTTGCTGTTGTTCCTGTTCATCATTCATAGCAATATCTGTAGAGAGCATTAGGGCTTTTTGTATTTTTAAATTAAAAGTCTTTCTACACAAACCTATCAACACTTCAGCTATCTGCATGACTTGTCCATACAGTCACATTATTTTAACATATTCAAGCTATTTGCATATCGAGTTATTTGCTATAAAAGGTGGGATCTTTAATCATTTGTTCTTTGCAGGTAGGAAAATATCCACAAAGAGGAACATTCCTTAAGACCAACAACAGCATTATTTCAGTGCATCAGAGTTCTTGGAACTAGTATCCTGGAACACTTTGGCCTATCAGTTTTCTGAGGATTCTCTAGATATCGGGAGAGCTGTTATATTTAGTTGCTTATCTGCTTTTGACTGCAGTACAGTACTTGCAAAGATGTCTTTCATTTTGAGGTTTAACACATTAAAGGCCTCACCTATCTGAAGATGTTTGAGGGTGTAAAGCCTCTTGCATAGAATAAATGTCTTATCTAAAAATAGCATTACATTTCTGCATAGTTGTTCATTTTGTGTTGCTCTACATTGTACATAAATTAAGGCACAAAGAGAAACTAAAGGTCTGTCTTCACACTGACAGGGGGAAGAAATCTCAAAGCTTAAAAAGAAAATCCTTTGACATTCTTACTCAAAATCTCCCCAGTATGTCCAAATACCGCATTGAATAGAAGTTGGCAGAAGGTATTCTTCAAAGACTTAGGTAGAAAATAGAAAAAATGAAAGCTGTAGTGTTGTGCTGAATAACAGATACAACAGCATAGATTAAACTTCAGTAACTCACTGAATATTCACTTTCATTCTGTGGATTTTAAATAAGGCCTTTAACCCAAGACTCTGCTGTGGTTAAATCTTTAGTGTACATTCACTTAATCTCCTAAATAACTAATTCCTAAAATTTTAGGAAATAACGGATTGCTAGAATAAAATTATTAGGCTAGTATATTAAAGGAGAAGAACCAAGTAACAATTGCCACCACGGGCTGTATTGAATACAGCTGTGGACTAGCAATGACAAACCACTGGACAACAACAGCTTGCTTGCCTATGTTATTTGGATAACCCAACAATAAGGAAGTGTGTCACTTAAATATCTATCTACTGCTGTTCTTTTCAAGTCATAAAAGCTTTCTGTTGCCCAATCTGAAAATAATCCTGAACATACTCTTTTTAACACCAGAAGTTGGAGCCAGATCTTCACACATAAAAAATACCTAGTATTGTACTATGAAGTTATCATCTGCAAGTTGTATGTAGCTACCATTCCAGTACTCATAAAGCACACTCTAAGTAAGGAAACTTTTCCCTGCATACCCACAATTTTCTCTATTTTCATAGTGATGTTTACCTTTATTTTATTTACAGCTAAATGTATAACTTAAATTTGTGTTCATTTCATACTGGAAGAGGAGAACCTGTAGGAAGATCCTAATACCCTGAAGGTGTAGGATGGGCTTCTGACTGGCTTGCCAAGGTGACTGGGAAAAATTCCGGGCCATTGTAGCAAAGCGGAAACACAGGTTTAAGGTTAAAGCTTGTTTATAATATAGCACTGATGTCTTACCATCACTGTTAAAGAAATGAGGACTTACTTCCTTTCCAGTCTATTATTTCTTCTTTCTTTTGATAGAACTGGAGCTATTGACAATGCTAATCATAAATTTTTCACTCCACAATGAGGATGGAGAGGACAGCATTAAAAATGTTTAGAGGTTTCATTTCTATGATTTCAGTGGTTTGCTGTATTGAGAGTAGGCAGACTACGAGAGAGAGGAAGAGAAAGGAAGGGGAAAGGTGAATATAAGGAAATTTCTGTACTTTTAAAGAATTGGAAAGACAATTACTTCCTCCAGATGCTGTTTGTAAAGGTATTGTTTATAAAGTATTAGATAAAATAATATCCTACATATAGAACAATCTTGCAATTCCAGCATGTGAGGTCTTTCTAATTAAATGCTTTTGTGAATCATAAATTAATTGAAAAGATGAAACTAGCAACACAGTCCTAAAAATTACAGTTGTATGGCAGACATCTCCAGCCTGGGAAAAAGAAGGTAATTAATTTAATGAATTGCCATCATCCTGCCCACTTTCTCTCTCAATATTATTATTTGCAGTAGCAGGTAGGATCGAGGTGGAGATTATTTTTGCTAATCACCTTCATTTTACTTTTTTTTTCCAAGTTTGAGACATCTGTTTCTTGGCTCATTCATAATGAAAATCATGAACATTTCCCTCCCCAGCATACATATTTTTCCTTGATCTGAGAAAACAAAATATACACTCAAGGTCTGTCTCTCACAACAGAATTATTTATATTGTGTTCAAGGAAGCAGGCTTTTTTGTCGTTGTTTTTCTTGTCTTTTTGTCCCTGGAAGCCAGGTCTAATTTCTTCCAGATGTTTGTCATACTAATAGAGAAAAGTTCAATAAAATAAAATAAAACTAATTTAAATTTTATCTTTCATTGCTTTAAAACAATTCCAACAACTGCTATGTGCTTTATGAAGGCTGTAAATTCCATTCTAGCACTTTTATAATCACTAAAGCCACAGGCAAAGTGTGTGTAAAGCATAATGAAATTTTGCTGGGAAACAATATGACAGAAATGCAAAGATACCGTGGCCACTCTGCTGCTACTTTTCTGTAATTTCTATCCTCTTTCCCATCCTCCAATCCTTTGTCTCAACAGGTAATCAGTGTAGATAATGTGTAGTAAAGGAGAATGGCACCAATGCTGGCTAAAATTTTCAGGAAGGAGTTACAAAACAAAAGTTTGTCTCCAAGGGAGAATATAAAGGCTACCTTTCATATGCCTAAAATGAACATATATTTCAAATGCTATGTTGTAATATGATGGAAAATGTGTTTGTTCTACAATGTGTACCGTTCTACGGTAAAACACAGTAGACAAATTTTGTAGGGATAGAATAATATTGCAGCAGCCACGTAACTGTAATTAATCAATTCTAGACTCTCTAAGATAGTGTCAAAATGTACCATTGATTTGAGTGGTGCTACTCATAATTGGCAGGGTGGTTGTTTGTAAAGGTAAGAATGACATCCAGCAATACCTAATGTCTTTATGTTGCACTGAATTGCGTCAGTGTCTATGAGCCTTTATAACTGTAAAGACTTATTTTATTGTATTATTTTAAAGTAAAATGCTTGAACCATTCCAGTAGAGTGTCCATCTGCAGTGCTTTCACATTTTCTGCAGGTTCCTAAATCCGGCCAAGACTTTGCATCCATCAGTCTATTTAATTAGGAAGCAAAGAAATCACATCTGTAGCATGCAATGCTAAGTATCTCTATGGATTAAAAGCTTTTAAAAATTAGAATAAAGATTAAAGTAATGGCCTTACATTAAAGCTTAGGCTACCTCAGGACAAGTGGAATACATAAAGTAGGTACTTATGGCAATTAAATTTAAAATAAACTTCTGATATGAATCAGCAGTGGTCTATCAGATCAATCTTTGGAAGCACCTTTGTGATAAATAGAATGATGTCTCTAAAGTCTATTGCAAATCTTAATGCCAAGCACCGTAGACCTACAATTAGCCCACAAACAGAAGCTTTTATCAGTCAATAATTTAGTGATGTAAGGGATATTATAGATATCTGCATTTCCCAGAACAAGTGTTTATACACTATTTAATATACTTGCAAGTTAGACTTTATTGACTACAAGCACTTTTACTGAACTCTGCAAGAAAAACAATTGATAGGACTGTAAGGCATCAACATGAACAGAATCATTAGCTAATGTCTTGCAAAACAAAGTTAAAATATATGTAGGTGGTAAACATGAAAAGATGACTTTATACTCAAAACCCTAGAGATTACAAACTCCAAATTTTGGGGTGGCTTTGGATTTACACTCCAGAGACAGGTGATAATTTGCTTCATTCTGGAACGCAATTTACCCCATACAGAGGACCAAATGCAAAATGGTAAGCAAGGTCTTCCTGGACATGTGTCAAACCCATTCTCAAAACCACGTTAGAACTGACTTTCAAAAACTCATTTAAAACAGGAAGCTAAAGGCAGACAGATGTGAACCAAATATACTTTGCACTTCATGACAGCAGCCTTTCTTGATGGAACAGACAGGATCTGATTAGCTTTTTTACCTGTTTGTGGATGAAAACTCGTGAGATGAAACCATTTTGGTGGAGTAACTAGTGTTTGACACTAGTCATCCTGGGGAGAAAAGGAAATCAGACAGAATCTATCCCAAGACTAGCAAGTTTCCAACTCATGCCCTGAGGTAAGAACCTTGGTTTCATACTGGGTTGTTAAAAATCATCACTTCTGAGATATTTGAAGCCCAGAAATATATTAATCTAAGAGTCACATTGTTCTGTAACCCAGGCAATGATATTTGAAACCTGCCTTTCTGTATCTCAATTTTCAACTGCGAGTGAAAGTTGACATTTTGTGTAATTCCCGTCGTTATGTAAAGTGCAATATATTTCATCTACAAAAATATTTAGAAATGCATCTAAAAATAAACTCAGAGACACTAGTCTCCTGTGCTGGCAGTGGTTTTGAATACCTTATGATGGGGTGTTAATTGTCAGCAAAAAAACCCAAAAAATGATTAGTGGGTTTCTTTAAAATCAAACCCAGTTCTTAGACTGGGACAACAGCAGGAAGTAAATTACCAAACAAAAATTATAGACTCTTTTAATGAACATATTCAGCCTTCTGTATAATTTCAGTCTAATTAAGAAAATACAGGAACCTAAATGCAGAGTTAATTATAAGACTTGCTTTTAAAAACTTCTTACTAGCTGTTTTTTCTCAGAAAAAAAAAATGTGCCATGAAAAGGTAGTTATTTTGGTTTTGCAGAAGAGGCCAAAAGCCAAATTTGAATGGATATGCTTTATATGTAAAACTTGTCATGCATTTCTAATTAGATCTACTGAAACTTTCAGCTTCATTTAAAAGAGTTAATCTTCTGAATACTTTTCATTCTCTTTTGTTGCATTATACCTAAGGAGAAACTATCACACTTTCCTAAGTTAAATAAGATGGACTAATATTTAAAACATCAAGAAATAACCCCAAAATTTTGTTTCTTATGGACACAAATCTATGCATGTCTTACAGGATGTTTAGTCATCGAAGTTCTGCCTTTTATATATATATATGCAATATCAGAGTGTGGAAAAATAAACAAAAAATATTTTTAAAAAGTAATTTTTAAAATATTTATTCTCATTTTTACATATGAGTACTGGTAGGGATACTGAAGGTAACTAATTTGACCACATGTACAAAGTACCTAAGTCTGTTTCTGTCTTTTACTGTATTGATTTAAAATGCTATTGAAATGTGGGCCCCTGATGAAGTGGTTAACTCTGGGTAGTTCTTATAAGAAATACACTGACCTCCTCCTTCTAGTAGGTAAAAAATAACTGATAAGATAGCAGATATAGAGAAAGTTTTAGACCATTTTCGTTGTCTTCTGTCTATATATTATATATAGAACATATACATCTATTATTATATATAATTTACATTAAGGTAATTAATAGTTAATAATTATTCAGTAATATATTGTAATGAAGACTAGAATGAATAGTAAAAAGACCATAACAATGAAGATAGATATAGATTATATAGAGTTATATAACTACAGATAGTATGAGGACAGTCTTTTTCTTGGTGCTATATGGAACTACTAAGTGAACTGGTCAGAGAGCACAGACTGCACTATCATCAACAGTCCTGATAAAGCCCAGCTCTAGCCCTTCTTTGCCTCTGAACCACTGTCTGGTCCATCGTTGACCCCCTGACAAGTGGCAAATGGTGATCTAGAGCATACTTTATGGGTATTTGAGAATTTAACAGGTAAAAACAATCCCCCCAAATTGCTTTCTTTCATCTGTACTTGAGTAGGACATCCTGATGCATCCTGACCTCAAGTGGTCTGAATGGTCTGGTGTCACATATTCAAGCTGGAAACTCTCAGGCTATACCAGTGCAAACACCTGTGTGCAATGACTGAAGCACTTAGAAACTCCGAAGTATCACTGCAAGCTGTAGCATACCTCATCGGTAATAATGTCACCAGGAATAGAAATGACTGGATACAAAATATTCACTATATTTGATTTCTAAGGAATTACAACAGAAACGTAAGAGTTAACTCTTAATTTTTGAGGCATTTCATGCCCTGAAAGAGCTGTTCCATTGCCTGGGAAAGTAAAGACATTCTAAAAGGTCTAAGAAATGAGCTAAAGTAGTCATGGCATTGGTGGTGTCAAAAGATGTTATGCCAGCCTGAGTCTCAGTATAACTTCTCCTTGAATTTGATCTTGTTTAAATATGTATTAATGATGCAATTAGGTTTTAATGGTGGTAAGTGTGAGCAGGCTGTGAAGTTTGCTGATGATATAAGACTTGGGGAGCTCACTAATAAAAGAAAATTTCAGGACACCATGCACAAAGAACTGTGTGATCTTGCAGAATGGAGAAATAGGAAAGTGGATAAATGTGAAAACTGATAATAAGCAGTTCTTCTATATATTAAGAATTGGAAATGACTGAGAAGTCATGACTGTTGAAGTATTAATATAGTATAACACTAAAATATGCAAATGCGATCTTTGAATGCATCAGGAAGGTCTTTCCAGCAGACATGAACTAAATGATTGACCCTTTCTTCTCCCCCTCCCTCCCACCACTTTACTCTGGTCTTCCATATTTCAAACAGATGGATTCAAACTGAAACAAGTCCAAGAAGTCTATATTAAAAAACTATCATTCAAAGGTAGAAAAGAGTTTCCATTTTTTTAGTATAGCAAAACAAAGGCTGCAGGGGAATATGACTAAAATCTGTAAGTAAATCTTAATGTTAAATACTAAAGTGGTAAAGAAGTTCTTTAAAAGATAATGTTACAGAAATATATGGATGGATGGATGGATAGATAGATAGATAGATAGATAGATAGATAGATAGATAGATAGATAGATAGATAGATAGA
>JAYRBT010000114.1:75982083-76044671 GCA_036023395.1 Myiotriccus ornatus | reverse complement strand
CCTGGCTGCTCTCCAGCCACTCTGTGCCCAGCCTGTAGCGCTGCAGGGGGTTGTTGTGGCCAAAGTGCAGGACTCGGCACTTGGCCTTGTTGAACTTCATTCCACTGGAGTCAGTTGGGGGCTACCCTGTAAATTCAAGAGAACTTTAATATCCAGAAGTTGTGGGATGTTTTATGCGAACCTTTTTTATTATTTAACTCTCTTTGTTATTATTTAATATTTTCTATTGACGTGAGCATTCTACTGTTGCTCACTGCAATGGCCTGCTGGATAGAGGACTTGCCATTTTTTGCTTCATTTGTAATTACTATGCTACAATAACTTTCCTAATGCATTTACCTTTTATTTTCTTCTCCGACATTTACCTACATCACACCTCATTTGCCGCTCAGGAGTCCAATTAATATTAAAAATTCTATTTTTGTCATTCATTCATCTGTTGCTGATCATTTCTGCGCAATAAGTTCAGATCTGTATGAAATACCACATACTTGATTTTAAAAAAGCTAAGCATGCAGTTATAATTACTGATGTGTATGTTTCATTTCTGAATATGAAAATGATCGTCATCCATTTGCATGTGCAATTATCCATTCTACATTTACCATCTGCAGGTGAAGATTTCACAGGCCACAGTGGTCATTTCACATGCAAATTAGACATGACTACACTTCCATGATTTACATGTAATTCCTTGTCTAAGACATCTAAAAATCAAGACCTAAAATTAATATTTACAATAAAGGTGACAATTAAATTCATCAATCTGAGGAAATTCTAATAAAGATGTAATATTGTGAAATCTCATGTCATATTGTTATTGTGTTTAACAGTTATGCCATAGTTGCTGCTGGACAAGGGAATAATGCTAAACTTTGTAACAAATCTGTGGATTGATTTACACATTTGAAGAAGTAGTAGGTGATAAATGGAAGGCTTTGATGCAAAGTTTTACTTTGTAAAAACAACTGAGGTTACCTCATGTGAAAAATGCAAAATGAGAACATAGGTTCAGTTTTAGGGGAAGGAGATTTAGCCTGTTGCTGAGTTGTGGAAGAGCTGTTGTTGTGTTTAATCCATTGCAGAAGATGCTGATGGGCTAGTCTTAAACATGCAGCTGTTAGGTCACTGACTCTTTATTGTTCAAGCCATCTATATGTCAAGTTAAAGTCTCACACACAAAAAAGTGACATTGATGCTAAAATTCAGCAATGGGAGATGTGAAATAAAGGTTTTCATCCTCACTTAAAAGAATTATTTAAATATCTATTCAGAAAATAATATCTTCCTCGGGACCTGCAAAAGCAGCAAGTGTGAAAAGAAAGGATTAACAGAGACACCCTTGCGCTTTTCCCAAGGAATAGAAGTTTTTCCCACATAAATCCAGTGAAGAACTTAGCTTATTTCATTAAAATCAAAGGAGAATTTGGAATTTGGGATTGTTGGGTCCCATTCCTTTAAAACACTCTCATCAAATTGTTATCCCAAAAGTGAGTGTAAGAATTCCTGTTTTACAGATAAGTCTCTTGTAAAATATTTAATATTTGACATTTCTGTGTGTTTCGGCATCCTCTTTTCTGTAATAGTAGTCACTGACTTTCCAGAACTTCATGACTTCTTTTGTTAGAGGACAATACGTTGTATCTTTTTGCTGACACCAAATTTATCCTTGGGAGAGTGTTTTAATTTTTTCTGTAACAAAAGAAATTAAATTTTTTCTGTGGTCACAGATAGCCTCTTAGCTACCCAGCAAGTTTCACGGACATAGCCTAAGCAGATGGGTCTCCTGAAAATTGAATTATGTTCTTAAGTTATTGAGTAGTAGTGCTTTTATAGTAGTCTAAGGGCACAAGAAAGACAAGGTTTATAAGGAGAAATAGTATTTTCTATAGAATAATTCATGTAATGGTGAAAAAAAGTGATACACTGAAGGCTCAGAATGCCTTAAAATAAGCATCTTTGAACGACCAGTAAAAAAAAAAAAAAAAAAAAAAAAATGAAAAAAAAACAAAAAAAAAAACAAAAATTAAAAAAAAAAAAAAAAAAAAAAAAAAAAAGGAGAAAAATAGAAAGAAAAAAACCACAATTCTTAAAACAAATACATTTAAAAAAAAAAAAAAAAAAAGAAAACTAAAATGGTTCATCTATTTATGGTCTGTCCTTGTCTATTCTGCTCCCTTACACTGTACTCATCTTTGTGATATATTGGAAACTGTGTTTAGTTTGTCAAGAAACTGTTTAGTTTGTCATTTTTGTATGACTACAAAGTAGAGGTATGGAACTAGATCAATCCAGGTCACCAGGTCCAGTCATCATTTTGTCAGGTAAACCTTTTCTCAAATGTATCTTGCTTAAAACTGATTATGCTCCTTCCTTCCCCTTTTCCAATCACAAAAGAGTGTTTCAGAAACCTGCTGCCACAAAGCTTAGAAACTTGCTTCTAAATTCTACCTCAAATTAAATGATGGGCCATTTTTGACTTATTTATCTTGTGGTAACATAGATGAAAATTCTTTTGCCTTCCCCAAGTTGGTGGTTGACTTTCTTACGTCATATCTGGTAGCATTTTGCTCACCTAAATAATTCAAATTTTTATCTTTATCTTCTTGCAAGAAATAAATTAATTTTCCTGATTGTCTCACGGCCTGTTGCTATGTCTGCTGTACTTTAATCTAATCTTTATTAAAGATGGGCACCAGAACCGGGTATGCTACTACTATCTTTATTGACCTCTTACCTATCTTTCCTGACTTGCTGCATCTTACAACTTCAATTGCCTTTTTTTTCATGACCACATCACATCAATGACTCATAGTCATCTTGTGATTACTAATACACTCAATATATTATACATTTGTCATGTGTTGTTTGCTCATTCTCTGAGTCTTTTCCCAGGAGGAGAAGCATGTCCAGAGATGTGTCAGGCTTTAGTGGCATTTTACTTTTTATGTTTCACCCTTTGTTCTGTGGTATGTGTCACTGCATGTTTTTATAACAGATGTCTTAATTTTTCTATTTGAATGAAAAGGTGAGGACACTGGTGATTGCTGATAGTTCTTGAGCAGTTAAATCCAATGTCTCAGGCCACAGAGATTTGTCTTTTACATATAAAAACTTTGTCCCCAGTGCAAAGTGTTGAAGGAGAACACTTGTTGACCACTGTCTTAACCTGATATCCTGTGATGGCCATGTAGGTACTTTGGAAACAAAAGAACATGTCATCAAATTTTGGAAGATATAGATAGAGATCTAAGATGAAATAAATACTGTTACAGCCCACACGACAGCTATGAGCTGCTCACAGAAGCTTTATTAATGCAGAAAATAATGTGCAGTATTTCACCACCTGTGAGGAGTTCTTACCTTGTACCCCAATACAGCTATACTGCCTTGATACAGTCAAGATGAGAGGAATGCATAAACAACTACAGTTAAATAATTCTGAAACATTCTGAGACATTCCTCAATCTCTTCAATGAGAGCTGATATGGTTGGTCATGCTTAAAGAGGTAGATCATTGATTTTGGCATGAGTGAGGGTAACAAAAAGAGGACTCTCTTATCCACAGAGAACAGTGGCAGGTCCTGTGTTAAACAGATAGAAGAGCCAAATGCTCTGAGCTCCTGGAAATTTAACTGAGAAGAAAAAATTATTAGTCTCACCCTTTTTTTTCTTTTTAATCTAAACTTATGTTTTCAAGGAACATAAAAGCAAATCAAATTTACAGATGATTATCAATTCTGGAAAAAAACATGAACTTTGATATTGGTAATGAGGGTATCTATGCATAGAGTTCTTAATATATTTTTAACTGATGAATTTCAAGTTGTTTCTTGCCAGAAAGAAGGGATTCACTCAGAAACTCAAACCAAGTTAAAATGTGCAAAATAGTAAAAAAAAATACAATGATATGCAAACCTAAGTTGAGATTATTCTAAAAATAATGAAGGGGGGGGGGGAAGCTCTTTAAAATGCCTTGATGGGTTTGTTTTAAATAGCCTGTTTTCTTGTTTAGTTAATGAAACATCGGGACCTAAAGTATATTTAGTGTTTCATGAATATGCAATGAATTGCTAAATATTTGCAATGAGGTTTGTCAGGGTGAAATTTCTTGAAAACTTACCAACCTGAACACTTAAAAATACTTTCAATCCACCAAAAAGTCAAACACACCAGCTGATCAGCTGCTCTCTCTGCCTTGAGGAAAGATTTCTAGTGGCTTTTGTTTTTTTGGTCAGGCAATACATAAGAGCAGCCACTATGGATGAAAGAGTTCATGACCTCAGTCAAATAACGTCTTGACCAAGTAGCAGATGGAGGTGTTCAGAGGTTCCCCACGTAGGCTGATAGGCTGATAGAACTGAACTGGAGTTATTATTATTGTTTTTATTATTATTATTATTATAAACACAGTTTCTTGTTTTGCACCTGCCACCCAAAATGGGGCCTTAAGTGTGCTCAGTGAGTTTGAAAACATTTTTCAGCTCTGTTAAACACCAATTTATTTATAAAAGACCAGTCATAAGTAGAACTAGACTAACTGCAAAACACTGTAAAATGGAAGCAGTTTTGCAAGACAGAAAATAGAAAGGAAAAAAAAAATCATCCTATTTCATCATCTTGGAGCTCTTGCTTTACTTGGAATTATGATCATAGAATCAAAGAATGGCTTAGGTTGGAAGGGACCTTAAAGACCATCTAGTTCCAACTCTGCTGCCATGGGCAGGGAACCCTCCATCAGAACAGGTTGCTCAGAGCCCCATCCAGCCTGGCCTTGAACATTTCCAGGGATGGAGCATCCACATCTTCCCTGTTCCAGTGCCTCACCACTCTCATAGTAAAGAAATTCTTCTAAATATCTAATCTAAACCTACCCTCTTTCTGTTAAAGCCATTACACCTTTTCTTAATACAGTTTGACCTTGTAAAAAGTCCCTCTTTATCTTCACAGAATCACAGAATATTCTGAGCTGGAAGGGACCCATCTGGACCATCAAGTCCAATGCTTAGCCCTGCACAGAATCATTCCCAAGAGTCACAATATGTGTCTGAGGGTATCATCCAAGCAGTTCTTGAACTCTGTCAGTTTTGGTGCTGTGAACATTTCCCTGGGGACCCTGTTCCAGTGCCCAACCACCCTCTGTGTGAAGAAACCTTTCCTAATATCCAACCTAAACCTCTCCTGATACAGCTTCATGTTCTGTCACTGGTCACCACAGAGAAGAGATCAGTGCCTGCCCCTCCTTCTCCCCTCATGAGGAAATTGTAGATTGCAGTGAGGTCTCCCCTCAGTCTCCTCTTCTTCAGGCTGAACAAACCAAGTGACCTCAGCTGCTCCTCATTCAGCTTCCCCTCAAGGCCCTTCACCTCTTTGTTGCCCTCCTTTGGACACTCTCTAAAATCTTAATGTCTTTCTTACATTGTGGCACCCAAAACTGCACATAGTATTCAAGGTGAGGCCTCACCTATGCAGAGTAGAGCAGGACAATCACCTCCCTTGACCTATTCCTTGTTGGTTCCAGGCTGAACAGCTTCAATTCTGTCAGTCTGTCTTCATAAGAAAGGTTCTCCAGCTCTTGGATCTTCATCTTTTAATAAAAGGCCAACCCAAAGAGGATGCTTTTCACCCCATCACTTGTTCAGATAAATGCAACACTGGGTCCCTCACACACTTGCTTTAAAGAATGGTCAGAAAATTATCTGGCCTCACCCTCTCTCATTAGTAAAACTATAATCAAATTCTTTCAACATTAAGTATTTTAAGTCACAGCAACTATATTTCAAACTGCTGCTGGTAGCAGTATTTTAAACTGGGCTCTGAGTTATATCAGGGCTCTGTGTGGCCACTCTCCTGGAAAGAAGCAGGCGTGGCTGCATTAGATGTGCTTCTGCTGCTGAAGTGTGCAGGCTGCCTCCTTATTCCACACTCCTGTCAATAGCTATTCATAGGCTGAAGATTGAAAGAGCTAAAAGGCAGATATTCCTCCTGCTTAGTTACGCTGCTGAAAGGGTGGGGAGCTTTAAGGAGAGCTGGAGTGGGGAGTAGTTAATCCTGCCCTCCATCCCAACCAAATTCCTCTGGGCACGTGCAGCAGGGCTAGAGCTGTGATGCTGCACAGGACAGTGCAATTGCTTAGATGACTGGGTAGCAAGCAGAAAGCTGCCAAAAGAAGCTGCTCAAATGGCTTCAGACTGTGCACTCCAGATTCAAGACTGGTGTCCATCATTAGACAACATGTATTATGTATGCCCCCTTTTCTTATGGTGATGTGAAGTGCTTCATCTGACTTGGGAAGATTTCAGGGTTTTTTCTCTAGTGGCCAAGTGAAAAAGAGCAAATTTCATGTTTTTTGTCAAATTTCTAATTTATTTTTTCTTTTGCTTTTGATTCACTATGTTAGCAAACACGAAGACATTAGGAGCAAACAAAAAAGAGGGAGTCAGTATGTCTAAACCCAAGTCTGTTAACAAATACACTTAAAAAAAGAAACCAGCCTGAAGCCACAGCGACCCACTCTGTCACAAACCTGACTAATGTTTTCAACCACATATTAAAAGTGCAGAGACTAACCTGAGATGAATCCCTAGCAGGTCCAAGGGATTAGTGCAAAGCCTGCCAAGTGTCACTGTTCACCCCTGAGCTTGACCTTTGGTATCCCACTGAGGTTTGTACTGCTAAATTAGACTGGTTTTTGTAGAAAATAATAAACAGATGGTGAAAAAAATCACCATACAGTGACTGTATTTAAAACTACTTATTCTTAAGTATGCTGTGATATCTCTGCCAGTCGGGCATTTAGGGTACCTAAACATACAAGCAGATGTACAATCTATAATCAAAGGATATTCTCTGATGTATAGAGAAAATACAACAAGCTGACTGGAAAACTGTAAAAATGATGATGATGGTGTTGTAACCTGTGGTTGTAGAGTTTCACAAATTGTATTATGTCTTATCAGACAAGAATAATTTCTAATGGCAGAAAATGTATCATCTCATCCAAATCTTGTTAAAAGATGAGAGATGAAAGATAGTTAGCTGGTTTTGTTTGCATTCAAGGAGAATTTTAGGTTGTTCCTCTCTGAGTCACTAAAAGTTAGGTTTCTTGACAAATATGAAATCCTGGTACAAGCCAATACTGAAGGTATTCAAGTGAAACTTTTAGTGCTTTCTCTTTCTGAACAGTCAGGGAAAATGGTCCTCTTTGCATTTTCTGAGATTGTTCTAATTAAATTTAGAGCCAACTCAGGTCTCCTGCATTCAGACTCAGAAGATCAGGTGGAGGAGAAAATACCAAACAACACTTGTAGACTGAATGAATTATCAGCATAGACCCCAATCCCATAAAATGTTCAGTGACATTGATTCCTGTTCTAAATCATAGTAAGCTGTGATTGTTCAGTGTAATTGGCCCCAGGTCTCTGAGGCACAAGATTGCCCTTTAGTATGAAGTATTTCCATTTTGTTAGCACTAGTGCAATGCCAGAAAACTGTGTAATTCTGTAGCAGCCCGATGCTATGTACAACAGGAAGAAGAGAATCCTAAATCTTAGAAATTTATAGAGATTCAGGAATTGTTATAGTGGCATTGGAAAAGAGTGTATTTCAGATTGATAATATTTGGAGAAATATCTCTTTTCAGACTTCTTTTCTGTCAGGCAGTCTACCAGCATAAATTGCTGTGTCACAAAATTCATCCAGTTTATACGCTAGTCAACTAGAAGATATGGGAAAGACTGTGCCTGCTGTCCCAAAAGCTGTGAGCAAGCAGAAAATATTAGACCTCCATTTTTAACAGCATGAATCCATAAACACTGTAAATATTTCAACTACATTCCAAAAGTTAAAAAGAAACCCATGATTTCCTCTGGTTAAGTAGTATTTATTTGCAAGTCTAAGAGTCAGGGGTTGACTGACAAAGTGTCAAAGGATTTACTTGAAAATAACATGTGGTTATATGCAGATTTCC
Organism: Myiotriccus ornatus; assembly: GCA_036023395.1. Lineage (NCBI taxonomy): Eukaryota > Metazoa > Chordata > Aves > Passeriformes > Tyrannidae > Myiotriccus > Myiotriccus ornatus. The sequence continues at coordinate 76,036,702 of JAYRBT010000114.1, read as the reverse complement.
CTGAATAATATGAATAAATGCAGTAACTTTACTACAGGAATAGTCCCTTTCTATTTTCAGATATGTCTTAAATCTTGCTATGGTACAGAAGCTCATTAATCAGAAAAAACCTAATAATCTCTATGAGCCTAGCTACTCCCCCTTGAATATCTGAGTTCAGATGTCATCAACAGTAAAATGAATGGTCTTCCCTGAGGAAGAATGATGTGTGAATATAACCAAGAGAACAGCAGGGTGGTATGATGATGGCATGCTTGTAAGGTGTTGTTTGTACCAATCTCACCTGAGATTTAATTGCTTCGATTTAAAGATATGAGGAATCTCACTGTCACTAAGGATGAAAAACATAATAATCACTAGACAGCAGACCCTCACCAGATGTTTGCTGTCATATTGATGTAGCACTCACTGAGACGCATATTCAGTTGGAAAATCTTCTATTTGTTGTTCAACTTCACTGTTTCTGATTATGCTTTCCCTTAAAACACGCTTTGAGGTAAAGCAGGTCTTAAAAGCAATACAGCTAGACTGTGTTCTACCTGGGCTCAACAGACGTGTGTCTTTAGTATTGCTACCACGGTTATATGAGTCCATTCTCTGAGGCAGCTTGTTTTGTGATAATTGCCCAATGCACTGTGCTCCAGCTTGCCAGACCAATAGATCATCCCTCTACAGATGAGATGCAATGACTAGAACTGGAGATAGGGGACAGTAGTTTCGGAAGTTCCTTCTATGCCAAAGTCAAATGTGACTTCAGACCCTTTGAACAGTATGATGAACTGCTGCAGTTTTTTCCAGGTTCTTGGTGTATCCTGGTGCCATTCATCAACTTTCCCTTTGTCCTTTGACAATAGATTCTGGGTTTTTTCACTGTAATGTGAGGTAGCATTTCCACAGGATGCCATCAACACAAAAAATTATTTGTCCTTGTGGTGGGGTATATTATAGTAGTCAATTATATTGTAGCATTCAGGGACCATTCGGAAAGATGTATATCCTTCTCATGTCTACTTCAACGCTTTTATTTCCAAAAGGTGACAAACGTCTGCTTCATATGGGGAAATTATAAGTACTATGACTATGCAGGGGAAAAAAAAAAAGATAATAAAAATTAAGAAATTTAGGGAAAAACAGAAAACAAGTGAAACATGAAAAGGAAATTTTACATTAGTTTTTCCACACAGTGTAAGGAGGGAAAATACACATGATGCATTATTTTGCTTCATCACAAGCATCTTATAAGAATGCCATGTATCAAACAAAGCAGGAAAAGTACATGCAAACATAACTGAAAAATAGAACTGCTAGACTGAGTGAATCAGCGAGGAAGAAAAATCAAAAAATAAGGGCAAATATTGCACTTGAGTCTGAAGATGATATAGGGGTTTTTATCAAGCATAAAGAATACATCTTAAAGAGATGGAGATTAGTAAGAGATTTCTGTCCAACCAGGAAAAATTGTCTGAGCATGAGCAGGACAGAGCTGTATGAAATTCTTGTAACTACTTAACTATTGTAACTATTTAGCAACAAAGTCGACAAAACCAGAGCAATAAAAATGACTGCTTCCCAGCAGGTGGCACTGAAGTTAATGTACTCTAATACACCTCAGCACCCACTTGCAGTCTTCATAAAGATTGGTGGATTTTCTTACTGGAAGACTTCCTCCTTCTCTTTGTAGGTCTCTATTGAAAATCCCTAGGAACAATAGAACAAAGTAGGGCCAACAGAAAAATTTCAAGATAGAACAAAATAGGGGCCAGCAGAAAAATTTCCAGCACTGCAAGATGCTGCCACTTGACACTGTTTGGCTAAAAAGAGCTCTTTTTTTTTTTTTCTCATAAACGTCAGGGAAGGAAATTGTGCAACACTATAGAAACTTGGCTGTATCATCATTGCTTCAGAAGTCATAACTCATGTTTTTCTGCCTATAAATATGCTGAGAACTTGGGGGGTTTTTCTCTAGTTAGTGCATTCAATATACTTTTCTTGAAAAGCTTTGCAATTCTTACTAAATTCACCCATTATATTTTAAAAATTATAGGCAAAATATTAATGTGACAGCTGACAAAGCCCCTTTAATGTTGTTAGTGTGAGATACATTGTGCAGTCCTGTGAAAGCACAGTGTGATAGATGGATGCTGTACAGGCTTACCAGCAATCCTGATTTGTATGCAGTGATTCTATCCTCATTCTGAGACTCCCACATTATGCCAGGGATTATGATTGTTCTGAGACTCATGATCCCTATGAGAGGCATGCAGAAAAATATCTAAAAGTGCTACAGTGAGGCAAAGTTATAAAGGAACAGCTGGAGGGACCTGACATCGACAACAAAACAGGGAAAAGACAATCCCATAGGCCTCAGAGGGATAACTGAATGACATCCTCTGTCCCTAGCATTTCTGCTAGTCTACCATTCTTTCTTTCTTGTCTATTATGTCACTGCAAATAATAACCCTGTCCTTAATAATATAGAAGAGTTGTGTACTTGACTATTCTAATGTTTTCTGAATCACTCTACCTTCAAGATATGTTTACTGCATCCTTGAAACTCTACTACATAGTAGAGTAGATACTGAAAAATCCTGTTAGCTGACATGATCTGTTGTAGAGAAATCTTGGTTTTCCTTTGTGCTTGGTTAAATTTTAAAGTTTTTGCTTTAAAAAGTGATCTGTATGGCTGTCACATAAAAGGAATTGTTTAAAGTTTAGAAGCAATTTACAAATTACTCCTCTGTAGTCTATGCATTAGCTGTCTAATAATGGATTTCCATATGACATTCCTTATTGCTTTGTTAATGGAAGAAATTTAGCCAGTTGCTTTTCTAATTGTGACTTGATTATGTTCCAGTTTTTACAATAGACTTTCCTAAGCTGAAGTTAAACACAATTAGCTCTCTTCAGTGTCAGACCCCCTGAAAATGTGTATCTAACTAGTACAGAAGGACTGCTTCTTGTGCATCCACATAAGAAGCTGAAAGCAGTCCAGCAGAGAAATTATGAATTTGGAAGGCTATGTTTATTAGAAGTGAATACTGTAAAGTAGCCAGGCATACTGGCAAAGAATAATACTTTAATCACAAAACAGATCAGTGAAAAATATCTTTTTTCAAGGTACTTTGATGGAGAAACAAAAATTGCAAAAGCATACAGAGTTAAATTAACAGAGGAACCTAAAATTCAGATGTTGGTAAAAGTTAGCTAAGGGTAACTTCAAAGAGAATACAATTGCACAAAGATAATTGCACAAATATACATATATTCTGACCAAAAGTCTCTGCTAAAAATTTTTAAATTGCTAATCAGACTTTCTCAAAAACTAAGAAGTGAAGTAAATAAGGTTTCTGGTGGAAGCCTGTGTGCATATTATTCAAAGGGTTTTCCTGAAGAACCCTGCTTTATGAGTCTCCTCTCCTCACAGGATCAAGCAGGGATTCAGATATGCAGCACAGTGCTGACTCTAAGGCTTAAAAGGAAAGATTAGGTCATCACTGCAGAAGGTTGTTCTCTTCTGTATGGGTCATCATGCAGAGAGGGACAGCAACATGCAGTTGGAAGCTTGGCAGTAGTTTGTGGCATGGCAATGGAATATGCAGCTGGGTGATCAAAGAGCTGCTCAGCTACTGAAGGAGAGTGGTTTCGAGCAATTCTCAGCTCATCTTCTCTTTAGCTTATCTTTATTCCCCTCTACTGTTTCTTCTGTCTCTTCCTCTCCTCCTTTTTGTCTGATCTCCTCCTTTCAATTTTTAATTAATTTTTGATTAATTTTTAATCCCATCTTCCCCATGTCCAGTCAGTTAAACCTCTTTTCTACAGTTTTTCCTCATTACTCCGAGCTGATTGTAAACATGGGAACTCAGTTGCAGAGTCTGGAGCCACACCACCACCGAAAAGGCAGGAGCAACATCAGACACTGGAATATTCTTACAAACAGGAATATCATCCTAAATATCTGAGTCCCCAGGAAAGGGGACATATATCCATGCCTGGATATTTGGGGAGGCTGGGACTGAGACAGGGCTATAGCCAGGAGACAACAAAGAAGCAGATGAAAGAATAGCATCTTCAGAGGACAGAAACAATGAAAAACCAACCCATCTGTAACTTGAAGACAAGTGGTTAAAGTTTGTTGATATTTTCTGCAGCTAGAATGAGTCATAGGCCAGAAATTATTGGGAAACTTTTGTCATTAGCAGGCATCAATAATGTCTTACTAAAACATGCAAAAATAAAAACATTTCTATCTGTAGTATCTGCCCATCCTGCAAAACAATGCCTAACCTGCACTTGTGAAAGTAGCAATTAGCACTTTTGTTATCTAAGCGGCTGGTTCTAAATATTGATTGATAAAGGCATTTCTGATATTGATGGTAAATTATCGATTACTCTGATGATTTTCAAACTCTAGGAAAAAAAAAAAACTGTAAAAGATCTTTGTATGGTCCAAATTGCAAAAAATTGCAAATGATAAAATATCAGTGTATCTTTACATTTTTACTTTTAAGTACAGTTTGCCAACAACACTCTCATTCTTTGATAAGTGCCAAAAGGATTATTTTTTTTCTGATGATTTTCTTCATAACCAAAACGATATTAATGTTACTCAGAGCAAGAAAAATATGCTTTGCTTTACCTGAACCTCTGGAACAACCCAGCAGAGGTTGGTTTGTTATGGGTTTGATTGGCTGTGGTTTCATAGCTTTGATCAATAAACTAATTGAGTGTTGTCAAATTGGTCTTCTGGGCTTTTACTCCTATTAGAAGCAATTCATACTCAAATTTGGGATGAACACAGAGAGAAAACAGGCACAGTGATGTCTCCTCTGTGAACAGCCTAGATGTACCATAGAGCTTCATTCTCATTTCTCCTCATAGCTCATTTTGGAAGGATAAACACAATTTCTTTCCACAGCTTCCACTACCCTGATGTTGCTTACATCTTTACACGATTGTAGTGAAACTCTCTTTTTAGCCCTGCTAAAGTTTTACACATGCTGTCCTGCTCTACTAGTGTTTGTCACCTACTTTTCTGATATGAATGCTTCATTGCCTTACTTAGGCAGTGTCATATTTTCCACTTCCATTTATGAGGCCTTGCAAAACCTCAGTCCTGTGTTGTTTTCACTGTGTTATTGTTGCATGTGAAATCCAAATATAAGGATTCATAATCTTTGAATTTTGATTAAAAGGTCCAGGGGAGAAAATCATGTGCACGGCATTTAGTTGGTTGGTTGGTTGGTTGGTTGGTTGGTTGGTCAGTTAGTTAGTTAGTTAGATTGTTTGTTTGTTTGTTTGTTTGTTTGTTGGTGGCTTTCAATTGTATTGAGGTCTCTCTGAACTGCATTTAGAAGATTTTACAGGAGACTCTGCTCCAGGACTACTAGGACCTTTCCTTTCAGCTTCACCACTGACTTAGTGTCTCCAGACCCTTATTTTAAAACAAATTCCTGCAGGCATGCACAAAACGTCAAGTTCCAGTAGCATTAAAAGCAAATGCAACACCTTTAAATGCATATATCAAGGAAGGAATTCCTATATACAGTGTTGTACCTGCAGTTAGTTCGGCATCTATCTAGGTCCTTTTTCATCCCATGCACAGGTGTTTCTCACATTACTACTTATAACCACACAGAGTAAGGTTCTCTCGAGATACGCAGTCCTGTGCATACTACTGATGAGCTCCTTTGAGAACCATGTTAGACACAAGGGTCAGGATCTGGGTGTGTACTTCCCTTTCCTCTGGTTCCCACTCATTCTCTTCTTGTCTGGGGATCCTTCTGCTGTTTTGCATCAGATGTACACAGATTTTCATTCCAAAGAACTTTGTGTAGTAGTACAACAAAGAGCTATGGGCATATCCTGCTTAAGTAATCAAAATAATAACAGGATGAAACTAAAGTTTAGGAAGTGTTTCATTAGCATTTACTCTACTAACAGCAAGAAGTTTTGTCCTTATGCTCAGCTAAGGTTTTAAAACATGTTAATTTTAATAATTATGCAGCAGTGCTAAACTTTTTATGCTGTCCTAATGAAAAGAACAGTATGTTCTACTTCTGCTAGTTGTGCAAACTTCTAATATCATTAAGACTTCAGTTAATAGAGAGTGCTTTGGTGGTTGAAAAAAATATGGAATGTTGTGACTTCCCTGTCAGCAGGAACAGTTCTTCAAATTATTTTGTTTAGGTTTTTGGGGTTTGGGTTTTTTAGTGTGCACTTTGGATACTGAAGTTATAAGCTTACTGGAAGTTCCTTTTAAGATCACTGTTAGGAGGCAAAACTACTTTTGCAACTACCTTTTTTATCCATCCGCTGCACTTTTCAGGTGAGATAAACGTGATATTTAGCAAATGCACCCTGATGGTTTTGCTGTTCTTCCCACACTTAGTGGCTCCTTCACTAAAGAGCTAACTAGGGCTTTTTCTGGTCACTTCTACTACTTTCCTATCAACAAATAATAACCTTTACTTTGCTTTTCAAAGTGATGCAAACCAGCAGTAACTGAAACGCTGACTACCTAGAAGGGTTGTGATGGGAAGGTCCCTGAGTTACGCCCTGACAGAAGCAAATTTACCATGAATGGAGGACATGGAGAAAATCAATCAACTGTCATTACTTCTTGAGAAAGATCCCATAATTCTTGCAAAGAACAGATAAGTTGTCCTGTAATTGACCCAGTTGATGGGAAAAGATTCATAGGACATTTAAGACAAAAACCAGTAGACCTGACCATCAAGGCATGTAAGCAGAAGCAATGAGAACATGGAAACTATTTCTTGAGGAAATGCTTAAACCTGTAGTAAACTAAACCATGTTGGTGCCACTCACCCAGTTTACTCTGCATAGTCTTCTGGACTGGCTGGCTGTGCTACACTTATTAGTATGTAAGCATCTTAGTAAGTATTGGCCAACATTTATCAGACTTTTCTCTTTGAGTATCTGGCAGCAGCTGATTAAAATGACTGAAGACCAGCATCGTAAAGCCAAAGTAGCATGTAATTGTCAAATAGGACATCAGATTTAGGAGTATATTAACACAACAAAGGGACCCCAATGCATTTTTTTCTGTATGAGCTCAGAGTCCCTATCTACTGTCCTAGTATGGTCCAGCCTGGTTTTTCCCCTGGGTTGTGGAGGTGGGGTGCTTGATGGGGATAGCAGCCAGATAGGATTCAGTTGTGAATGGTTTTATTAAACACTCAAATCAACTGATAAGTAATACTAATAGAATAATACTTGGAAGAATTGAATAAAATTATAACAAAAACATTTAGACTGTTGCATATTTTTTACCTAAAAAATCATATTTTTCTAAAGAACACGGTGTTACAACATTAGTCTAGGTGGAAATTTCTCCCTTAAATTTAGGATTATGACCCGTCTTCACTCTCAAGCTCAATAAGCCTGTAATGAATACCAGTGTAATGCCTAACATATTAGTAAATCCATAGTTCTAAAACTTCTACATGTGTTAGGTCTTTATTAATGCATCAAAACTTTTCCCCTACAAACTGTTAGAAGACCAATAATGAATAAATCATTCAAGTAAGCCTTGCAGCAGAGCTCTGTGTTAATGATAATCATCAATACCTGATTTTCTCACTGGAAGAAATTCAGTCCATAAAGTTACTTGATTTGGGAAGCATTTGGGCAACAGGCATTCTTGTTGCTTCAAAACGACAGCAGGGAGTCTAAAGCATACTGTTAACACCCTCTTGAGTAGATGTGACTACAGTTTCAACCTACTGAAATTCCTGCTGTGTTGCTTTGTATTTAATCGCAATCTTTATTGGTATTTATTCATTATAGCTATACTTTATTCATTTATTCACTTAAATGTTTATACAAAATTGAATATATAAAACTATGGTGACAACTTTCATGAGCAACAAATAAAAATTAAGCCTGCTTGCATTGCATGTGCATGTCTATTAAACAGATGCCCCGTTACCGTTAGATGAATGTTTGTGCCAGAAAAAGAGCTAGAAGCATATTCTGTTTAGTTTAGAAGTAATTGATTCTTAAAAGATTTTCAGTTTTCTATTTATCAGATACACACACATATGTTTATACATACTCTCATTTTATAGTAAAAGTGTCATTTGTACTTTCTACAATCAAGAATTCTGATTATTTGCCACAGTCAGAATTCTGATTAAAAGGAGGCATGACAGGCTCAGAGTCTTCATTGCTAAAAGTCAGATTATTTTCACTTCTGCCAGTCATAGCTACAGAGTAGGGACAGTATGGGCGGACTAGCCACAGCTAGTGTTTCTCACAATTCCATTAAAAAAAAGAGTAAGTTGTTAACCTTAAATTACTTCTTCTTTGTGTGTGTGTGTGTGTGTTGTTTGGTTGGTTTTGTAATTTTTTTCTTTTTTCTGTAGAGAAATAAAACCAGTAAATTCTACTTGGTGGGGCAGAAACCAGTTTCCCACGAGTCTGCTTAAAGAATGAAAGGTCACAGATGTACCATCCCATTTTGAATCATAGAATCCAATTTCTCTCGAAGAATCATAGAAGTCATTAAGATTGGAAAATACCCTCAAGACCATCAAATCCAACCTTTGACCAAAAAACCCACCATGTCAACTAAACCATACACTAATCGCCACATCCGGTCATTTCCTTAACAATTCCAGGGATAGTAACTCCATTACTTCCCTGGACAGCCTGTTCCACTGCTTTACCAACCTTTCAGGGAAAAAATTCTTCCTGATTTCCAGCCTGAACCTCCCCTGGTGCAGCTTGAGGCTATGACCTTTTGTCGTATCACTAACTGCCTGGGAGAAGAGGTTGACCCCCATAAGCAGTCAGAATTATATTTGCTCTCAAGTGAGGAGGTCCACTACTAGCAGGACTAAACATTGCCCAAAGGCATTTGGTCTCATTACACCAAGAGTAGAATGCCTTTTTTCTGCCAGCCAACTGGTCAGTGGAGGGAGAGAGAGAGCATAATAAGACCCATGCATAATTTCCCTGCATGGAACTCCAGAGGCTTTTCTCTAACTTCTGTCATCTGGGAGGATGTGTCTGGGAATTGTCTCTAGCACAATTATTTCCTCTTTGTAGCTGCAGCATTCTGGTCCCTCGTCAGAACAGACCTGGTACAGGTACAATGTTTATCTCACACTTTAAATGCTGACCTTAAAATAGATTTTCTGGGGAAAAAGTAAATTCAAGAAAAGGGGTTTTGGTCAAACAGCCTCTTCAGGCACTTAATTTTGAAATTGTCGCATAGTAATCACTTAAAAACCCTCCTTTTTGTCAGCAAAACCTCTATAGTTCTTAATTACTTGATTCTTGGCCACAGTGAATGGCTCTGTGTCTGTTTTGTGCCTAAAATACAGTGGAATGCCGAAGTATCATCACTCTTCCTTAGCTGTGGCGTTCTGATCTAAAGCATATGGTCTAACCACACGGCATAAACACACAGGAGAAGACACCCCTGACCACTCAAAAGTAAACATATTCACTTTGCCCTGGCTTTGAGCCAGGAACAGCCCATATGAACTAACAGACCATAAATTTGAGCATTGGCTTGGAGTAAATATTTAAAGTATTTATAAAAATAGGAATGGCATAATCACCAGAGACTAATATTAGTATGTCACATCCTATCCTATAGCTTGATAGCAAAGATGAGTTGGCAAATGAGGGTCTGAAACTTCTACCTGCTCTATGGGTGGCTTAGCCCTTTACAAAAAGTTGCTGACTTCAGTACCTAAACCTGTAAAAAAGTTAATCAGTGCGCAAAAGTGTGTCTACACAGATTGGATTTAGGCATCTCTGTATCACAAAGAAGGGGGCTTGAAGCCAAGATCTTCACTTCATCATCTCCTCCTAATTACCTTAGAAGTTTTGTACACTGAGTTTTATGAATCCTGTTCTGACATACCTTCCCAGTCATTAAAGTATTTCTCTAATCGTTGTGTGGAAATTGTACTTACCTAACCTGTGGCTGGTCATATTGATAAGTAGAACTGCAGAGGTAGTTTGGCTCACTGGGAACCAAAATTCTCAGTGTGAGTCCAGGCCTAAGAGATTATCATTAGCAGGGGAAAATAATCCTCTTTAAAACTGTAGTTCATGCAGTGATTTCAGACTGATGGAACTATTTCTGAGAATTATAAATTTCTCCAAGTGATGGCGGCAAGGACTTAAATGGCAATTAGAAGGAAGATACAGACTCATATTTTAGGGCCACTAAGGACCATTAAGCTCATCTAGTCTGACCTGCTGCCAAGTGCAGGCCAAACAATTTCATATAATAGTTTCTGCAATGGACAAAAATATTCTTCGCTACAGCACAGGCTAGTGTTACTTTTATCTGAGCAAGAATAAGTCCTTCTCAAATTTAAAAAAAAAAAAAGTTTTCACAGTGCTACTATTTGGAAGGTATAATAAAAATATTGTCTATAAAGAAACCGAAGGACAGTTTTTTAAAATAAAGAATTATGAGTTACACAAAAGGCTGTGAGTCTAGTGTCAGCAAAAGATGTATTTCTATACATCATTGAGATCTTAAAGTAGGTTTAATTCTGGAGGTTGAAAGGGTTTTCCTAGTGATTCACAACAACATAACTTTAGACATATTCCAAAACCATGGTAACTACTACATATCTTTCACTCTTTTAGTCATGCTTTGGAGCCAACTCAATGTCTAAAACATGCTTTAAAATACTGACCCACACAATGGACTATAAGGTGAATTCTTTATAACTAATAATAAACTTACAAATAACTAAGTATTAAAGGTAAGTGATAGCTTGAAACTCAATTTATACCCTACAAAAAAAATAAAGGAGAAAATCTTAACCTTAATAGCTGGTACCTAGCTTTGTAAAAAAGATGCTTTAATCTGCTGACACTAACACTGAAAAAGTAAAGAAAGGAAAACATTAAGATAATCAAAGAGTGATCATAAAATGGATCAAAATCATATTGCAAATATATATGCAATACATAGAGTAACTGAATATGAATAATAATGAAGTGAATTTTATATTAGCATTTCAGTGTCTCTCAGAGGATCCAGTGCATAGGTCTGTGTCACAAAGAGATAGCTGGGAGACTGTTTCAGATGAGAATTTGGTCTATCAAACTGATTTGATGTGAGGTTACATGTTGAAAGGATCAAAAATAATTGTCAGAGAAAAATGCCAAGGTCACTTGACTCCTTCCTGGAATTCGTTCCAATATACTGAGAATGAATGGAGTATCAAAAACTTGGAGATAACATAAGAAAATCCAATTACATTCAAGAAACTGTTGACCCCTCTCTCACCAAAGCTTAAGGCTCAATTCTCAACTACCATGCTGTATCCCTGTGATACTTCTCTCATCAATAGCCTGTGGTAGGATAGAAGAAAACTTCTATAAAGTAACTCCTTGGTAACTCTTGATTTAGTCCAGTGTGAATAACATAATACAGGAAGAAGAATAACTGATACTAAGCACAGGACCATCTATCTTTGATTACCTTATGCATGGAGTGGTTTAGGGCTTACATTACAAATGTTAGAGTCTCAAAATAATCTCTGGTCTCACTGATCAGTGAAACTGCCACCAACCCCCATCCCCATCCTTGGCTTCTGAATGTCGTAATTACCAATAGTAGCTCAACAGCTGTCATGGAGTATATTTGGAAATTTCAAATCAAGAAAAAAGTCATTTGTGTGGATGTGTCCTGTTTTGAGACATCCAATCAGCTAGTAAAAATTGAAAAGGAGAGAACACCAAACTTTAGACAAGCTTGAAAAAAATTAAGCCTGATGATATCTTATATCAAAAATGTCTCATGGTTTGGCTGAGTCAAGAAGACTAAAGCAAAGCTAAATTGCTTCACTGTGAAGCAGTGTAGTTCTGAGTAAAGTATGTTCATTTAGTGTATCATTGTTCTGTGGTAAAATGATTATCTTCTGTCGAGTAAAGGCATTTGATTGGTAACAGAAAATAGTACAATGAGCAGAAGATCCAGACAAGAGTTCACAAAGAACAGATAATGTTCAATGAATGTGGATAACAACCTTCTTTCTTTAACAAAAACACCAGTTTGCCTTTCTGAAATGCATCAGAAAGCATTCTTTCACTGTCAGCAGCCAGGAACCTAAGCTATTTTCATTGAGGCTTCATTTGTGATATGAATATTTTCTGTTAAAATATGTCAAATGAAGAGAAGAAAGTGTTATTTTTAATCCTCCAAAAATCCCAAGAAATTTCAGAGCTGTGCCTCCAGCCCCTCCCATGAACAGATTTAAGAGATACCTGCTGAATAGTTGTCTCAGACTTCCAAATCTCTACTTAGATTCACAATGTCTTCATAAGGACTTACAATGCATTAATTTTACAATAATCAGTGCCTACTTTAAATCATCTTTTATTACTACCATGTATACCAAAAGATTACAGTTTCACATTTTTAAAGACAGCCTTCTGTTATTCAGGTGGAACATGTAAAACATATTTTTTAATGTTCCTGTGTACCTTCTGCGATATCTGTTCATCACTCGAGAGCAATAAATATTACATGCCTTGTATACTGTTACAGCTCAAGATGGTTTACAGGCAATGCCATCAGCTGGAAAGTGTTTGATCCCAGCTCAGTGGTTTGGTAGAGATTGTGTGATCTTCAGGGATTTAACAGGCTTGCAATATTTGAAATACATAGACATTTTACAGAGTGCTTTGTGGTGCCTGCTGAGTATTTTCCTACAGGTTGCATCAATTCACCACACTAATCAACTGATGGCAGTAAACAAGAGTCACTTAGTTACTATTAAAGACCACTTTCTTCCTCTGGATACGGGTAGACAACTGCAAGTGATTTTGAAAAGAGGTACTAGTCTGAGCTTTAGCCTAATTCTGTGTAGCTTGGTTTTACTCTATTCCTTAATGGTTTGGTTCGAAGCCCAAGAATCTGGATCAGGTTTTCACATGTCTGTCTTTGGCTCCAGCAAAACTGCTTTATCAAAATGCTCTATCAGCATCCTCATGGCCTTATCTCCCAAATGCAGATGTTTTCACATACTGGAATACTCTCAGCATACAGGAGGTCAACATCAAAAAAGAAAAACAGTCCATTCCGCATGCAAGACTACAAGACTACACCTGGGAAGATTGATACGGCAGACCACCAAACCGCAGTTTGCAAGACAGAGGTAACACACCAGATCACTGCAACTGTTGCTTGGTTTTCCTCTTTTAAAATTTTGCAAAGCTGGCGGAGGTCACTGTATACTATTATACACTATGGTTGACATGCAAATGTGGAGCCAGAGTTTGCCCACACCGTACCAAACAGGGAACCACACAGATGCACTGGCATGGTTTACACTTCCCCCAGCAACTTGTCTAGCAAAGATCTTCTCTCTCTCAGTCTTATTGCCCAACCTGCATTTTTTTATTAATTTGTAGCAAAGCTTGGGACAGCATTAGCCAACCAACTAAATCCTTCAAGTTATGAATTTAAACTAAAACTAAAAAAAAAAACTCATAGAAGTTCATAGGAAATTATTCAACATTAGAAACTAAAATGTTGGAGATCTCATTATACTTTTAGGATTTCAAACTATATTGGATTTTATGATTGGTACAACCCAAAGAGTTCTAAAGCTGTATCCTTGCCATGATTAGTATGACAGGCCCAGGAAAACACATTTTGCTCCTCACCACTGGTAGGAGACTAGTCATAGCCTGGTTGTAGCCTGGTCTCCAAAGACTAGACTCCCTTGAGCTCATTCTCGGTTGTCAACTGGTGTGTCCCTGTAGTCAAGTAATTGCAGTATCACCATGGTTAGTAACAGGTTACAGGCTTGTTAATAACTGCATGGACACAGGATGAGGCTTTTCAGACTCTCCTTGTCTGCTTTTGCCTTTGCCATTCCAACGTTTGTTTCGGTTTACTTAGTTGAAATTGCAGTTGCCTAACGACCAGGTGGACATTGCCTAATTTATTTTAGCCTTTGTATAATTTTGTGCTGCAGCATGTATTGCTGTTGTAGTGCTAGTATATTTCCTATGTATTCCTAAGTAATATGTATTGGTCACAGGTAGCTATTCTGGTGGTTAGTTCTGTGTAGAATAAAATATCTATGACTCCAGAATAACAATGTGGTGTAGTGCAGGAAGGGGACTGGGAGCATGGGCCCAAGCACAGAGGCTTCAGGACTCTACACAACTTGCCTGTTATCAACTTCTGAGCACTAAAGGAATGAAGCTCCTGGACATTGATTAAACTGATTTTAGGAGCAATCAATAAAACAAGTATCTGAAATATACAATATGCACTGTATGAATAAATTCAGAAGTACTTTAAAATTGCAAGCCAATGAAGAAAGAGCTGGGTGTAGGATTAGTTAGAAAGCCAAAACAGCCCCAAATTTACGCTTGACTGAGGAGGAAGAAACCATCAACGTCATTCTCCTCCTGGCAAAGAACTTGAGCTGCTGAGTACTCAAGTAAACAGACTACTGAAATAAAGGGGAAAAGCAATGGTATAAAGTGACAGGGAAAAAAAAAATTGAGTATAGATAAGTTAGAAGAAATTTTGTACATATTCAACCCAAGACATATAGGGACTGATTCATAAAAGTTCTGAGTGCTCACATTTTAAGCAAACTGTACTTGAGCTACGTTCTGGATATACAAAGTGCTATAGCACTATGTATTCTGAAAATAAGCCTGCCAAGTGCCATCTTTTAAAGTACATTTAGGCACCTTCTAGTGGACCTGCAAAATTAGATGCCTGATACCCATGAAGAGGGGTTAGCATCTCCTTAAGCTAATGACCTCCTCAAATTAAATTGCCTACTTGCACCTTTAAGATTTCTAAAAAAAATCTATCTCCAAATATGTGAAAGTTGGCAGCTTAAAAGTATTTATATATTTGACAGGATTTGCCTAAGCCAATCAATCTGTGCCTCCATTTGTTTAAAAAGGGTAATAATACTAGCTTGTGTCACAGGGCTGTCAGGAAGAAAAATTTGACTAAAGGTTTTGAAGCATTCAGAAACAATAGCGAGAAAATGATTGAAACATCCTAGCATCTGATCATGGGCAGGTTTACCCCACAGCACAATGTTTGCATGATACAGACAAAACACAGCTCAAGTTATAGGTAGTCAGGAAAATCAAGCTTGTGAAGAGGATTTTGAGGGATGGGATTTGTGTTTTTATTTTTCTTTTTTTTTTTTTTAAGAATGTCTGAGTACAATTAAAACAAATTATGAAAAAAAAATGTACTGATACCCTTAAGAAATTTTTCCAAATGTCACATGATTATCTGAGCCAGGGTGGCTTCAGCACCTTGAGAAACTTATTGTCAGCTTTGCTATCCTGATTCACAATCTGCTTAGGTGTATCAAACTGAAATTTAAGAGGCAGTTAGATCACAATTCATAAGAATACAGAGGAAAATACTTCGGATATTTAGGACACTTTAACAGGACAGACAACAGCATAGAAAGATTCAGTTTCTTGGTAAGTTGGAAACAGAAAAGTGAAAAGTAGGAAAAAGATTTTAGGAAGGACAGTAAATAATCATTGTTGCAGCTTACCAAGGTAAGTGCCAAATTTCTCATAACTAAGTCTTTAATGATCAAATGACTTTCCAAAGGATGGGATGCAAACAATACATTTTGGTGCGAGATAGCAAAAGGGAAACAAAATTCCTGCCTGCTGAGAAATATTGTTCTGTGATACTCAGGCAGCCAGACTAAGTCCTTATGATCACTGGGCTTAAAATGAATGTACCTATACTTGGCTGTCTTTCATGATGAACCAGAGATGAGCACATACCACAAGATGTACAGCGTGCAGTCACTGAACTTAACATGCAGCACCTATCTTTGTGTCTTGTAGTGTGTCTGGGTTTTTTCCAGGACAATTAATTACAGGTAATTATTATGTATCCTTTTTTTTAAACATCATATGTCTGCACTGCCGCTTAATAAGTATAAATTTAAACAGTGTCCTAGACTTCTGTTCCATCATAAAATAAATAATAAACAGGTCAAAGAAGAAGGAAACCTACATTACAGTATGAATATTGTTTACATTCAAGCTTTTCTGTTTTTTGCTTCTGTTGTCTTTTTCTTGCATTTTCTTTCAATGTCATTATTTCAAGATATATGAAAGTTTTAGATGTTCCAGAGACTATATTCCTCATCAAGGGTAATATAAATAAAAAACATAGATTTTGTAACAGACTTTTTTCCCCATAATTAAACATAAATATATATACATACATATATATAAACAAATAATTTTGTGCCATTCGTTTTGAAGGGATTGTATCCTTTTGTAGCAACCATAACTTTACTGCTGAATTTCTACGTTTCAAAAATTCAATGCAGCTTTAAAGATGGTTTGGAAACCCTGAAAGAGAACAAGCCACTTTATATTCGACATTTCCTCTGGGACGTTCTAGTCAATTAAGAGTGGTCATAATTGCAATGGTAGCAACTGAAAAAAGAGGAAGAGAAATTTCTTGTGCAAACCACTTTGAAACTCCGGTATTTCGAAAATTCACATATCCATTGTTTTTCCCCTGAATAAAATTCCAGAGGGGAATTTAGAGTTCATACAAATTCAGTCAGTCACATCTAGACTCTGATTGGTAACACATTATTCAGTTAGGCGCTTAAAGAGAACATGACAGGACCTAATCTTGCCACTTGTTATTTGTGCTGCAAATAGTCCTGTTGCATTCACATGACTCAGATTCATCAGACACAATATTTATATGCTTAATATTATTCAAATAAAGGGGAGGAAATAAACTGGAGGTGGCAGGGGAGTACTGCTTCTTTTCTAAATCCATCAGTTAGTTTTGCAAGAGAGATTTCCTCTCTCCACAGACTTTGCCTCTCTTATGTCCCTAGATTATCAAAATCACAACAGTAATTATGTATATTAATACCTTTTTATTTTAATATTCTGATTCATCTTCCAGTTTGAGGTTTAGTAGTAGCTCCTAGGTTTTTGGAAATTGTTTCCTCCAAAGAGTGGACTAAACTGGAATATTGACATCCAGTGTGACTGATCATATGATGTACTAAGAGAGTTTGTCAGTATTCAAAATATATTAATTACTGTATGGATTTTACCGGAATGAGTCTTGGTGGCAAAAATTTTAATCATTGTCTTACTTGTTTTTCAATGTTATGCACTCAAGAAAAGCTGAAATTTTTCCCAATATATTTTCTTTGAAGTTTCAAATTGTTATAGGCAAGTGGATTTTGTCACTATTGTTTCTCTAATGATTCATAAAGTATATGAGTGATTTTATGTATTTAACTTCAACCAGCATAAACAACTCAAAATATTCTCCTACTTTCTCTGCAAACTTGCAAACAATATTTAAACGTTAATTTACCATTAACTGCCATGAAAACCTTTGACGTATGCATACTTGAAATGGAAGTTTCCAAAGCACCAAGTGTTCTTTTTCACCACATCTCCTGCAGTCAGCACAATGACAGCTTCTCAAATCCCTCTGTGGGCTACTAACTCTGGCTTGTCTGCATACACAAACTTTTCACAGCTGCTTCCCACTCCATTGCATATTTTCCTAACATCAAAGGAATTTGAGGCTTTCCACACCTCCCAGCTGTCTAGCCTATGTGATTACAAGATTTAGAGCTGATGCAATATCATTATTACTAGCTACTATTTGGAACCATACTGGTGGACCATGACTCTGTTGTCCTATACACTGCAAAGTATGAGAACAAAAAGATGGTTTGTGACTCCTAACACCTTGTGGTCCTTCCAGAAAAATGGCTGAAGCCAGGAATCTTGGAGAAGAGTGCAAATGAAAGAGTTAGATCTATAATTAACCATTAACAGTTGTAACAAATACTGAAGAAATACACTTTGAGAGAACAGAGGATTAACATTCACATGGGTTAAAAGATTTGTAAAGCTTAATAAGTCCCTGCAAGGACACTGTAAAATGAGTCACTATGAAGTTTAATGCTTTTACTTCTTTCCATTAGTTTGATCACACATATACAGATCCGCCTGGTCTAACAGAAAATGTCCCTGCCCAGGAAAGGGTGGATTGCAACTAGATGATCTTTAAAGTCCCTTCCAACCCAAACCATTCCATAATTGATTCTATATTTCAAATAGAAAACATATTCATTGTTCTAACTGTAGCCTCTGCAGAGCCTACAGACTCTACCAGACTGGGCTCTAACATGGAAAAAGCGTATTTATATTCCCCTCAGTATTAGCAGTAAAAATGGCCAGACTAGCTGGGAGCTCAGATAATTTCTTCCAGTAATGCACTGAACAACAGTTTTCATATTCTGCCACCTGTATTAACCTGAAATTCAGCTTATGCCTACATTGTAGACTTCTGTGAGCATAGCTTTGTGATCCACTGATATGAAAATGTCTTACAGAAGCTCCTGTTATAAGCATACTTGCATTTAAAAAAGAGAAGCTAAAAAAACAACCCACAACAACAACCCAGGGCTTTTATCTGTTAAATTTGTTCAGCTGTTTAGCTTGTTGAATTCAACGGTAATAAAATAAAGCATGCAATATATATCTTTCACAAGATAAGCTGCATCCTTGTTTGGAAAGGGTTAGCGCTATGGTACACTACTGTAGGAATAACTTTAGATAATTCCTAGTGAAGGCATGGCCCTTAGTGAAGAATTCTGTTGATGACACACAGAACAGACTGGAGTCAGTTTGCAGTGTAGTTGAATTGACTTGATAGCTTTAAGTAATGTTTGAAGAAATTGGTAGAATCTTTGTTCCAAACCCACCAGATTTAATACTGAATTAATAAAGAAACAAATCTGTTGATGGTTTTATGATCTTTTTTTCCTGCGTTTACTGAAAGGTGTATATATATATATATATATATACGCACAAATATGTATGTATGAAGTACCAGCAATATAATACTGGTGCACAAGATAAGAGTCAAGGCAGAAAAAATGCAGAAGAAATCTATAATTAGATTTTCCTCAGTATATCCATCTTCATTTATCCAAGAGGCCAAAGTCATTATTATTTACTCAAGAATCTCCCTGGAGAGTAGAACTGTAAAGATTTACTGCATATTATGAGAATCTGTAAGTATATTGAAGTTCTCTTGTTCAATTATTTGTCCCTTTTACATTTGATTAAAATGGAAATAAAGTTATACCAGTGTCTATATGTTTGGTTTCTGATGATATCTTCCCTCTCCTGAGTTGTTCCTATAATGGAAAAGGGGTGACTGTATTTCATTTCTTCCCTCACACTTTCCTTTTTCACCTGCTGATATGTTTGCCTGTAAAGTTCCTTGCATTTGGTAAGAGAAGGTGATCAAATTTGTGAAGAAATTCATGATAGAAAATCTTAACAAGTTGTACTTTTCACAGTCATCCTTTGGGCTCAGTGGGGCTTGAGGTTTTGATGCAGCAAACCGTGTCCCTTTAAAGATAGTGGTGGTACCCAGACTAGTCTGAATCCATGAATGAAGTCCTTGCTTTATTTTGGCCCGCTAGAGCAAAACACGTTCTCAGGATCAGTCCTATGAGTCATAGTGAAAAGGCACTTATTCTAAATTTTAAATCTAATTATCCTGTATAATGTGAAACTGCTGTTTAGCAAAAGGCCTTATTCAATAAAAATGCTACTATGCGCATACACAAAAAAAAACCCAAACAAAAACCAAAACCAAGCGCCAAACCACCCTAGTTTATCAATATTGCTTACTTAATCTTTATGTATCCTTGATAAAACAAATAGATGAACCAAAATCTTTCGTGAAAAAACAACAGTTGTAATAAAGCCCACTATCTACATTTTCATATAGAAAATATTTTATTAAGCAATTTATTTTCTTTTGTCTAAAATAAACACATTAGCAGATAGTATAAATGTGCCTTAGAATAGCGACTTAAACCACTCAGGTATCAGATTTAAATGTGTTCAATCTGTTGCAAAGTAAAAACTGAAAGCATACAGTTCTCTCAGATTCAAATATGATTAATATTTTGTGTTATTTTTTAAACTTGATCATATCCAAGGCCTCAGCCAGGGTTCAGTTCTCCTTGTGTGATACAATTCCCATCCAGATCTCGGATTCTACTCCTTGTTCCAGAACTTTGCAAACTTCATCAAGCCACTGCTCTCATGAAGGTCAGTACGGCTGAATGAACAGCTCCAGGTACTGGCATTAGGCAATCCAGCTGCAGAAATAGTGCCAAGTTTAAGGCAAGCCATAACTAATGACTGTCAAGAACAGTAAGTCAAAAGATGATGGATTTTTAAATTACACACTTAACCCCCAAGCCAACAATCAACTACAAACAGTAAAATGCACGGGTTCTCAGCCCTCCAAAATGAATGCAGGTGAAAAGAGAAGTCCTGCCCCTGCAAACACTGGTGAGACTAACTTTATGGAAACATCAGTGAAAGGGCACACATTTCAGTACTGCATGTAAGTTTTCAGTAAGTGCTTAAGTGTTACTTTTAAAGGTCTCACATAAATATTCAGATCACATCAGGCAAAAAATCTTTGCCTTTTTTTACATGATTTTGATAAATATCTACTTTTGGAGATGGGGAGCTGTTTGGGCAGAAGAATGTTTCTTTTGTTTTATTTTTTGTAATTTTGTTCTGTTTCTTTTGATCTATGGTATCATGCTTTTTACTTTTAAAATATCTATTAATATCCACACGTTTTCCATTATGTGAGTAAAACCTGTTACTGTGCTCTCAGAAAATATTTTGGAACCTTCAGAAAACTTCATAAGCATATTTCCCGTCTAAGGTGGCAAACTCAGCAACCAACTTTTGTGAAGGCAGTTTATATAGCAACGGTATAATCACAAAAGGCTTATATTTTCTCTTCAAAGAGAAAAAAAAATGTTTACTTAAATTAAAAAGGTTTTGTAGGCCAGATGAAACCTCATATCTAGGAATAAATCAGTTCAGTACAATGACTTTGAAGTGTAAGGGTTAATATTTGTATTCTTCATAAGCAAAATGCTGCTATAATTTAAAAACAGATAAATCTTTGTACATAAACAAAATACTTGTACATATATATATAAAGAGCATGCAAGAATCTGAAGTAAGCCCTGGAATTTTCTGAAGAACTGACTGATTTCCAACAAAATAAATTTGTTAAAAAAAAACAGTTCTGTGGGCATATATGAGCTTGCTTTGATGCAAACTAAATTTGTAGTCAAAACTAGGAGAGCTAAAGTCATTCATCTGAGAAAAGACAGGACCTCAAAGGTTCATTTCCTATTCTGAATCTCAGAGAAAAAGTGTTTGCACTCAGTCTCTCATTTCTCGTTCTAACAACTAGGCTACTATTAGATTGAGCTCAGTTGCCCCTGGTGAAGCCATGTACCACCAACTACAGAGCAAGAGAGGAACAAAAAAAATTAACTATGTTAAAAACTACATTAAATATACTAAATCCCTGTATTAACTATGTTAAAAAAAAATAGAAGCCAATTTCTCTGCCACTCACGCTAGATAGGCTGATGTCATTACCTATACAGAGCCCAAATCTTTCCCACTGCTCAATTTCCCTTCCCTTCCCTGACTACTTCCATCTTAAATGGGTGCTCAGATCTAATTCGAGGACTGTGATCAGAGAAGAGGAAAACACTGAAAAATTAATTTGTTGAGTTTCCTTGCAAGCAGCAATGGCTCATAATGAAACACTGAGTTCTCCTACTGGCTTTACAGATGTCCAAAAATGGACCTGTAATTTCCCTTCCCTTTCCTACCGTATTTGGTAGACAGAGGCTACAGAGAACATAGGACATTCTCTAGCCAGGGGCTGCAGTCTGCCTTGTGGTACACATTTTTGCCAATAGCTTTGGGGAAATGGAGACAGGTCCCTGACCTTCTCTCAATAATTTTATGAAAAAGACGCACATTTTAGTAATTTTTCTTGTTCCTAGGGAGTAATTTTTCTTGTTTCCGGGGAGTTCTTACTAGCTCCTACTAGCTTTTACTAGAATAGCAGCACTCAGAAATACCATCATGCCAACAGCGAGCAGACAGTGGTTTGAACCAATTCCCATCATGGTTACAGAAACATTCATAATGTCTTCAGTGAACTTTGAGTCAGGCCTCTCTTACTGAGTAAACCTGTCAGAAGACCAGACCTACACTGACTACGGCACTTACAGCAAATCAGCAGTTTGAATTGTGGAGCTGTGTGGAAATCTACCCAATCTCTCCCTTCCCTGTCTTCACAAGTGGGAGCTCTTGATACCTGCACGGCTCTTGGTACAAGGCAGAGCAGAAGAGCATAGTAAGTTAATCCGCAAGCCATTCAGAAACGTCTAGGACAGAGACACTGACACCAGGGAATCATATGTCTGCACTGAACATTTAGTAATTTGTTTACTTGGAGGGCTGGTAAGAAACGCACAGATGAACCTCTGAAGCAACTCCTTGTAAGGTAAGGCTGCTAATGGGCTCTAATAAAAAGCGCTACATTGTCGTCATTGCTATCTCTTTTCCCAAATGTACTCGCAGCAGTTTATCAACATTATATAATGCAGGGAGAGTTCAGAGGAAGGATAAGGAGTTGATAGCCAGATTTTGGTGCTCGTTTATTTGACTCACTTGATTTACAGGTCTCCTCTTTACACAATGCACTCATTCTAATCTGTTTTTTTCTTTTATTTTTAATGTTCAGATATTTAGCCTTGATCCTAAATAAACATCCAAGAAGTCCTTCAGGTTTCAGGAGCAGGCTTGAAAGACTGCTTTTAAGAATCCAGTGTATGGTTTGTTTTCATACAGTCACTGATTATTGTACTCATACGTTTTCCTCTTGTTTACCGCCTTTTTTTTTTCCTACCACAGCACCGTTTTGTTTCCTTCTGCCGCGTGGGGGGAAAAAAAAAAAAGAAAAAAAAAGAAAAGAAAAAAAGAACAGAATAGGAAAGCTCTAGCAGCGCTTTTCCTTTAGGGGTTGGGGGAGAGAGTAGGAAGCGGAGCTGGGGACCTCCTGCCCTTCAAGGGAACAGGTCGCCCTTCTCGGGGGGAGGGGAGCCGAGTTGACTCGCCGTGGGGGCAGCATCACGGCTGCCGCGGCCCCCCGGGCGCTCCGGGGACACCCTGCAGCGCAAGGCGCGGGGAGGGCACCGCGTGGGGGACGGCGGCTCCGTGGCCGGGTTAGCAGAGGACCTGAGGAATGGCGGGACGGATGGACGAGGGATGAAGGAGAACGGGTGGAGGGATGCAGGGGTGAGGGATGGACGGATGGAAAGATGGAGGGTGAAGAAGGGATGGATGGGAGGACGTGGGATGCAGGGACGAGGGATGGCGGGAGAAGGGGTGGAAGAATGAGAAAATGAGGGCTGAGGGACGAAGCGATGGAAGAGCCGAAGGACAGAGGGCTGCAGAAGCCAGCGCCGCGCTTCTCAGATGCTCCCCCTCCGCCGCGCGCCCCCGCGCCGATCCTGGTCCCCCCCTCCCTTCCCGCTCCGCCGCTGCGCGTGCCCGCGCCCGGGGCTGACTCTCCCTCGCATCCTCCTCCGGCGGCGGCGACGGCGGCAGCGCCGGGGATGGGCAGCGAGAGCGCGCCCAGGAGCAGCCCGGGCCCCGCCGCTCCCCCCTGCTCCCGCTGCTGCTCCTGCCCCGCCGCCCCCCGCGCTCCGGGGGCAGCGCTGCCGCCGCGCCGCCCGCAGCCCCCGCCTCGGACGGGTGAGTCACCGGGCCCCGCACCCCCACCCCGAGAAGCACCTGCAGTGCCTCCCCCCGCGTCCCGCCCCCGCGTCCCCCATCCCGGAGCGGCGCCGGGGATGAGCTCTGGGGGAGCGGGGAGGTCGCGGGGTGTCGCGGAGGGAGGCGCCGCGCCCGCCCCCGGTCCCCCTGGGAACGGAGAGTCCCGGCCCGCGATCGCGCCCTCTCCGCGGGTGCGGGGCGGCACGGGTGTCCTGGCGGATCCGCCGGGATGCGGGGAAAGGGGCTCCCGCGCTGCTGCCCCTCCTGGGAGCTGCTGCCCGTTCCCACGGAGATCTCGCACACGCATAGAAGCATAACACAGACACCTCGACAGCCCCGCTTCCCAACCGGGGCCAGGAGACCCCTGAAACCCATCGCCCGTACGCCCCCGGCGCCAGGGGCGGCTCGGGGTGGGGGCAGCGCTTTAACTTGTGCAAGGGACTATTGGAAGGTGGGGAGGGAGGACCCAGCTCAGCAGAATTGGCGGCTTCCCCGGAGTGGCCCCGGAGGGAGGTGACGGAGGGTCCCAGTGCCCCTCCTGGGGCCGCCGGGTGCAGTGGAGCGCGGCCCTTCCCGAGGGAAAAGGGGACGGCTTCGGGCAAGACTCAGAGCTCAAATGGACTTTTGTAGCGCTCCCTCCAGTAAATAATTAAATAAATAAAGTGGCAGTGGGGGGCTAGAAGTCTGTGCTTGTTCTCCTTTCGTTACCCAGAGTGCAAATGATAGGATGCTGTGGCTGAAAAGGGTTTTCTGGTTTTTATGTGTCATGATACACACCGCTGGTGGTAGCTAGTATAGTAACTATCTGTATCCCAATAGTTCCCTGTCGAAAGGTTGTTATGGCAGCAGCCCTCCCCGCTTCTTTTATTCTATATCTCTAGCACACAGTAATGTTAAAGACCTGGAAACTACCTTAATTAAAAAAAAAAAAAAAAAAAAAAAAAAAAAAAAAAAAAAAGCAAGCAACCTCTTGCCTCTTGGCCAAATAACCAACAAGTATGAACATAAGATTCACACCAAATCTTCGCTACCTTCTCCAGAAGCTGGTGCTGTGATAACACTTATGACTGGAAAATGTCTTGTTGGTTTTTTTTTTCCCCCACAATTCCTGCTTTTTTTAAATTTTGTTGGAATTTTTCCTCGATTTTACCTTCTATTTTTTCATGTGTTTCACCTCTACCTTTTCATAGTATTTTTTTCTGACTTACAGAGAATTCCTTAGTCCTGCATTACACTGGGTAAAGGGATTCAAGGTATCTCACATACAAGTAATACACATCATTTGCAAAAGGGGAAAACCAGTAATTCTGTAGATTTAGTTTCCTGTACGGGATGATGAGTTTCCTTCTTGTGATACAGAGAGGAATCTGTATGAGACTCATCAGAACGGTTTCAGCATATTTTACATGCCAGAGCTGTTTGCAATCTGAAACAATAAGATTTAAAGCTTATTAAGGAAGTTTCTCTGTCACCTTTAATGGTCAGCCTGTTCTCAGTCAAAACACCTACAGTTGTAAGGGAAACACACTGATTTTGATTTTGGTTTAGTCAGTTTTTTGAAAACTGTTTAAACCCTGAAACCTTTGAGGAGGATGGATGTTAAAAACATGTGAAATTGGTAGAGGGCTATATTACTTTGCAGTTTTCCCCCTGTGTTTGTACAGGTACCATTTGCTGCCTTCAATCAGAGTTTGCTTGGGTAGAGATTGAGTAAATGATAAGGACACAAGATTCTGTCCTGGTAGTTCCTGTATTTTTATTTCTATCAGAATATTTGCAGACTGATATTGATGTTGCAGAATGAAATGTTATTGAATTGTGATATCTTGTTTCCAGCTGTACATTTTGAAATAAGTTTGGGTTACATTAGGAAAGCAGCATGAATGTGTAACTGCTCATTTAAGAATTAAAAAAATGCTGTCCCAGGGTGATTCATGTATTGAAACAAGATATGTTCAGGTTAAATAGTGAACTAAAATAATGTAGTGTAAGTGATCCATAACTAATTTTCATTGCTTATAATGAAAACAGGCACTCTTGTTATCTTTGAGCTGGAATATAGAGATGCTGGAAGAGAGGTGAAGAACAGCAAAATGTTCTTGTATTGTTCTTGTATTTGCATTGTAATGTATTTAAAGATGGACTGAACTCTGGAATAAGCATCAGATAATTCTAAGGGAATGCAAGCACATTTCTTAGTATAACTGTGGTCATGATTCTGATCCCAGCAAAAGCAGTATGAGATTCTCCCAAGGCATTTCTGTGAGCAGAATCAAAGACATCTCTGCTAACCATTTTTGAGGAACCAGAACATGAAAAGATCATTTGTGTTTTTCCCCATTGCCATAGCAGGAAGGATTAATTTTGTGTCTTGTATGGAAGTACTCAGGCCTGTAGTTCTTACCTGCCTAGACAGATCAGCTGAGATAATTCTTTTGAGAAAGAATAATATATATATATTGCTGGGGACAGTTTTATTGTGACCACACAATAATCATATTTACTGGAAAAATATTTTGACTTTGAATGATATTTTCATATCTGATACCATTAATATTTCATACTAGGAGTTGGGAATAGCATGTTTCTTAAAATGGCATTATTTGTTTTAAAGTTCTGATATGAAAGGACTAGATAAATTTAATCAAGTGGGAAAGTAGATGTTTCCATCTTTAGTGATTTAAAAATATCCTTAGTGATTTAAAAATAACCATAAGTTGCAATGAAGAAAAGACAAATTTGGACACTGAAAAGGGTTACAACTGAAGTTATTTGATACAAATGAACCAACAAATTGCACTTATTTAACATTAGACAGAGGTAAAATGGAATAAAAAAGAAAACTGGCAGAAACCTGTCATCATAGGAAAAAACACAGTATAAAGCCTGAAAGACTATTGCAGAAATTACCCAGGAGACTCCAGCTTTAAGGGTTAGACTCCCTTTATGGAGGCAAATGGAAAAGCCCCATTGGTTTCTGTAGGCATTAATAGCTTGAGCATATTCTAAGAGAAGGGGTGAGTAATTCAACTAAGTACCACAAGAATTCACAGTGATAGTTACTAAAACCAGATTAGAAATGTATGGGTTTTCTTCAGTTAGAAGGAAGTCCTGGCTCCACTGAAAATGAATTGGAATCTATTTCTCTGGGCTAAAATGTCATCCTAAGAGTAACGTTTCAAGTGACTTTTCCAATATGCAGCATGTTATATTTAATCTGGTTTTAATTTGTCTGATATTCTATTAAAAGAGGTTACCTTTGCCAAGCTTGAGCTATTAATTAGTTATTAGTAAGCATTTTCCCTTTCTTTTTACATTTTTTTAAATGTCAGTTTTTTGAGAAGTGGCAAGAAATACAAAACAGTCTTTCTGCAAGAGTGCACTCAAAAGCTGAATAATTCAAAGCCTGAACTGTCACTGTGCAATCAACTTTTTAATATGATCCTGTCAAAGTCATAAAAATATAAAATCAAATGTGACATCATAGAAGACAATCTATATAGCTGACATGACATATGAATACTTTAATTTCTGCACGTTATGTTTAGTTCTAAATGAAGATAGACTTCTTTCTCTCCTCTGAGGAAAATCCTAATCCAACATATTAAATGTTCAGGAAAAAAAAAAAAAAAGAGAGTATATTTTCATAAAAATATATTTGAGTTTTGTGAAAATAAGTCCCTAATGTAAAGGAGGTGAGATCATTAAGGAGATAATTTAAAGCCTTAACTGGGAAACACAGAACTGGGATAATTTGTAGCTGATGAAAAAAATTATTGTCAGACAGATTTTCTAGAATATGGTAGCTACAATTTTGACAAAGGACATTTCATTAACTGTTCTTAACTAGTATGTACCTCTGTCTAAAGAGAGACTAAGCCACTCTTACCCTCAAAAATACAGTCATTTCTGTGACATCTTTCTGCTGTTCTTCCTCCTAAATTAAATATATTTAATGCTAATGAAAAGTACCAGATTGGCAGAAATGGAAAATGAAACTCTGCTTTCACCCAGCCTTTGTGGAGCACAGGAAGCAATAGTGCAGTGTGGTGGTCCCAAAATGAGCTGCCAGTTCAGCCCAGCTTGGCTGGGTACCTGACATGGAGAAAATGTTTGCCCACCGAGATCTTCCAGGTGGCTAAGGACCAATTTGCTCCAGGAGGTCAATGAACTGAGGAAATTTTTCTGGAATGGGATTTTAGTTGATAGCCTCAGCCTCTGTCATCCTCAAGGAAACCAGCCCTGGTTGTGACTCTATGGAGACCTGACTGGTTCCTGTGAGGAGCTCAGCATCAATGCTTTCAGAAGTGCCAAGTGCCTTTTCAAGATCCTCTAAGAAACAGAGTGAAATACCAGTTCATTACACACAGGCCACAAACCACCTTTCAAATCTCAATGATTTTCCATCACTACTTCATGTTGGCTGTATTTGAATCAGGGAACTAGAGGTGAAAGGCTCCAAAAATGTGATTACCAGTCTCCTGAGACGTTTAGTTCTTCAAGGATATCTTACTGGAAATACTTATTTGTATTTCAGAAACTGGAGCAGAGATAAATTATTAATAACAGAAATATTTTTCTTTCCTAAAAAGTGTTTTTACACCTTTTTTTTTATTATTATTTTTTTAGAGATACTGTTAATTTCATGTTGCCAGATATTTGTTTCTGGAATACATATCTATGAGCAAATAGCCTCATAGATTGCTGGTATTTCTTTAACACACTATACTGCATTTTTAATCCAACAGTAGACAATGATTTAACCTTGCACTCCCATACCTGGCTAAACTGAAATTCTAATACTAATGTTTGCAGTGTTGTTTTTCCCCCCGCCAATATCTGCCACTAAGAGGTGAAATAAATACATAGATGTTAAAATAAATTTAAATTAAATAAATATCTGTTATTTATAATATACTTTTATGTAAAATGGCTTGTTTTGACTAATTTAAGCCTACTACTCTTTTGGAAAAACTAATCAACTTAAAACTACTGTAACTGTTTTATATTACAGTCTAAATATACTATGTAGGTAGTTCTATTGAACTGAGAAAAGCCACCAACACTGAAAATTAATATTTAATTGATAATCCAGCTGTTGAAAGGTCTCTTGTCTTTTCCACAGATGTCTTCTTCCTTTTAGTTTGTCCAGGACAGCAACTACAGCAATTTCAGACTGAGAAAGTGTTTTTTAGTGTTACAGCTGAAACCACAGGAAAGCCTGTTTTCCCATCCCAGTGTCAGATGAGAGGAGGTGAGAAGCAGAGCTCTATAAGGTCTAAACTTTGAAGGTCATTATGACATAAAGCATATGCTTCCTTCAAAATTATTTCACTCATTGAGGCAATGACTGGGGGCTTTTTAAAATAAGGAATGTTGGGGGGTTTTAATTTGTATTTGTATAGAGGCTTTATTTTTGTTTTATTTAAATAATATAACAATCCTAGAAAATATTTTCTATGCTGTCTATATCACCTTCCATCACAAAGATCTAGCTGACGTTACAAGATTAATCCTAATTTGTCCTATTAAAATGTGCAAATTAAAAATCTGAACAACGACAGACGTAGACTTCTTTCTGATTAGCAAAAAATGATATCCAGTTTTGCATAACTCTTATATTTGGCTGTTGATTAGTTTGCTTTAATGTTCTTGACTGAGTGATGTTTAAATATTCTTTAAGGAAATAACTAAAAAGCATAAATCTAGCCCAAGATTAAATAGAATCGTTTAATACTTGGTGTAATTCTTATGGATTTGAACTATGATTCAAGTTGAAGATTTGAGCTACTTAGAATGAAATCTCCCCATAGTTGTGATAAAGTAATGACTGAGGATCTTGTTTACATTTTCATCTTTTTCATTTGCCTGCGGTTCTTCCTGCAGCTTTTCTTCACCCACTTTTTCACCCCAGTTGAAAATGTGGGGTATTTTTAAGTATCTTTAAAATAATTAAGCCACATTAAGTCCCTAGATATATTCAAAGACTTTCCTCAAATGAGTCACCACATCTTATGAAGTCAGGTACCAGCAACAGTACCCAGAGCAGATTACTAACCAAGGACAGATGGATGCAGGTGGCAAGCAGACCATGCCAGACACCATGGGGTGAAGCAGGCTCATAAAGCAACGAAAACAGTTTTCTCTGTTTATCAGGCTGACATTTCAAAGGTTTTTGAAATTTCAAATATCTCCTTTTGAAATGAAAGACACAAATTTAGAAGTCCGTAAAAAAAGAAACGTTCCTTCCACAAATTGTTTCGGGTAGACCGAAATGTAAAATACTGTAATACACATACCAATGTACCAGAAACAATTTAAGTAGTTCTTTTTTGCATGTTTTTCTTCCAAATTCAGCAAAATTATTTCAATTTTGAAAGCATAGTGATTTTAGTGGAACTACACATTCTGACAGAATGGGATATCAACAAAGCTTCTTCATTGGCTTTTCCTACAGAAAAAACACATTCCTTAAAATGAAGGTTGTGCTGAATGAGGGCATCAATCCTGAAATTGTTTGTGTAGATGCAGAGCTCAAGCAGCGTGTGTATTCCAGTATATTGGCTGATTGTGCACATCAGCTTACTCATGTGACAAGTACTGTGACTTTAGCAGAATTAAGTCCTTGCTATTCTTTGGTAAAGCAGTGAAAGTCTTGGCTTAGAGGGAGAGGGTAGAACTGATGGTAGAAACTGGTTTGGAATTCTCCACCAAGGTTATTTTTCAATAGAAATAATTAACGCTTTGAAATTAGAATTGACATTAGTATGGGTCAATAATAGAAAATGACTCATTTAATTTGAAAACCAGAAAAAAACCCATAAAATTTCAAAATTAAGAATTTGAGATGGGAAATATTTTATGGTTACTACTGCTGAGTATTGTGTTTAAGTGGAATGAGAGGACATCCAACTACACTTAAAAAGCAAACAAGTTATTGCCCATATGTTATGCTTGGAATAAAGTTTATCACCCAAGGCTATCAACCTAGGCTATACCAGTTTTTTTTTATTTTATTTAAGCTGACAATAGAAGATTTGCACAAACTAGCTGCTTAAGACTATTATTCAGCAGTTCTAAATACCCATAGTTTAAAGGCCAATGTTTAAGAATAATGAAGTAAGATTGCTCTGACACAAATGCTAATTAGTTTCTTGTTACTACTAGACAAAAAAGAGTTTTTAAGCAATCTCGTTTAGATGGATGCAGAAAAAATGCAACAGGATCCAGCAAACGCCATTTGGGAGAATAACAAACTTGCTAAGTCTAGAACTTGCAATAATTAGGAGAGTTTCAAGTGAGACTATTTGGCACGAACAATCACCTCAAACACCTACACTTAGAGACAGCTGATGTCTTAGAGTAAGTACTAGGACTGATAGTATTGTCACAAGGTAGGAGCTCAGGGAAAGGACTGACCTTCACTTCTCTCATGGTCTCCACGCCTCCCCTGCAGATCCTTATCAGCCACATTTTCTGCACAGCAGCATGCCTGGGGAGCAAAGCAATGACCAGCTGGCTCCCCAGCAGAGCTCCCTGGTGGACACAGCCAAAGTTCTCAATTGCTTGGCCTCGCTGGGCCTCGGTATTCTGGACATAGCTTACTGACTTGCTGGACCTCCAGCACTGGCCCACATGCCCACCTGCAGCAAGCTGATCGTATTAGAAATTAAAACTAAAGAATATTTAAGAAGAAAGCAATGAGAATATTTCAGAATAATATTTAAAATATTTTGACAGTTAGAATCCGCATAGCCAGGTGAAGTGTGCTTCCTTAAGGCCTCACTGAGATGAAAAGTCTTCTTTCCACAGGCATTCTACTGAATGCAAGTGCAAGTGGATGAGAGCATCTGTATTTTTAAAGCAATCATTAAAAAAAAGTATTAATGACAACAGTCACATCTGTGTTTTAGATCTTCCCAGACAATAGAAGTTTAAGACTTGCATTGCAAGTGGTACCAATATTTGATAGGAAAGAATTCCAAATTACTTGCACACTGGAGTGAAATACAGCAGCACTGCTATGAAACTCAAGGCTGAGAATTTTTACACAGTTCATAGCATCCAGCATGAGCTTGAGAATAATTTAATTTCATGAAATCAATGAAAAATAGGATGATCACTGCTATGTGCATGTACAAGTAAACTACAGTATGAAAGAATCAATTCAGTAAAAGGACATAAGTAGAGTCTGTTGAATAGTTATCAGTGAAGCACTCAGCAATATGAAAATACGGTTTTGTTTATGGAAATTTTACAGTTTCACCAGTTTTCTAAAAGAACAAAAACATTAGTTAAATGTTTCTACAGATTAAGAAGTGGGTTTTTTAAAATCAGTGACTCTGCTTTCAATTAGTCTGGTTGTAGATAAATTTAAAAGATTAATAAAATATGTGTATGTATATATATACTTATTTAGTAATATGCATATATATATACATACACATATGTACTCCTGTTCCTCCCAGTCCACCATAGCAGCTGAGCTCCTCAGGCACCTATATGGTTAAAATCCTTCACCCCTAAACTCAGCTGTTTTGTTTTTTTCCCCCAGTAGAGCAATTTCCTGTGGTGGATCTATGAATCAATCTTTTTTCTTGAACTTTGTTGTATTGGCCTAATTTGTAATTCTTTTTCTCACATTATTATGCAGATATTTGATTCTTTCTCTGGGTTGTTGTAGAATAAGGAATTTTGATGTTTATGCCCCATTTTCGTAAGTGCTTAATGCTGTCTAATGGTTATGGATTATCTATAGATTTCAGGTAAGTAGTAAAAATTACTCCAGAAATATCCCTCCCTGAAGGTCAGAGATGCACAGCTACAAATGGAAGCTAAGGCACTATGTTCCCAGTCCCCAGCTGTGCTTCTTCATAAACTACAAAATTGGTTTAGCACATATTTTCGCCAAAATATGGGCAGCAATTTTGATGCCATGAAGTGAAGGTAATACGTGACAATCACAGCAGCAACAAGAAAAGGCTGATATGGACTTGAGAAGATAGTCACTGATCAGTCTAGATAGAAACTATGCTATCTAGTGATACGTATATTTTTAAAGTTTTCTACAAAATATTGCTTCAAAATAGTATTTTCCTCCTGCTCCGTTGCCACCTGTTTTCCTTTCTAGTTTGTTCTCTCTTAGTCATTACTGATCTTTCCTTAACTCTTGTGAAACTTTCTTCCTGCATTTTATTCCTCATATTTGTTTTATTTCAGTTTTGAATTTCTATCTTATCCTTTGTATCATTTCCCCAATTATCACTTCTTAATTATTGAAAAGTTATTTTAGTTGCCCACGGAGGGAAAAAAAAAAAAAAAAAAGTGGAAATTTGAAGTTTTCACTAACGATTATCTGTGGTGAATGAGGGCAAAATCCACAGAGAGACTTACAGCTCTGTTAAGGGTTTTAGGCAGCAGAAATATGACTTGGATGTTC
The DNA here is from genome assembly GCA_036023395.1 of Myiotriccus ornatus. Classification (NCBI taxonomy): domain Eukaryota; kingdom Metazoa; phylum Chordata; class Aves; order Passeriformes; family Tyrannidae; genus Myiotriccus; species Myiotriccus ornatus. Next base: position 76,003,551 of record JAYRBT010000114.1, on the reverse strand, counting down.
TTGTCTGTATTAGCAACCAATTCAGCGCAATAGGAGCAGAGCAGCAGATCAAAGCAGCTGGTGTGGAGGTCCTTATATTTAAGTATGTGATCAATATGTTTTACCACATTATAGATCCAGTTTGTTGTCTCAGACCAAATGTTATTGCCCTGAATGTAGTCTGGGGCTGTTTGAAGGGCTATTAGTTCAGATACTTTTGTGCCCACTGCAGGTTATAGTACATTTGGTACAGACTGTAAGCAGAGCTTCCGATTTACTTTGCTTCAAAAGAAATCTAATCCGCGCACACCAAGACTGCTTTGCAAACCAAACCAATGTATAGTGGTTGGGATTCACTGCAAACCCACACTACTTCTCCCAGTCAAATGGCTGTCTCCTAGGTGCTCAGTAACAAACTTCACCACCTTGTCCTGAAATGTCACATTCCAGTTTTTAGTCTTCAAATTTTCATTTGTTTGTGTCCCCAGAAGAACCTTGTCTTCTGAAGACTGAATAAGTTCAAGGACTGTGTAAATATTTCATTGTTCTGTCTCATGGACTAAGTACTGCAATCAGGTACCCATTCCTTGAGCAGCTGTGTCAGGCACTAGGCTAAAGAGTCATTCACCACTTCTGTGTGGGCAAATAAATACTTATTTCCTTTATTCTGACCATATATTGACATGGTTCCTACAGGTGGCCAGTGTTTTATCTCAGAACAGTCTCTGGGAGTAGTAGGTTGCAGTGCCATAGGTAGAGCAGGGAATCAGCAGAACTGAACCCAGGCTACCAACACTTTAGGTAGCAAATCTAATTACAGTGGTTTTAGGAGAGCATCAGCACATCTCTTATCTTTTTATTTTAAAAGAAAGCTTTATTCCATTTCTTTTTGTTTTCCCTCCAGTTTCTAAAAATACAATTAAAAAAAGTCTACTTTGCTAACAAAATCTGAAGCCTGAACAGATAGATGCACATCCTTCTATTATTACACATGATGCTTAACTTCTGTCCAAGTAAAATTTAAAACAGACTCTGTGATTAAAATTCCCCCTTTGTCAAACTGACTTTTCAGTGTCGTGACTTTACGTAGTTTTGTGGGTTTCCCACTGCCCAGTCTCTACCACTTAGCTTCCTGGGGAATGCCCTTCCAGCTCATAAACCCTTAAATATGGATGCTTCATGTGACGTGGGGACAAGACACCAAAAGTGATGTAGTGAATAGATCTGACTTTTAGCACCCAAATGTCTTTTTGGATGCAACCATCAAACATTGCAATGTCTAACTGACAGGTACTTTGTTTATAAAGACTCTCTCTACCCAGAGTTAGGCTTTCTGTGCAAAGCATAGGAGATAGATGGACAAGAGGGGTAACCAGAGAAACCAGCAAGCAGAAGGAAGGATAGCTTCTAGGAAATATGGTGGGACAGTAATACATGTACAACCCGTACTTTAAAGTTATTTGCTTTCGTCACTGGGGAGGCCTTCACCCTCCTCTGAAAATAAATATATAAGCTAAATCTACCTTTTCTGCAAAATTATTAGAACATGCTGCTAATTGATGCCCAAATATCCCATAATTAGAGCACTTACCATTGAGGTGGATGACCTTTTAAAAACATACCCACACTCCTGAGCTGATAAAAAATTTCACTCACAGGAACTTTCAAGTCAGAAATGTGCCCTAACTACTGACTGAATGGTTATTTTGGGATGAAGTTAGTGACTTTCTCCCCTTGAAACCTTGCCAATTTGGATAATTGATTAAATAGCTAATGGAGCAGGAACTTAAACCTGACCCCCTTTCTTCACGGAAAAGCAGACTAGCATTGGTGTGTGGAGTCAGTTGCTTGCCATTTGGCTGAATAAATATTTAAAAGCAAACTGAACAATTCCAGGAGGGGAAGATTAAAAAGTTGTCTTGTCAAATAACAAAGACTTTCTTGTTAATGGGAACCTCCTGGGAGGCAGACAGTCTTAAGTGTAATACTCTCTATAGGTCAGATGAAGTGTGGTTTCCCAAGAGAGAATTTAATTTTCTGTGGTTTCAGAAAGTCTTGCTTCCTGCCTTTTTTCTTCTTTTTTTTTTTTAATTTTTTGCCCCATGCATGTGACATCTGCTCTGCCAAGCATGTTCTCAGAAAATGTGTTGGTTCCCCCTGTGGGGTGAGGCTGCTGCCTCTTGCAGGCAAGTTCAGGGTCCAAGAACCTTGGCAGGGTCAGGGCTTGAGGGAGCTCATGCATGAGCACTGTGAGCTTGGACACACTGTGCTGCATTTGTATGAAGGCTGGAAAGTGTTTGTGGTGTCTGATTTGCTCGACTCAATACTGTCCAAAGTGGCAACTAAATCCCTTGATAGAATTTATACTCCATTTTAGGGCATTAAAAAGCAACACTTAGGAACCTTTAGAAATACAGAAAGGTACCAATAATGGAAACATTCAGCAAATTGAACATTTTAAAGCTAGTGCTTAGTATCCAGCTTGTGGAGCTAAAGATCTCTCTCCTTTCACGTAAGAGGTATAGTACAGTGAGTGATAACATAGCTTTCCAACATTACTTCACCACTTAATGTCCAAAGGAGTAGAAAAATGTTTTAATTCAGGGAAATGGACTTCAGACAAAAGTAAATATCACTTCCCATAGACACACATTTTTGACAGACTATTTACTCAAAAAGATCTTTACCAGTCCTTTGTTGTTCTTCCTATTAAAGGTTTTTAAGTCTTCATGGCTCCTGTGTCCTTGAAAACAGCTGTGTACAAACGTGATAGATCAATTTAATCTAACCTAGCTTTTACATTTTATTTTACATAGGTTTCTGTTTCACTAAAACTGATTTGCTGAAGTCCTTAAAAATATGATTTATTCGAGTTGAACTAGACCTTCATACTTTAAAATCTAATGCCACTATTCAAGACTATAAATTATATTTCTTTAAGAGTTTCAGTTTTCCAGTGTCATCATCTGTGGTTAACTTGGATTATGTGTAGAGCAGGAAAAAAGCCAGATGAGCTAGTTGTGCTACCCCTACATTTGGGAAAACGGACAAGTGTGGTGTGGGGATATCTGAGCTGGCAACACAGAAGCCATTGTGGAGCAGCACAGCTGTTTTCATGCAGCACTGCATACTGAGTTAAGAAACACTGCTGAAACCAGCTTAATTCTCTGACAAAATACATAAATTTATTGTTTATAGCAAAGAGACTAGTAGAAAAGTCTATATATTTAGCAGGTTTCATCCAGACTAACACATTCTTTCCGTTTCCTATTTGGTTTTGAACAGACCATCACAAACATTCAGCAAGCTTAGAGACATCTCATACAAGCAATATGCTGTTACAGAGCATACGCTCTCTTGAGGAGCAATGCAATCGTTCCTTTGCTCTCCAGTTTCTATATGTATGCACATCCGTATTAAGGAATATGTTAAGCAGGAAAAGAGTGAGAATATCATGATACTCAGTTCTGCAGGAGTAATGCAACTTAATTTAATTACAGAAAAGTTCTTTCATTAATTTTTGTGAATGAATGCAAGCCGAATACTAATATAGAAGTGCGTGTCATTAATTACTCCTAAAACAAAAACATAAATAATCTAAATTTTGCAATAAATGATCACAGCATTATTTCAAATAAAATTTTTGAACCTGCTAATGACATACCAATACTTGTTTTGGAACTGCAAGATATGGAGAATAAAACTGTAGTCTTTTTTGAAAGCCTGAAAAGCAAGTCTGACTTTCTGTACCATTATGACCATTTTGCCAGATTAATAGATGTCATTTAAGTTAGATCCTGTATTATTAGTGCTACATAGGATTTTGTAAGGAAAAGTATTTTGACTGGTTAAATTCAAATTTGCATTTACCAAGAAAAATGTCTTTTCATGGGGATGGAAACTGCTCTCCATTTTGGTTTACTACTCTTTTTCACCAGTAATACTCTGTTTTGTTTCACCTAAAAGTACGTCAAAGTTGGGAAATGACTGTCTATGTATAAGAAAATCCTACAACAATAAATGAAGGGCTCAACTAATTTTGTGACTGTCATTCTCAGCAGAGATGAGTTGGGAGCTGATGTGCTGAGAGGGAATTGTTAGTACCCTTTCCTGAGAACAGTATGAGCATTTGAACTTGTTATACTTCTCTAAGTTGCCTTTTCTCCAGGAGAAAAGAATGGAGACAGCAGGTTTGAGATCCAGCTCTGTCTTCTTGGAGCAGAAAGTTGACTTCAACTCTTTCACATATACACTGGTATCTTACTGGGCTTTTGAGTAACAAGACACACAAAACAAGGGAACTAAAACTGGTTTTATAGCACCAGTGTCATTACATTCACTTTACTCTTACAAATTAAATGCATAGTTTCCCTACCATTTATGGGCACAAGAAAGGCTGATGATACCTAACGTTATTTTGTGTTATGTGCTATGATACTTTTTCTCCTAAAGTTCCAACTTGGAAAATTAGAGCATTGCATGAAAATCTCAAATGCCATTAGACAGAAAAAAAAAAAAAAAGAGAGAAAGAGAAAGCTAGAAATATACACAGTAACAATACACTTTTTATGCAAAGTCCTTTCCAGCTTCTAAGCATATTATTGTCTTCTCAGTTCTGCTAGCAAACAGATACTATTTAAAGTATTTAGGTTAGAATAGATATTTTAGCCTGAAACAAATTGTGAGCAAGTTATATGAGCATATACTAATGTGAGCAATTGAACTTCTGGATCACAGAAATTATGACTTTCAGCTGATTGGACAATGAGGATAGGTGCAAGTTAATCAAGTTAATCATATCTGTAACCAGAGGACGATGGAGGATGATGTGATTACAAATCCTTGTTTTCTAGATGTCATGAGTGTGGATGGTGTCTTCAAAATGCATCCCATAAGAAAACAAATCAAAGAAATCAACCAAAACAAAAAAGTAAAGTGTATTTTACAAGCATTCACGTCTTCTTCTTTCTAAATCACTTAATTTTTGAGCCCACCTCATAGTCTCATATGGTTTGAGTTATGATTTTTGAGCTCCTTTGTCAGTTCTACAAAAAAATCTCTACCATTGGGACAGTTCAGACACAGCCCAGAGAGTGATGAGTTTGAGTGAATCTACTGAAGCTGGATAAAACTGTGCTTCAGAAATGAGACAAGACTTTTCTATTTTACACATACTTTTTATAATTTGACAAATTTTTAAGTAAATTTTTTTCTCACCCATTTTGAGAACTGTGAAGCTGTGTACAAATAAAGACAATGTTTTGGCTTACAGAAATTTTACTTCTTGAGATAGAAAAAACAAGACCAGTAGGAATAAAACCACTCCGCTTCTACACAGAACAGTTTTCATGGGGAGAGCCATTAAAAAATTAACTTTTTGATATACAGTTTGAACTATCCTAAGCTTGGTGAATATCTTAGTCCCAATTTACCTCTCATACTTTGACGATCATATACTTAGGCAGGTAGTACTATTGACATCAGTGTACCAACTTACCATTAGGATTGTAAATCAGGGTGAGTAATTACCACGGAAATGTCTAATGCTATAATTATAATCTTTCACAAAGTAGTAGTTCCCTTGACTGTCCGTCTTGCTGCATAACTGAATATAAGCCTTACACTCCAATCTTCGGTAGGCTGTGTGTTTTTCTGGTATGGCATAGGGTGTGGGGAATTGATGATGCTGACTCATTATGATTGATGCCATGAGCTGCAGCTTTCCCAGAGCAGCTGCTTTTTCTGATAAACATAATGCTCTACACTAGGCCTTTGATTTTCTGCATATTTTACTTGCTCATTAGGTCTTACTCTTTGTGTGTTACTGCTTCATTCATCATACTTTATTCTACTGTATGTTTCAAGATGGTCAAGTATTTTCATCTGTGTTTTCTATTTTTCTCTAACAGAAGTGGCTGAAAGTTTTGATAAGCATGAGTGGATGCAGGTTTAATTTATAAATCAAGAAAATAATGGGAGAAAGGTGTCTGAATCATTGGGTGTTGCACTTTAACAAAAAGGGGGGGTTAGAATGCTAGGGGTATACACTTTTTTTACTGCAGTTTTAAGAGCTAAATGAGTATTAAAAAGAGCTAAAGGTCTGCTCATAACCACATGCCACTTATTCCTCTGACTATCACTTTCTCTTGGAAAATACTAAGGTCCTTAGCTGTGTGCTGCCAGCATTCATTCTGAGCCCTCTATATGGACAGATAAGGCATTGTTTAATATCTTCTGTATCTGGAGAGGTTCTTGTTTGAGTTTTCCAAAATAAAAAGGTAGTAGTAGTTCTACCACTTACACTTCATGTTTACTAATTAATTTCTTTTGTCATTAATCATGAAGGATTTTATCTGACTTTTAGCTTTATGTATTTTTCACCAGTTTTAGGAACTGGTAACTCCATAAGAATCTGGATTTTCTTCATGCATTATCCACACCATGCTGTAACAGATTAAATATATTATCTACTTAATATTTTTAGAAATTAATGCATTTTCATATTTTTCCTGATAATACCCACAAGTAATAATAATTTTCCTTTTGAATTTTATTCCCATACTCCATTCTAGACCATGGTATTCTTAAGGCTTATAATATCATTTATTTCACGGCCACATGAAATACTGTATTTTTAGGAAAACTTTTGGTTTTATGTATTTGATTAGGATTATTGAATTTTAGATCCTACTGTTTTTGATTTTTGTTTGGGGTTTTTTGTTACAGTCTCATTAAAATACGGTCTAGTTCACAGACTCTTTTTTCCTTTTGGCAAACGGATTTTGAAAACAGAAACCCTCAATTTATTTAGTGTGATATCTAACTACTTTGCAGCCCAACAGTGTATTCTCTACTTGACTCAGGGATCACTGTGCAGATAAATACAGAGTTTTAGAGAGATTTCACCCTTTTACTTCTGGTACAAGGCTGAGGAAGTCCTTGAATAATTTTGAGCATTGAGTCACCACCCTTAAGAGCCAGTTCTTATGCCACCGGATGAGATTCAGAAGAGTAATACTGGAGGTCAGACTTCAGAGTAACTGAGAAAATATTTGGTTTGGATACATATTTTGGAAGGCTTTATCTTCTTGATTTCTAGTTGTGGTCTGCAGTTAGCATAATTTTGCTCTGGACATGGGCAAATAGTATTGAAGGAAACATATTTTGCTTTGTACTTTTCCTGTTATTTCAGTTTAGTAGTCTTCCATTCAAGGAGCCTCACAAACACCTAGAATGAGTACCAGGCCTCTAGAAACACCCTCACAGCAACATTCCCACTGCTCTGTATGACCCAGTTGCCTTGTGGAAGGTCAGATGTGTTGGAGCATCCAGAGAAAGAAACAATCCATGGTGATCTGAGGATTTGCTGCTGTGAAGCCAGTGATGCTGGGTCAGAGCAGCCACCAGCAGCCACCACAGTTCCCCAGGTACCCTCCAGGGTTCTCTGCAAACACTCATCAGCTGGGGAACTGTCACGGGGAACTTACCACACAGATAAAGTCTTAACCTCATAGTCCTTCACTAACATCATGACAGGCTCCCAAAATAGTGTTGGAAGATCTGGAATAACAGATCTTCTTCACAAGGACTACAGAACAAACCCCAGTACATATACACCTGTTTTCAAATGGAGTAAAAAGACTCCTGTAACACCTGCCCTGCAAGAAATCCTGATCATATCCTTTTCACATCTGCTGAATAAAATTGTTTTCTAAACTACTTTCTAATTTAGAAAATGTACTTTTCCCCAAAAACAAAAGAAACCCCATGCCCAAAATATTACACAGTTAGCGTTTGTCATAATTGTTTAAAAGGATGTTTAAAGGGACTTAATTGTTGTATTCAATGTCATTTGATTTCTGTGTATTACAGCCATAATATAGTTATCTGTCCATTCTCTAGAACTTGCTAATTCTTGGTAAAAGGAATAAATTTCAGTCCTTGGAAATGAAGATTATTTTTATGACTGTGTCCAGATGCTTAAATTGGGTTAAAAAGTAGGCTTTTTTCATATAGTTTCATAGTGATGGTAAATGAAAACTAATTATGCTGATTTTACACATATTTATTTTAAATAATGTGTAACTGCATGCATATCATTAGGTCTTTAATGCTAATTTTAGAAAATTGCTTGGGTATGGTCAGCATAATCTATTTTTTTTTATCAACACTTCATAATTATTCTGCTTTTGATTTTTACTATGCCTTTACAGCAACAATAATTTTTATTTATTTAAGAAAGTAATTAAACTCAGTTCAGCATATATTTTTGGAGGTAGTATAAAAAGCTCTTGCTGTGATACTAAATGTGAGGCATCTGTTTTCTGGGTGAAATTATTGCACTAATGATTAAGAGCCCATTTTTTGACTCTAACTTTAGAATTTGATTATTTATACAAATAGCATCATTAAAAAAAAAAAAAAAAAAAGGAAAAAACCAGTTTCTTCATGAGTTCCTTTTGAATGGAGAAAACTTATTCTGCTGTTGACATAGTCTGTTTTCCAAGACATTTAAACTCAACTACAGAAAAAAAATAAATGGAGCTTTGGTGTTTGAAAGAATGGAGGTTTTCTTACTCTTTATCTGTCCCTGAGAGACGGGGGTGAGTGGGTATGTGTTAGCTTGGGCTTTTTTTCCAAGGAACAGAACCTATAAAGAATAAAGACAAGTTTAAGATGTGACCTCAGATCTCTGTAGTTTAACCTGGACTCCTAAAATTTTACCGTAGTTAAATGATTATGAACATGCCTGCACTGCTATTTCCTCAGGAAAGGAGCATTCCCCTGTGAAGCCAGTCTTAAGAAGGTTTGGGTTGGTTTGTCTTCTTTTTAAGAAAATTAAGAGAAACTTGGTTAATGAATTGTAATGCTGGGTTTATGTCCGAGAGGATTTGTTTCTTTATGATTAAAGATTTTTATCAGAAAGAAAGTACAGTGAACCTATAATTCAGGGTGAGTGATTTAATGATCTTTCCATGTTTTGCTAAGATGTAGGGTCTAAAAGGTTTTTTTATGGACTAAAAATAACGGCAGTATGTAACAAAGCAAAAATGTTCATCCAGAGAAGGGTCTTAAGGAAAACAATTAAAGAGAGAAAAACTTAAATAAAACAGTTTTATACTTAGCAAAGGCAGAGAGGGAATAAGAAATATTGAAGACTGCAGCAGACCCTGCAGATAAATTGTTGAAAACTCAATGACTGAATTACAAAAATAATTTATTGATGTGTTTCCAGTCAGAGAAAGAGAAATTACCTTTAAAATTAGCAAAAAAAGGAAATCAGATCAATGAAAATTCAGTATTTAATGTAAATTCTAAAGGACCAATGATTTTACTAAGAGATAGGTGTAAAATACCTGGCTTATGCAGCCTGATTTCTGAATTATACAAGGGTAAATTTCCCCCAAATTTCATCCAAAATCTCCTTCTGAGGGTAGTCACATATTAAGTACTTAAAAAGACTGATCTGGACTTTGGAAAAAAGAAAAAAAAATAAAACCAGTGTGACTGGCAGCAAAAGTGGTCGTGTCCGTATCAATGTCATTTATGGCAGATTCACCCAGGCTGCCTCCTTCTGTGAAGGAAATTTACTTTCCATTTGTCCTTCCCACTTCTGAGAAGGGGATCGTAACCTGCATTTTTTCCTCTAAGATATGCATAAGTTGACACATTTCAAATATTAAAGTATGACTGGGTGCTAGCTACCTTGCTTTATATGTATTCCTCATTTCTCTTTTTCAAGGGGAAAAGTTAAATCTGTTTTATGCTAAAAGTAGGTTGTTCTTCTTTAAGAAAATATGAAAGTGGGCACTGTCAGGGAACAGGACTACATATAATTTCCAGTTATATATCCGTCTTCCATGTCTATACATATGGACTAATGCCAGCTTAAAATGAAGGCTGTTCTGTAAGCATGCACCAAACTTCTGTGAGGACCTACACTGTATGGAATCCAGTCATGGAATGAAAAAGACCTTCTAAATTCAGGAATCCCTTCACAGTACTCAACATATTTCTTTGTTCTAGAAAATCTAATAAATCTTGTATATTCAAATATATATTTAAAGAAATCATACATAATAAATCCAAACTTATTTTAATAAGCTTCTGAAAGTAGTCAAAGATATCATTTTCTCTATTAAGCGAATTAACCAAATTTTCAGATTCTATGCTAAACTGCTGCTGAAGTATCATATCACATAAAAGCTATGGTTTTTGTTAATTTCTGTCATCTTGGTGATATTAACATTGAGTGGAGCTTAAATCACTCAGATAAAGTTAAATAAGACTGTTCTTTCTCTAGAGAATCTCTGGAATCTGTTAAAATCTGTTTATACTTTGGTTAGGGATCATCATTGTCAGACAGAAGGTATACTGAGGGTTGTAATTCTTGTGTCCTGGCCATAAGCATGAGGAAAGTGTTAAGAGTGGCTGAAGAAAACAGAATGGGAGAAAAATCTCCAAATAAGGGATCATGTTCGACCCTGTGAGATTTTATGCTTGAGCTCCTTGCAAACACCATTTAACTCTATATGACTAAAGCTATCCAAAATTAACGAATAGTAAGCCCAATTTCCACTGGTTCTATTTAAAGCCAAATATTACAGGTGGAGAAATGTTTCTTTTTAATCCTAAATGAGCAGCCAAATTAGCTCAAGGTGGAGGCTGTATTTGGATACCAAAGTAGACAAAATAGTAATTTCTAAGTCTTGAATTATTAGCAAAGACACATACATTTTTTCATCCCCATTTGAGTCTTGCTGATATTCTTACTAGGAGGGAACCATCTGTTCAGTGTCTCTTCTGCAGTTAGGACATTTTCAGTCTTTCATTTTCCGTACTTACTTTAAATTATTGTAACATTGAAACTAAGAGGAAATATCACATCACCTATCTGGACCCGTCCTCTTTTATAGTTCGATATTCAGTTTCATTATCTTCTACCTATAAAGGGTCAGTGCTGGAGCCTGTAACCGATCCCACACACTTTCAGCTTGGGAAATCTGAGGTGCTGTTACTGCATTCAGTTTTGTTCTGTTTTGCTGCCCGTAGCTGTCACTAGGTAAAGCATTTCCCATTCCAAAGAAACGAAGTGCCTCCTGTGAATAGTTCCCTTATACAAGCACCCTTTGTCTGAGGTCGTCTCACTCAGCAGAATCAGCAGTATAATAAAAATGTCAGTTTAAGTTTTAGTAGGAAATGCTTGAGTTTTTTTAACAAGAGAGGAACATTCAATGTTGAAGCAGTCATGAAAGAAAATCTCTTTTCATGACCATTGAATTAGAGGACAGGGACAGTGTAGGAGAGAGCAAAGGATGGGAAACTGGCTTTCTTCCAAAATGAGAAAAAAAAATACATTTAAGGACATAATTGATTGATTTGGCATTACTTTGAAGAAGTAACAGCATAACTTTTTTTAAATTAATAAAAACTAAGTGTATCATAATGACGTGAAAAATAGGTAGATTAATGTTTGAAGTAATAATGGATGAATTTACATATATTTTAAACTGGGAAAACAAGTGACAACAAAATTGCCATCTGAATTTAGAACTACAAACACACACACAAAGCCAATTATCTTCAGTGAAGTAGCATTAGAAAAAATAAATGAGAAAACTTTAAAAAAATTAAGTTCTTGTCAGCATGCTGACTTCAGTGCTTGCTTAATAGAAAAGTCTGTTATCAGTTTTATTTCCTTTGAGGATAGGGAAGGAGCTATTACAATGAAAAATGCCTTGTGCCTAAGAGAAAAGAGCTGAAAATAGATTGAAAAATGTGGAGGAAAACCTAGGCATAATCAAAACTCGTTACTCTACAAGAACATTTCCTTTTTTTATATATCCCAGCTATTGATACATTTTACAAATTTTTCTGTTTACCTAAAGAAGATGTTTATCGTACTTTATGTAAGCACAGAAAGGAAAAAACCTGAATTATAGGTGTTTTGAAGAGAACACCAGTAATTGCTGCATAAAGCATGCTGAAGCATATTCAAACCCAATAAAAAGGGGCATTCTGATAAATACTAAACTCTAATAGTGTCTAATTAACAGAAGATCGTAGTTGAATCTATGACATACCTCAAACTATTGTTTTGTATGCCTAAAACCATTTGTGGGAGGCAAAAAAAAAAAAAAAAAAGCTATTCATCACGGTGGCACAGTGAAACTTGTCAATAACAACCCTACAAAGGGCACAACTTTCATAATCTTTATGTCCGATGGCTGCATAACATAGGATAATTAATATAAGGCATGTCTCCTGGGAATGGGGGTTTGTAGTGGCGATAGGTAGAAGTGACTATCAAGTAACTGGCAATATTTATCTTGTTCTAAGACATGGGTTTTCTTTCCCTTTTCGTAAGCAAGCCTGGCATAGCTATGTGCTCCCAAATATTGAAAGCCTGTGCGATGTCCAGACTTGTGAGCGACAACATCAAAATACATTTCAAAGGGTGGTCAGCACTAAAATGGGAATTTGGGTCTATATCAAAAGGGAGGCAGAGATATCTCTGTTGGTCATTAGGGCTCTTTACAGCAAGAATAAGACTGGGGTACTGAAGAGGTATTTAGGAATGATAAGGGGAAGGACTTGAGATGTTATGGGAAGGCACATATACCAACAAAACCAAACTCATTGTTTCCAACTAAGCCTTCTCACTTCTTCCTCCATGACTTTCTACATGAGGAAGTCAAACAAAACCAGTTGGCTTTATCTTCATTTTTTTTCTTATTGCCTTGGCTGCTTACTTTGGCTGTTTTCTCCTTCACTTGTATTATAATGTATTTTAACTGCAAAGTTCACAATACAATACACAGAAGGATATATGACATGAAAAATTATTGAAGAGTTATTGGTAATGAAGAAGTCAAACTTGCACAGGGAAGAGACTAAGCAGGGAAAACTACCTAAACTGCTGATATCTGTCTTATCTACTGCTACTGAATAAATATCTTGTTTTGATTGGAAATGGCCAAGAAACCAACACAATCCCTAAGAGAAGTCCCTCTTTGGTTGCTCTTTTCTAAAGAACAAAGTATGAAAATACCACAAATGATTTCCACTTTGTAACTTTTATAATTGCTTTGCAAGTGCTCATAATATGTTGTATTTGTTATCAAGTTAGCGCACAGTGACTTTTTGCTTTAGTCTGTTGTAGCAGTGTGGCAGTACACTCCTTTTGTTACCAAGTACTATATGAGATGAATACATCATCTCTGACCCAAATTACAATTCCATTGATTCTTGGAGCAAATGGAAACACTGCTGGATGTTGTAGAATCATTTGGGTTGGAAAAGACCTCCAAGATCATCAAGGCCAGCCATTAATTTAGCCCTGCCAAGTCCACCACCACTAAACCATGTCCCTAAGTGCCACATGTACATGTCTTTTAAATACCTCCAGGGATCGATTCCACCACTTCCCTAGGAAGCTCTTTCCAGTGCTTAACAACCCTTTCCATGGACAAATTTTTCATGATACCAAATCTAAACTTTTCCTAGCACAACTTGAGACCATTTTTTCTTCTCCTATTATTACTTGGGAAAAGAGACCAAGGTGTGGCCTCATCAGTGCCGAGTACAGGGGGACAATCACTGCCCTCATCCTGCTGGTGACACTATTTCTGATACAGGCCATGGTGCCACTGGCCTTCTTGGCCATCTGGGCACAGTGCTGGCTCCTGTTCAGCCATCTGTCAAACAACACCCCCAGGTCATTTTCAGCTAGGCAGCATTCCATCCACTCTTCCCCTAGCCTGTAGCACTGCATGAGGTTGTGACCCAGGTGCAGGACCCAGCACTTTGTCTTGTTGAACCTCATACCAGTGGCCTTGGCTTATCAATCCAGCCTGTCCAGATCCCCCTCCAGAGTGTTACTATCCTCCAGCAATCAACACTTCCACCCAACTTAGTGTGATCAACAAACTTGCTTAGAGTGCACTCCATCACCCCATCCAGATCATCAATAAAGATATGAAACAAGACTGACTCCACACTAAGTTCTGGACAGTCCACCAGCTGGATTTAACTCTATCCACCACGATGCTCTGGGGCTGGCCATCCAGACAGTTTTTTACCCAGTGAACAAAGCACCCATCCAAGCCATGAGAGCCAGTTTCTCCTGGAGAATGCTGTGTGAAACTTTGTCAAAGTTTTTACTGAAGTCCAGGTAGACTACATCCACATCTTTTACCTCATCCACTGAGTGGATCAGGTTGGTCAAGCAGGACCTGCCTTTCATAAATGCATGCTGGCTGGACCCGATCCCCTGGTTGTCCTCCAAATGCCCCATGATAACACAGAAGATAATTTTTTTGTGAAGAGAAGCTCTTCAAATGAACCAACAACATTGCATATTTAATCTAAAAAATTTATAAAGACCAGAAAAACTGTTTAACAACCAACTATCCTCTTCAAAATACTCTGAAATTTTCCTTTTCCATACTTCATAAAAGTCATCCCCAATTCACTGGAAATGGAAGCAATCATATCTTAGACAGAATGTTGTAAGATATATTCCCATTCATAAATATCTCTGTACTACACTGCCAGCTTATAGCATAAAGATCAACAAAAGCTAACACAAAAATATTGCATCTTTATTACTTTCAGTGTCTTCTCCAGCAGAATGTTGCCAAAGGGTCTGTTTTGATACTGGAAGGACAAGGAGCAAGGTGTACCTCCCATGGTTTTCAATGGACTAAGATTTCAGTTTTAGAAGTACCTGAATTCCCTTTCAGATATGTGGCATAGGGGAGGATGTGTAGTCTTCAAAACCTGCAGAGCCTATTGAGATAGAATGAAAAAATCTAACACTTCCCAACAACCTTTTTCTCCTTCTTTTTGCAAGATAAATTTTCTGACAGATACATCTGCACTGCTTGCCTAATAATAGCAATTTTCTGTGTAATTGGGAGCATAAAAAGAGGTGGGTAAGCCTTTGAGGAAAGCCAGCTAAACATGCAAACGCTGCTTGTAATTGGTACATAAATTTAGATGATCTAGTTGCATAAGTATTTCCTGCTTAATGGTAATATTTAGAAGCTTGATATTTGTTCTGCTTCCCAACTTTCCAGGCCCTAAACAGTGATCATTCAATGCATTTGACTTCACACAGCTTTTACAAGACCCTACAACACAAAATGTATTCTTATAAATGCTAAGAATTAGTTTATCCATCTACCTTTTTCTCACAAATAATAATAAGAAAAAAGTTGGAACAATAAGTATGTATGGAACAATACTTTGCAGATAATTCACACTGTTTTCTCTTTTGTTGTTTCAAATTTAGACTTGAGCTCCACAGATCAAGCTTTTTCTGAGCTGTCTTCTGCACAAAATGGTTTTGAGGATAGACTTGACCACTTATATGGAACAAATCCTTCTTCAAATTCAAGTTCAAGGTTACTTATTCCCATAATTTTCCTTCAGCCTTAGCACAAAGCAAGCTTAAGTAGTTTGTATACTCAGATTTTCAAATTTTTTCAGGATTCTATTTTCATCAGTTAAATATATTTCATTAGTCCATTGAACTCATCAGCTTCTTCCAACAACAACTCATTTTTATTGAGATGCTAACTTTACTCAGTTCGAACTTCCTGGAATTCCATCTCCTTCCAATCTGTCCTTCAGTTTAAATAATTAATTAATTATTCTCTGTCCTTCTTATCTGTCAATTCTTCTGCTTCCATGATCTTTCATATTTCTTCTAATTCCACAGATCATCATCATAATGACTACCTACGTCTCTCAGTACTATTTCTACTTTATCCAGGTCATTGAATTCTGTTAAGTCCCAAACCAGAAATTATAGTGGGTCCTAGTCCACTAATGACTAGTAACATCCTCACAATGGTAATGTGATTTCTGAGGCAGTGACTGCAGGTCTAGCTTCATTTCTGAGTTGCACAGGTAAAGCACTTTCTGTAGCATTTTGAAGCACGTGCAAGGAAAAGCAATGTTTTGTTGAAGCTGAACCCGAAAAGGAGATAGCTGGCTGTTAACCATCAATCTAAAATTGTGTTCACACCTTTTCTTATAGAAACTGAAGACCAGACATACTGTAGGAGATTTGCAGAACCAATACTAAGTTAGGGTGCAGTCAGTATGTAAGGTAACTGCTAATGGCCACTTTTATTACTGTTTTTTTTACAGGTGGAAGCAGTTACATATTTAAGCCCCATAGTGTTAACTTTTGACTGTAATTGTCTTATTTAATTTGCGTGAAGGTTTTAAATTGAGACTGATAAATAAATGTCCCACTAATATCTCAATTAAATCAATTGTCTCCCCATGCAATCATGAAAATAATCATATGCGCAAATACTTGCATTGCAATTAATTTGTGTGAAAAGTGGATATCTTAGAAAAATAACAAAATGCCTGTTGTTTTATTTTACTACTCTTCACAGCTATTGTTCATCTAGGGATTTGGACTCTGCAAGGATTCACTGGAGTTTGTTGTTTGTAGCTTAAGTGTGTCTGTACCACTCTATATGCTTTGCACTTGATTTAAAAAATACCTCCATTGTACCTGATTGTAGCATACTTTTTAATTTTCTGAATTATTTATATATATATCTGTAACATCTTTCAGAAAGACAGAAAGACAGAATCTCATTTTAACATTGACAAATGTGTGGGAGAAAGAAGCAAGACACATGTACAGGACTGGTAGCAGAACTCTTCATTCATAAACTTAGTAACAAAACACAAAATATGTTATCATTAATAATATTTGACTGGGTTCATGCAGGGACTTATAGCAAGAGGTCATGAGTCAGGTCAGAAGTCACAGCCCAGTTCTCAGCTGCACAGAGAAGAAACTTAGACCCTCAATTAGAAGAAGAGTTTTTCTACTTGAATTAAGGATATGATAGGTTCTTAGAAGAGTTCATTAAATTATCAATGTGCCTATCATCCTGCAGTTTAAGTGTTTGTTTATCTCCCATTTTTTACTATTATACATTTATAATATGTTACCACAAGCCCTTTTACTCTCATCTTTATTAGGCCACTTAACTTTTCCTAAAGAACAAGCTACTTTCTTTAGATCGTCATAGTGGGATTTTTCACATGATTTTTCTGACTGAATAAATTTTACCTAAATGGGAGGAATGAAAATTTCTACCAGGTTTCGAAATATGTGTATGACATTTTACCAGGGAGGATTTTATTTCCTGAGACAGAAACAGTTCATGATATAAATAAGGAAAAAAAACCCATTGTTTTTCAAACTGGGACAAATACGATGACAAATTTTCCGATGAAAAATCAAACCCAAAGATGATGAACAAATAAATATGTGAGGTTTAGATGGTGTCAGATGTTATACAGACATTACAAAAGATGCTATTACAAGACAATTTTGAAGGTGCACATTATAAAACATAACCCAGTACAGATGGATTTTTCTGGGATTAGTCCTCTGAGACTCATGTTGCTACAACTGGTATGAATCAGATAAGAAACAGGAGAAAATAGAAACAAACATTTTTACATTCATTCAACTGAGAATGCAGTTAAGTATAAAGGAATACCAGAGAAGAGGATAGTCAGGTAAGGAGAAGAACAGCCGTAGATTTCCAGATTTCCTGTAGATTTTTTTTCTGACACTGGAGTGCAAAGTAATTTAGACTTTTCC
This sequence comes from Myiotriccus ornatus, assembly GCA_036023395.1. Lineage (NCBI taxonomy): Eukaryota > Metazoa > Chordata > Aves > Passeriformes > Tyrannidae > Myiotriccus > Myiotriccus ornatus. The sequence continues at coordinate 75,985,925 of JAYRBT010000114.1, read as the reverse complement.
TCTTACATTTTTTTTCCCCAAGTAGCCATTTATGCAATTTGCTTTTTGGCAGCAAATTCTATAGCACCAAAGTTGCAGTAAACTTTTTAAAACACCTCTGTTCAATCCTATGGCCCAGAGCAACATTATTTAATTAAACCATGGGACCCATCTGCTATACTGTGGTAAATGACAGGTCATTCACTGTCACAATTTGATTTACTTGTAACTAGCTGGTGAGATGTTTTTAGAGAAAAACATTTGCCTATATCAAATTATATTTCACAGTATAAGAAGATGTGCAAAGGAGTCTTGATTTGCCTTCATGTATCCCATTGATGATATTTTTTTAAACACAGGACATAAAAAGAGAACATTTATTTTCTGTATTATAGTATGACAGACAAAGGTTTATTTTTATATTCTTTCATAAGTGCAGATATTTCAGATACAGTTCTGAGAAGCTATAATTAATATCTATTAAAATATAAAAGGAGAACAGAGAAGAAAAAAAGTGTTAATCTCTTAGAAGAGACATAAATTTTTCCTGGAAAATACCTGTAAAAATCTAATTGATCCATTACTCTCTTTTGTGTTTTAAAGATAATAAAACAAGTTATAAAGAAAAAAAATAAAACATAAGAATCTGTTTGCCATCTCAAAATGAAGACAAATAAGAGTGATATGTATTAACAAACACTGATCCACTCATTGCTGCATGTAGGCAGTTTTTTGCTGAATTTTCTAACATTTGCTGGAACTCTTTGTTTTCAGTTTCACTGATACGCAAATCTCGAGCCTCATGGCTGTTCCAGATGTTCTAGGTTGGGCACATGGTCTTGATTTCTGTAAAGCTCATCTCCAGAAGTTATGCCACACCTTCAGGAGTCTTTATGATACTGCCTGTTACCAGGAAAGGCATTGTTATTGCTCTAAGAAACATTACATTCTCTGAAATATAAAATATACAGTAATGACAGTAATACAAAAAAAGTATAAAAATACCATAAAGCATGAAGTAAGAATTTTATGATTAAATTTTATGATAGAGTACATGTAAGATAAAGATAAAACTGAAATCAATATATCTTTTATACTTCCCCTTTTCAAAATTCCTTGTATCTCACTACAGACTTAGCAGAGCAAAGATTTAAAATCAGAATATAGTGACTTATGATTCATGGCATTAATTAACTATTAAAAATTTCTGCATTATTATGTTGAAATTCTACATTATACTGAAAATTTAAGGAAGGTATGCCTTTCAATGGTTCTCTGCAATATATCAGTACAAACAGAACAACAAATCCTCTCTTTTCCTTCCCAACTATTATTATGTTCAGCAATTGGATTTTTCTGTTGGGGTCTAGATGCTGCCAGTTTTTATATTTTTCCCTATTCAAAAGCTTCCTGCACAAATAAGCGTTACTCCCAAAACATGTGCCATCAGAAACACACTACTGATAAAAGTCAATCCTGATTGCCCTTGCAGGTCACAGCAACACTGTGTGGCAAGAGAAACAGTCTTTGCAGTAGTAGAAAGGTGAGCTGTGGAGAATTTCAAACTCTTCCAGCTGACAAGCAAGTACTGTAGTTTATAGAGTATTATTTCCAGGTTCATCAGCTACTGAATTGGATTCAAAGTTGCACTGGATTTTTAGTGGCCAGGACCCTTGTTATCTAAACTCAAGTCCCAGAATGAAAACAGTGATTGACGATTTTGTTCTTCTGGCAAAGGGAAACCTTTCCAAGGACAGTAAATCTTATTAAATAGAAAACAGGGCTTTTGCTAGGGCCAGTCTGAAACTGAGAAATCGACTCCTCCGGGAGGCAAGGACCGGCACGAGTTTGAGTGCCACCTTCCTTTCCAAGTGCAAATTGGATTTTCTTAACCTTTCCTTCTGCAACATAAACATTTAGACAGTCAGACAAGCATTATATGTTGTAAAACAAAACATTGCACAGTAGACACATTTTCCCCTGGGGAGAGAAATGAAAGAATAAACATGTAACAAGCATTACTCACATTGCTAAATGCATTACTGAAAGACACTCAAATATTCTTTGTATGCTATAAAGAGATATATGAAGTATCATAAGTGTACTATATAACTTGTCAGGTTATATACTGCACTCAGAATCAACCTGAGTGAGAATAAATTTTGAGAGAAGTTCCATGTACAGTTGAGAAAAGCAGCAAAATCTTGTTAAAAAGATAACTTTGCATTTGTCTTACTACATGCAGATATGAAAAGCATTCCTGGTCTTTTTAAAATGTAATTCTTTAGCAGTACCCGTAATTGGTAAATTGTCAAAGACAAGCTTGACTGACAAACTGTGGAGAAATATCCTGAATAAGAGAGGCCAGGATACTGTCCTCTTCATAACCATCATCTGCCTGTTTCCTAGCAACCTTTCAGAATCATCCCAGTTTTATTTCCATTTCCTTAGGGATTGAGTCAAGAGCGGTTAACAACTACAGCACATAGATAAAATCCACCTAGGAACTGACAGCAGTTAGTGGAAGCTGAACTGAAGGAAATCAGAAATTACCATTATGCTCATCAGAAAGTTCTTGGAAATAGCTGTGGGACCCTTGCAACTTTGGATATTCTATGATTCTATGATTCTATACACAGCTTTCATGTCTGCTTGAAAGTTCCTATATACAGTCTGTAGTTTCTAAGCACTGCTTTTTTAGCATAGAATAGACATTTCAGTTGGAAACACGTATTAGTTCTTCAGGCATATGGAGATGGTAAAAAAAACCAAAACACCACACTATCCCAAGTCCCTTTGTCATTCCAAGGCAAATTAATGGTCTTGGGTATGGTCAAAACAAGCATACTGAAAATTCTTCAGCAGTCACAGATACACACTGTGGTCAACAACTGTCCTCTGCTGTCAGAATTCAACTTTCTGACATGTTGGTAAAGCTGGTTTGTGCTCAAAACAGCAGGTTTGTAGTATCTAGGTTCTAAATAGAGAGTTTTTCTAAATGTTTTCATTTGGGTGAGGTTTCTTCATTTGTTTGCTTATTTACTCTGCTTATATGGAATGTTTCTCTATTTCTGATCATGTCTTACCCCCTGGCATGGAATTTTCAAACTGCATTAGGTGGCAGTCAGCTCTGTCATAATTCCTTCTTTAGACCAGTCACTGGTGAAAGGTGAAGCATGTCACATCTTTCCAAGAGTGAATCAATCTGTCACACTTCTCTGCTTTTCCTGACTCTTGCTCATATGTTGTCATCTTGAATAGAATTTAACTTCTGATGTGGGTTCCACTATAGTCACTGGAAGTTGTTCAGTATCTTATTGTTGTGATGTGTAGGGAAGACAGATCATGAGCTGTGACCAGAACTGGACAGCAGTTTTGTGCAGACAGGTCTGAAGCATGCAGCCCGTCTCACTTCCCTGAGCATTTCTGCACACTCTGCAGCATGCTTGGGACACAGACCTAGTCTTCTGACGGCATAGTTTAGGGGCCCACCTGTGTTTCATGGATCAGAATTGCAGACTTTTGTGTGGGATCTCCAACTCCCATTTAGTTTCTACTCTTTTGACTTTATTGAGTGGTTGAGGAGTCTTGGCAGAGATATCATTGATAAGGAACAATCTGGATGTATCATGCAGCAGTAGTGCTTCATATCAATTTTGTTTTCCTTAGGCTGTGTGTTCAGTATATTATTCAGCATTATGGTGCTAATGGTGCTATAGTGGTGACACAGGAGTTTGTACAGACTAGGCCGGAACTTTCCTGAGGCTATGGAAAAGAAAGAGTAGATCAGCAAGCATACTCTCCACCAGGGAAGAGGCACACACTAATAAGAGAATTTAAAGATGGAGGGGAATGGGAGGAAT
>JAYRBT010000114.1:75912121-75981983 GCA_036023395.1 Myiotriccus ornatus | reverse complement strand
ATGCACTATAGGAATTTCAACAGATATGTGAAATGACTCTGTAAGAGTAAATTATTTACTGTCTTACAGAGAGTAAATTATGCAAACCTTAGACAGACTTCAGTGGTTCCAGGATTTAATCAAGTCATCTGAAGCACCACAAAAGTAATGCTTCTCTTTGAAAAGCAGCAATTCAAGCTTTGAGTAGGTAAAACGTTAAACCTCTCACTTGTAATGAATTAATTGAGGCACAAATTCTAGGCTTAAGTTTACCTTTCTGTTAGTGTTAAATCACTATTTATCTGTATACATTATTTATATCAAAGGTGCAAATTTTGAGAGTAAGGTTTCGTACAAAACTGAAGGCCAAGGTAAAGAACCTTGAACTTCTCTCTTGTTCTTTGGGCAGTTTTGGTTTTGTTCCTCTCTTTGGCTTTGGAGCACACCTTTGAATTGCCTCTTGTACAGAATCACTGAATCCTTCAGATGGGAAGGGACCTCCTGACGACACCTAGTCCAATTCCCCTGCTCAACTTCACTTTCCTTTACCATAGCTGCGGTCCCTTTCTACACTGAGCATAGCAAGTACATCCTCCATAACCATCTCTTCTGAGCCTTCTTTCATTGTAAAGGTTCATGACTCCATCACAGGCAGCCATTGGCTTCACACAGGAGGTGATCCAATTTCGGGGCTTTCCTGAGAGCCAGAAGGAAATGCTGCTGTAGCAGGCTGATACTTGCTGTCCCCTCGGTAAAGGCAGGGAATATGAACCATATCTGACAGATAAATTCTTGTACCCTTGCTTGGTCAGCATGGAAGGGTTGGGGATGGTGTGAGGCAAGGGTAGCTTTGAGTGCAGAGCTGAAATCTGGGGGACAGCAGGGGCTGAGGAACCTCCAGTTTCTTGGTGCCCAGCTCAGGGCTCAGGAAGGTCTGAGCTCACTGACACGGTGTAGTGTGGTGTCCTCAGAGCCAAGGTGTTGGGTGTCAAGGGCAGCCATCCTGCAGGGAGTCAGTGCCCACACCGATGGGTGCAGCCCCAGAGCAACCAAGACAGTAGGACAAGCAAGATGGTGATGTCAACAGGCCCTGATGACAGATCGATGAACACCAACCAAAAACTGGGTAATAATACAAGGTCAAGAACAATCCAGGATATCCAAATAATTGCTCAGGAACAGGGCTGAAGACTCCACAGCATCTCTGGAGGGTGCTGAAGGTGGATCCTGGGTTGTGGGTAGGTTGGGGATAGCAAGGCGGGGATAGTCAGGTCCACAATGGTCTCAGAGCCATGAGAAGGTCTCTCTTTGGCACCCACACCACTTTAGGATGTGTTATGAATAAAAAATTATAATTGGCTTCTGCAAAGTAAAAAGAACATTCACTCAAGCTGAGGAAAATTGAGCAATACCATTTCATTTTTGTTAATGAAAATAAACAGATGAGAAAACATAAATTATAAGAGAAGGACTTGTACTGGCAAAATAAGCGATGTCCACATAACTGCAAGGTGATCTCATTAGCAGCATGATATTGTAAAGCTTTGCATAATAACTGCTTAAAGACTTGTAATATTATTTAGGAAATTCAAACATATATCTCTTTAAGTTCACTCAATTTTGCTTTAATAGTGTATTCCCTAGGGAGCTAAATTATTTATTGATTTGTTAAGGAGAACAATGATCTAAATGTAAGAACTGAAGTGTATGTAATTGAGATCCAATTGGATGGATTTAAGTGAAGACACTTAAATTGGTCCAAAGATTAAAATAAAGTCTTTTTCTTTCCCCACCAGAAAGTACATTTTCTTTCGCTACCAGAAAGAACATTTTAAGAATGAAAATACTTTGTTGAGATTTTTTTTTTAATATCTCATTCTAAAAATAGCAGAGCAACAGAATATATTTTTAAAATGACCCAATACTTGCCTATTTAAGATTATAATCTGAGGCTGTATTTTAAGCACTGCTATAGCTATTATGATTCACTAATGTAGCTTTCCCAGCATGTCACATTAAACCATAAGTTCCAGGAGAGTAAAGCTATGAAGAAATTTCAAGACCTAGGAAAAAAGTGTGAATCACTATGTTTTTTAGTCTGAGCATTGGGAGACTTCAGCACATTTTGAGTTTCAGCTACAGTCAAGAAAAGAAATTTATTGTAAATTATTTGCCATTAACCTTTAAAAGTAACTCTTCCTTTGCAGGAATTATATTCTACCAGCATCTTATTATACTGTCAGTTCCCCTGAGTAATTGAGATTGTTAAGCTACTTCTTAAAAATTAATTTTTCTTGCTGATAATGGGAGCACTACTGATCTCTGAAAGAATAAACTATACTTGAATTGACTCAGCCTGGAAATGTTGCCTTTTTTCAGTGCTATGTTTTATGAGTAAACAGTGAAAAAAGTATTTGAGCTTTTAAAAATCTGTTTTACTTCTTCAAGATATAATTATCTAAATTCGTAGTTTGAGCACTTTCCTTTCTTAACTTCCACTGATTATAGTTTGGTATCCCTCTAAATTGTTTGTGAGCCCTACAATGATGCTTACTTTGATACAGCTTCCAAAGCTACTAGAATGCACCTAAAGCAGTACTATTCATTATTACATGGAGTTTCCATGTCACTCATGGACATTTATCTGGAACTGTATGACTTTGCACTGGTAAATGATAGGCTCATATGAATGTTGTCAGTGAAAGAAAAGTCACTCCCCAGAACTCATTAACTGCGAGCTTAAATACACTGTGCTCTATAATTCTTCTCTGTATTTTCATCCGGAATTCCACAGGTCGTACTTTTAAATGTCTCATGAGCAAAAGGAAAGAACAAATACAAGCTCACGGTATAGTGTTATCAAAAGCTTCCCTGTTCCTAACACGTGTTCATTATTCCTCCATCTCCCTCCTTTCTCTCTTTCCCTCTTTAAATCTATGCCTTGCTTTGTGCTCTCATGTGTTGTCTTTTTTTGCTTTTCTCTCCATATGTTGTTTTCTCTTTCCGTTTTTCATTTTCTTTGTCTCTCTCCAAGGTATCAAGTGGGAAAATTTATTAGTGGTATAATTCATACTTACTCGGCTAATAGGTTATGACTTTGTTTGACTGGTCAAAAAACCCTGGAGTCTCAAATCTGGCTATATGACTCACCAGAGAAGATTTCTACTGAATGTTGAGACAGGCACTAAACCAAGATATTATGCAGAATTTTAAGAAGAGTGGGTTTTTTTAAAATTAAATTGGAAAAAATTCAAAACAGTATATTAGTTGATGCTTTAATTTGTAGATATCTAGAAATGGGATATTTCTTTCTTTTACTTTATTTGTGACTCTTTAACACACTCAGGATGAATTTTAAACACTTGGATTACAAGATTGGTGTTAGATAAGGACATTCTTAATTTTAAAAGCCAGTGGTTAAAGGATAATTAAAGCAAAAATGTTGTGACTTTGTATGTTCAGTATACAATACAGTATTTTCAATTTTCACTGAGCATGGAATTTAGCCTCAGAAACATCCCTAAAGTAGCTTGCTATCTGCCACACTTTGACCTTAAAAATATCTGAGACTATCTTAGAGATGATATCAGAGCCTAGGGCCAGAACTGCAATCATTGCATCCATGCCTGAAAGACATTCTCCCTTCAAACACTAAACTGTGCTAGTTGTTTGGTTTGATCACCTTTCAAAAGGTGACCCCACTTCTCTTTTGCTCTCCTCTATTCTCTGCTTCTACACAGCACAGTAACAGGGGGAAAAGAAAAAAAAAAGGTAAAAAAAGCCTAAGTAATACAGACTCTTCTATAGAGCAGTCCACTAATATTTACTGCCATTTTCATTTTAATTTGGGTAACTGGAAACATTAGGATTGTTGCCCTTAAAAAAAAGAAGTGTTTTGAAAATAAGGATACAAAACTGCAAACATAAGCAAACTGTGTTTTTTTGTCATTTCTTACTCTATTTTTATCTCACTTAGCAAGATTATAGATTCCAGCATCCATGGCAGGGATTCAGGATCCAAGAATAAGAATTATAATTTATTGGGAATATCTAAAAAAATGTGACTTCCTGCAAATTTATGAAGAACTTCCACTAAACTATAGACCAGCTCTAATGAAAATATATCTTACTTCCTTCCAGATTAGTTTGCAATCTGCTGGAGATTCCTTGCCATTCTCTATTCTAGAAAAACCACTCTTAAAAAAAAAAAAAAAAAAAGTTTTTCTGGCCAAACCTGTGGACAACTGATTAGTTTCAGAAGGAAAAATTCAGATGTCTGTGATTAATGAGGTCTCCTGATTCCTGGTGTCATATTCCAAGAAATGTCCATCCTTTTTTACCTGCTCCAGAATTTTTCTGCCTTAGTAGCAGAATTATATTTTCTTCTTGGTTGTGACACCCTGTGGCTCAGCATATTGTTCTAAACTGAAACGAGCAGCTTTTGTGTTAGTGTCATAGATTGTCAACTGTGGCAACTCAGAGGACAATGCACTTCCACTTCTGTTATCAGAAGCAGCTACCAGTAGACCAATACTTATAGGAAGACAGTAACATCTTAAAAACCACTGTTGACCAGTTAGAGCCTTAACTCCAGACTGGAATAATGAAATGAAAATAAGGCTCAAGTACCTGTTGCAATTGTTAATTATTAATACAAAGAAGTCAGCATGAACAGCAAAGCAGTAGAAGACCCTACCCATGAATGATGTTTTCATTAAGCCGAAGATATTGGGCTTCTTGGACCAAAATTACTGGGAGACAAAGTGGTGTATGTCTGATTTGCGTGAAACCAAAAAAAAGAGATAACTTGAGAAGGGAAAGAATCGTCTTGCAGTCAGTCCAGCAGTATGACAACTCGAACTGTGTTACATGTGGAGAACCTCAAGTAGTAAGACTGACAGAGAGATGTGAAGAAAGACGGAGCTTTCAGACAGATACTTTTTGTCGCCAGTGGGCTTCCTGAAATCCTTGAATATCTCCAGCTGAACTGTTATTTTAGAGGGGACTGTTGCCAACTGCTTCCATAAACTATGATAGCACATATGTATATTAATTGCCAAAGTTGTGAAATAAATCATTCTGCATCTTGGCTTTCTTACACATGAAAGCCTACACAGAATGTGGTTTTGCTTTGTTATAGTCTGCTATACTTCAAGTGAAATAATATACTGAGTCTGTGCCATTGACTTACACCCTATGCACCCTACTTATGTCGGTGGATTTATGCATTACTGACAGTAGGCAAAGACCATAATCATATATTTCCCCCTTTCATTTTAGTGGAGCAAAATTAATGTATCTGATTAAAATATCTTCACAGACTGACAGGGACAGCAGCATCAGTACACAGGAGGTTCTTTTTGTGTTTGAAAATTACCTGAGGGGTTTCAGATGGTCTTTTAATTAATTTATAATAACTTCTGAGTATAAATGACAATACAAAATCAAATTATTGAGACAAAATGCCCACATTACATTAGAATTTTATTCTGTAATTCAACAAGCCTATTGAACTGGGATTGCTTCAGCATATGGCAAAGATTCAGAAAATTTCCAGCATAGAATAAATGACTGAGATGGCATTTTACACATTATAGTACTTGAGACAATAATCTATTGGAACACGTGTGTTACTACAGGCCTAATTTTAAAGAATGCATGTTTTCACTTATTTTATCATTACCTGTACGTGTGAAAGATGATGCCCAAATTGCTGTCCTGAATACAGTTACTGGCAGGTCTTTACACCCATTTTGGGCATTCTGAATGAAGGTGTCTTCACAGTGATATCAGTATAATTATACTCCTAAAGCAAATAGCAAAATGGTACATGCGCAAATTTATTTTAAAATCAGATTTCTGGCAAGTACATGAGAAAGGATTGAGAGTATGTTAGAATATCTGAAAATAATTGCCACTAAATTTAATCAGTTATGTGAAATGTGAAATCAACCCAAGGTCACCTTAAAAAGGAAATGAATGTTTTAATCAGCCATTGCACAGAAACAGATGGCATGACTGGGAGGTTAGAAACAAGAAAAGACAGTTCTTCTAAGCTGTGTAACTTTTTTAATGTATGCATACTAGAATCCTATAAATGAAAGGTTCACTTATTATTTACAAATTAAATTTACTAATTTTATAATTGTGGAAAAAATGAATGGAGATAAGAGGCTTACGACACACTTTTTTTTTTTTCTATTGCTATGATTAAGTCCATAACATTTCTTTAAAGTTTTTTATACTGTTCATAAACATCTCCAGCTCTCGAGGCTCTCCCTGCTCATTTCAGAGTGTAAAGATAAGGTAGGCTACATGTCTGCTGCTGCCAGCTCCTTCTAGCCTCTTTACAGAGATCTTCAAGGCTATTTCCATTTTATGTCCCTTTAGCCTACATTTTAATGCTATAGGAAAATAGTAATCTAAAAATTAAGCGTGTGTAATTTATCCCTGTCTATCAGGTTTCCCTGTCAGACTACCAGTTCCCCTTGTTGTGTTTATCTCATCATCTCACATCTGTACTCCGTGCTATAACTTTATATTCCTTAAAACTATTCTTGAATTTGTTGTATCTTACGGCACTTGTCTTTTTGGACACCAAAGGACATTGCATTTGTAATTTAACTACTCTTCTTTTAATTAATTAATAGCTCATAGTTGTAAGGGGCTAAAAGCCAAATGCTAGTCAGAGGTACCTTTTAGAGCATCGGACCTGAAGCCAAGTACTGCTTTGGAAGTGAACATAGTAGATACGGGAGAAATAGGCACTGTCTGAATAAAGCATGACCAGGAGCACCATGGTCTTTGATCATTTCTTCTGTAGGATAATTCAGGATTAAGGACGCCTCAGAAATTTCCAGTCCATCTTACTGTTTCCCAGAGCTTTACCCAGCTGGGCCTGGAAAATCTCCAAGAATGGAGACAGCACAACCTCTCCACCCAACCTATTCCACTGTTTGGGTGTGCACAGCAATAGACATCTCTCCTTATATCCAGTCTGAATCTCTCTTGTTTCAGTACATGTCCATTGTCTGTTGTCCTTCCACTGTTCACCAGGGTGACAACCAGCTCCACCTTCTCAATGACCTCCTGTAGCTTCTAGTGGGCTGCTGTTCAACCTCCCCAAAGCTGCCTCTTCTCTAGCTATCTCCCTCAACCTCTCCTCAGAGGACAAGTGGTTCAGCTCACTAAGCATACTGGTGGCCCCTGCTGGGCTCTGTCCAGGTTATTGATGCCTTTCCTGAAATGGGGGGTTGAGGGATGAGGGGAGGAGAAGCAAGAGCCTCACAAATGGACACCGTATCTAGATTTGTCTATTAAATATTAAGTAAAGGAGGGTAATTGCTTCCATTGATCTTCTGTCTGAACTCCTGTTACTGTAGCTTCCAATGCTGTTGGCCTTGGCTGGCAGGACACACTGCTGTCTCACAATCAGCTTACTGTGCCTTCCCCGAGCACTGGGTCCTTTTTCAGAGAACTACTCCCCAGTCAATCTCCAGCCTATATCATCATCATAAGACATTCTTCCTTTCCAGGTACATAACTTAACATTTTTATTAAATTTCAAAGGTTGCAGCTGGCCCATTCTTCCACCCTCCATTCCTCCCTCCCTCTCAATGGAAGCCCTGCTTTCAAGTGAACTGAGTTTGGTGCCATCTGCAAACTCAGTGAGAGTGCACCCCATTGCCTCCTCCGGGTTGCAGATAAAAATGTTAAGAAGGAGAGGTCCCCATTTAGGCCTCTGTGATGATCACTTGTTACTAGCCTTCATAGGGACTATGACCTATTGAATGCCAGCCCCTGAGTTTAACCCTCCAGCCATCTTTCTATCCTTACAATTTTCCACTCAAACAATCATAATGTCCTTACTTCCATGCAATAACACTGTTAGAGACATTCAGTAGCCTTGCTAAAAACCATGCTAATGACATCCACCACTCTGTCATTGTCCACAGATCCATTTACGTTACTATAGAAGGCAATAAGGTCAGTCATGTGTGATTTACTACCTGCCTCCATGGACTACAAGTTTACATGCATTGCTGCCCAGATTAGATGTTTTTATACTGCTAAAATAAGATTAAACAATTCCTCAAACTGGTCTTTTATAGTTCTATGAATTTTTATTCACACTGTCCTTTGTAAAGAAAGAACTTTCTTCAGCAAGTGCTTAAACACTATCAGATCTCACAGCAAATTAAATAAAATGGTTTCAAGTGATAAAAGCATAGCACTGCTGTAAAAAAAGAAGAGCTTCTGACAAACTGGATGGTAATTGCAGTTTCAGGTATCCTGCCATTTTAGGTTGGCTCCTCAAAACAACTCAACTTGGCAGAGCTAGCACAGATACAAAAGTTGATTAATGATGGTTAGATATTTTTTTTTGGTCAAGTTTGCTATTTTATCTTCCATTAGAACAATTGATAAATCTTTCACTACCTTTGTGGAAACTAGGTTATGCTATGAGAACAATTCAGAAAATTCAGCATGTCTTATTTGGTTTTGAGATGCTGGACATTGAATGCTAATACTGGAAATTGGGTTGTTCTGAAAGGAGAGAAAAAATTTTGCTTAGAAAAGGAATGTTCAACATTTAGAAACTAATTTCCAAATGTAGAATATTTCATTGGCCGTTGTAACATTGGACCTCTACAATACATTTGAGGAGCATGTAAGGACAGAAAATTATCCAGTGCATTGATTTGAGGACAGAACCAGATTTTAAAGTGTCTGCTAAATAAAAAATACATGTTTTGAATTTGTAACGATGTTGCATACAGATGTAGCCAGTGCAGTAGGGATTCCGGTCAAGAAAACATGAGGTTTGGCTCTCACATAAAAACATATTTTGGCACTCACCTCTTTCCTTCTGGAAGTCTCTGTTTCCACAGCCTTTTGCGTAGTTCAGACTGGTAAGGAAAACCCTTCAGACTGTATAACTTGAATACAGCTTAATTTCTTCATACTTAGCCATCTGTAAGTGCTATCCCATTTGCCAGTCTGCAGGTGCCCTTTCCCTGTTAAGACATATATTTGCAAGATCCACAATCACTTTCATAAGGTTGTTAGAACAGATAATGGTTTACATCATTTGTACATATGCAACTAAGTAGTAAATAAGACTCAAAAACTTTTATTGTCTGTATACATTAAAAACATAAAGTTTGCAGAATGAATCATGGGGCTCAAAGCCTCTCTCAGGAGGAAATATTAGAGGAAGCAATCGATTCATTAGGGAGAAGGTAAAGGGACTGATCTATAACATACTAACAAAGTAGGAGTATGCAATAAGAGTGGGCTAATGGACATCATGTTTTTTATAGCTACAAATGACAGTTTACAGATAGGCACATTCAAAGTAGAAGCATGAGACATGTTTCTATCAGTGAGAGAAAATAACCACTGGGTCACTTTAGGAAGGAAAGGAGTAGATTTTCTGTCCATCATACAACATTTTAAAATCAATAATAGTTTCTTTCTAAACATGTACTGTATCAAACCATAAATTATTGGACTTCATGTAGATGTTGATGGGTGAGGTCTTTCCGCCTTATGTCACGTCACAGATTGGACTAAATGAATGCAGTGTTCTCCTCTGGCCTTAAAATCTATGAAGTGATCAATGGCTGTCACAGGACCACAGCCATGGAAAAAAAGCTATTATTACTTATGGTCGAAAGGAAAAGGAGACAATATGGGACCTGATAGGCCTAGTCAGTCAATACTGGCCTACGGAGACTCCCAGTGCTCATAAGGCAAAAAGTGAATGTACCTACCTGCCGTGTACTTTCTGCTTTTAGATTCAAATTCAGTATTTTATCATTTTCACTCTCCTGCATAGAATGTAATGCGTTCAGGTAAGATGTCAGTTCATTTCACAGAAAGACACAAGTGTTCAAATGAGACTCGCATTCTAATATATATAAACAATGTGTCCCCTTCCTTCCTGTAGTTTGTGATCACTGTTCTATTTTACCAGTTTTCTGACCTGCCTGTTTCCATCTAAATACCATTTCTCATTTTTTCTTTCTGCCCCCCCTACTCCAACCTTGGACTGATGCATAATTTACACCTTTGTATTTATTTATGATTTAAGAAAAATGTCATTGAAAGATAGGAAAAAAGAATTGATGATTGAATGACATAACTCAGCAGGAATAAAAGTACGTTTGAAATTCATTATTCCTTGCTTTCCTAAATCTTTGCATATATTGTGACAGAGAGAAGTACTTTTTTAAAAAAAGAACAAAAGAAATAGTGTCTTTTTCAGAGGGAAAAACTCTGGAAAGACCACAGTCTGACCTTGTATATTATCACAGAGTCACCAAATTGCAGAATGATTAGGGCTGGAAGGGACTTCTGGAGATCATCTAGTCCAACACCCCTGTTAAAGTAGGCTATGCAGGATCACGTCTAGGCAGGTTTTGAATAGCTCCAGAGAAGGAGACTCTACAACTTCTTTCGTCAGCCTGTTCCCATGCTCTGTGAGCCTCAAAGTAAAGTTTTTCATCATATTCAGATGGAACTTCCTGTATTCCAATTTGTGCCCATTTTCCCTTGTCCTGTCACTGGGCACCACCGAAAATGTGCTGTCTTAATTCTTTTGTGCTATTAATTATGTGCTATCTTAATTAATTTAGCTGTAAATTAGCCTTCAGGAATCCTGTGCAGTCTTTCTAAAAGGTCACTAGAATACTAATGAATTCTCGTCTTCTTTAGGTATTCTGTGTACAAGAGGCTGTGTAGTGAGAAGTGACTGAACTTCGAGACATTTCCTACAAAACTATTTTTCTTGTCAGAACTATGTAGCACGTGGAGTTTAAGGAAAGTGGATGTTTTAAAAATATAAATAAATTCCTCATGCTACTTATAAGGAATCTTTGGGTTTTTTCATGATGAAAATCAATTTCTATTGAGGGCAGGCAGAGCACTGTGACAAGATGCTAGTGGAAGATGGATTATTTATAGATAGATATAGATATATAGATATGGATATATAAATAGTTCCAGGATCCTGTGGGAAAAAAAGGCAGGGGGATGGAAAGAGTATTTCATAGCAGTCTGTGACATATGTTACTGGATGGGGAATACTCTTCCTGTCCCAATCTCATTCAAAAATTCTATTTCAAAAATTGAGTGCATGGACTACCTCTCTGACTTGATGTCTTTTCATGTTTTTTACTTCATAAAAATATTTCACAAGCAGCTGTATAAAAGGATCTTGTACACGCATGGGAATTGCATGATAAGGATTAGGTTCTTATCATGATAAACAGTTATAACAATCCCACCAAAATGCTATCCATCTTAAAAGAACTGATGATTCATCCATCATTTATAGAAATGTGGGTAAAATGCTACAATCTTATTCTGTGGCATTGTATCAGCAATGCGTAGATTAAATAATTCTTAATAATATGCTTTGCTATAGTACAAGGTCACAGGTCTTCTTATAAGAATAATGAAGGGTTGTATGACTCCATGATATGCCTTTAAACTCCCAAAGTAAGATGTAGCTTATCTGCCTGGTTTTACACCAAACGAATTAATAAAACTCCTTAAAAATTTGAGCGGAATCATTTTGCCTTCATTTGACCTTAAAGCCTTGTTCTTTCCACAAGATGAATTTGGGGGGTAAAAAAAAAAAAAAAGTTGTCTTTATTCTGGTAGATCGTGAACCAGTATACTTCAAATTCTGAAGGACTAAATAAAAAGAATAAGCCTGAGCGCATTATCTGATGAATTCTGCCATATTTCCTTTAAGTTTTGTTGGGAATTATAATGTTATTTAGCATCTTTAATAGAGATTTGGGAAGAAAAATAGAATCAGATCAGAGCTGTTGCTATCAAGGGTACTAAGAGAAATTTAAAACCTAAACCTTGTGTAACTTGCTGAATGTGAAAAAGGGTAAAAATAAATTCATCTTGCAAGAAAAAATATCTAAGAAAACATCATCACAGATAAGAATACTTAGAAGTAAGGAAATATTTTAAAAGCTGTGCAACCAAAATACACATTTTTAAAAAGCAGCTTCAAGTGTGGATATATCCCTAGAAGTAGTACCTAAAGGATTAATTAGAAAACATTGTCTCACTATAAGCACAAGTAGTAGCATCAGTGGTAGCACCAGTTTAAACCTTATAACTTATTATATCAAAAGTTTATTTTATATATATGATTAATAAAATATAGTAATTATATAATTTTTATAACTACATATAAAAGCTTAAATGATTTAAACATCAGGTTGACCTTATAACTTAAACATCAACTTAAACCTTAAAAACCTTATGGGCTTCATAGTGCTTTCAGTCCTGAGTGTTTGGTTACGAAGACACTGGTACTCAAAGAAGAAAACAGCATATGTATCCTAGTGCTGTAGGGTAGCCATCTGTGTTGCAGTGTTATTTCAACCAACACTAGGAAGAGTAGAGGCTCCCTGCTCCAAAAGCAAGCTCCAGAGTGGGAAACATAAGAGAGGCAGAATTGATTTTAGCCAAGTGCCTGAGTAACTATCGTTGCAAATCAGGAAAGTAAAAACACCTTGGGGTATTCTCTGCTATTTAAAGCATCATAGTAAGATCACTGTATAAAGAAGAGAAGTGAGTCACATGGATGTTTGATGACTTGCCATAAGTTTCTCTATAACAGCTATCAAAAACTAAGCTAAGGCCTTTCTCAGTATTGACCTTACTTTGGTCAAAATGAACATCACCATTCTTCTCTCCTGCTTCATATGCTTTATTGCCAGTGCCTTTGTTCTCAGGGATTCAGAGTGATAGTACAGAAGTGCTGTGCTGATCTTCTCATGTCCTTTTCTATTGAGGGGAAACATTTACATTTTGCTGAACTTCTGAAAATTATAACCCTAAACATGAAGGGAAGACTGGAATGCAGGACATTAAAGCTAAATGTTTGTGTACAGCCATGTGGGCATAAGCCATCGTCAGGCTCTGGCTTGTGTTTTGGTTTATATGAGTGACCTCAAATTCATTGCCATCAGCCCTCTTTCTTGAATCAGATACTTGAACTAGATCTTCGATATCTGACCTTATCTCTCCCGTGCTTGGCTAAAGATCATTTAGACAGGAGGAATCTAGTCATGCCCATGCATTTGACCAGAAGTTTCATTTAAAATTGCAGAGCACTTCTGGAAAAAAAAACAAAAAACCTCATTGAATGTGTTGTTTTACAAGTTTTGCTTCTGAGAACTCACGATTTTCTCATAGAAAAATACTGAATCAAAATATGATCCAAAGAGCTACCTGTTTTGTTTCAAGAGCAAAACATTATTTACATCTGAATTATAGGTTTTTCTCTTCTGTCTGTAAATATTTACTCCATTTTTAATATGAACAGAAAGTAAAAATTTGTTTTACAGCATTTCTACTTTTGACTTCTGCATTACAAAATTATTTTTACATATTGTTGATCAGTAACAGCTCATAATTTTGAAAGATGAGACAAAATGTGTGAAAAAAAATAATATTATTTTATGAGTTAGCATTCACACATATCCAACAGCCAGAAGCTGGCTTTCAAAATTGCTGGAAGACTACCATATCTTAATATAAGGCCCGGTTTGGTGAAGCCATAGATGTATGGCTGTGCACTGCCAAATAATATTCTAATGTAAGAAATACTAGTCCAGTCCATCCACTGCTTTCATTAATCTCCTGTACTAAAGTTAGGGCTCATTCCCCTACACATCCCTAATGCTGAGTTAGTGTCTAAGGACAACATATTTATCTCTCAGTATTAGCAATAGACAGCATCCAAAACAGAGTAATGCATTCAGTCTCTCTGATGTCTCTTTTGTTCACATGACCCAGTATTTAATTTCTCCTCCAGCAGTTCTAATTCCTATCCCTCCTTCTTTTTTTCTTTTTTTACTACTTCTTGCCTCTTGCTTTACTAGGCTTACTAGACTGTACTAATGGCAAGTCTTGTTAAAAGTAGTTTGGACATCACCAAAAATTCACTAGGTTGTTTCTAAATCAAGTTTTACTTTTCATAATAAAGTCACTCTTCATAATAAAGTCACTTCACAATTTAGATCTAAATCTAGAGCAGGTCTACAGTGGATCTACA
This sequence comes from Myiotriccus ornatus, assembly GCA_036023395.1. NCBI lineage: Eukaryota > Metazoa > Chordata > Aves > Passeriformes > Tyrannidae > Myiotriccus > Myiotriccus ornatus. The sequence goes on along the minus strand of JAYRBT010000114.1, from coordinate 75,967,912 downwards.
AGATCTCCAGTCTGCATCTAGTTCCAGTCTAGATGCCTCAGAATTCCCTAGGTTGCCAGCCAACACTGATCATAATGTTTGTTCCTAAGGAACACCTTTCCTCCTCCACTTCAGGAGATTATCTTCATTTCTTCCCAAAATTTCCATGAAACTTAAGACAAAAACTTGTGATTTGTTCAACTCATACATTTTTTTTCTCTATGGATCATCAGCAAGTACATGCTACTACCACCTTGGAGTAATTTTTCCTTCAGTCTTTGGTTTCTGCCCCCTTCTGTTCAAATTGAAATCTTGTCCCTTTGAAGTGTCTTTATGGATAAAAGTAGCATATTTAGAAGTCTTGGTAAATAGATGCTGTTTGATACGAGTAGTGTAGCCTAGCAGAGCATAGAAAGAGAACCTTATGAACTTCTATACCCTCGTGAGCTCTGATACTTCCCAATCAAAATATCATTGAATTTATATTCATACAGGGCTCAAGGCTTTAGAAAATACCCAGAAATAGAGAACTAGTATCTCCCATTTTAATTCCAATCCCATCTTTATATTCATATGGTTCTTAACAGTACCCATACCTTGGTTTCATATTCTTGTCTTTCACAGTACACACATTTCCAGACAAGCATGAAAGAGGTAAGTTCTTAAACTAATTTATTATTTGCTTACTACTGAGACAGATGAAGTTTTGCCTTACTTACAGAATTGCTCCTGAGAGTTACTAAGTCTCAGTTAGTAACTGAGGAAAAATGAGAAGAATTTGAGTTACACATTAGAACAAGTCAAATATTTCAATGAGACTGAGATGAAATAATAAATAATGCATTTTAGCACATAAGTTAAGGCAGTAACTTCACTCACATCATATTCATACAACTAGAGCAGCCTCAGAAGTATTGATCTCGAAGTTTTACAGAAGTAGAGCTTATGTTATACTTAGTTATAGCTTAAATTCTACGTATTTCTCAGGCAGCCAGTTTATTTGAAATTTAATAGTAATATTGCAGGAGAAAATTATTATTGATAATTATATGTTGGTATGAATTATTTGAATAAAAATCTTATTTTTCAAAATAAATGTTATGAAATACAGTGTAAATTAATCCAGATCAGTTACACAAATAGCTGTTGGCTCTGAACTGGAAGAGAACATCAAGAACAGTAAAAAGAACAGCAAAAAGAACAGCACTGCATATACAATACACAGCACACACAGAGTGAAATTTAATTTTAAAGGATGAGTGGTTTCTCTCTCTGTTGGTTACCCTTCGGCATGTTTAACTAATGCACTTCCCTCTCTGCCTGCCCCTTTCACTGTTCAAGCTTTTTCTCCTGATGTAGAATGAAAACTGTAAGGCTTTTTGTATAATTAAGTGAGCCTATTTGACAACAAGTCTAAAACAATTCCCAATAATCCACATTATACAGGAGTCTTACTTCTATCAAGTTAAAAACTAGTATTTTGTATTCTAAGCAAAATGCAATTAGTTTCTGAAATTTCATCCAAGAAACAGAATTTAGTAGGCATTTAGCTTAGTGGATGTTAGGCACTTAAATTAAAGGAATTTGATTATGATCCAAAATTAAACTCTATCTAAAAGGGAGGTCTAATTCTCTGTCTTTCTCTCTCTCTCTCTCTCGCTCTCTCTCGCTCTCTCTTGCTCTCTCTCTCTTTCACACACACACACACTCTCCCATCACCTTTGTTAATATATGTGTTTACCAGTGCAAAGTAATTTCAGAATGGACATAGATCAGCACAGTTCTGATGTTTTTACACCAACTTAGCAGGCTTGTGAGTGGTTCATTAGATGTAATATAGTGAGAACAATCCTAAGATTGCCAGGCTGCATTATATCTTGTGTCATTCAATAAAAAGGGAATAAAAAACAAGACCTGCCATAATTATTACCATTACTATTTAGAAACATTATGAAAAGTCTTGAGGCTTCACATTTTGAGGCTCAAACAAGTCTCTGTGAGATTTGGAGAAAAGACCTAACTGAGGAAAACACATATATATATATATATATATGAAAAACCCAGCTATGGATGTTTCTAGAAATCTTTCTCTAAGCACTATATCATTGGTTAAAAAGAGGCAAGAGATTGCAGTAGAGTGGCTATAGGAATCTGCTATAGAACATTAATTCCTACTTCATCTGAAAGTGCTTCTGAAAGAGTCGTAAAGATAATTTTTGCTAATTTATTCTTATGACTAGATATCCCAAATAATTAAAGACTATAAATGTGAATCAAATAAAAACTACAGATGTGAACTGAAGATGAAGGATTGGCTCCCTATTTAATGATTTAATTGAAGCTACAAAAGATAATAATTTAAAAAAAAATCCAGAGTCAAATTGCAGCAACCGGTCAATGACACAGAACAACAAAATAGAGAAGTTCAAAGGTGATAAAAGAAAAGTATCTTTTCCAGGTGAATTACAAAAGCAATATAGACAGGAATTACCCACATGCAAATTGGCTGAGACACCTCTATTAAATTCATAAAACTCAGCCCATATTGAACCTCTTTCTTGTTATTGCTTTGCTTGTTTTTGCTAAACTCATTAGCAAGGCACTTGAGAAAATTTGCACTCAATAATTAAGTGCTCAGTCCCTGTGACATGTTATGGTCCAGAACCAGAGTAAAAGAGGAAATAGAATTTTTGAGCTTTGGAACAAATGAAATTCTTTAACAATGTTATTTCAGTTAGTAGAACTTACTTGCTGGAACCAAAGTTTTGGGGCAGGTGCACAGAAGACCTGGGACAGAAACCAGGCATTCACTATGCACCTGTGATTCACTGAACGGGTGAAGAACTTCATCCTCATTAACAGTAAAGCAAAGATGATTGTGGAGTCCAGATGGGTATGAAGATGCTTGTTTGCGTTCACAAGCTCAGGCTTTTGGCTTGAAAGAACACAGGACTGTGAGCCTACTTTTTTTTTTTTTTTTTTTTTTTTTTTAGGAAACAACACAGCCCTGGAGAAAGTCCTTTCTTTGGTTACTTTTTAAGTTGCTGTTCTCTGTAAATTAACACAGAAAATGAACCTAACTTATTTGAAATTAAATATAACAGCTGGAAAGATTCCATAGGCTGCAACTACTCATACATGCCAGAATTACTGAATTACAAGATATGTGTATTATTGTAATGCTTTGCTTTTGAATAAAATTGCTCAAATCAAGCATTATTTTGGGCACTATTTCCTCGTTATCCTATAGGCAGTTACTTGTGCATGTTCTTGGAGGACTGTATTTTATTTCATTCCCGGTAAATTATTTCTGTGAAAAACCTCAATAATCAGTTTGAAAGTGAAGCACAGCTTCAAGTCACTACATAGATCTGCAACACGATGTCTATATGACAGCACATTTTAACTACAATGAACAATGTGTTTAGAAAAAAACTGTATTTTCTCCAGGAGCTGTTTTCCTTGACACAACTTTCTTCTTATAACATGAAAATTAAATCATGTTGTGTCTTCACACCATTTCTTTCTGTTTCTGTTTTTGTCATACAGATTAAAAATCTATAAATGTTTGTCACTGTATTTATTGTTACTCCTTCAGTTCTAATTCCTCTTTGCCGTTTCCAAGGTTTGTGCTCTTTTTCACTGCCATTAGGGTTATGCACATGAGTACATTCTGTCCATTTTAGTTCCCAAACCTTCAGTTGGAGAATGTAGTGGTAATTCTGCTTGCATGCTCTGCAGGTACCTCAACTGCTTGAAGGTTGGTACTTCAGCCTCGAGTTCTTATTCTCATTTCTCCCATGACCCTTTATTTCCTCTATAATCTGCTTATATGGCATTCTAGAAACAGCTACAGGTCTCCTATCCTTTCCTTTAAATCCCTTAGAATCAGCCTATTCTTCTGTGAAATTTGCAAGTGTCTCATCAGACATTTATCTACTTAGATATGTTGTATCTATTATCTAGATAGAGTAATAAATAATCCTGATTTGGATCTATTCTTTCAAACATTAGCAAGGTTGTGAGAAAATCTGATCCTGTTATGAAAGGAACTCCTCTACTTTTATTGTTCTGTCCTTCTGCCTTCATTCCTTATTCATATATTCATTAAATTACGTGCAAAATAACTTGGCATATTTTCTTTGGATAAGGTTCCTTGCGGTTCAGCACAAATATTTGATCATTATTGAGAATAAAATTACAATATTAATTGAGGTTTTGCAACTGGAAACAGAAACGTATGTAACTTGAAAAGACAAAAATGCATTTTCCCTATATTTGTACATCTCTAATTATAAATATCATATGATAGATAAGAATAAATTTTAAAATACTTTCCATTCATTAAATACCTTAATAATACTTTGAAGATGTACTCAGTACTTGGAGAAAGTAGTACCTACTGTTTTCAGTCTACAGAATAGGCAGCAAAGTAACAAACACCAATTATATTCAGGCTTTGAACTATACAAAAAAGAGTTATCAAACAGTATATTAATAGATTACAAATCAGATAGGGATTTATCTGCTAAAGAGAAATATTTTCTGCTAATGGTGTAATAAATGTGACAATCACTGGAACACACGCATGAGAACATAAAAGCATGATCAATATAAATCACAAAAAAAAATTTGGCTCAATATAAAATGTATTTAGAATAATGAAAGACAGCAGCAGCCTAAAAACAGCAATAAAAAGAACTAAGAGAAATAAATGAGTTAATTACAAGATCATCTAGCAGGGCTGGAGATAAAGTAGCATTTTATCTGGGAAATGGCATGTGAACCTACAAATGAAGACACCTATCATGGCACTTCAAAGAACACTGTGAGAATGTTAGCATCTAACTCCAAAAAAAAAAAAAATTCAAAATCTAAAAGCACTTTTTTCCCTTGTGGGATTACAAAATCCCAATTAAAATGTCTGTGCCTATACACTCTCCAAAATGCGACAGGAATATAATTTTAAGGGATAATTTTGTTTTAATAAAGTATGTTTTGAGTCACACAACAAGTACATCTTTTCTTACTCTTTGGCTGCTTTTTGGTGACAAGGACTATCACTGAGATGGCTCTACCAGAATCTCTTATTCACACTGTCAGGACCTGCCCCTTCCTCCCCTTTCTCAAAAGTCTGTGTTATCCCTAGTGACTATGAGGGAAGAAACATAGGAAAAGTAAGGGCAACTGTGATATTTTGGACCATCACACAGGCAGTAGGCCTTGTCAGAATATCAAAAACCCATGCACAAACAAGTGAAAGTGAGGAAGCTGTTGAGAGTCTAGGATTATTTGTGGCTGACAGTGCACACTGATATCTTATTTCCTCTTATAGAAAGATGTTCACAGAATATTAATGAATGAAAAACAGAAAAAGGTGGCTGTTAGAGATCTCAAAAACAAGTGCTGAACAGCAAATATGATGAAGGTCTCCTGTGCAGAACAATTGTTTGCAACCAATTGTCTCTGTGGAGTTACATTGTGTTTCTCCCTTCTGAGCTGTAACTTTCTCATTATAATGAGCATTTTATGTTTTAAAAGCTTTCTGTTCATAGTATACTATCCCACACTCAGTCATTTCTTTTTTAAATCCAAATTACATTCCTGTTCTGAAAGTTCAGTATGATGTGGCCTCAACAGTGTACCTCTATGGGGCAGTATTTTTTTCTTTCAGGTATGTGCCTGCCACTTCATTCTAGTTTTGTTGAGGCATGATCCCAAATTCTCCTGGAAGGTCTGGCTAATACAACTCATCAGACGTAGGAGCTTGTGTTATACCCATGATGGTACAGTATGACCACATATTCTGTTAAACTGGCAAAAGTAAGGAATCAAATCTTTTTACCTTAATATCAAACTTGGAAGAAGGCACTTCATGATTTAAATTTACAGCAGGTCACTATTTTAAAAACCACCAGTTTGAGACAGAAATGACACATGATGACTTATGCAGGCCAATACAGTCTGTGTTTCTTTAACTTGATTTATTTCAATATTTTCATCAGAAAAAATACAGAATTTCTGCAATACTTTATGTGTAACACGTAAGTACTTCAAGTCCTCACAAAAAGTATCTTTTTGTTTTTACTCCCTGGGGAAAAAAAAGCCAGTGCTTCCTATCCTGAATAAATCTTAGTAAATTTTTATATTTTGCAGTGAAAATATTCTCATTATTTGTGACATTTATGCACATTATCCTTAATTGCTTCATGGATGCCTATTTAAAAAATCCCAAGGTATATAGTTAGGAAACTACACAACTTGAAAATATGTCACCATTTAATGTGATACAAAATTAATTTTAGTTTCAGAAAAGTCAGACCTTTTGTCATTTTACAGTGCAGGAGATTACTCTCCTCCTGTAATAATATTAGATGCGTTTATATGTAAATATAAAAAACTCTTCTGATGAAAGGTACACATACTTGTATTTGAGTATAATTCCAGAAGTATGGTTCTAGTATTACTTCCAAACATAGCTATGATAGTTTGATATATTTTTTTTGTGTGTGTAACTTTCAAAGAATTAGTCCTGTTCATAGAATAAAAGTTGAGCAGTGCTCCAAACTGTTTACTTTAATATTTTCATATTCCAAGGGGATGCATTCCATAATTAGATATTTTGAACATCTTCCACAGCCAATTTAATTTGCACGTTACTCATTATTTTAGGCGAGTCAAAATAGTTTCTTAATTATGCAGCGTGGTGGGAAAGCATGCAGTTGATAACTGAAACAGAGTGTTTAAAAAGAGATCAATTCTCATATCAAAATAAACAGAAAAGAATAGCAGAGTTTTTCCAGCTCTGAAAGCAGAAACAAAAAGAAACGAAATATAACAGCAATGACAGTGCATATAAAAAGTATATATTTGTAAATTTTTGTTTTACAATATGACATTGCCTTCCTACTATTTGTCGAACAATGCCATCACAACAACTGCTCTTTGCTGATGTTTCATCACATAGTTCTTCCATCTATTGGTCTTAGACTCCTGAGACCTAAGGGACAGTGAGGACTGCAACCCTCCCATATTGAATTTTTTCCACTCCTCTTTTGATAGGTTGCATGCTTCTTCTGCTCCATGCTATTCGCTCTCAGGAGATATTACAGATTCTGTGACATTCACTTCTAAAAGTAGCAAATGTCGAGTCATGGACTGGAATGAAAGGGAGAGAACCTGTAACAAGGAAGGGGAAGGAAGCAGGGATTTAGAGAATAAGTGGAGAAGAAATGTTCCATTCAAATAGAGATAACTTGGAGAAGGAGAACTCCCAGAAGGTAGAAAAGAAACAACGCACGTAATAAAGAAAGCAGTCAGAAGGTCAAAGAAAAGTGAATAGACAAAATATATATTTTATATTTATAAAATATATGAAATATATATTTATTTATATATATATATAAAAGAAGACATTATTGATATCGAGACTCTTGATTCAGTGCAACAAAAATAAATGGAAATATGCATCCACTCTAAGTTAATGCTGTTCATAAAAGTTATATATCCTTTGTTACAAAAATAATGTATGTCGATATAGATAGTGTGTACAGATTTTAAAAGCAGATTTTTTTCAGGTATACCGTAAGTGCCTTTCATTTCAAATATACTGACTTGGCAGCAGAAGAGATAACCAGGAAAAAAAATCAGCAGCTTTTGTTGGCTAGGTACAAAATTGGTAACCTTGACAAAGGTAATTACAGTTCAAAATTGCTGAATGGCAAATCAAGCAAAAAAAAGTTAACTTTTATAGTTTCTGTAGTACCTAGTTTCTTTCCATCCAAACCTTTACTTAAACTGGAAAAGACTACCTTGCTTGCTGCATTGCTATGCCTTTTGAATTAAATAAATTGAATTCCAAATGAAACCTGAGGAAAGTGCTGCTGTATTATCTGTCACTTGAGCATTCTTAACTTGGTTTTTAAGATACTTTGGTAGCATGTCAAGAGTTCTGTATTCCTTGATTAAATAATAAGTTGAATTCATGGGATGAATATTTTTCTGGGGTACAATCCAAAGTTTTTGCAGGTTGTTTGTTTTTTTTTCTTTCTGCTAAAAGTTTTGTTTGGGTTTTTTTAGAGATTTTATAAATTATACATGTAGACTATAAGACAGTGATATCAATGCCATGTGCAGTTCATTTTCCCATGTTTGTTCACTGAATCATTATATTTAATTTGTTACTGTTATGGGGTATCAGTGAATGTACTCATCTTTCCATATGAAAGAGTGTGGAAAAGCAAGACCATAAGTTCCTTAAGTCGCCACTGCAACTGTGATAAGAAACTGGTTTAGTTTTTTTTTTTTTTTAATAAGTTGGTACTGAAGTCCAGTGGAAGTTATTTGAGAAATTTGCAATACATTTCGACAGATTTCAGTATGAAACCTAGTACTCTAGTAAAATTGTACAGTCCTCTCTTATTTCAGGTTAATGTAGCAGTCTCATTTGAATCCCTCAGTAGATTCTAATTACCTAGACCATGCAAGATGACCCAACTGAACTGGCAACGTCATTTAGTAAGAATCCTAGAGTAATTCTGGTAGGAATGGACCTCACAACATTTCTAGTCCAATGTCCTGCTCGAAGCAGTCTCAAATATGAGGTCAGTCTAGGTGCTCAGGGATGTGTCCAGCTGAGTCTGGAAAAACTCCAGGGACAGAGGCTGCACATCATCTCTGGGCAGCCGTTGCTTGCCTGTCTTCTGGATGAAAAGTTTTCTCAGTTTTCTCAGGTTCACACCCATCACGTCTTGTTCTCTCCCCACATGCCACTAGAGAGGATTGTGCCTTAGTTTTCTCAGTGACCACGTTGTAAGACTGAGGAGCTGATAAATGCCCCCAAAACCTTCTCTTCTCCAGGCTCAAAAGCACCAATCTCTTTACCTTCTCCTCACAGGGCAAGTTCTCCAGCCCCCAAAGCATCTTGGTGGTCCTTTACAGAAATGACTCCAGATTTTCAGTCTTGTACTGGGGGACCCAAAACCTAGCCAGAGGATCTAGGTGTCATCCGAGTGCTGAATAACAGGGAATAATAATTTCCCTTTATCTGCTGGCTGTTCTCCCCTGCAGCCCCAGATGTTGCTAGCCTTTCCTGACAGGGCACACTGATGGCTCACTTTCAGCTTGCTGTCTGCCAAGGTCTTTCAGTTACTTCTCAGCTGACCTGTTCCCCAACCAGACAGTCCCCAGCCCGTATCATTACAAGGGGTCTTCTTCCCAGGTGCAGGACTTGACATCAGTTGTTGAATTTCAAAACCTTCCTGCTGACCTATTCCTCCAGCCTGTTTAAGTGCCTCTGAATCATACCCCAGCCGTTAGCCCTTACTTACTTACTTGGTGCCCACAGCAGAAGAACATCTTACCAAAACCACCCATCACCAAGAAACATCTTTGTCATCTACAGACAGATGTCTATGAAAGATGGCCATTTACAAGTCAACCTAACAGTGAGAACCTGAGAGCTCATGAAGGCTAGGCCATTCTTAGTCCACACTACCAGCTTTTATTGAAATGGTCATTTTTGGTGCCTTCACGTGACCTTCAGTTCTGATTTAGTGCAACATTGGGGTTTGCTTTGCTTCTGAATAGGGTGGCTTCAGAAGAATGCATGAGCTAAATAACCTTTGTTAAAAGCAGTATTGAGTTTGTTTGAGTCTTCGGATAATACTTTTTTCTCTCTTTCCTGATATGCTAAATACCACTCATTAGTTTTTCAGTGCCAGAAATCCTGGAGTCAGGACTATCTTTGGCAGACAGGTCCATTCCTGTACATGCTGTGCTTTTTTTCCTCACTAGAGGGGTATTTTCTTCTCATCAAAGAGAGAAAAAAGCAAATGCCTCCCTCCTGGATCTTTCCCCCTCTAGATATACCCATCAAATTCTGCCATTCATATGATAAACTCAGGAGTGTCCTTTCAGAGGCTGGCATTAAGCCCTTTCCTTCAATTTACCCACCAAAAAAATTCTTCAGTATTTAATTTTAGGTCAACACAAGGGTTTCTTCCAAGTGGATGGCAGTATGCCTGTGATCAAGAGAGAGAGATCATTCATCTGTCCTCATACAATGGCAGATGAGTCAGACACTACTAGGACTGAGCAAGGTTCAATTGTTTCCACACAGAGAATTTAGACTGAATGAAAATTATATATATTTCCTACTTCACAAACTTCTTAACACCTTAGGTATAGATGATCCTTATGTTTTCCTTGCCCAGCACGATAGACATGATCATGGAAAAAGAGGCAATGGATGTAGGCTGAGGACAGCCACTAGAACAGTCAGCATCCATTTTTTTTCCCACCTTCGGTTTAACATTAATATGTTATTGAATTTGAAATTAAAAATCTAGTTGTGTTCTCTCTGTCATCTGTATCCAATCACTACATTTTTCTCCCATGTTTTTCCTAATGTTAGTCAGCCTACTGAGCTCTTCTACCAGATCATCTTGGAATGATTTCACAGCGTTTGGACCTGCATGACTGGAAAGCATGCCAACATCTGTTGCTGTGTTTCATCCTCAGTCACTGATTAGCTATATATTTATTTTGCCTTTCTGATCTTTCTCATAAATCAGTGCCTCCAGGACTCTATCACTTTGCTTCCATTTCATCTTCTCACTCTCTTTTCATCAACATCCTTTGAAGCCTTTCTGTTCAGGACTGCGTCCTCCCCTCAGAAGGGCATTGTCTCTTTTTTCTTCTTTCTGACTATGCATCTACAAAAACATCCCATGTTATTTTAGTTTAGTTTATTTATTAATATCTTAGTATGAAAAGAAGCTTTAAGCAAAAAAACAAACAACAGGAAACAAAACCACAAAAAAAGCAAAAACAAACAAAAACCCCCACCACCTGAAGAAATCCTGAAGTGGAGTATATTTCCTTAGTTCTCTGGTAACCCTGAAAATTCTTGGAGCTTGTATGCTCTTCACCATGAACCACAGCCTTGTTCTTTTCTTTTCAAAATAAACACTTTATTTGTTTTTTGTCTGGTCAAACATATTAATAGCAATTGAAGGGAAAATTGCAAGAGTAAGCAAAGTTATTCCGATAGAGAACTGAGATAGCAGCATTGATTTTGCATGATCATTCTAACCTGGACATTGCAATAGCTCTGTACCAGATTCTAGAGGCCCTAGCCAAGCATCTACTACCAGCTCACAAAACTCAAAAACAGAAAGGGAAACCTGAGACTTTTTTGGAGTTTCCATATTTTTTATGCTTCTTTCATAGATTTCAAATTAACTTTTTGATGAAATCAAACTGAAAAAGAAAAGAAAAAAAAAAAGCCCAAGTGAAAAATTCTACTTGCATCTGGTTCATTTTTTTATTTCTAGAAGATATTGTATTGTAAAGTCTGAAATTGTTCCTGCTGCATCTTTGAACAGATGACAGTAAGTGTACCTCATTAGTTCATAGTGAAGACTGGACAACCTCAGGCACTCAGGTGAACACAGTAAAACTAAATTTTATGCAGTGACTCATGAAGTGAGATAGAAATCTTATGTGTTAACCTATTGTCAATTCTTCTTTCAAACTTAATGATTTTATAATAATTTCTTCCTAATTTCAAGTGCCATTCTTATATTCCTTTCCTGGAGCTGTTTGCGGCCATCCATTTTATATGTCATCAGTATCTTTTCATCTGCGTCACAAGCTCCACAACTCACAGTCAGTCATCTGAGCTCCTCTCAGGCAGGACAATTTCTCACAAAGCCGCCAGGGACCTCTGTGCAGTTTATGAGGAGTTCATCAGCATCGTCCTTGCTAGCTTTTAAGCATTTGAATTCACAACCCCAATTTTTCCTTTTTCTACGCATAGAATTATTAATTTTCAGGGGAAAAAAAGAAAGAAAAAATCAAATATACTTTTTTTTTCTATTAACCTTTTTCTCATTATGTTTTGTGCTTTATTTTTATCTTCTCCTTTGTGTTTCCTTGTTGCTCCATATTTTATAGCACATCAGACACAATAATGATCATATGCCTCATACCTGATTATTTCTATGCTCAAATTTGCTGGAACATTTGCTGGAAACTTTCCAAAATCACAAGAGCAACAAATAGTCTTCATAAAACAGAACAGATGGCAGGCACCTTTGTCTTCTTTAGGGCATTGTTGCTTTAGAAATCTACAGGTCCAGATGCTAAGAGAAGGATGAAGCTTTGTTCACTGAGACCAATATCTGCTGTTTGTTTCACATTGTGTTAAAATTATGGTAAATATATCATCTTTTTATGACCCAGTAACTTGGGTTTATATGTGCAATTGCCCGTGTGCCTTTATCTTTCTACTTCATTTTAATAAGACAATTGCAGGCTCAAATATAATCTCAGAATAGCAGCAGTCAAAATATCCTATCCTATTCATTCTGTTCGCTGCTGATGAACTAATATCGAGTTAATATCCATCAAACTGATGGGGTAAGTGATGAAAATTGAGCAAGAGTTCCTTATCAGAAAAGGTCTCAGTTCCCTCAAGGCAGGATAAATCCAACGGCAGAACTGAAAAAGAAATAGAAGATCACATGATTCCTAGGATCTTCCTTCCATAGATATTTTTAAGAGTATATTCTTTACTTCAGAGAGCAGACAATTGCACCAAACAGTCTCTCTTCTTGCGAAAACTAGCATAGCTGAGTAACAACATACAAGCATCCCCCCAGAGTTACTATTTCTCTGTCTTTAAACTACAGGGTTCCAATACTGATCTACTGTAGACTAACTTGGAAATTCAATGAAGTCACTTCTTTAACCTGTGTACTGAAGACACAGATAAACTATACATAAATAGCTATAGATAAACATACCTGGGATGAAGATAAACAATTACGTGCTGTGATGAAGAGCAGAGTCACAGTGCCTCAGAGGCACAAAAAGATGTAGAGTAATACGATGAGGTCAAGTCAATGCATTTTGAGAGCAAAGCAGGAAAAGTTGCTTAGTCTACTTGATGCACAATGAAATCATATTCTTTGGAAAGTTGTGCAACATTTGAATTTAGTTCAGACTATTCCTTTCTTTATTCAAATCACATTTTCTGCAAATGTTAGCTCACATAAACCAATACTTTGCACACAAAAAATAGATTGAAGAACATTACCTGGATTGTGAAAACAAAACACTGAGATCTAGGAAGTGTCAGCATCAAGACTGTTTGTCAGCTTTGGTATAACCTCATTTGAATGTGCGTATTATATCTTTAATTACATGATCACACACTATTTTTCCCAAAGAATCTCTGACTCACTCATCACAAAAGTTTGAAAGTTCTCAGTGACCAGTGAAAACAAAGCTCAGCTACTCAAAAGGCACTGTTGTACTAAAAGAAAGCTGAAGGCTTTTTAGCCAATAGTATAAAACTGATACAAAAGAAATTTATTTTTCCTTTATACAGATGAAGTGTGTGAATATGTAGGAGTGGCATCAGAGTGTCTAAATACCATTAAATATTTGACATTGAAGTTGATTGGAAGAATCATGCTTTCTTAAACAATTTTTAGAATATTTAAGTACTTAAATTTCAACAAACTTTAAAAGGACCAAGTTGTTTGACTTCTATTAACCTTAATAGTAGGTATCCAAATAACTTCTTCTTCAACACCACTAGTTTACCTCCTTATTGCATCTTATAATAGAGATTATAATGCACAGATTGAAACAAATTATAAGACAACCCAGTTACACAGACAAATCACAAAGAAATTAAATAACTTTAGCTGTATATAATTGCTAGTCAGTAGAGCAACTGGAGCAAAAAAAAAGTTATGCTAATTTCAGTGCCAAGAAGATAGCAACAGTAGGATAAGAATATTGTGTATGATCAGGTAGTTTTAGTACATGGAGCATACCTGGAAGATTATTAGGGACAGGAAACCACACTGCTCCCACTCAGCCCCCATCCACAGTATTTTTCTCTGATTATGATTTATTGTCTTTCCTTATGAAGTTTATTCACCATCTGGAAGAGTCTATAGATGACCAAAATGAGGAGACAGGAGACCAGACCTGAGGAAGAAGTTTAGGTACTTTGCTCACTTAGTCCAGAAGTTGGATAAATCAAAAGCAATCAGTCCCATCACCCAGGATTTTTGACAATCTTCTGAATGAAAAAGCAAAGGGAAGCAGTGGCCTAAAAGTCATCTTCCAAACTAACAAGGCCATGTTATTTATGACAGTGAGAGCTAATACTTGATATATTCAGGTAAAAGATTTTTTTTTCAGTTCCTTGCCACTTTTTATCATTTAAACTGGATTTTTCTGTGTCAGTTGTTTCAGTTCACACATGCTCAATTTCTATGAAAAAAAATTGAGTTAAACTATCATTATGATGTGCCAGACTTGTGCCGACTGAAAAGGACTTTCCCCAAAGTTTTTTCTCTCAGATTCTACAGGTCACTCTAACACTGGAGGCAAAGAGCACAAAGACTGTCTCTTGTGCATAATGTTCTCCAGGCAAATATTCAAGATGAAGGTTGATCAGAATTAAAGAAAAAAAAACAAAACAATATTAATCCACCTTCTATTATTATAGTCATTCCATAAAATGGAAATTTCTTGGCCATCTCTAAGCTATTAGATGCTATGTCATCCAATAAAGCTCACTTCTACCTGGTTTTAACCTCTGCCGTAGGCAGGCCCAGTAAAGTTTGTTCACGAGTGCCTGACAAAGTCTGACTACTTTGCCTGCTGTCTACAAAGCCAAGCTCCCAAATCAGAAACTCAATTTTAAAGACACTGACTTTTCTACCTAGAAAACCAGTATGGTATGAGTGCATGAAGTAGATCTAAATGAAAGGAAGAAAAAAATCTTCAGAGGCAAGACAGTTGTGGTATGATTCAAGCAAGTAATTTAAAACATAAACCGTACAAATCTCATTGGTTTGCCTGCATTTTCAGAGTCTGTTAAAGGGAAACATGGAAACTTTTTCACTGTGTGTTACTCCATTACTTATTTTATGTCCAATGATGGAGCTATTTCAGGCTTTGAGAAATAGCTGTTATGCTCTAAGTCGAAATAGCTGGGCAATCTTTGCTCTGTGCAATTCATTGGTGCTTAATCTGCAAGAAAACAGTTTTATTTCTGTCTTTCCAGTCTCATTCTAAGATTTCTTATGTGTGTGTGTTTAAATAAGTCTCAAGTTTTATGTGTTGCTACCTGACCTGTTTGTTTGGCTTTTATTTTGCCTATAAAAATTTTTACCTGCTTTACATATTCTGTGATTTTATGTCAAAAGCAGCATAGCTGGCTTCAGTTTTATCTTGATAAATTGCTAAATAAGTGTGGGTTTGAACTACAGCTTTAATTATGTAAGGTAGGAAGAACCAAGTACTTAAGAAAAACAACTACAAAAACAAATTTCTGAAACGGAAAAAAAGTTTGACTTAGGTACTTTATGTTTTTATTGTTTGAAGTTTGAACAGCTAAGCTTTGATCATGCAAAGGCATGCTCAGAGGCTTGGCTTAACTCCCTAGAATCAATGGGGCTCTTTGCAATGCAGAAGAGCAAGCAGGTGCATACACCTTCCTAGAACTATAGCCTAAATGTGCCTAGAATCTAAAGTTCTGGTGAAAGCCCAGAGTCTCACTGTTTAACAGTTTTTAGAGAAAGCAATGGAAATTACGTTAATCTGAACTTCAAGTTTTTCTCAAATCATTTGATTTGCTAAAGATTAAAAAAAAAAAAAGGACAGGTTTGAAGAAAAAGATGGAATATGGTATTTAAGATGCCTTTCATGATGTGCTTCCACACAAGAATTGCTCACCACAACACCATTTACTCCTGTGGGCTTTGAACCACTGAGAAAAAATTAACAGCTCTGCCTTCAAGAAAAGGAGCCTTATATAATGTAGAGAACTTCAATGACAATAAGGCAGTGATTGTCACAGGGTTGATTTTGGCCATGCTTAGTCTCTGTAGTTATCTGTTTCCGTCTGATTAATTCTCAGTAGCTTAAAGGTAGCAGATAGAAAGGGTTTAGTACACAAGCCAAATGGTTTTCTCACTCAGGTCTGTGGGAAAATACATACTGGTGCTAGTGAAAGTAGACTTTGGGGTTTGTTTTAGCTTTTAACTTTCTCTTAACTTCTGGTCAAAGTGTAAAGTGATAATCTTGGTTTATGAAGATAATAAGACTCAACTGGTGAGACTACAAAAAGGTCCAAACCACAATTTCATGCATCTGCTGAACACTTTAGATGATTATTTTGCAGTTTAACAGTGTATTATCAATACTGGTGATTTTAAAAATATGAGGAGATTATCTATGAACTAACAGGATTTTTTTAAAATGTTTTTCATGCTTTTATTTAAAACCAAGCATTCCACCTCTGAAAGACTTGACGGAGACAGAGAAGTTCTGTTTATAGGTGGAACTGAAAACCTGAATCATAAAGAACTTTACTGTTGGTTCTTGTAAATGATGTCTTCATCATTTTGCAACTTTAAAACTGAAGATCTTGAAAACAATATTTTAACTTAAATGTTAAGAGGTTTATGTATTTATTTATTTCCCTCAATACTCCTTTTCCCGTCATCTGCTGCCAGATTATAATGAAATACCAATATAATTCTTTCCCCAAAACATTAAGGAACACTTTAGTAGTTTGTTTTTTTTATTTATGGAAAATGTCCCTTACCCACTCCATTCATATATTTGTATTTGGACAGTCATGCATTCTTTGGTAGTGCAAAAGTGTCAGATAGGACAGTTGCACAGGTTCTTTTTCAGTTTTCGTGGTGTTTGAATATTCTAAATCTTCTGCTAAGGTGCAGAAAAAAAATACCATTTTTGCAATGCAAATATTTTGATTGGATGAGTGTTAGAGTCTCCACTAGCTGTATCGTTCATATCACTGCCATGTGAAGGACACACTAACAAAAGGACAAACATGATCTAGAACTGCCCATTTGCTACATTAAAAGCATTTCACTTCAGAGAAAAATTCCATACAAGTGGATTTAAGCATTTTATAATTCTCTGGAAGAGAAGTCTTCTGCATATAAAAGCTACACTACATCGCCTAATCTTCCTAGGTGGATGAGAGGGAAATGCAGCAAAAAGTCACTTATCTCGTGCTAGTTCTAATACTGCCAACTCATGTGTGTCAGTTTTAAGGAATAATAACTGGAAAGAGTGAGCAGGGAATAGCTGTGAGGAATATAGTTTGCCCTAATACATACAGATGAAAATTCTGGGGCCAACACAGGTCAGGCTTGTACTGTGTAGAACTGCAGAAATATAGCAGAGATACAAAGTTGCTATATATTCCCAAGACAACAGTTCTCAAATTCTAAAATAATATTTTCCATAAATCTCAACCTGTCTTCACTGTTTGTGTAGAGTACTCTTTCTCTCTGAGCTCCTGTAGCCTTGGATATTTGCCAGCCTACTAGTAAATAACCTGATCATGCAATCCTTATTCAGACAATCTGTTGCTGATTTTATTAAGCCTGTTCTGTTATCTATCATATTTACCTACATGTAGCTACAGTGTCTTCAAAGGACGTAGGATACAGACGTCTATATAACGTGAGGATAATTTTCTTATCAATTTGGGAATTGATCATGAACTTTTCAATCTTTCAGAAGAAAATAACTTTTTTTGATATATTATATAGCCAAGCTCCTATGATCTTGTCCTACATTACAACTATCTAAGGTAATGTTCACTTTTTTTTTTTTTTAGACTGAGGCACCAAAAATTTTAGTACACATATGTAGATGTAAAGAATGATGTGCACGTCTCACATGTCTGAGTTTTGCCTTTTGCAAACCAAAAATGGGGCACTTGAATCCAAATTGCTCCAGAATAATATTCTCTAAATAACTACACAAAGATGATTATTGACTTAAAATTATTTCTATGAAAATTTTTTTCATGTGCTTGACCTTCACATGTGAGTAACGTTTGGTAGAATTACCAACATGCATACATGTAAATGATTTTTACAGTTCCTTTAGAAAGTTATCACAATAAAGAAATACTAACATCTTTACAGTATTTTGAATTGTGGAGAAACACAGATTCTAGTTATTAAATTATACTAAATGTTTGGCTTATATTGAAAATTATATTAAAATCTATTTTGTGTCTTTAAGAAGGTTAATTGAGAACATATAGTTAAACTGCCTTTTTTGTGAGCTGAATAGATTTATATCATAACAAGTTAGATAAAAGCATATAAAAGAGCATAAGAAAAATAATATTATCTGTTAGGAAGAAATAGCAAAAAGATCACTTCTGGGAAAAAAAACCACCACTGGGATCAGAATAAATTGGGACAATGGAAAAGAGGCAGAAAACTGACGAAAATAAAAAGTCAAGTTCAGATTACCCATAGATAACAAATACAAAAAAAAAAATTAGATAGGGGGAATGTCATTTCATCTAGAAAAATAAAGGAAGTTATCTGATCTTTTAAAAGTAACAGAGAACATGTGGTGGAAATGGCTTTCTCAACTTTTTCAATGGGCAAAGTGGATTGACTGTCAATCAGCTTAACAGTGCAGGAAGAGAAATTACATGAGGTTGAAGCAGCAGATTTGTTTTATAAAAGGACTAGATACTCACTTTGATAATTTTTTAAATAATTTAACTTTATATATGAGCTGAAATTATAGTCAGCAAAAGATAAAATCTTATATAGTTGTGAAACATTCTAGTTCTTAATAAAGATAACTATGTAGTATACTGTACCTTTTTTTAATAGAGCACTAGTAAATTTTAATCTGTATTTCAATTATATTTAAATGCTTACTGAAATTTGCAGAGGTGCTTATTGGTATTTTTGTGCATATATGAACCAAGACAGAAATTACTGTCTTAAACCAGCACTTTAATGTCTTAAACCAGCACTTACTGTCTTAAACCAGCACTTTAATGTCTGAAGGCTTTCATGTCTCAAGAGACTAGTTCCATTCTAGAGAGTATCATGCAGCCTGATTCCCATCAAGAGGGTTTACACAGTGTCAAGGTCAATAACAAACTGCCTTTCTTCGATGCAACTGCAGAAAGTTAAGAAAGGCTTATAAGACTTGCAAAGTTCTTTCCTGAAGAAAAGAGGGCTCTCCCAGCAGATCAGAGGCAGCTAGGGACCTTATCATTTGGAGCCAAAGCTGCCATGCTAGTTGTATTCTTGAGTTAGCAGGTAAGCCAGAAAAGTCTACACAAACCCAGATAAGTGCTATTGAAAATCCGAGTTCTGTTACTGAGCATCATATGTGGCACTTTGTGTCCATGGCTATCCAAATACTTCATCTGTTCTTAGTGTTAAGGTCATGAGTAGTTCTGCTTAGTTTCAGTGTGAACATTCGAAAGGTTCAAATAGAAAATATAATAATTTCCAAGTCGAAGTAAAAGGTAGAATCCAAGCTTCCCACGTGGCTGCTTCTGTTTTGAAGATGAGTGTTTTAAGGCAACACAACTATTCTGTCTTTATGCCTCCTCAACACAGGGAGAATTTACTTCTTATCTTTTCAATTATCTCCAGGTCAAACAATATATTTACTGAATACCTACGACTGAGCATATTGGCAGGAGACCTCTAGAACACTCTTTCTCAGGTGAATGTTGTAAAAACAAAGCTCTCTGCTCCCAAGATATGCAGGACATGAGCCTTTCAGGCCTTGGTTTCAAACTGCCTCTGTGTCTTCCGTGCTTTTGCCTGACAAGTTGACACAGGGTTAAAAATAGAAGTTATCTCACCAACGTCTTTCCACAATGAGTTACTGCTTCTTAGCTTGATCACTCTTCACTGAGACTACTTGCTCCTACTTGAACTTGATGATATTAAAGATCTTTTCCAAACTTAACAACTCTAACAGTGCTGTACTCTACAGTCATGGATCCTTCGCATCATAGGAAGAAAATGTCAGTTAACACCTTTCTTGGTAGCCAAGTTTAGGACCTGGGTTTCAGGGCCTTTATTCCAGTTTCAGAGATGTGAATACCTACCACCTGCAGATGACTAATCATAAGAAAAATGGAGCTGTAGATTCACCCTGCTCTGGACTGGTTTAAACATGAAAGTGTTAAGCATGAAAGATTTGCACTTGCTGACAGGTGCAAATCCCTCTCATACACATCTAGATGTCCCATTCATTCAAGGGAACAGGGACATCTGACTCCAGGTGCTTCACTTAGTAGCGTTCCTTGCTGAAAACATTACACTTGGCTCCAAGTGTGTGAGTTTTAGGCATTGCAGCACTAAACTGTAATTGCCTGAACCCTATTCTAGTTCTTAAGACAAGTGACACTTGTGTATTCAATACAAGTGTATTCTCTCATTCTCCAATTTCCTTTCGTTAGGAAAAAAAAAAAAAAGTACAAAAATTGCTACTAGAGTTGGATTATAATTGACCTACTATGGAAAGAAAAAGCATAATTCTACTGAGAAAAGGCAGAAAAAAAGCAGCCACTCTGCTGCCTGCAGAAATGCATAGAAGATGTATATGACTTCAGAGCAGAAGAAATTACTCTTAACTCCTATGCAGGATTTATTTCAGAAAGTGTTTAGATGATTTTACCCCGGAGATTAATGTTAAAAGTGAAGTGAGTAGTTGCAGGATGGAAAGCTGATTTGTAAAATGTAATCTGGGATGGAAACTTTCAGTTTAGGTAAGAGTTATAGTATGCTAGGGTGATGTTAGGGATATTTTGCATTTAGATAATATACTTGTGATTTGACAGAGAAAGATTATGGGAAAATGGATAAGGAAATTATTTAACTCAGGAGCAATGCAATTACTGAGACACAATTCATAGAAGCAGCAACCCTGTAACTGGCTATGTGTGGCTGTTGGCTTCTACATGTAGAGTATAAATGCATTTTATAAAGCTCCCTCCTCACCTGTGCTTTAAGAGCGTATATCTGGTAGAAAAGGTCTCTTCATTAAAAGGGTCAAGGAGATAGCAGCTTCATTGTGGAGGCCACACTACAAAAGGGGAAGGAGAAGACGATGCTGCCGTGGCAGCCCAGACAGTATCGTCTCAAGTTCTAACACCTCAGAGGCTATGTGCAAAGTTAGCTATCTACTCAGAAAGATAATAAATAATGCAGTTAAATTTAAAGACTTCAGATCATTCAGGTTGTTAATCAAGCACAGAGCAAATAGAAATCAGTCTGGAGAGACTGAAGACCATGTTGGGAAATATTTGATATACAGAAAAATTGTAAAGTACACTGCAAAGAAAGGGAATATACTGAGGAGCAACAGTAAGAACACTGACCTAGTGTGTGAACACAGGAATACTCTGTGTTTTTCTTACCCAGATGATCCACCTCTTTTCACCATCAGACTGGATTGCCATGAGGCAGTACTTGCAGATTGTTCAGGCAATCCAAATAGTATAAAATCCAGTGACCCTTTGCTTGCAAGAGAAAATTTTAAGTTCCTCCCTTTCCATTGCCCTTGTTGCCATGATAAGGCCATGCTATTCCTCCAAAGCAGTTTAAATTGTGTTTTCCTGCTGCTGTTGCTAAAGCCCTCATCTGCTCTCTTGGCTTTTTAACCAGGCTTCTCACTGCACTCCTCTGTTCATATAAAATACAGCTGCCAAAATAGCCATGTCAGCTGTTATGACAGGCTTGCCTTTGCTCTGAAGCTCTATTTTCTTGTCCTGTTTCCCAGTGCATCAGAGTCAGGCTTTATGCTTTTGCCATTGCAGTCACCTTGGAACATGTCCATCTTTCACTTTATTCACTTAGCTGCTGTGGTCGCAAAAACTTTCAAGTTCCCTCTAGGTAAACCCTTTGTGCTACAATAGATTCCTCAAGTTGATCTTCCCAAAACAGCTAAGGAAAGAAAACTAAAAAAAGACCAAAAAGAGAAAGTTACCAAAAGAAAGTAGTCTGATATGAATTCACCAGCAAATAGGATGGCTGATACAGATCTATTTTCAGCTTTCAAAAGCAATTGAGACATGCGTACTTAAATGCATGATCTTACTTCTGTTATTTTTGTCTTATCATTCTTATTTTTTCTGCCATCGTTTATTGTATTTTGGCTCAGGAAAAATTCTTCTTGTGGCAAATTTTCCCCCTCCAAGGAAACGTTCCTAATGCAAACACAATTTAATTTTTGTTCTAATGGATTACTCCAGAAACTTGAGAAAAGATAAGTTATTGCTATAATTTTTTAGAAACTATAACTAAATGGTACATGAGCCTGTTAAAGTGTATATTTATAATGGAGTGGGTTCTGTAGAGATATAGTTTTGGAGTACGTTAAAGAAGTTTGAGTTATGTGATGACCCAAATCAACTCAGTTATGTGGTAGGTTCTGTCCATCATTTATTACATCAGCAAGACATCACTCCTAACACAAAAGTGCAGGGCAACTTCCACTGAATAATAAATAAATATAAATAATAATTAAATATATCGTATACAAAAATAAGTATTTCAGATTTCCAATCTGAGCAAAAGTGATAATTTCTCTGGTGATATATAACCTAGATTAGAGCCATCAGGAAATAACAACTTCCATTTGCAGTCTTAACCTTACTATTTTTCACGTGTGTTCTATAGTACAGCCACCATTCACATGTATTTAAGTGAATGGACTTGTCATATAATATAATGCACTCTAACATTGCCTTTCTATACATATTAGCTAATGTTTTTAAAAAAAAGTCCTTAAAACAAAAGCAGAAAAACATCTTAAGAGCCCAGTCTGAAATTCCAGTTTTGCAGATGCAAGAACCTTACCTTTAATTATTCCATTTATGATCCATAGGAGAATCGAGCTTGCTAACTTAGTCCTCAAGCTCATGTTTGCAGGAGGAAATTCAAAAACACCTGAACAAATGCATATGTTAAGCAGCCTGACCTTGACTCTGTACTCCATGCATTATGCTAGAGGTGTCTTTGTAAACTGTTGCTGCAGCTGAGCTAATGAGTACAATTCCTAGACAAGATCAGACCGAGGGCTCAGGAGAGAATGCAGGTGACTCAGAGCTAATGCGATATCAGATGGAGCAAAAAAAAACCACAAAGACACACACTCACTTTTGATTTCCCTGAGGGGGTAAACTGAAACACTGAGAGAAAAGTCTGTGGGAAGAGAGGGAGCGGAAAAAAATGTTGTTGGTAAGTACAAAGAGTTAAGAGGGTTTGTGCAGCTATTCATTTTCAATATTTTCTGTAAGAAACTGCTCAGAGTATCCAGAAGAGTATCTCACTGTAGCAAGTGGCTGCTAATTCCATTTTAAGTTGGAATGCTGCAATACAGTTTTGGTGTTATAAGCACATACCTAATGAATGCTCTAAGCCAGGTGTTCTTCGGCTGCTTGAACGTAAAGGTGTGCAGCACTGTCATTATCTCCTGGAGCTGCACTCAAAAGCCTGCTGTGTATTTGGCACAGGCCTGGCTGTATCCTTAGCAGACCAGACAGTTTTCACGCAAGCTACAATACTTACTTGAAATCCTTGCCCTACATGCCGGCAAACGGGGAATATCCAGAAACCTTTGACCTCAGTTTTGAAGCATACTGGTATACTCCAGGCAGAACTAGAGGCTAATCAGGAGGCATTTTACTGAGGTAATCAATGATAGTGAACTAAGAGAAAATCTTTTAGTGTCCATGAACCAGATAAAAATCAATTTTTTGCACATTTTTTACCCTTAAAATACAAGAAACCCTTCTATTTAAGTCTGAAAATACCTAAATTACAACTGAAATATGTAATGGGTTAAAAATGACTAGGAAAGGGCAAAAAGTCTACAAAATAAGAGACTTCATGTTTTGCATGTTTGGTCATTTTTTCTGGAGGTCAGACTGGAGAGCTGTGGCAAACACAGGGGGAAGTTAGACAGAAAGGAATGCAGAAAAGGGGTAAACATGTTGTGCCTTTTTGGTATTCTATTTGCATTTCTTCCTTCTGTTGCTTCAAATCACATCTGACACTTACTTAGTTATATTAATCTGATAGATTGCAAATGTGTATCCAGGGCTGTAAATATAATTGATGTGTAAAAAATATAATCATATTGGTCTGAAGTATCTGCATCCTGCCCTCCTAAGGGCATTCCAAATTTTTTAACCTGTAAGTCAGAAATAGCGGGAATTTTTATTTTGCATTCTTACTTTGCTCAACACATTATTAAACATATTTATTACATGGTTCAGATCTGTCATTTTCACTTGTCATGGCCAGTGGCTGTGATGTCCATAGCTGTCATTCAATAATATAAAATTGTACTTTTTTCCTCCCTGTATTATTTTCTGTGAATTTAAGACTGGTCACACTGAAAAATATTTTATTCTTTTTGAGCCTGACAGATTATGATTCTGTCCTGAAAAGACTGTTTGTCAGAGTAAAACTTATTTATAGTTTTGCTCAAAGCCCCACCCAATCTGGCCTTGAGCACTTGCAGGGCTGGGGCATTCACAGCTTCTCTGGGCAACTTGTTCCAGGGTCTTACCACACTCATAGTGAAGAATATCTTTCTAATATCCAATCTAAACCTACTCTCTTTGAGTTTAAAGCCATAACTCTTTGTCCTACCACTATGTGTGCTTGTGAAAAGTTCCTCTCCAACTTTCTTTTAGGCCCCCTACTCCCTAGGCCCTGGAAGTCTGCTCTTCTCCAGGCTGAATAATCCAAATGCCCTCAGTCTTTTCTTGTAGGAGAGGTGCTCCCACTCCAGGTGGGGTCTCACAAGAACACAGTAATAATTCATTAAGTATAGCAAATAATGTAAGGAAAATGTTAGAATTAAAAACACCATTCACCCCTGTTTACTGAACTAGGAAATTTTTTAAGACATTTGTTGTCAATTACGTCTTGATTCAAAATGACAGTTCTGGTTCATCATGAATACTATTCTGTAATTTCTCTGAACAATTCATCAGCATCAATTCAAGTGCATTTGGCACACCTTTGGAGCACATACATAGACTTTTTCCTCTAACTGCGGCTTGAGAGCTTTGGTTAATATGCTATCTGAGGCAGCCAGATTCAGCAGCTGTGTGGGCCAGACTTGCGCTTCAGGACCTCATCACCTTCAAAACAAATCTTGTCTGTTGCCCATGAGCATATTCACCAGCTCGATCAGAAGCAGAAAATCGTGGGGTTTTTTTAGGTCTTCAAGACCTGCATGTTAAGCCTGCAGACAACGTGCTCTGTGCTGGTTTGGGGGCTTTTTAAACTATCAGATTGTGGTAAATATCTGGAAGATACTCTTTACTTATCCTTCTGTGGAACTGGCTGGTACAAGAAATGATGGTAGAGTCAAATGTTATTGTTCTCCACTGCTTCTAAGAGTAATTTCTGAATGAATTAGATTTAAGAGATAAGAGAAGAACTTTACATTTGTTGCTCAATACATTTCAGGCAGGGTAGTTGTTGGATTCAGGACTACAAAAAGTAAAGATTTTTAAACAATAAAAATAGCCAGGGTCAAATATCAAAGCTTGGTAATAGCAAAAGAGTGTTAATCATTCATCGTACTCTGCAATTCTATCTGTATTCTTTCAGAAGATATAAATATTAAACATTTAATCGCCACAACCTCTCAGCAAGATGACTGTCATTATTACCATTTTATAGAAAAACTGCAGGGCAGAATAATTAAATAATTTGGTTAATGTCACAGAGTAAGTCTGCTGAAGATGTGCAAATATTATCAAACTGCTCTTTAGCTGAAGTTTGGCTCTTTAGCTGAATAACAGGGTTTTTTAGCAACACCACTCTTACTCGTTATACATCTCTTGCATAGCCTAAATTAGGAGCATCACTAAGAAGTGAAGATAATTACCTTCCCTCCTTTTTAGAACTATTTGCTATTTTATATTGAATAGATTCAAGCAGTTTTCTCATACAATTATGATGGAAAAAAATCTAAACACAAATCTGAAAATAATCATGCTGCTTCTCCATGTTTTCATGCTATAAAGAGACAATTCACCCACAACAACCTTATTAATACAAAGATTAGCAAATAGAAAGGCTAAATTGGATTCAATTTTCAAACATATCAAAGCCCTAAAAGACTTACATTCTCTTTCTTTATTTCTTCTCCAAGACATTTTAAACAAACCTGTTGTCATAAAGACACACTGTTTGAGCCAACAAAATCTATGAATTTTTCTAATGAAAAGAGAGGGTAGTTTTTAATAGCATGATATACAAGAATTTCTAAAATCTCATTTTCAAATGTGATATGAAGCATGTAGAAGGCATGGAGAGGACAGAATTTGCATGTAGAAGGGATGGAGAGGACAGAATTTGAAAGTAGTAATGTAATCACTTAATATAATACCCAGAAACTTTAGAAAACTCCCCCTGGCATAATTTTTGAATTTTTAGGTTCTGGCATAAAAGGAAAACATTTACCTATGGGAACTTCTGGAAATGTTTCATATAGAGCCTAAAGAGTCAAAGTCTCATTGAGGATGACTTAAGCAACTACTTCATGTTCTTAAGTTCAAACATTTAGGTACCTGTGGGACACTATACCCTCTCATCTGCTATGCAGGATTCCCAACTCTGGAGACCTCTGCACCCAAGTTGTCAGTGAAGTCTTCAGCCTAAAAGTCCACATACTGGCTCCTGAAATCTGAGGAAACCACACACCTTTCTACTATGACTGAGCTTTCAAAAGCCCAGGGATGTCCTATCACCCTGCTAGGATTCTCAAATCAAAATGTATTCTCCCTGTACTACCTCACACCCCTCACCATTTCTGGAGCATGACTGAGCTTCACTAAAGTCAGTATGGAGAGAGATGAAAGATATCTATTTGACATGTAACTGAAAGCATTAACATATGATGTCACAAGATGTGGTTAAAATGTGCTTTGTTTCAAATTTTAAAACATATATTTAACCCTTCTCCAGTCTGTCACATGAAGCTGCTGTATTCTAGGATGCACCACAGATGGAAGACTTTCTCTCCACAACCACAATGTTCAGGTGAGGTTCACTTTCTGCCACGGTAGTCAAGTATTTGACTCACATGTGATGCACAAAACCCTTAACTTCTGCATTCCTCCTTACAGCTTAGTTGTTAGGTTTATTTCCTAGAAGATAGGAAACCAAATCAGATGCAGATGTTATTTGAATTTGATTATCCTATTCTCCAGAACAGCATTATAGACAACTGCTTCTTACATCCCTGCCAAACCAGAAAGGACTGACCCTGTTTCATCCACTTGACTCCAAAAGAGGACTAATAACTCTACATTCTCCCAAAAATAAGAAATAAACATCTACTGTCCCTCCCAAACAGTTATTTTATGATTTACTCACTGAGAAGTGTCTCACTCCTTTAACGTGAAAGTAGATTATACAACCATCTTAGAAAAGAAGCTTAACTTTTAGAATATTGAAGTCACAATTAAAATGCCTAGGTTAGTTTTGAAAATAGTGGTGGATTTCTAATGCATATGCATGGCAGGTGCTTTTACAAAGTGTGACCTTAGTCCTTCCACAAATAGTACACTAATGAATTTCACTGAACTTACTGTTTTAACTTGCAGAATTCTGCAACATATAACGATAGCCCAAATTATACCTGTTTTCAAAACCATTAGAATGTATTAAATTAATGTGCCCATCACTATGAGACTCAGTTTGTAACAGTTCATAGGTTTTCTCTGTGTAAAGGAGTTTTATTAAGATTCATTATATTTATTTAATTTCTAGTCTAAAATTAAGTGATTTGTTTATACTTCGTGTAAAACGATTATAAAATACTATTTAAGAAGCTTTCAAAATGTCTTTGCAGAGAGAAATGGAAACCCTTCCTGACCCTTAATATTTAATCTTCCCATTGTCACAACTTCTTTTTTTCTTAGCTCTTATTTTTTAGCTCCCACAGAGAAAGAATTCTGAAAGAAAATAGACATAAAGGTCTTTGTTCTTCCTTATTATCATTATAACTAAGTTTCTAAAACAATATTGTGACTTTACTAAGAGCATATTCTTACAGATTTTCAATGGACAATTTCGAAGTTTAGATACAGAAAAAAGAATTACCTCTGATCATTACTGTAATTCATATGACATTAAAAATATAGCTCTGAATTGGAAATTGTGTTTTGGGGACATAATCTGAAGTAGCTGAGAGAAGAAAACTAAAGAAGGAAGTTAGGGTAACTTTTGTCTTAGAGACAGCGAAGTCCATCACAACCAAAAGCTTTATAAAATTTCTCAAAATATTTCTTTGTTAATGCATTTTAATAGAAATGTGCCACAATGGCATAAATACACCAATAACATGCAGTAAGAAGTTAACATGGGACAGATCTCCATAAATACATTTTTTTCTTTTTTCTAATGATTAGCTTCTGCAGTCTACTTCTTATTATTGGTTTCTTTTGATTTAGATCCATGCCAGCTAAAAAAGCATTTGAAACATCTCTGAAAGCAATGAACACATGAACAGAGACTGCTAATACTTTCCATTCCTATATTTCAGAAAACGAAATGAAAGATTGGACCATTTTCCTTTGAAGAACATATCTCTGCTTAACATTTGCTATTTTATAGCATATTGATTGACTTTTCACCAAGTGCCTAAACATACAGTATAAAAAGGGAGAGAAAAAGTACAAGTAGAATCTGTACTGCATATCAGCCCAGGATGCATTTAACTAGTCTGATTTTGCTCTGTACCGATCAGTTCCACTTATCATATCTATTATATGATATCTTCATATCACCTTGAGACTAAAACTGCTTTTTCCAGGCACTGAAGTCATACTAGAATAGAAATTGTGTTTTGTCAACCTAAAAACTTGATGTCAATAAAAGAAAGTGAACAAAGCATTTACACACAAGTGCTATGCAGTGGATATGCACCTGTATGTGCCTTGTGTGAGCAAAGTGATGGCCTCATTGCCCTTTCGTTTAAAGTGATAGGAGGGCTAAGGAGCTGTGATTTATAAGGACTGTCATAATGTGTATGCTGTATAAGATCTATACTGTATAATGGCTCTGGCCAAGCTCAAGAAGTAAGCCAGCTCTGCTCTGCATCAGTGCAGTCAGCACTCCCATGATGGAAGGTTGGGTGCATTACCTCAGGTAGATTACAGCTCGTGCTCACATGATATCTGAACAGAACTGGTGTACTTTGATCTTATTTGGAAGGCAAACATGTCCAGGTTATAATCCCGTGATATGGGCCTAGCAGAGATGCAAATCAGAGTTTCTTCTGTAATCAGAACAACCTACTTTATACACTTGACATGACACTGAGATTAGGAAGAAATTTGATAGATCACTTTTTGATTTTTGATTTTCCAGTCTGCTGAATTTCATCTGCACTGATTTGCAAGCCCAAAGCTGTTGCAGATTCCAATTACTCGCTTAACGGAGGATTCAGTCAGTACAAGGGAAACAGTCTTAGTTACATGATAATTTCAGTACGTACCTTCAGAATGCTTTACAAAGAAAGCAAATCTCTTTGACTTCATTTTGTGTTTGAGGAAAATAAATCAGGAATAAGATCTGACTTGCCAGTGTCCCCATCACCTGTCCCACCATTCAGGCAAACCCTGTACAATGTCGTCAGCTCTCCAACTTCTAAAAGGTCACCCATTTCTAATCTCTGTCAAAGTGCCATCATAGCTTCTCTTTTATGGTAGTCTAAAGTATGCCTGCATATGTAAAGAAATTAAATGGTATTTTGAAAGTGTAAATGAGTTTACACTGAAATAAACCTCTCCCTTTTGGTATAGAGGGAGATTTCATTTATGTAAGATAAATCTTTCCTTCATAGCAGGATTTAATACCAGTTCAGTCATTATGCTTTCCACAGGAAAAAAAAGACTTGTTTATAGGCAGCAGATCTGTCTGACTATACCAGGATTCCCAAACCCATGCTGTAACAGTCAACAATCCCTTTGGAGCAATGTTAAAAAACTGATGCCTTGATTAAGGAGTAAGATTGACAATCTAAGGAAAAATCTGTGGAAGGGACTAGAATGTGAATGTGGAGTACATGTGCATTTGAGATGACTTGCTGCATATCGGTATCCTGTTCAGCACAGATAGTTCTGATGGTTGAGGATGAGGTTTTTTGCCCAAAATCAGACACTAGATCTGAGAGCTCTGTAAGTATGCCAATTTTTTTTCTTAACAGAATAAGAAAAGAGACACTTTTAACTTTTTTTTTTTTTTTTACATTTAAGTATATCTTTCCTCAGTAGAATAGAAGTTCCATGTATTTTTGCAGTTTCACAAAATAAACCCATTCTTTGTATTTCTTACATTTTAGGAGTGAGGACAGTGGTTTTAGAGCTGCTGGCAAGCACTAGTCATTGCTTTTATCAAAAAAAACCTGTGCAAAAGATACTTCACTAACATAGCCCTAACACACAGTAAAACAGGACAGGAACATTGAATCAATGGCAAATTTCTCTAAATTATAACATTTATTCTGTGGCAGTAGTAAAGCTAAAGTTGCTCAGACCATATCCATTTCACATCTGTGATGAGTTCCAAAACAGAGAGAATATCACCCAAACATTTTTCCTCCTATTGGCCTACTCAGTTGCTAAACCAGTTCATGATGAAGCGTTGCAGCCTAGTGTATCCAACACAAATTTGGCCCAGACACTCCAGTCTGCAGTCGTGATTCAGATCCGTGTCATCAAAGAAAACAAAACAAAAAAAAAAAGGCATTTGTTTGACACTGCTTCAGACCTTCCACTTTAAAAGTCCTCTGCTTTGAGAGAACAAGCCTTGAGTTATTTATAACGTATTGGAAGTATCCTGAAGTATTGAAACTTGGGAGCTGTTTTCCTACAGTCTCATAATAGGATTTCTTGTAATCTGTATTTTTTTCATCTTAATTTTTGGGATACAGTACATTAGTTTTTCAAGCTTTGCACTACAGCTGTAGTTCCTAGAAAAGTAGAAATGTTTATCTAGCTCCTTAGTAAAATGGAAGCTCTATGCATTCACAGTGCTGCAGAACCTAGGAAACTCAAACTTCCTGGATTTAGGCTTATCATGAAATTGAATAAAAAACAGTGGTGAAAACATTTCTAATAAGTTTATGGTGTGAGATTTTTTTTCTTTTTTTGTTGAATTCAAATGCATCTATGCAAACATACAGGGAAGATACTAACGGACATAAATTATATTGTTTTGCTGTTTCTTTACTATCCTTCAATGTTATGGGACTTTAGGGCTGAGATGCACCAAAGTCTGGCAATTCTCATCCATATTTAACTCCCTAGCTATCTAAGCCAGAGCAGTTCACAGCCTATGTGTACTCTTCTGCCATGTTTAGCTATTCAGATCTATGTTCAACAATGTGGTTGGGAAGTTGAACAAGCTAGGATTATTTAGAGATGTTGTTCTGCAGCTTGATTGCAATAATTCCACTTCCCTCATCAGAGACATTTTGATTGGAAATCTGCAGTGAGAGTCACAAAGGACAATGTTGGTCTAATTAGGATGCTAAAATGACAGTGGCAGAATGTTGGTTGAGCTGTGGGAATGACACTCAAATACTGGGTTTCATACTTTGTATTTACAATGGAAATACACCTTCAGACTTATGTTGTGTGATAGCAAACATCTGCCACCGTTATAACAGAGAAAGCAGGGTTTATTATTCAGGCAGTAACAACAGCTTTCAAAACTGCTAAGCAAAAGACAAAGTTCTGATGACTGGGCACCAGGAAAGCCCATATTTGTCAGACATCTGCCCATATCTTTTTGCCCTTAGAAAAAAGCCCTTCTGGTACCCTTTCCAAAGACTCTGTTTGGAATTATTCGGCTTAGGAAACTTTAATGGAAAAGTCAAAAGAGAAAGAGTTAAGAATTGCCTTTACCGTATTATTTATGTATTAACCTTCCCTTGCTTTAGTGTGATAAACTCAGTTTGATAATAGTTGTTCTTTGTATTATTCTGTGGCTTTGTTTATTATGTTGCTTTTCACAGCATCATAACTTGACCAATTTGGAGTATAGATATCTTGATAGCTTAGTGGTCATAATTACACTGTAGACAACCATTAGGGAAAGACTGAGAACAGTGATTCCCAACTATACAAACATATTAAAAGTTTACAAACATATATATATATTAATATATATATATATATATATAATATGAACATATTGAAAGTGGGCTCCAGTGTGGTGCTCCACTAAACATAAGAACAGGACCTGTGGCAGTCTCAGGCTAGTAAGGAGCAGGGAAAAAAGCAGCTTGGTGGTTTAGAACAGCATCGTTTGGTGGCATTGCTGTCAGCTGCAGCCAGAGTCTTCCAGATGACGTGAGAAGCAGGACAGAGAGGGAACTGGGATTGGGAGCAGACAGAGCTGAACACAGTCAGAAGAATATAATGCCTTTTATTTCAAATGAAGTGTTTGCACAGTACTCTACACAAAGCCTGCAACCATAAGTCCAGAAAGTGTGTGCAAAATACCAGTCCTATAACCAAATTCATGGGATTTTAGTTCATGCTCATTAACTGGATAACAATTACACCTGAAAGTGTCAGTGATCTAGATCCTGCAGTCATTTTTAATTTGGAGTGTCTGCTGCTGGAGAAATGAGGACTAACTTTAATAATGAATAATGAGCAGAGAGAGGCTGGTATGAAATATATGTAAGATGAAGAAAGAAGTCTACAGGAAATGGTAGGGATGTAATGGGTACTGCACCATGTCTACATGAAAGTAACTGTAGCACCATTAGTGGATACACTTGTAGGCATGGAAATTAATTCTGCATAGTAAATAATATTGTAAATCCATGAGTACTTCAATTCTGATTTGATAATACAGAATAAATAGCACAGTAGGATATCTATATAGTATGTCTTTAACAGAGAAGTAACTATCAAGAAACTGCCTCTATTCTGACACCTTTACTCTGTGTGAGTCTGGAGGTCCTGTCTCTCCTGCACACTCTTGAAGTCTTTAGGCTTCCAGTTATTCCAGTCTGACTGTTGACAATCTTTCCCCTCTCTCAGAGGAACAGTAGTCGGAGAAAAAAGATGCACTGCTTCCAAGTCCTTTTTTCCCAGTCTTCTCCCAGGTCTATATTCCATCGATTTCCTTGTATGTAATAATTGTTGATAGGTTAACATGAGGTGCTCTATCAAGAACACTCAAAATTCTGTTGATATGCCTTAAAATGGGCAAATGCACAGAAAATAGCAAACTCTAAATGATGACAAAGGATAGGAAAAGCGACATTGTTAGTGTTATTTGGACAGTTCAGTAAGTTGTTGGGATGTTGCTGGAGCTGACAGATTTCCCTAATTGTTGCTAATTCTGAGAAATGGAAAAGGTGTAACATTGCCCCAAAAGGAAAAGAAGTAAAGATGAAAACAGGGTCAGAAGAATGAAGAAAAAGGAACAGCAGAAGTAGAAGGGAAAAAAAGAAGAAAGGGGCAGTTTAAAGGGGGGGTCAAGGCTGTTATTATGAACCACGATGCCTGAGGCTGTGACCATGAGGAGACTCAGAAGCATTGTACATGGGCAAGCATATTAAGGCAGGTCCTTCGAGCTGCCCTTACCTGGGAAGCATGGTACTGCTCTGGGTGCTTGCTGCTAGAGTAACAGTTGCTGGATTGTCCCCTGATAGAACTACTAATTACTCAAGCTATGTCTGTAACAAGGTGAGATGCATTTCTTCCACCTTCGCTCTCCTTTAGAAGGGAGTTCAGTTGCACAGCTTGCGAGAAAGATGCGATGCCGCTGTCCTGACAGCTTGTGACATGTATACCTCCCCTCCAAGTCTGAAATCTTCCAGCCATTTAGGAAATCAAAAACTGATAGATGGAATGGTTTCTTGTCCTCTGCAAAATTTTTAATGTTGCAAATGTTCTTTTTCTGCTCAGGGCAAAATTGAAGTCTTTCAAACCGCTCATTCCCTAGTGAGGTTCACTGACATTAAAGCAGCTATGGGCTTTCCTGAAAATTTGTTTAAAATCTGACAAAAATAACTCCCTGAGAAAATGTTAACCCCAAATTTCTCAGGGTAGATTTTTGGTTTGAAAAACTGATAATGGACAAAAAAATTAAACTTTTTTGATCAAGTCTCTTTGAACTTTCATAGATCAAAATATAGTTTTATGCACAATACATCAGAATGCAAAATCATTTGAGAACCAGTTTATGAAGAGAGAATAGGAAACGGACACCTAATTCATCTTGTCCAATGAAAACAAGAAAGTAATTTCCACCACAGTTTATAGCTACTCTCCAGTTTGTTCTGAGTTTGTTCTCCACTAGCAGAGAACAACAGGTTATACACTGCAGGATTTTGTAAAAGAAATTTTTCAAAATTGCTCTGCATTTCAAACAATTATATCTGTGGGAAGGTTTTTATTTTTCTTAAATTTTTTAAATCAAGATATTCCAAAACTAAATTCTGTGCCACATTTACCTACACACTATCCCTTTTCTGTAATTTCCCTTAGATGTAGGAGTTAAATAAAACAGTGATATAAAATCCCAATGGAAAAATAGATCTAGCTAGAGTAATCATATTATCAACACATCAGCTCTGTAAAACTCTGTCTTGCTTCCTTGCACAAAATGACAATTTAAAGTATCTTTCCAGAAGTCTCCTGGGAGATTATCGTATTTTATTCTCTACTTAGGAAAAAAAAAAAAGTCTTAGAGAACCTATTAGAAGTCTCCTAGTGATATACTTACAGTTCAGTTCAGCATTATATGCCAGTTTCAGAGAAGCTGAAATGTAATTTATTTCATTTTACTTTCATCAGCAAGTAAAGGTCACCCATCCAAAACCAGCTTTTCTGGATGCACACGTTTCATTTGTTATCATTTTAAGTAACACAGAGTGCATTCACATTCCAATATCTGTCAATCTCACACAAATTCTGTTAAATAATCTTTTTCTATTTAACTGCTTATACCATGAACATTGAATAAATGCTTGCTTGGCATTCAAACAAACAGCTTAAAGCAGAAAAACTGCTTTTAAAATGTAAGTTTTCTAACTATTTAATGATTAACTGAAAACTGTATTTTACAGTTAATATTAAATTATTTGAAATCTATAAATCTTCTGCACATGTAGCTACATCTCTAAACATCCAAAGTAACTCAAAATTTAAAAATATTCCTCTGATAGTCAAACATACTGTTTCTCCTCATCTGTTGTAACAATTACTAATAACAAGTTTCATAGGGAGCTCACTAGGAAACACAAACAAGCACAGAAATAATTTGCAGATACCCTAACTATGCTAATTAGGCTTACAGCTAATATGTCATGTCAGGTTTTTTCTGTTTCTTTCACAAATATATCAGGTCTTGGCATTCTTGAGACTTTGTTACTTTGGTTGTTATCTGCATTAGTGATCTGCTTTGGAATCATACTGCAATTCTGAAATAGGCTGTCTGGCTACTTCCCTTGTTGGTATAGTTCAGTTCTTTACATAATTTAGGTGTGCACAAACTATTTTCCTTTACTAGAAAAAGTAGTGAGAGGTGTGTTTTCAAAACTTCTGCAAAAGTTCATGAGGAAATTCAGCTTCAAATCAAGAAGAGGGCTAGGCCACCCTGGAGTCATGCAGCATGAACCCTGCCTGCATTCAATCACAGACCTTCTAAAACAGCCAGAGCTCCTACATGAGCCTGAAATGGTTTTCACACTTCATAAAGGGCCATCCACTTTATAACATGCTATATATGTTTTCTTCTTCACTGCAAGCTGCCATCAGCTGCCACTACATCTTCCCAGATGTTTGCCATGTTTGCCACTCCTTCACCATGCAAGAAATAAAATCCTGAATTCACTTCAAATACATGCTCAAACAGATTGACATAAGGTAGAAATGACATCTAGGTTTTTAATCTCAGGGTTCTGATTAGTATTTTTGCTTCTAATAGTTTAAAACAAGGAATTTTTTTTTTTTGTGCTACATGTTTAAAGGAAGAAAAATACATTCAGTTAATATGCATATTACTTGTGGTGTATATATCTATTCCGTAAGCACACATTAGCTACCATCTGCTGATTAAACCAAAATGAGCACCAAACTAAGTTACAAAATCTCCTCTCACCTTCGCATATATTGGTACAATGCCTTTGTTGTTGTGACTTGGCCAAACTTGCTCTAGTGGTAAATCAGTCTGCAGGATGAACATATCTCTGGAAATGAAACCCCCTCTATTGCTGAAGTCTCGTGCAACATGATCTGGTTAGTAAGAGGGTGATCCTACACAGAAGCTGTGTTCTCCTGCAGGTACATTTTTCAGCCAGGCATCGAGTCTCAGCACAGCTAAGGAAGCAAATTGGATGCTTTCAGGTCCTCCCCTCACTCTCACATGCAGAATAGAGCAAAACAACTGCATCTGTGAGTACAGAATCATTTCAATAAAATAAATTCCCATGTATTCTACTTACACTTTAATCTTCCCTTTTGGCATTGCTGAGTATAATTTCAGAACAATAAATAAGAAAACCAGATGCTACGGTGTCAGGCATGGCATAGGAACCTGAATAACTCAGAAAATAACCAGAAAATATGTAGAAAAAGAATCTTTGAAAGACTTCATTCTAGCATGTCGTTAGAATTTTTTTTTAACACACTTGTAAATCTTAGACCTTTTTATTGGCTACTAAAATTGATCTACTAGAAATAGTTGTTTGAAAACAATTATAGCTGACTCGTTCATGACTCAAAACCTAAAAGGGAAGAAAACTTGAAAGAAACTGACTGGTAATAAAAAAGAAGCTGATGATAATTGCTGATGCTGAAAATGCAAAAAGGGAAAGAATATGAATGAAAACTAAACTGTAATTTTATATTCCTTTATCTTTAAAGTTTTCTATTCATATAAGTTGCATCAATAAACATGTTTGTTTGCTTAATGGGGGTAAATCCACCCCATTCCCCCATGATATATTTCATCAGCATTGTAGTCTTAGTGACTGCCTTCTTCTCCCTGCTATAATTTTTCTGAAAGTCTAAAGGCAGATTTCCCATCTCCAGTTATTTATACAAAGGTCTCATGCATCTCATGAGATGCAGTCTTCAGGATTGCAGGGTTCAGCTTGCTGCTGTTCTTCTCGCTAAAAGAACTGTTTGAGAGCAATGCCTTCTTTCCCACCCTCTCTGATGAAAGGGCTAAGATACATAAGAAAGATAAAGATCTTATTTCTCTTATAATAATAATCCCGGTCTCCACTTTCTGCCTCCTTTTCCCATCCACCCCTCCTCGGCTCAGTGCCTTAGTGAATTCAGTGCTCTCTTTTCCTCCTTTTTAATTGCCAGGATGGCAGCAGTAGTCACTCCATTGCCCCCTGCACATTGCAGAGCACTCGCTCCATTGCTGCTGTCACAGTGCAGCACATCTCATCAGGGCAACACAACAGGAGCACATCTCACTAGGACCACTGCCTCTGTCCAGGGCCAGCAGCTTGGGCAGTGGTGCCCTACGCATTCATAAGCATCTGTGTGTCTGTGTATATACCACATATGCACAGATGTACTTAAGGGTATATATATAAGGCATAACTGATAAACACATTTCAGGGAAACTAAGGAATTAGGTGTGCTACAAATGCCACATAAACTGTGTGTGTGTGTGTGTGTATTGGTATTTTTATTTATAAAATGTTGCAGGTGTGAAAACTGAGAACCGCTTCCAACAGGTGATTCTTTCCTGAAGTTACAGATTGTGTGTGCCAGTGTATTTATCTGCATAGGGGAGAGTGTTTATTATTTGTACCTTGTATCAGCATTTAGATTCCCTGAGCTCTGACTTACATCTCTCTTTCTGTCTCCTGAGTGGCCTTAGTTTTTTTATTTCTAAGTTAACTTTAATCACAAAGAAATAGCTTTTGAGCCATTTTTTTTCTCTTCTTCCATGTTGCTGCAATCAACTGAAAGAACAAAACCCTAACCATACTGAAATTGATAGTTTTTCAGTGTTTCTGTGAGCAAGATTTCATCTGTGATACTCCTTATCTTTCAGCAAATCTAGCTTTGCTGATAAAATTTCAACTATAGTTCTGCAGAAGGGATGTGGGTTTTCTTATTTTAAAGATCAAGAGGTCATTGACTTTAACCTGACTAAATCTCCCATTTCTCTATACTAATTTACCTCATCAAGAAGATTAGGATGTGTTTTCAGAGATTTAAAGCAAAGATACATAACAAAGATATCTGAACTAAATAAATGTAATATGACTATTTTCTAGTGAAGTTTGTTTGAACAAAAATATTCTGTCCCAAAGACTCAACTGTTTTGATGCAAATTTAAGTCATGGTTGTCAAATACCTGTTAAAATTTTCACGATACTGCAAAAATTACTTTATATTTCTAGGACTTCATTTCCACTCCTCCTTTACTCCACATAAAGCAGTTTCAATAAAAAGTTTGCTTGTGAAACTCCAAAAGATTCTTTAGGAAAAGGCATGTCAAAAGTGAAAGTATTGTTACCTCTAGAGCAGCATTTTATTTTGCTTGTATGGTACTTTCTATTGGTAGATTTTAAAGTATTTTATTAAAGGAGGGGAAACTTCATTACTCTCATGCCATAGGTATCTATGAGATAGAAAGTGATTAATGCCTAACTCAGATTAAATTCCACTCAAATAAACTCAGCTTAAAGTGATAGAAGACCCACAAAATCCTCCTACCACTTTGTTGTCTCTCCCATATATGAGACTAATCAGGGTACCAGAAGGCTCTAATTGTCCTGGTAAAACTGTTCTGTCCTTCAGCAGTCCAATATGTAAGATTGGTCTTGTAAGTGAGACAAAGAATTCCTAACATTGTTATTATTGCTTCCAATTAAACTCCCTTTATGAGAACTTATGATAAATAGATATTCTAGCAGGAATTCCATTTACTTTGGCTGGGATTAAGTCTTTGTGGTAGTTTAACATTTGTTTTGTGCGACATTTGACCGCAACCGGCCATACAGACCAAAGGCTGCATTTAAAAACCAGTTTTTTGTGCTGAGCCTTAGCAGGTCTGGTCCTTAGCCCAAAAGCCTCATTAGGGTGCCTAGACCACCTACCTAATGTAGGAAATCAGATAGACACCTAAGAATGGAGACACACACCACAAGCAGTGGGAGAGGCTGTCCAGAACAGGGCTGGGATGCGTATTCTTCCATCCTTCATCAAGACACATACACACTCTGAAGGAGTGCATCCTCCTTGGAATTCGGGGTTGGGAATCCTCACTTGAGAGTAGGGAGCTAGCCCCTTCCTTTTATGAAGAAATTAGGGAATTACAGCTTTTGATACACAGTCAGAAAAGCACTCACTCAAAATACAGACTGTTTTTTGTGATCTTTCCAATAAAGGAGATTTAAACCTCCTCTTCCACCGTCTCTTTACAGGGTTATAAACAGCATAGGGAAGGAAGCTGAGTCTACCCTCTACTGTTGCAGATGTGCCCTGGGCATAAATCATTAGAGAGTCAATAGGCAGGAGACAGAAAGAGGTCAAGGGAAAATAGTAGTGCCTTGATTAGCAACTAGGCCACCAATGAGGAGGAAAGGATTCCTCACCTCTAATCCTACAGCTCATCACACATTGTAAAATGGACATTCATTGCTGTCTAGGATCTAGAAAATCCTTAAGGAAATTGAAATATCAAGTGTGAATCCCTTATGCTGAAGAAAGATTCATAGCTAATAGCTTCAACTGCTGCAAAATGGACTTCATACTATACCTGTTTCCTTTTAAATTCAGACAAACAAAAAGCAGCTGCTACCACTGCATTTAAGATGGAGTCTGCTCTTGCAGGCACATCTATATCCTTAGGGCTGAGAGCTGGGGTAATAGCTGGTTTGTCGATTTTGAATGGCCCTTCTCTGTGAAGAATGAGCCCCTTCTGGGGATGTGCTGGCACCAGGCAGCTAAGAGTGCAGGAGTCTGTATGGCAGAGAGCCAGAGAGAGTTTAAGCATGACCAGCACTAAGAGACAAATGAACAGAAGTTTTCAGGGTTGGAGTTTGAGAGCCAGATTCCAGAATTTCCCTTGATCCCTACTAATAGTGCCTGTTTCTGATTTGGGGCTTCTTGGGACTAAGGATAGCCTAATCAACCAGGGGTTTAAGTCCCTCATATTCTTTTAGTCAAATTGGTCCTACCCACATTTGCTAAATTTTGTTAACTGCATGGACTCACAGGCTATTTGAAAAAGCAATTGCCTGCAATCAACTTTCTTTACACCAGTGTCCTTAAAGGAATACATAATTAAGTGATGCTGACCTGTTTTTTTACCCTTTTTCAATTTATTTCCTTTGCTCCCCTGCTTTTTCCTTGTATTTCCTCCTAGCTATCTCTGCAGAGTTTCTTTAGAAAGTTACATTCTGGGTAAGATTGCTATATAAATTCTTCCTCATGTATCAAGAAAAAAGGAAAACTTTCTTTCCACTTTTTAAATACCTAATTTTAATACGTACAGTGAAGTTGTACCAGAGAAAGACCGTGGGCTGCAAACCATAGGATGGGAAAAAGACTGCTTGGCAAATTGCCTTCTTAAGATATAGTAAAATATTTTACATTGAATTGTTACTGTAGTGGCAAAAATTTTGCTAATTCATTATGGATTTTTTTCTCTTTTCAGAGTAGAATAATGTATGAAACCAAAACCTGGTAATTGAACATTAGAATCAGCTGCTTTAACTTAACGCTGTAAATATTTACCTTATCTTTTTAACAAGCATAAAAGGAAGACAACAACTAAGAAATAGCAAATAGCTTGAGTCTTTTCAAATGAAGCATAATTTCTGCACTAACTGCTGTTCTACTTTGTACTATGTATTGTCAGCAGCCTATGCAGAATATTCTTCATTCTCATATTTTAACCTTGACAGTTGCTCTCAGAGACATCAGTGTATATGTTAACCCAGACAGTAAGTAGTAGAAAGAAAGCATCACCTTAGAACATGTAGGTGTTTATAACTATTGGAGGATTTTTTCAGACATTTGTTCCTTCAACCCATTCCTCTTTCTTGACTGAAGGATTTTTTGTTTCTTTCTTTTCTACCTAAAAAGTCTTTTCAGTGACGTTTGTTAAGCTTTGTATTTCTTAGCTTGTTATTCTAGGAGTTCCAGCTCTCTGACCTTCCCTCTGCTATGCACACAAAGAGACATTCCAAGAAATTAACAACTGGTTTCTCTCAACTGCGATTTTGTTTTCTGAGTATGTCTTGTGAGTATGCAATTTGAGACGTTTAGGGATTTTTTTTGCTGATTTTATAATATATAATATCTAAAATGTGTATTATTTTTAAAATATGCTTTCATTCTTTTTATGTCAAGTTTTAGGTTTGGAGGGATTACATTTTTGCTTCTGTTTGTGTGTATGCATACCTTTAAAATTTTTATTAGGAATATTTCTGAATTTACTTTGTGTGCACTTAGATCAGACACTTAAAACTCTTCACTTCTTGTTCTCACTGTCCAAACTTGACTAATCTTTATAGTGAATTACTAACTTGTTTGCTTCAGCAAGACACAGCATTTCATTTAAGAGTCTTTGTTTATAGTCACCTTCTATCTTACACCTACACCTTATATCTTTGAAATGTTTAGCACTACCAACACAAAACAGCTTGAAAACTTAGCTGCTGATACACAATGGGAAAATGATTGGTGCTGTTTTTCCATTGTTTTAATTTAGTGTTGGTGTCCTTACACTCACGAGTGCTTCACAATCCATCACTGACTTAGACTGCACTTTTCCCAGATGGAAACTAAGCAGCCATTGGTTTAGGCACCCATTATCTCACAATACAGAGGATCTGTATTCTCTGTACACAGACTTTAACCTGAAATTCTGAGTCACTGGATAAGGACTCTTGGCCATCCTGAGTCGTGTTGATCAACCTCTTTGTTCAGAATAGTCAAAAAAAAAAAAAAGGAAAGAAAAAAATCTTGTTTGCAAATATGGATATAATTTTTTAAAAATGGCCTATTAATCATCACCTCTCTTCTCCATTTTGACTGTTTTAG
Source organism: Myiotriccus ornatus (assembly GCA_036023395.1). Lineage (NCBI taxonomy): Eukaryota > Metazoa > Chordata > Aves > Passeriformes > Tyrannidae > Myiotriccus > Myiotriccus ornatus. Next base: position 75,925,998 of record JAYRBT010000114.1, on the reverse strand, counting down.
TAAACAGTATTCTCACTTTCAGCCACAGAGCAAATTCAAACTAATTTGAGCACTGCAGTTGCTTTCTTTTCTCTCTATGGCAGTTGTCCATCTGGCATCTAGTATCCATAAGACTTTGCAAATTAAAGCAAGAACATGGACCTACATGCTAAAAAAAAACCAGTTACATCACTACAGATCCCAAACCCAGGGGTATAATGAGTTTCTTAAGGAAAAGGTGCTAGGCAGTCAGAGAAGTGAAATGTTTATTAGAGATCAGATTATGGGGATTTTATGGTATTTCGTAGAGGCCTCTCAAGCTTTCTTTCTGGCCTACAGAGCCATCTCAGGAGTTATGTTGCCACTGGCAAAATCCTCCAAATCTATGCAGTTGCATCTGGAAGAAAAAAAAAAAAAAAGGCAGCGTTAAATCCCAATCAAAATTTTTGAGCTTGCTTATGCAGCAAGATACAGCAATGTAACTGCACACAGCCTCTAATCATATCTACACAAACAGCTGGTGCTTAGAGCTCCAAAAGACTTGCTTTATCACAGAGCTAATATACTCTCCAGTAAGTGTTCAGTATTATAAGCAGGCATCCTCTGCTCTTCCCTGATTCTGATTCGTCTGTTTTGCATGAGAAGGTGTTCTGCAATGGTACTAGGGAATTACATATTAGGAAATCAGCCAGAAGCACCTGTGATTCTTGGATGGGGAGTTTAGCTTACATACACAGGAATACCTACGGTTCTTCTGCAACTTCATGCTCCATCTTGTTTGGCTTAGTTCTCACTATTTTCACAGTTACTCTGAGTTGATTAGGAGTTTCTGGTGGTCTTGTGGCCATCACAAATACATAGCTTGTGTGCAGGTATGTTATCTGGCCAGCTGCAATTTTACAAGCCAGTCACAAAGAGCTCTTTCTGCAATTCTGGCAGAAATAGAGAGAACAGCAGTTTGCTGTTCCCAAACCACACGGAAAGAAGGGAGGGAGAGACCACTTGCTTTTAGAGCAGCTTTTCTTCAATCAGCTTGATTTTGTGCAGAACCTTTTCAGAGCTTTTGAAAAAAGCACGGACGGGCCTGTGCTGCATAACTAGGATGAGTTTTATATTCAAGAAGATAAAAAGCACTTTCCTGGCAAGGCAGATAAAGTTTGCTACTAAGCTACAGTGATGAAGAACTCTGTTCTTCATAGCTAGCACAGAACTCAAAGCCACCACCCTTTTCACAGACTGCCATCAGTCATAAACTATCTGTGATGTGGACAAGGAAACGTGGAAGTTAAGGTAAAAAAGGTTCTGTCTCTCTATGCTACCAGTGCTGGAAACACTGCTGATGTTCTGATCGCTTTGCATGCACTTATTTTCCAGTTGTGCCAGGGAAGGAATGAAGAATACTCATGTACCCTCTGAGACAAACTTCAAAGTTCATAATTAGAAAGCAACACAGCTGCCACGTGGAGTGTCCTGACACTAGCACCAGATTGTCTGGAAAAGTTTCTTGCTGCTAAGACTTTTTCTTTTTCCATATGTGACAGTGGGGGTGGATGCTGGGTCACTCCAGTTTGTACTGCAGTTCAGCAGCCATTTCTGTCTGCTATTCTGAGAGACTCAGTCTGAGACATTAGTCTCTGGCTAATATCACAGAAAGAATCCACTGAGCTGTTGCATAAGCAGCTAGAGAGTGACAGTGTGTGACTGCCATGGGGAGAAGGAGAGGATAGATGACAACCACGGGGGAAGGCTGGGAGCTGCTGAGCCATAGAATGCTGTGTGTTGCACAACGATTTGGAGAAGGAAGTTGAGAATAAGGTCTTCTTCAGCAAGGCCTGAAGGGTCAAGACTCAGATACTCACAAAAAAGCAGCAGTACCCCATCTAGCAATTGATAGGAAGCTTTAGGCTTAGCCTTTGAAAATAGGGACTTTGTTGCTGCTGTTGTCCATACAATTTTTCACTTTCCTTCACATTTCCACTGTGTACAGTGTGGTTATTTTGTAATTTGCAAGACAACTTTGGAGATAAGGAACATTCTTACTCATTTATTCAACAATTCTTTTCAATTTTAGACTGCCAGCTTGTGTTCTCATTAGGTACATGTTATAAGAATCTGTGGGTTTATTAATATTATTTATTGAATAATTATTATTTATAAAATTGTTTATTATTATTAGTAGTATCACTGAACACAAGGCTGGAAGAAATCAAGTGAGGTCATCTAGCCCACCTCTAGGACCTGGAGGCACAATCTGGTCTCTCATTGCTTAGTGGTGCTTGTCTAACCTGTTCTTACCAGTCTCCACTGACAGGTTCAGCACCACTCCTAAGCAATCTATCTTAATGGCTACCTGTCCTTGGGGTGTCTTAGATCATTTTTCTAAAACTGTTCAGTGTAAAAATTACCAACGCTGAATAAAATGCTTCTATACTGTTCTCAAAGTGCAAATAGAGAAAACTGGAATCTGAGGAATTGAACAAAGAACCCGAAAACAAAGGAGGTGGAGAGGGGAAGAAAAAGAATGTCGTAAACAATAGAATAAAGATATGCAGTCTGAGATCAGCAGCTCATTCAGCTTTCAGCCTTTTAACTGTATGCAGCTCTGTTGAACCTTTTCATACTGGGCTGTTTTCAGAAATCCGTGGACAGGCATGGAAATGTGTGGAAGCAAGCCTGTGTCTGGATAGTGGGGAGGAAAAAATCCACCATTCTGGTTGTGACACCGGAGTCTTAACTGGGAGCATTGACAATTAACTCCAATAAAGAGAATCACTCCTCAGTCTTGGAGAGCTAAAGCAAAAGCAATTTGGGGCATGTCCATACAGCAGTGACTTGGAGATAAGAAGACACAGGCTTGCTATCCTAAGACAATCAAGTTTCCTTTTATAATGTAGGTAAAAAAGCTCCAGCTAATTGGTAGTGTACAAAATACAGCAGATATGCAGACATGCTATGGCCAAGACTGGTAAAACATGCCAGAGGACAGGGAGAACAATTTCAAATGAGCCTTCTTTCTAACAGTAACAATTGTTTGCCTGTCATTCCTTTTAGTTCCCTCTGAATTCAGCTGTTCTTTTATAGTCCTGGAGTATCTACCTAGCTAGCTGCCTGCTTCTAAATGGGCCTCTGACACCTCCGTTAGCCTCACTGTCCTTCTTCTCTTCAATCCTAGTAAGTTCACTGTAACAGAAACACCCATTCTGATCCCAGGAGTGATCCTCAGGTACTATATTGAGGTTGTTAAGTATTTCTACTTGAGTGATTCTGAGACCAAGTGATGATGAAGACAAAAGTTAGCCCTGAATGCTTAAAATTCTAAGATGAGAAAAGTAACTAGTGATTTTTTATTCATTATTCAGTGTCCGCACTTTCAAGACTCTTGGCTTCAGCTTTATTTTAAAATACTGCCCTTTTTCTTTGGAAAATCTCAGTATTAGACTACTAATGACTGTTATATCTCTGCAAGCAGTGATGTATTTCAGCTACTGGCAAAACCTTGAGAAGCTAGGGAAATTGGTGTAAAAATATACCAGGGACATTGATATTATTGACCAGCAAGGTTGCATTTTCTCCTGCCTGCAATGTCACATAACCAGAAAAAAACCTCATAGCTCTTCTTTCTGGAATGATTGAGAAGTCCCAGTTGCAATGAAGCCGTGATTAAACACTTCCAAAAAACTCTGCAATGCATTCACAAAATAGACATATTTTTGCAAGCCTTGCCTGGTATACTTGGTGTTAACATTGCTGGAACCCCATAACTATCTCCCGGTTTTTGTTGCTGCTAAATGGAGTTGTGTGCTGATGAAATGCCAAGTTTTGCAGTTAAAAAGGAGTCTTGCTAAGTTTTGTACGGAGAAAAATGGTCTTGTACTCATGAAATACTGTACTTTCAACTTGGGAAAAAAAGCACCTAGAAAATACTTGCTATGCCATAACACTCTATAACAAAACTATCAAAAGCACCAAATCCTTCCAGCTGACAAAAGTCTCAGTAAACACATCTCTTTGAAAAAGTTTTCTTTTCAGAGTCTGGCATGCATGGGGGAGGGGATCTGCAAAAAGGAAATTTGTGATTCTGTGGTAGAAGGAAAGCCATGAAAGAGGAAGGGTGAACTAAGGTTACTTGGCTGGATATCTTGTAACAAATGTCTCCTTGGTGTCACCTTTATAGTGAGAATTACAGTGGGAGGTTGATCATTATCTTGGGCAAAAAAAAGAGAAGGAAATAAAGAAATACGGAAAAGACTTCACATTTTGGAGAATATTATGAGAAAATATTCTATGAATTTCAGTGGACCACAATCTATATGTCCTAGCAATACAGACAAGCTGCTTCTCAAGAAAATCCCTCCTGACCCAAACCATTTTATTATGCTATGAAAATACTGTTTCTCAACAGATGTTTACCACATACCTTCACTGTAGTTAGCTGCTTCCTGTCTATGTACAGGACTCAGTCCCAAAAGCCATGAAAGCAGAGTTTGCTGTTCTATTCCAGAAGTTCTTCAGTTTGCCTTGTGGTGCATAGAAGTTATTGCTTCTGTTAGCCCTTCATCTTGCAAAAGTACTGCTATTCCCAGTGTACATCTTAATAGTTATTACTGCAATTAACACAAAGTAGAATAGAAAAATAGAATTCCATGAAAAAAATCCTGCCCAAATCCTCAGGGTATAGCTAAGTGGTATTTTAGTAGTCTGTTCAACTTTTCTGCTTTCTTGCAAGACTCTCATTCAAGTTTTTAATGGGACTTGCTTTTAGAATCCTTTTCCACCATCCCATTAGCAGTGCTTTCAAAGCAAAACATGGCAGCGATGCCTATACATCTACTGGATCTATGAGTCTGCATAATGAATGGTTAGTTCTTTGATCCAAAGGATGAAAAATTATGAAGGACTATCCTTGATGTAGGCTAATGCTTTGGCAAAAGGCAAAACCTAACAGCCATGATCCCAGATCAGGATGGGATGTATAAGTTCAAAGAACAGCAAAGCTATGAGAGGAAATAGATACAGAAGGGATAAAAATAGGTAAACCCACCTGTTAAACATTGTGAAATGTTAATAATGGTACTCAGGGTAGCAGAGACAACAAGTGTTTACCTTCACATTGGCACTACAATTCAAAAGCTTCCTACACAAATGCAACACTGTGGACACACCAGAAAAAAGAGAAAAGTATATACACGATGTCTGGTCACTTTCTGCGTAACAAGAATTGCCACGTGATGATGCAGGGGGGTTTTGTTAGTTGGAAAGAGCTTAGTGTAAAACAATCCCTATCAGAGTGATTTGAGTCAAAAGGCTTTTTAACCAGAGGGCGACTACATTACAAGGCACAATGTTAAAGTCCTTTTCTGATTTTTCATCACCCTTTTCAATCCCTAGAAAATGATCAGTCCCTGTGAATAGACACCTCTCCCAATCTATTGTCAAAACTCAGCTCATGCTATCTGCTCAGTGAAAAGCTATACTTATTCTGGGTGTTGGTTTCAATAACACAAAGAACAGCATTACATGAATATCAGCTCAGCCTCTTGTTTTTTCCTTGAGTTTTATCTCCTGAAGCTGTTCAGACTAAATCCCTTCTTCCTCAGAGATCCCATTCTTGCTTTCATTGTAGTAAGGCAAGGAAGCAAGGAAGCAGTCTTTGGGTCTTATAGGTCATAACCTCCCTTCTAGACATATTTGCCAGCAACAATCAACATAGGCCAAAAAAAGCCAATGTGATCTTACTGTAAATTCAGAGGGATTTAAACTGATGACCATAAGTGGAAATGTCATGGACACAAAAGTTCATCTCCTTTACTCCCCTCAGGATCATTTTGCTGAATGTAGAGAGGACCAGCTAAACTAAACATAAGGAAAAGGACCTAAACAAAAGCACTAGACTCAACATACCACTTACATTTTATATACCTGTATTAGGTGTTTGTGTCCAGGTGCTGACAGTCAGGACTGCCGGATGACCCTGTGGAAAGTAGCCAGGGCTGCCCTATGCCCCATGGCCAATTCCAGCATTCTCCAACACACCTACTGCAGGGCACAGCTAAGCCCTGCAGCCAAGTTGGTTTCACCTCCAGAAAAATGTATTTAGAAAGGGACAGCCAGTGGGGAGCGGGGGAAGAAATATGAGAAACAACCCTGTGAGCATAGGAGGAGGTGCTCCAGGCACTAGAGCAGTGATTTGCCTGCAGCCCATGGTGGCTTGGGGAGGACCCCATGCTAGAGCAGGAGGATGTATAGTGAAGGAACTGCATCCCATAGGGGAGCCCGGCCTTTTTTCCTGAAGGAACTGTATTCCATAAGAAGGACGCATTTTGGAGCAGGGGAAATGTGTGAGGAGGGAGGAGCAGCTGAGAGGACTCATTGCAGACTGATCCCAAACCCCCATCCCTTATGCACTGCTCAGGGGCAGGGAGGAAGTGGAGGAGCTGGGAATGAAGGAGAAAGCTGAGCCTGTGAAGGAGTTGAGGGGGAAGATATTAATTTTTGTCTTTGATCTATCTTAAATGGCAATAAATTACATTATTTTGTCCCAGGATTATTCTGTTTAGCCCGTGACAGTAAGTGGTGAGTGATCTCCCCGTCCTTACTTCAACCCATAAGAATTTCATCTTATTTTCTCCCCCTATTTTGTTGAGGAGAGGGACTGAGAGAGTGATTGGATGGGTGTCTGACAGCCAGAAAAGGTTAACGCACTACAATAACCAAAACCAGAATTAAGACCATCTGCCTTCCCAAAACAAGGGGAGACATTGTGGCAAATTCCCTTCTCCTCAAGATACAGTGTTAGAGTAAAGCTAAGCATGACATTCCCTCCTCTTTCCTTTTCCTCAACAATGAATGTGAAAACATTTCCTTGTAACTGTAGTGCTACACTCACACATCAGTTTTTATACTCATAAAAGCAGCAAAGTTATGTGGTATTAATGGATCTCTGAATCACATTCTACTATGTCTGTATTCTGAATTTAGCTACTTATTTCACAGGTAGGAGATGAGTTATGAAACTGATTTAAAAGGCCTGAAATTCACTTTCTGCTTTCTGTGACTATATTCAGGAGCAAAGGTTAGCAATAAGCAACCCCTGACTTTGTTAGGTTTCACAAAAAACACACAGAAAAGAAGTTCTGAAAAGAGATTGATCACTTCTCTCCAGAACAGACAACCAGAGAGAGGACAAAGGAGACTATATAATAAACTCCTCATCCCTTTTTCCCTGTGGAAAAAAACAATACCTCACAAAGATGCAGCTATCTCTAAATTTCCTAAGTTTTAACACAGGGCATAAAAACTAAATCAAATATTTAAGGACATATTTTTATTCTTTTTTCTTTATTTTTCTTCATGTGAGAACTATATGAGGCTACACAGGAGAAGCCTCTATTGTTGCTTTCCTTCCCTTGTTATTTTAGGAGTCCTTTGGAGAAGGCATAAATGTTCATCCCTATGTTGCCATAAGGCATGAACTAGTTTTCTAATAACAGGCATACTGATTACAGAATTAAAGTTCTAGTTCCTTTCTTTTTCGATCCTCTAATCCTATATCTTCCATATACACAAAAATATGAATGGAATGCCGATGTGCAGCATATTATTTCTTACACGGACACAAAGATAGAATCAAAGGGTAATTTTGTCTGTATTGTGTGTCTCAAATGCTTGGCCTAGGTTCTAAGCAAAAATCACTTCTCAATATATATCCTGATTCACATCAAGTATGAGATGCATTAAAATCCCGGTTTCAATTTATGTCAATGGACTTTTAATGTGAAGAGGAGAAATATTACCACTTTGTCACGAATGGCACAAAAGAACTCATGCCCTCTCCATTCAAAGGAAATTTCTAAGGTTACAAATCATGGTTATAGAAGTTCTATTTATTTTGATATCTGATTGCTTTAACAGGACATATATAAATGTAATTTAATACCTGATGTTATTTTGTCTCTTTCTCTTCCTCTCTTTTTCCTCAGAACAAATTATGACATCGACATCTAAAGGAATTTTCCGGCCATTTTTTATTATCTTCATTGTCCTTGGTTGTTTCATGGCATTTATATTAATTTATATCAAACCAACGAATAGCTGGATTTCTGGTCCTATAGAATCAGCCAGCTCAGTTTTGAAAATGAAGAACTTCTTTTCTTCCAAAACTGATAATCTTAATGAAACTACTGTTTTGATCTGGGTTTGGCCATTTGGCCAGACATTTGATTTAACATCCTGCCAAACAATGTTTAATATCCCTGGGTGCCATCTGACTATTGACCGCTCGCTATATAACAGATCCCACGCTGTTCTCATTCATCACAGGGACATTAGCTGGGATCTGACTAATTTACCTCAGCAAGCCAGGCCACCATTCCAGAAGTGGATTTGGATGAACTTGGAGTCTCCAACTCATACTCCACAAAAGAGTGGCATTGAACACCTCTTTAACCTGACCCTGACTTACCGGCGTGATTCAGATATTCAGGTGCCTTATGGCTTCATGATGGTGGGTACAAGTTCCTTCACATTTGAAGTACCAAGTAAGGAAAACTTGGTCTGTTGGGTCGTAAGTAACTGGAACCCCGAGCACGCTCGAGTCAAGTATTACAATGAGCTTAGCAAATACATTGAAATCCACACCTACGGACAAGCCTTCGGAGACTACGTCAATGACAAAAACTTGATTCCAACTATCTCCACTTGCAAATTCTACCTTTCCTTTGAAAATTCAATCCACAAAGATTACATTACTGAGAAACTTTACAATGCTCTTCTGGCTGGATCAGTACCAGTTGTACTGGGCCCTTCCAGAGAAAATTATGAGAATTACATTCCAGCAGACTCATTCATACATGTGGAAGATTTTCTCTCCCCCAGAGAGCTGGCAGAGTATCTTCTGATGCTTGACAAAAACAACAAGATGTACCTTAGTTATTTCAACTGGAAGAAGGATTTTTCAGTGCATCTTCCTAGGTTCTGGGAATCACATGCATGTCTTGCTTGTGATCATGTGAAAAGACACCAGGAATACAAGTCCATTGGAAATTTAGAAAAATGGTTTTGGAATTAATTTGTATGTCTGTCTGTGTGTCTGTGTGTGTGTGTGTGTGCGCGCACTTTTTTGAAGAAGCCAGAAGGAACTTCAGTCCAAGTGGAGAGGAAAGGAAAAGAGAAAAAAAAAAAAAAGGAAGGAAAAGAGAATATTGTGTCATGGTTTATCAGCTGTTCCCTCTTGGCTATTCTATTTATATTTTGTAAGACATTTGAAAAGATCAGCAGCAGTAGTCATCAATACTTAGTTTCAAATCATAATAGACATACTAATTATGTGCACTGAAGAATATTTGTTTATTGTAAATTTAAAACAAGATTTCCCACATTTTTTGTGAAATATGTCCCAGTCTTACACTTGAAGTAGTCATTTTTAACAATTGTTTTTTATTTTTTACATTACATTTGTTGTTTAACCTATCTGGAAAATGGGGAAACAATTTTTAAATGCCAGAGAAAACTTTAAGAACATAATTTGCTGTTCCAGTCTGAAATGTGCATAATATATCAAAATGCAGTAAAGTTTCATATGTTCATTTTACATTTTAAGAGCACAGTAAAATATAATATCTAGCATTACTGAAGTGTCATTAATTGCCCCCCTTTTTAAGGGTAATGAACTATAGTTTTTTAAAGGTATTAGAATAGTAGACAGTTTTGGTTTCAAAAAATAAGATGTTTCCTAACAAATAGTCCCAATAAGTTGCTTGAAGAATATATCTGCTCTTACCTTCTGAAGAAACAATGTCAGATATAAAGAAAATGACCAATCTTAGTGAACAAAGCCCAGATTCATCCAGTTTTTGATTTCAAATGCGGCATGCCCCTAAGTCCCATTGTGTCTCCAGTATTATTAACCTTAACCAGGGCTCTAAGTGGTGTTACACCAGTAAAGAGGTAAACAGATTTTAATAAAGGTGTTTGATTACATCAGCCTCATGCACTGAATTCAGCTGGTAATAATGGATTTTTGAAACAGTTTGTTGCGAAATTTTAGGAATTTCTCTCATATAATTTCTTGAATAATAGTGAATTTTTCCCTAATTCTGTAAAGACCTGCTGAACTTTAATTGTAGCAGACAATGTGATGTTATGACTCATGAAAGGGGGATAAAGTGACTAATAAGTTAATTTTCTGAAAGAAACACATTCAAATTCAGTAAATAAGCTATCAGGCTGACATCTTCAACCTTTTGACTTACTGTGCTAATGAATTTTGGGGTCTGACAATATTTTATATGAAAAAATGCACTATTCAGATCATCAGTTTGCTATCCATATTTGATAATATGAATAAGTTCTTAAGTACTAAATTTGCTCTAACAGCAAATACAAAATTGTGATTACTGTCATGATTGTTTAAAATGTCTGCTTTTAATGTCTCATTTGATTTTATTACTTTATTTCAGCTAAGATGAATATATGATTGTCATATATATTTATACGTTCAAGGTTGATTTAATGACATAAATGTATGGATATGTTTTGGTATCAAATGAAAGCCAGTTAGCTTGAATTTTTAGGTCAAAGTGCTACAAATCACACCTTTTACTGGAAAAAAAAAGAAAAAAGTTCAACTGGAAAAGCTTTAGCTTATGAGATATATAAGAACCTGATCAAGCACAATAGTTGATCAAATACGTAAGATTTTAAACTTGCTGACAGCAACATTGCTGAAGTAAGAAAATGAGGGATACAAAATGATAAATATTTAGCAAAAGATAAGATGACTTGTCAGATTTTTTTCCCTCCGGACAGGAATAAAAACACAGAAGGCTGTAAGAGTAATGTAGTTAAATTTCTAAAACTTAAAACCCTATGGAAAGGTGATAGAATCACTTCTTCTCTCCCTATGGCTTCAAAAGCTGTATTCTAATCCAGATATTTACTTACACTATTTATTGCTTTCTTTAAAAGCTAGTTTTCAACAGGATGTGAATCACCAGCATTCCAGAATGAAACAAGATGAGCTTACATTGAAAAGTAATGCAATACAACAAAACTGAATCTTCTAAAAATGAAGTGCTGATATGGATGTAATGTGAGTAATATTTTGTCATGTCAAAGGCAAGTGGCTATAGCTTACAGTCTATCCTAGAAAACATCATAGCATTTTGTTTTGGGGAGGACTGAAAAATTCTGTCACTGAACATACCACTGGTTTGGCTCAATAACCTGATTCCCTCAGTCCTGGAATTTGGAAGTTCTTTGCATTGATCTCATTGGAAGGTAAATGTGTACAATCCTTAATTTCATTCTTCATTTCAGATCATGGGAGTTGTGCTGTGTGTTATAAGTCATTAGGTCAAATCAGACTGGTTTTTTGGCAGCAAGTTCAGCCGATAAGTTCTTATAATAATAACAAGCAAACAAAATAAGATACGTGACTTGTTGCTACAAATATGGATCAGTATATACACAGGAAAGTTTTGAGATATACAATGAATTTTAACACCGTAAGTAATGCCTTTACCTCTCTGAGCACAGGATCCAATCAGCATGGTTAATCTCTTCACAGAAACTCCAGATAGTGCTTGTATACATTGCATTCAGGACACACTGCTAAAATTGTTTCAAGGATTAATGAAACAGGAGAGAAATCAAATCCAGAATTATGGAGAAGAATCCTGACCAAATCCTGAAAAATGTAAATGATCCTAAAGCCTCACTGACACCTTGAAGAGTGTGGGCTAGAACATAAGTGAGCCAGCTTGAAGATTCATGAAGATTTTAAGATGATCTGCAGGTATCAAGCCTTAATCAGTTCTGGTTATAAAGAGCTTTGCTGACAGAAGATGAAGCATTATCACGCATGGCCAGCCTATGTGGAAACAATGGATGTAAAACATCCGTACTCCATGCATGCATGCACAAAGGCTGTCTACCCAGACCTACATGCTTAACTTACTCTATACATGAAGTTCAGCATTGTGAGGTCTGTGCTTCTTCAATGAGCTACCCTACAGGAACAGCTAGCATAAGTAGACTCAAACAGCAAATCCCTGTGAAGAAGAATGGGCAAAATCAACTAATTACGGCAGGCTAAATTACATGGAATTAGACAAAATAGAGAACAAAATATTATGTTTTGGTACCACTGGAAAAAGAAGATACTTGTACCAGAAAAGAGAACTAGAAGATGAGAAATCATACCAGTACTATTTTCTCAACAATTTTGTTTCAGACATTCAGTTTATTTTACTTGCCAGCCCACAATATTCTTGCATATGCACTTATCTCAAGTTAACTAGGCAGCCACTGAAGACAGAAAGTAATCATTATTTTTCTTTTACAATGGCTTATTTTGGGTGGGTTTAGGGTCTCTGTTGTGCACTGACCTATCAATATTACTGCCTTTCTCAGTGTGAAAAATAAGACCCAAACCTGATAAAATACTAACTGCAGATGCATTGCTACCCCACTAAATGTGAACAGACATCAGACAAAATTGGCAGCAGATCCTTTTAAATTCCTTTCATTTCATAGACACTCAATAACCACAGCAGCTCTTGCTCAGTATGAGATCTCCATTCCTTAGTGAATCCCATTGCCAGTTCCTTTGAATGCCTCTTCTCATATGAGATGGCTGTCCTCACATTGACTGAGACATCCAGCACCATATTTGTCTTTTAAGGAACAGATCAAGTAAAAGCTGGACTGAGAAAGTAGAAATGAAGAGTTCATGCAGGCTGAGCAAGACACAGGAAACTGACACTACTGAGCACAGTAAACAACTATTTACTCTTTCTAGCTGCTCATGTGCTTTTCTCAAAATAGGCTTTAAAAACCCCTGTAATTTTCTCCCATCTCTAATCAAGCAAGATTCAGTTAAACAACCAATGACTCTTCCTGATTATTTGAGAATGGGACTCCTGTTGCCCTTGTATTATCTTTTTCATTAGACAAAAAATAACTTTCGAGTGCAGAGTGAAGTCTGTCAGTAAACTAATCATACTTCTTATCTAAATTCAAGAGTCTCTGTGCTTCTTTCCTTTTTTGATTTTGAAGTCCTCAGGCAGCAATGCTCTCTGGACTTGAAACAAGAAAGACCTCAAGCACATCCAGATAACCATGAGACTTAAACATGTGCTTAATTTTAAGAACATCTTAAACGCTTTAATGCATTGGGGCTTTTACTGCCTTTAGGAATTGTGCAAAAGAGTGCAATCTATAGTCAACAGAGACCAGTTTGTGTGGCTTCTTTCGCATCATGTGCATCCATCCAGTGAGTAGAGTTGCTAGTCCACACTGAATACTGTTTGGATCGATTCTGGCTTAGTGTCTATGCAATAAACCTTGGCCCTACTCTTCTGCTTCAGCATACTTTATGTGCCACCACTGCCTCATGCCATCCCCTCAGCACAGCACTCTGGTCTGCAGGGTGACTGAACTTCCATGGGACATAAGATGAGAGCATCTGAGGCTTGTTGAGATAGTATTTTGAGGACTGTCCCAGCAAGAAAGCATAAAACCTCGTCATGTGTGGATCCTCCTAATCTGGACTGAGTGTATCAGTCTTAGCCATATTTGATTTTCCTTTTGGAGGAAAGTATTTGGTTCAGTCTAGGTGAGACTGTGAATAATCACTGTGTGTGCAAAGGGGGAAAAGAGCTGTCTCTGACCTATTTAAACCTAATGGTGAAAGTTAATCAGATACCGAAGTGTTTCCTTGATCAAAATTAGTACTTTATTGAGAAGAGAGTCCAGGGGAAGTATTTGTATATCTACCAGCTGGTGGGCTTTTTCATTAGTTTTGGCTGACAGTTCTGTTTCTGATTTTTGTTTAACAGAAGTGATTTTTAAATGTTAGAAATCAATCAATATGATTTATACAAGATAGCTATTTCAGC